>CM053791.1:148365747-149565747 GCA_028749045.1 Cupressus sempervirens
TATTGAAAGGTGGAGTATGTAGATTTTCAAAGTGAATGTTAATGATTTAAACCAAGGAGTGATGAGATTTACATTCCTTTGGCAACATGGGATTTCAGATTATTAATGAGGTGGGAATGATAATGGTGCACTTTGGCCAGAAAAAAGGATGGCAAAATGCATGGGCAGTCTCAAACCCTTCCTTCCAATATCATGTCGAGGGCTAGAGAGCTTGACATCGAAAATAAATAAGGAATGAGATGTGGATTCTATTAGACTCTCTTTGCTTAGCTAATAATATGTCTACAAAATAGCAAAACAATGTATGCCACTTTTATTTGTAGACACATAGAGACAACAAAAGGCTTTTAACATCCAACTTTAAAGCAACACCTCCATGGAGTATTAAAGATTAGAGGTGAGAAAATGGTGATAGTGACAATGATAGTTCTAGCCCCTTAGTTTTAGAACAAAGAAATAAAGTGGAGGTTGAATTTGGATACAATATCCGTGATTATTGTGTAGGGATTGGTTGGAATGGAGTCTATTTTGTAATGGGCAGTGTTCGGTGTAGGGTCAGATGTGAGTGAATGTTTTGAAGATGAAGATAATGCACAACACTTTGGTTTGGTCCCTTTCTCGAGGTGTTGGTGGACAATAGATAAGGTAAATTATAAGAGGCAGACTGTAGAATCATGGAGGTTCTAAAAGTAGAGATTGCAGAGAATAAAAGGTGTGTGAGACTTGCATAAAAAGTTTTCATCATGAAAGTGTCTTGATGTAGAAGGACCTAATGTGATGCAAGAGCATCCTAGGATTTCTTGCAATCCTACATATTGGAGCCAAGTGCTAGTGGTTTCCAATTTACTATTATTATTGAGCTATTCGATGGAGGTTGAGTTACTATAGCTAGTAGTGGAGGTTGAGTTGCTATAACTAGTAGTGGAAGCCGATTTACTGTAGCTACTATTGGAGGTTGAGTTACTGTAGCTAGTAGTGGAGGCTGAGTTATTGTAGCTAGTAGTGGAGGCTAAGTTACTATAGCTAGTAGTGGAGGCTGAGTTACTGTAGCTACTAGTGATGACTGAGTTATTGTAGCTAGTGTTCCTGTTGGTGCCAAGTGTTCCTTCATGTGTTGAGTGTTCTTGTATGTGCCAAGTGCCAATATTTGTCTTGGTCTTTTTTGACCAAGTTATCTGTGTCTAGTTCCAAATTGGGCCAACCTTGCGCATATTTAATTTCTGGATTGGTATTTAATATTTGTTGAGAGCCAACTTGCGGCTTGGTTATGTATTTAATGTAAGGGTTTATTTAGTTGGTAAATTGAAATAGGTCAACTTGTGGTCATGCAAGTATTTAAAGGGGTCTTAGGTATTTTTTTTTTAGGAGGAGTCTTAGTGTGGAGTAGCTTGGAGATAGAAGTTCACATTTGAGTTTGGAGATTTGTTCTTCTTTGAAAGATGTATTCTTCTTTGTAATGGTCCTAACCTAGAAGGCTGTATAGTCGAGCATGTTGGATGTAAACTTCTTGATTTGAATATATGAAATATTGTCTCTCTGGATCTAAATCTCATTCCTCTTGTTCATTTTCTACTAAGTGTTTGTTTGCTAGATTCTGGATTACCTCATTTTGGAGTACATCTAGTTTTTTACTACATCAAATGGTATCAGAGCAAATGTTATTCCTAAGTGTGTAGACAGATGGTCGAAGTTGAGGCAGTTTGCATCAGGATCTTGGGTTGGAGAAGGTTGATTTTGTGACTGATTGATCTTCTAGATTGGTGGATTTGTTGCTTAGGGTTTGCTAGAATTTTGGAAGATGCCTCCAAGAAGATTGGACCCTAAGGCAATTGATGATCTTAGTGATGTTGTGGAAGAAAGAATCTCAGAGAAGATAAGAGCAGAGTTCAAATACGAGATTGCATTGATAAAGAGTGACATGATTGCTAAAACTGTAAGTGCTTTAGGTAGTATACATAGGCATGTGGGTACTGAAGGTAGTTATGAGGAAGTTGTTGAAGACTTTGAGGTTGTTGGATCTAGTGGTGAGGACATAACTAATCGTGTGGAGAGACCTATTGGAATTAGGACTGGTCAGTTTGCTAGACCTAGATCTTAGTTGAAGATGAAGCATAAGATGGAGGTTTCTAATTTCTCAGGTACTTTGACTCCTAAAGACCCAATTGATTGGATTGGCGAATTGGAAGACTACTTTGAGCTTGAGGATATTGAGGATCCACTTAAAGTGAGGTTGGCACAAACTAAGTTGAAAGGACATGCTACTTTTTAGTGGAAATAATTGCAAAGAGACATAGAAGAGGAAGGTGAAATAAAGATCACTAGATGGAGGTTGATGGTGACTTAGTTGAAGGCTAAGTTCATTCCTACTGATTATGAACTTGAGTTGTTTAAAAGGTTGTAGAATCTAAAACATAAAGATATGTCTGTGAAATATTATACTGAGGAATTCTACAAGTTGACTATTCAATATGGTCACAGAGAATTGTCAAAGGAAAAGGTAGCTCAGTACATTAATGGTTTCAGATTCAATATTCAGGATGAGGTTGGTATGCTGAATATTTTTTCAATTGAGGATGCTTATTAGTATGCCCTAAAGGCAGAGGATAAGTTGAAGAGATAAGGTCAAGGTAACACTAGAGGGAAGGAGAAGCAAGATAGCTTGGCACAAGCTAGGTCGGGTGCCGACGGTGAACTTAAATCTATTAGAAGGATAGGTGGAGGTGAATTTAGAGCTAATTGTTTCAAATGTGGTTCCCAAAGGAAGGGCATAGATCTTTTGAATGTCCACTTGGGAGGACAACTGTTGTTGTGAATGAGGTTGTAGTTCAAGACAGTCAGCCTGAGCAAGGAGAAAGTTCATTGCCTCGATGAAAACTGGTTGGTGAGAGGACATTGGATTCTTGTCAAAGGACTAGTTTGTTCAGGACTTGTTGTAAGTTTGGTGGTAAAGTCTGCAAGGTGGTTGTGAATGGTGGTAGTACTGATAACCTTATTGTTGAGGAGATGGTTCATAAACTTGGTTTGATGAGAGCGAGACATCCTTACCATTATAGGATTGGTTGGTTGCAAGGTGAACATGCTTTGGAAGTGAGGGAGCAATGCCTTGTTGATTTCCAGATTAGGTAGTATAAGGATCAAGTGTTGTGTGATATTGCAAACATGAACAATTGTCATGTGTTGTTTGGTAGACCTTAGCAGTATGATTGCAAGGTTGTGCATGATTATGTCAAGAATGTGTTTATTGTTGAGAAAGGTGGCAAGAAGTTTTTCCTGATTCCTTTACAGAATGAAGAGCTCGGTAGGAGGAACCTCAGTATTGGTAGCCGAGTTGAGTTGGTAGATTTTAAGAAGGTTGGAGATTAGTGTGGAAAGTAGGCTTATAGCACACCTAAGATGGATATGAAGAAGCAGAAGAAGAACAAGGGAGATAGTGTACAAGTTGAAGATTTGGAGGATATGTATGTGAATAACTAGTTTGGGATTTATGTGCTGAATCATAGAAGATATTCTTCTAGTCACTAAAATATCTTTTCGAACCTAGGGTGTCTGATGTAGGAGCATCCTAGGCTTTCTTGCAATCTTGCATGTTGGAGTCGAGTGCCAGTGGTTTCCATTTTATTGTTGTTACCAAGTTGTTCAATGGAGATCGAGTTACTATAGCTAGTAGTAGAGGCTGAGTTACTGTAGCTAGTAGTGGAGACCGAGTTGCTATAGCTACTAGTAGCAATTAAATTATAAATGAAAAAGTTTAAAATTATAAAAATGTCTTTAATTACCAATAGAAACAAATTGAATGTCCCATTTTAATAAATATGTAAAAATACAATGAAAAAATGTAAGAAAAACTCATTCTTGTTTTACTTTTGAATTTGAATTTTAATTTAATTGTAATTAAAAAATGTAAATATTACACATGTGTTGTGAATTCAATTATTAGGAGAAAAATAAATTTAACAAAAAAATTGACAACAATCAAATTTAAATTGATATCAATATGTTAACAAGTGCCACGTAGTGGCATGTACTTGCCATTAGAATGTATTATAATAGAAACAATATTCAATATTATAATAATGAATATGTATAGGAAATTGAAGTTTAAAAAGATTAGATATATAGTACAATTATTAATTTTAAATTATGTACTACAAAATATTTTAGTATTGGAATATGTATTATAAAATAATATAATAGAAATTAACTTTGTATGTTGAACATTATTTTTACAATGCATTATGCATTATGTATAGTAAAATATTAAAGAAAATGTAATAAATAACTAGTAATATTTTAAATTTTAAATGATAATTCAAATTTTAAATTAGGGGTGCTTCTATTTCAATTTTACTATTATATTTTTTAAAATATGAATATAAAATAAAAAATTTAAAAAAAACTATGAAATAAACATGTAAAAAAATTTACATTGTGTTTTCAAGAAGATTTATATACATTAGAACAATAACTTACTTCATGATATATTTTCATCTATTAGTTTCTTAATAGTAGTTTGTGAATGTAATAATTGTGTATATATCTATATTTATTTGCGAAATTCATGCCGTAAAAAAGCAATATGGCGGGAACTCCGAGAAAAGGGGTCTTATAAGAGAAAATGAATTCAACCAATTAGAATGGAGATAAATATTTTTTCATAATATATTATATTGATTAAAAATATGAAAACTTTATAAAAATTGAAATAAGGTAAAAATGCTTGCATATAATTGGTTTGATACATTCAAAACTAATTCACTAGTGAATGCAATATACCTCAACGGTAAGCTTTCTTAAAAATAGTAGTTGATAGTCATATGTACGAGTCACTAGGTTAACTTTGAGAAATGATGCAAAAATGATAAAATATAAGAAGATAGCCATCAATTCTTATGTAGATCCTTCTTTACTTATTAATAAAATATAATGATGTTACGATAATATACTATGTTTTATAAGTTTAAATATTTTAATAAGATTATAAAATATAATTTTTAATTATAATAATAAATTTAAATTATCTCACATATTTTGACAAATTTGTTGCATTGTTATCCATTTCTAGTTTGTTTTTCCTATTTTAGAAAAAACAAATGAATTTTTAATAAAAAACAATATCCTACGATGGAATGTCAATGATAATAATTATTATACTAATCGTTAAAAATTACTCTTGCCACAATCCTAACGGCAAGCATAGATTCACTTTGAGAAATATGGGCATCTTGAGAATTTCGCCGGGGATTTCCGCGTCGATACTTACAAGAGATCAACCCTGATTTTTAATGTTGTCCAGGAATAAATTTCTGATCGTCGGCTAGAGGGGTTTTACAGGTGGTGAGTAATGGCGGAAGTAGACAGATCTGTTGCAGAGTTTGAACAGCGTTTTACATCAGTTGCAACGTTATCCTACTGGTGCCATGACTGCAACAAAGAAGTTGCGGTGGCGAGAGAGGCAGCAGGGACAGTTGTATGCAGCATCTGCAACAGAGTCAGGGTTGAACCAATGCCGCCTTCTTTCTCTTCTTCCAATTCGCAGGTCGAGGCTGGAAACCGCGACATGCCGTCTTTCAGGCATTTTATTGGGGCTTTGCGCCTGTTTGACGACGAGGACAACGAAGAATATCCCAGCGAAGAAGAGGAAGAAGAGGAGGAGGAGGAGGACGACGGCGGACTTGAGAATTATATGGACTGTTTGCCCCAGCGTTGGATTATAGACGACGAGGAAGAAAATTCCGAAGAAGAAAAATCAGCAGAAGAACCGGCGTGGGCTGATCTGGTTATTTCCGAAAGTTTTTATGCCTCCGGCGAAGACGAGATGGAAACCCGGTTGGAAAACCCTGACATTTGGGCTGAGGTCGAACCCATGACCTTGGGTTTCACTGAGCAACCGAGGGTTAGGGTTAGCGATGGGGAGTCGAGGTTTAGGGTTTCAGACTCTGAAACGGAACGGGAGCACAGGGCTAGGGATTCAGATGCTGAGTTCGAGCTCGAAACCTGCGACTCCAATGGTCATCCCGACCTCGTTGGCCGAAATTCAAACGTGGCAAATGTCGAATTTGAATTTGACACGCTGGTTCAAGGCTTGGATGAGGTCGAACGTGAAAATTCAGTATCCGAAGTTGCCAATCTCGACTCGGCTACAGATTCCAGGGCCAGGTTTGACCTTATACGCACTTTGGGCCGAGATTTAGCCTTCGATGAGGTCGATCCTGAAAATTCGGACCCTGGAGTCGTTGTCTTCGATCGTGATATCGATTCCAGGGCAAGGTTCGACCTTGTTCACTGGAACCCTTTGGTGGCCGATTCGGATGAGTATGCAGGCTCTGTTGAATGCAGCCAGAGTGGTGTTGATTCAGATGCAGGTGATCTGTGCACTGCCTTCAGGTCATGGGATTCATTTGGCGTTGAAGAAGGCAGCGAAGATGTGAATGGGGAAGATCAGTATGAGGAATGGGAGGAGCTGTATAGAGATGTTCCCGAGGTTGATCTTAGACTGGGTGAATCAGTTGTGCCCCTAGCTGAAGAAGACCATCATGATTCACAAAGTTCTCACGTGGCAGAAATCGGACTGGTCAGAAATTTTGACTGGACTAATGTATTGGAGGAGTTCCGTGACATTGGGACTACTGTGTTGGAGGATTTCCGTGATTTAGAATTTACAGGGTATCTTCTCACCTGTTTGTTTATCCAATTTGCTGTTTTTTCGCAGTGTTTTATATAAAATATGCAATTATAATTAAAATCTATATTTTTAAGATAAATGCTGATTTGTAATATATATATTTCTTATTGTTTGAGGGTAATTTTTGACTTTTTTTCATGCTGTTTGTAAGTTTATTATAATTTTCAGCATAATTCAGAAACGGGAGTGAAAATTGAGGATTTGCTGTATTCCTAGTTACCGGAAATAAGAATCACATTCCCTAGTTTGTGTAGATAATAAAAAAGTGGTTAATAAAAGTGTCTGCAGTGAATATGAATGATACCTGTCAGTGTTTTTACTAATTCCATTGTTTTTATTTCCTGGAAGTTGAAAGGGGTTATAGATATTGTCACGATACTCATCTAGTTGTAAAGGCCTAGAAATGGTGCCGTTTCTGTTGCAAAGTTTAGGGTATTTTCTTTTTTAATTTATAAATTTTATAAAAAATGGCCTTTCACATCTGCATCATCCATTTGCCATTGCAGATGATTTGAAGTTAAAAAAAAGAAAGAATGCAATGCGGTGATTTGTTGTGCTTCTTGCAAATATAGGCTGTAGCTAAAGCTACTGATATTGGTTTTTCATTTTATTTAATATTTTAATTTCATCACATTTCAGCACCTTTTTTTAATGGGAAATCAATGTAGTTTTTGATATAAAATGTATAAAAAGTTATTAGATTTGCATTTTGGCAAATTTCATGTTTTAAATTTTTACCTGGCTTCAATAGATATGAACTTTATTTATAAAGGAACATTTTATGTTTTGTCTCCAGATGGTTGAATTTCCACAACTTCTCAAGATCAGATTTGACGATGAGTATGTTTTGGTAGAAGGTTGTCAAACATCATGCATGTTTTAGTATAAGTTGTTTTCAGAGTTACATTAATGCAGTTATAAAATATTATTAGTGAAATATCTTTGATTAGGGGTAAAATAGGTTTTGCAGGGGCTGTGAAACCCTTAAAAAAAGACCACAGTGGGTCAAGATATAAAAAATAAAGCTGCTATACAAGATTAAAACATGAATAAACAGAAGCAAAATGAGTCTCCCATAAGGCAAGCTCCAACCCGAATCAAAGGGCTTAAAAAACCATCCAGAACACACTGGTCCGCGTCAAAAACAGGTTTCAACCTTCCAGCAGTGGAAAGATGTTAAACAATTTGATAATTGGAACTATAGTTTCTGAAAAGGCTCTTGAACCTATATTATTAGTGAAATGTTAACCTGTAATACATATAATTAATAATTCTACAGCTTTTCTTCACGATCATTTGTAATGGAATACTTTTATGAATTTTTCAAACATCTGATATACCAATGAGCAGATATTTGTAACAAGGAAATAATAATGAACATGATGCAGAATTATATGTAAAACTTAAAGGTGCCAAGGTAACATTTAGGTATTAAGAATAATATCGACCTATATGAATATCATACTAAATATGTGTATTCCTATAATGTATTAATTGCAACATTGTTGGAGATATAGGATCAGGAGCTATCTCTCTCTCCTAAATTTGACATGTATAATTACTCTATTTTTTATTAAAGACAACAAAGGGTCCTTACTTTGAAGGGAGAAGACATTGAAGGTTCAAGATAATGCAGTCTTCACTTTGTATGGCAAGACAATGGAGAGTCAAGCCAATTCTATATATTCTTCCAGGAGGAATTCACATTGTGAGATGTAGATTAATAACTCGTGTTTCTCAACATTGGAGTATTAATTATTATTTGCAGATTATAGGAGTGCTATTAATTATCACTTCAGTTTGAGCCTTGTGTTTGGGCAAATTGTAGTATTTCAGAATCCTGCTTATTCATCAAAAAGTGATATTTTGTGGCTGGCGTTTTCTTGGGGTAATTACTGTGTTTTGTGTTTACTAATTTTTGTTTTGTGCTGCTTATCTTATTTCCAATCGTAAAAAATCAACAATAGTGCCTTTCTGAGGTCCATAGCTGAGCGAGAGATTTGGCACAAATTGTAGTATTTCAGAATCCTGCTTATTCATCAAAAAGTGATATTTTGTGGCTGGCGTTTTCTTGGGGTAATTACTGTGTTTTGTATTTACTAATTTTTGTTTTGTGCTGCTTATCTTATTTCCAATCGTAAAAAATCAACAATAGTGCCTTTCTGAGGTCCATAGCTGAGCGAGAGATTTGGCAATGTAGGAATAGGAAGTCTGTAGTTACTTTTAGGTTTCAGTTAGAAATGTTAATATTTGGAATGAGGAAGGCATGTGGTCAGTTAGGAACCAACAGGATCGTAGTTACTTCCAGTCAGGTACTGTTAAATACAGGAATAAGGCAAGCAATGCTTCTTGTTTGTAATGGTTAGATAAGGTAATGAACATATAATTTTAACTGCTGTTTGATTGAGTGGCAAACTTATTAATCTTCTTTCATCAATTGAAAATGATGGCTCATGATTGAAAAAACATGGAATAAAAGCAGTGCAAGGGGATAAAAGAAGAAATTTGAAAACAAAAAGTCATCTTTTATTCTCAGGCTTGTGATATTGTCACAACAATGCATCATACTGGAAGTGGATATCTTCAAGCACAGTGAATTTGATAGTCTTGAGGATGGAAACCTTTGAGGAACGTATTGAATTTCAAAGTATCAACTAGATCATGAGGAGAACCCTCAGAAAGTGAATGACTATGTATTCTTGGGGATGTGAGCCTTTAAGTGTAGTTTGTATTGTAAAATGATAGTAAGACTATCCGGAGTGTTTCGGATCAGGGGGTAGTCATTTTACATACTATAGTGTGCTTAGGGTATTTCATAGTGCAATATGTTTGTGGGGCATTCCCAAGAGTTGTAATAGTTAAGCTCTTTATTTGCATGTATGTCTTATGAAAATAATATTAAAATACTAAATGCTTTTTAGGTGTGATTAATTGGTGTGCATTTAGTTTAGGACAATACACTGGTATTGGAGCTGAGATCTTGCTAGCCTATGAAAGAGCTTAAAACAAAAAACACGTACCAATATTGCACATAGCTAAGTGATAAAGAAGTTATATACCAAACTAGGGAAATGGCATTGAGGTTAAAATCTGGATATTTTCAACTTGATAGCATCTTTGAAACGTGGGCATCCACAACTCATCAATTACCCACATACAAATGTCAATGTTATTTTTGTGAAACATATATATACAAATAGAGAACATTTTGACTATTATAACTAAGGGAATGTCTAGCATATAGATTTGAATTCAGTTATATCCTAAACATGTTATAGTTGCTAAATCAATTGATTTGCCAATCTTGGATTTTTTGCGTACTCTTTCTATCATTTTTTGTACCGTATGTTATACCAAGGGTTTTTTCCAAGAGTGCTTCTACCCACATACAAATGTCAATGTTACTTTTTGAAACATATATATGCAAATAGAGAACATTTTGACTATTATAACTAAGGGAATGCCTAGCATATAGATTTGAATTCAGTTATATCCTAAACATATTATAGTTGCTAAATCAATTGATTTGCCAATCTTGGATTTTTTGCATACTCTTTCTATCATTTTTTGTACCACATGTTATACCAAGGGTTTTTCCCAAGAGTGCTTCTAGATCATGCTTGAAGAGCTTAGATGTCAAGCTAGATGATATTTTATTTGTGCACTGCTTAAACGTTTTTGCCCTTAAGGTTACCTAATTTTTTATCTCTAAATTCCACACTATCTATTAAGATCGTATCACAAACCTCCAAATAAAGTTGACGGTATTTTTTAGTTTTTTTTCCTAAAGTATATATTTTCTTTTCATCTATGTTGCTTATATTTTATGTTTCCTCAATCATAGGCTATCAATCCTTTATAGTGGTATTTGTTGAACAAGTTCTGGTCTCAATCAATGACAATTAACAAGCAATTTCATTTCCTTATTCAAATGACCACAAGCATAAGTTTTTATCTACCTTATTTCCTTGTTTAATTGACCCTAATAATAAGCAACTACAATTTTATTTGCTACACGCCCTTATTCCAAACACAAACATTCCTAATTACAATGCCAAAGCAACTATAGGCTTGATACCATAATGGTCCGGGACCACTCACTCGACTATAGATTTGAAAACAATGATATGAAAATTCCTTCCTTGTTGAATTTGTTTGTCCTCAAGCAAGATAAAGTTTAGTTAATTCCCTTCGTTGTGGAAGATCTACAGTTGATACCTCAGCCTTCGTGCTTGTGCTCCCATGCTTGACTCAAGTTAATCTTCCACAATCTGTATACTCTAGGCAAGGAGATTGATGTGTTGTTGCTGGTCATCTTTCAATGATCATATCAAGTTGAAGAATACTAGCTCTCTATCTTGTGTGCCATTTTCCTTGGGTTGATCTTTGATTTCTTGATCACTTGGTGACATGAAATATTGATATTTGATTTTGTTTTTGTTGAAGAGTTTAAATCCATTTGCAAGTTGGGAAGATTGCAACTTGACACCATTATAGTCTCTGAGACTGAAAATGATGAAGGGCAACTAAACTATAACAAATAATTGGTAATGCCCAATGTATAGATCTTAACCTGGATACTTCTTAATGACATTGCAGCATGTAGAATGACCACTCTCCTAATCTTTGTACAGTTTGCATGGTCTTGCTAATAATCTATACTAGGTACTATACTTGAAGGTTTCCTCTTCTAGGAATGCTTATGGATTCGTATGTGAAGGGTGCTATTGATAGTTGAAATGATACTCTGAAATTTGGAATAGTACGAGGGTTTGTCTTCCCAAGATGTTTCGAGTTACTACACTTTGAAGGGTTACATCCCCATGACCACTAGCGTTCATGACAATATCATATGCCTAAGAATAATTTTAATTTTTGTTTTCAGATTTTTAAAGCATATTCTCTCTTCTCCCATAGTGCCCCACTTATTCCATTTTTTTTTAATCATAGATTAGAGCTCCAAGACTTAGACCCAGCTTAGACTCGACAAGGCTGACTCGACTCGTGACTTGACGAAACAAAAATCCCTTTAAATTATATACTTCAATAATTTTATATATGAAATAATATATTATATTCCATGACCTGAGTTGAGTTATAAAAACTTGGTCAGGTCTGCTTTCCTCGGTTACTCGGACTACTGTACAACTCGTGGAGAGTCATGGAATGATGTCATAGATGACCATATATTGCATTTGACGGTTTTCTTCCCCAAGGTTGTGTATAGATTCATTCCTAAAGGGTTATATTGATGAGCTAGAAGATAGTTTGAAATTTGATTGGCTGCTTGAGGTTTTTTTTGTCTCGAAGATGATTTAATTTGCTACGCTCGGAAGGGTTCCATTTTCCAACATCACCAATTGCTGTGATAATATCACATGTCTAAGAATAAAGTTTATTTTTGTTTTCTAAATTTCAAGTATACCTTCTCTTCTCCTCAAGCACTTTTATTTCAGGCTTCCTCTATAATGGGCAATTATAACTCGATGACAATTTACAAAAATGTTTGTATCTTAATCAATAATGATTGGTTTGTAAGTTTATTCCTTTATTTAACTGAACTAAATTAGAAGAATTAGAAACTTTTTCTTCGTCATAAATCCTTATCGCCACAAAATGGAAGTAACTACAATGGAAGTAATTGACCACGCCAACCCCACCTTCCTTACTCCAAACACTTCCAAATATAGACATGTTAGTCCTACATTATCAAATCATTCAGATACTATGGATTGTTAGGAATAGAGGATATTGTTGGCACTTGGGGGTGTTATAGAGATGTTTTATTAATGACAGGCCGTCATTAATGTCAACATATATTCTTTGGTTCATGACAGACACAATTTTTGTATATTGTAGGCTACTTATCAGTTCAACGTAGATAGTGGTTGACTGATTTGGATATGTGAGCTTACAATTGTGTAGGAGAATGAGTGTAGACACCATGTCTATGTTCGCTGTACTTTATATGATATTTTGAATTAGTTATAGTTTGTTTTGTGAAGATTGATAACAAACCAATGTGTAGGAAGATGTGACAAAACCAGTTACAGTTACAGTAAGAGTTAATATTGGCGAGCATGGAAGATGGTCAAATACTTGTCCGTTTATGTATGTTCGGATTTGTGAGTCATTTGGCCTATTCTGGATAGGTCATTGGTGTGTAACATGCAATGCATTTTACTGGCAACCGACTATGTTGTTGTAGCGTGTGAGGTATCATTGGGAAATATTATATTCTCATTGTAACGTGTGGAACACTTTATGTAATGATTGTATAGAGATGTTTATGAAGGTGTGTATGCCTTAGCATGGTCCTATGTAATGAATTATACATTGTAAAAACTCTAACAAGCCGACCTAATTAATTATTTGTAATGGGTATAAAGGAAAGATGTTTTCCTTATTTGGGATAAAATGTAGGGTAATGCCTGGATACGTATGATGCAAGCCTTAATGCTGGATTATGAGAGCAGAGTAGAGCTGTTTTTTGGATGTTAGCGGACTTCAAAGGAACTGTTTTGGCTAGTAAGTATTATGGTCATAGATAATAGTCTATTATTAGTTAATGATAATCTATTTGTAAACTATTGTAAACACTAGAATGTTTCTAATGTTTAGTTAGCTTTCGTTAGCTGTAGCTTTTTTAGCTTTCTTTTAGCTAGAATATAATGTTTCTATTCTTTACAATCGTTTCCTAAAGAAACATCGTTCCATTCTTTTGTATATAATGACCTCTTGTTCTCTGTTAATAACAAGCAAATATTTTCCAATTATTTCGTAATAGTAAGTTGCAGATCAGTCAGTTCATGCCTATTAGATATGTTCTTGAAAGATTTATCTTTCACTTTTGTCAAAGCATTTGGACAATGGGTCTACTTGTTCTTATCAACTTTCAACAGGGTTAGAACCTTCTAGCAAGGGTTCAAGGTCTCCTAATAGGGATTGTTGTACTAAATGTACTGTATTTAATGCCTAACAGGGTCACATCCTTTCACAAGGAATTTATATATTAGTACACCTATCTTGTGGGTTCCATCCCCACTGGGTTTCCCCTCTGATCAAGGTTTCCCCTAGTTAACAAAATTATTGTGTTATGGTGTATGGTTTCTTATTCTTGTGCATCATTGTTCTAATTGTTGGTGATCAGTTTTATAAGTATGGATTTTAATCTGCTCACAATTGATTCAGTCTCCCCAAGTTGTGTGTGGACTTTACTTCTTAACATGGATTTGGAAAAAAAGGGGACTAAAAATCTTCTATTCTTGAATTTGGTTGCCCTCAAGGAAGACAGAGTCGGGTGATCTAGGACTAGGACATTAGGCAACTCTAGAGATAGAAGACCTATAGATGATAGCTCATCTTTGTCTGTGGGTCCATGCATGGGCTCAAGATCACATTCCACAATCTATATATTTTGGGCAAGAAGATTGATGAGCTATTAATGCCCGTACTTTAAAGATCTATTAAGTTGAAGTATTCCAACTCTTTATCCTTGATTTCCTTGTATTGGAATTTGTCTTCTTTGTTACTCAATGAAATGCTATACTGAGAATTGTTTTTGCTTTTGTTTTCAAACCCTTCACATGCTAGCAAGATCATAGCTTTGATACAATTGTTGTGCCTCAAACTAAAGGCAGACAAATTAATCACACCATACAAAAAAACCTCTTAACTGTTTGTATTCTATATAATTTTCATGGAACACATAGACACAAATGGAGAAGACCTAATCCATTACAACCCATTGGAAATGCCCACGTCCTAAACAAGCTATAGTATGTAAACTGATTGCTTTGCTAATTGTGGACACTCTGCATAGTTTCACTATTTTTTGCACCGCATACTACACTAGAGGGTTTTTGTCCCCAAGAATGTATATTATTCTTGCTTGAATGGTTCCATTGATGATCAAATTGATACTCTAAAATCCAAGCTACTGCTTGAGGATTTCTATTCACAAGATGATTTGATTTGCTAGCCTGAGCAGTTCCGTCACCAAAGGTACTAGGTGCTATGACAGTATCACAAGCCTAACAATAAATTTAATTTTTCTTTTCAAAGTTTTAAAGTATAGTTTCTCCTTTTCCCAGTTTTGCTTGTATTCCATGCTTCGTTAATCATAGCCATAGTTGAAACACAGAATGGAATCTTGTTTACAAAGCACCAATTTCTTATTTAAAATACAATCTATATTTGAAATAAATGATCCTAACGTGGTTTGATAATTTTTTACATTTCATCATAAAATATAAGGTTATCTGTAGTTCTCACCTTTTATGTTTGTCATAGGATAATTATTTAAGTTACTCTAATGCATGTACATTGCCACACCAATGGCTGTAGACATAAGGACTCACATGAGCAATGCCTGTCCATATGAGCACACTATTTTAGCAATAACACAGGTCATTATTGGATAGTTATGATATATGATGGTATCTACTACATTTGTTAATGAATTTGCATGATGATAAGTTTCAGGTGTTCATGCAAGGGTCTAATTCGATAAACACTTGGTCATTTGCTAATTTTTATGTGGAATTTTAACTAACAATATATTGTATCCATATGTTGCGATACTGAGTCCCTCAACCACAGATACTACACCAACAACAGGACCCCACACATCTATTGGTCCTCTTGATTTGCTGATAAGAAGATCTTTCAGAAAACAAATTATGCAGGTTTTTATATTGAATATATTTACTGTTACTATCATTTTGAAAATTTTATGTATTTAGTGTAAACAATTTCGTATCATATATATATGGTATCCACAAGAAGGTTAATTAAACACTGAACAAGCTTGTTTTCAGGCTGATATTTGACTAAGAACATACAAGATTCAAATGCCAGTATCAACCAAATTATATGTTTTAGTCAAATATTGACCTACATTTCAAGTGTTCCTGAATATACATTATATTTTTTGCCAATTGGCTAAGTGGTAATTTATCGGGAATACTTATCAACTTAAACAGCATATTAACTTAAACAAATATTAACTTTTAAATTTTAATGCATATTATATATTCCAGATTTTCTATTGGTTAAAATTTTACTTCATTCAGGTATGAAGAAGAGAGTGCAGATGTTGATGTGGACGAGGTAGATGCAGATGGTGACGTGGATGCATATTTTGGGGACCCAGAGGACTATGCTGATGCGGCAGGGTATGAAGTTTTGCTTGAACATTTTGCAGAGATTGACAGCTTTCCCAAAGGGGCGCCTCCGGCTGCCAAGGTTATAGTGGACTCTCTTCCTTCAATTTTTATTTGCCAGAAACAAATTGATGATGGAAATGCATTGTGCCCAATCTGCAAGGAAGTTGTTGAAATTGGAGAACAAGCCAAACAATTGCCTTGCTTGCATCACTACCATGGGTGTTGCATTCTTCCATGGCTGAGATCACGGAATTCTTGCCCTGTTTGTCGATATGAGCTGCCAACTGATGATCCTGAATATGAAGAGCAAAGAAAACAGGTCATCCTACAAATATGAATTGTGTAGGTTGTTTTCTTTCTAGTTCTATTTCATCTCTTTAATGCCATTCAATTAGAATATTTTAGTTCTAGCGTAGGCATAGTCATATGCATTAGTTCTATGACTATCAGGTTAATATAAGCTTTATCACAGTGAGATATGTTCTTTCTCCATATCTGTAAGTCAGTCTCATACCAGATTTTGCTGAAAAGATGCTCTTTTCATATGTTGCAAAAGTAGTGTTTTGGTTTAGAAACGGCTTTTGAATTCAGGACAAAGAAGTGTATTTGATTTTTTCTTTTGAATTGTCATAGAGAAAATGCTGTAAATATATAATACACTGTAATATAGTGGTACCATGGATTAACTGCTTTTTGAAAGCATTGAAGTTAACATTGATTGGAGAGGATGGAATTTTTTCATTTTCACCTGCTTTCAGTCTCTGAATAAAAACAACGTGAGGCTTGCATGGTGGTAAGGTCTATTTTCCACAATTTCCTGCAGACCATCCTTGTTTATTCATTATGTTTTGTCATGGCATAATGCTTGTTTCTTGTTTTTCCTTCCTATAATTTGTTTCAAATATGAATTCCTTGCTGCCTTGAGAGTTATGCGATTCTCTCATTTGACAGAGGCATCAAAAGTTGTTGGTTCTGTAAGCAATGTTGATCATTATTTCTCAATTTACAGTTATGAATTCTCAAGTTTCTTGATAGTAAGTAGACAAGTGCAGAAAATTTGTGTTATTAGGGATACGTGTGGCTTTTCAGTTTACCGATTCATTGTGTTGTGCCTTGAGAGGCTCTGGAAACTAATTGCTTTATGGATATGTGCACTTGGCTGATGAAATAAATTTTGAGGCATGGCACTGTTGATGCAACAACAGATTTGCACATGAATGAGTTTAGAAATTATTGGTAAGAATTTTTTTATATATTTGTATCCCTTGCAACATGGCTGTATCCTTCTTTTAATCTATCCTAAAGATGTTAGTTTAAAGGTCCCATTTGAATATTTATTTACACTATGGAACCATACACTGCAAGTAGATTTTATCTTGCATTTCATGTGCTTCAGTGTTTAACTTTTTTATGTCTCTCAGGTTTCAGGGTCTTTTACATCTTCAATTGGAACTCTATAAGCCTTCTCTTGAAGTAGTTAGCTCCCATTTTTGAGACCAAGAAATCTTTTTCTGTTTTTGAAGAGATGCCTCAAAGAAAGGGTATGCTTTCCAACAAAATAATTTAAGAAAAACTCCTTTTGTCAACTTGAAGAGTTGGCTTGAAGCATAGAATATATTACAGATTCACTTCATATTGTGTTGGTATAACATATGTTTGCTTCAGTGTTTAACTTTCTTATGTCTCTCAGGTTTCAGGGTCTTTTACATCTTCAGTTGGAATTCTATAAACCTTCTCTTGAAGTAGTTAACTCCCATTTTTGAGAGAAAGAAATCTTTTTCTGTTTTTGAAGAGATGCCTCAAAGAAAGGGTTTGCTTTCCAACAGAATTATATAAGAAAAACTCCTTTTGTCAACTTGAAGAGTTGGTTTGAAGCATATAATATATTATAGATTCACTTCATATTGTGTTGGTATAACATATGTTTGCTGGTGACATGTAAATGTTGAATACTTCGAAAATTAGAGTCAGTCAGAGTCACTTCATATACCATAAGTTTGCTGTTGAGTGTTCACATGTAAATGTTGAATACTTTGGGAATCGGAGTCAGTGCTATTTATTGTACAATGTTACTTATATGGCCTGGACTCTTTCAAGTTCAACCATCTAATGTGTGCACGAAGGAAAATATGGATGATACTGGAAGACAATTTTTAATAATAATTGGGCCCAAAGTGCACCCTTCAAGGCTGCTTTATATTCGTGAATGATTTCATTATAGATGATGTTGGGAGTATTTTGTCTTTACATTATTTGTTCTGGTTAATTGTTGAATCCCTCTGCAAAATGTTGTTGCTAGTCATGTGGGGATGTTCAAGCTTTACTTTGTACTTGTGGGAGCTCATCTTGGGGTTGGGTGTCAACAATATATGGAATGTGGCAAGGGGAGTCTTGTCTCGTAGAAATCAACACAAGATATCCACAGTACCCATTTGTTATAGATACTCTGGTGCTGCTATGAAATAAAACCTGTCATGTTTCAATGTTTTTGGGATTTATAAATGTATATCAAACTTGATTTAGTGTTGAAATAGATGGAGATTAGAATGTAATTCTGTGCTGGAATTAGTGGAAACAATAAATAATACTGAAGTTGTGTGTAAATAAAGTAAAAACTTATAATAATCAATGATCAAAAGACTATTAATAGAAAGAATTTAACTTGGAAACTTTGGTGTGGGGAAAATCAGCTTAGAGTGGTAAATGCCTAGCTTCCCTGCTCTCCTTTGACCAAAGGCGGTTACGAAGAGTTCAAACGGCAGAGCAAATGCAATAATCTCCACATTGCTTTAGTCACTCAGCTCAATCAGCTGCTCAATAAACATTGCTCCCTTGGGAGTCATATTTCTTACATATTAGAAATAAGATTTTTGCGCCAAAGAACATCCAAGGGTCAAGATACTCAGCCCTTTTGTTTAGAAGGGTTAAACTGCTAGTACACGCATCCACACCCCTGGGTATGCATACCCCAAGTACCGGGTACTCAGTGGAGAGCATCATAGCTAAGGGCCTTAATCCTGATTTTTTTTTTTCCGATTTTTTGTTTGCATATCAGCTTGTTGTTTACCAAGCTTAATTCAAAATGTAATTAGTTTGAAACTTTGATACAGTAGTGATTAACACAAAGTTTAACACTGTTTAAGTCATAGTTTATCATTTGCAATATGTCATTGTTATATGATCTTGTTTATGTTTAATGTTTGCCTTCTCTGTTATGCAGCTACAATTATCATATATTATTATTATTTGCAAATATTATCACTGTTCTTGTTTTGAAAAGCCATTATCATGACTCATAATTTTAGATTTTCTATAAATATTAAATTACAAGTATAAAAATTTGGCATACCCAAGTACCCTTGTCCCCAATTTTGAAAAATAGTCGTACCCAATACCTGTACCGGTACACTAAGTAACCAAATACACCTGTCCCTGTGCAACCTTGTGATAAAAAACTGCCATAGGTATTCAGGACAGTGACTATGCTACAATGAAAACTATGATGACACAAATGAAACAACTGCGGCACATCAGGAACAGCCACTGCTATATATTTAACTGCCTCTCCAGTGATGCAACTGCTCCCCTGTTGCACCTAGAGGTTTTGCCACTGTACAAAAGATTGCATCTTTCAGCGTTGTCTTTGATGGAGTTCTTGGTTGTTTGAAGAAGTGAACTGTTTTTTGGATCTTTATGGATTGGTACAATGTAATTTCTTATCAGGGTTTTGTGTAGTTCAAGTTCGAGAGATCAGATTCTAACTGTAGGTCTCCGTCTTGCACCACATATTCAATATGCAGCTTTTTATAAATAACTCTTGAATGATTTGGGCTTATAGTGGGGGCTTAAAGGGATTTTCTCACCATCCAGAGTGAGGTAACATCTTTGTGCATCCGATTCACCATTTGTTCATCTCTATTTTAATTTATACTATCCTCAATTCA
The DNA here is from genome assembly GCA_028749045.1 of Cupressus sempervirens. NCBI lineage: Eukaryota > Viridiplantae > Streptophyta > Pinopsida > Cupressales > Cupressaceae > Cupressus > Cupressus sempervirens. Next base: position 148,385,541 of record CM053791.1, read on the forward strand.
CATCTTATGAATTATCGAGTAAACATGGTCTTCAAATTTAGTATTTCACTTCCAAGGGCGTGTTTGCATGTTTTTATATCTATCTTGGCATTTACACAGCCTAACACATGTTTGTGCAGTCTTTATGTCGTGTTCTATGAATTTTATAGGATGGATTGTATAAATCGATGATATGTATCAACACCACCAAACCAATAGAGTGATGCAACCCCAGCCTTTAATGTGCTTTAGGGTTGAAGCACAAGGTTTATGGTTTACTCTATAGATTCTATGTACTAGATTTCAAGGCAACAAGAATTAATGATGAGAAAGAAGCTAGGGTGCCCAAGTAAATGGTATATATTAATTAATAATTGAACTTGTCCTAGTCTAAATGTAATTACTTTTCAGTTTTAAGCTGTTCATTTTGACTTCAAATAGATACATGGGTGTGGTGACTTTTCAGCTTCTTTGAAATTTTATAAATGGGTTCAGTTCAAAACAAATAAACAGGGTGGTAGGCATGCATCTCTTCAAATGAGTTTGTCAAACTACGGCATATATCTTGTCTGATTAGTTTGCCGAATTGTGATAGCTCTTCTAAATAAAGTTCCAGTGGTACACATCTCTCCCATGTGCCCAAATGGTATGGGCTTCTTATATTCTGAATAAATGAGGCTTCATATTTTGTTGTGGGTCTTAAAATTCCACCAACACCTCGTTCGGTACTGAATTCACAAATTTTTTTGGATCAATTAGTTGTGACTAGGACTGATAATCCAGGGTTTAAGGTTTAAGTTTATGCAATATGGACACCTTTAAATCCCTTGACCACGAGATACAAATGCTAGATACATTCAAGTTGGTTTTCTCAGACACCTTAATATTCTGAATTCATGTTTTACAAACGAACATCTACAATCGGACATGGAGGAACAAGGGTCTTGGTTTTCAATATATATAAGATTTAATGTTCACAATTATAAGTCTAATATTATGAATAAAATAGTCAGGCTCTTACAAATTTTCATTATCTATTAACTTTTATGACATTATTCTGAAGTTTAAGTGTACTACATTGTAATTATAAGATGAAGGGTTCGCATAAGCAAAAAGGCAATGTTCTAGGGTGTTTTTATTCTCGGTAGTAGATTTTTAGTTTTATTAATAAAATAAGTGCTTTACAATAAGAGTTAAAGTACTGACAGTCAAAAAAATCCCATAAACAGCCACCGACAGGATTTTCAAAGAAACCCTAACCCTACATCCACATCGATCAGAAATAACAGAAATTGCAACTTGTTCTACACAACCAAATTTTAGGGTGTATGCCCACCCACAGACCACTCAAATTACAGTTTGCCCGCATTATAGTTTCGTAACATAATAACAGTAAGTATTTTTAACAAAATTTCACATAAAAAACACTAGCATGCCAGCTCCATTACTGCATTGAATCTCTCCATTCTGTTAGATTCCTAATATTGCTGCACCTCCAACCTCACCATCCATACACCAATTTCTCAGCAAAACCCAAGTTCAGGCCAGCGGCCAACCACCAATTTTGCAAACCAAAAACACCATCATTTAGAGACCATTAATGATCCAATGCACTAGTTACAGCCATGGAATAATTATAAGAATCAAAACATAGGAAATTTGGCATCCTCCATGCCAACCCAGAAGTACACAATGATCATTTCCAATCCAACCACACAAAAGCCAGAACAAGAAACATGTACAAAGAAACGCCTAAACGATAATGCAAAAACCCTGGATTAGAAGAAGATAAGCAAAGAGTGCAGGGTACCATTTTAGAATGTCCACCATCCTTTAGTACCGACCTTGTGCCACAACTCCAACAATTTATTCGTGCAGCAAAGCTTTGATTTTAGCCTTTGAGAAATCCTTTCCACCATTGCCCGCCTCCTCCCTTTGCTTGCATTTCTCCTAGTGTTTGGCTTCATCCTCAGTCCGTCTAGAATTGCTTTTCATTCTTTCAATGTCTTTATCAAGAAACCGGATCATGACTACCATTTCACTGCCAGTCAACCTTTTCTTGCCTCTCTATACCTTTTGGCTTTGAACCTTTCGTCAAAATGCCACACAAATCGCACGTAGTTCATGTCTGCAATCTTCTGAAGGTTGCTCTGCTTGTCCCCCCAAAGTTATTCCTAATCCTGGAATGGATTTCGCAAAAAGCTCATGAAATCCTCCTAATGCTTCTTGAGGGACAATTGTTTCCACGATCAACTTAATGATGGCTTTATCTTCACCAAGCTGCAACCCCAAAGCTAGAACCACGGAGTAAATGTTTGTGTTAGTTTTGTGGCAATTCTCAATTTGGTGGAATATTTTCCCCCCAATAGAGTCAAGACGCTATGTATGATCTTGTTATCCACAAAGTTAAACATTTTATTGAGCCTTAACCTTTTGCTTTGCCCATGAACCCGTTACAAGCTAGGGTTGTTGTTGCACCTAAAGATCGATCTATCAATGCTTGATACAACTGCTAGACTTAACAGGAGGTGGTTAAGCCATGTCAAGAATCTTGAAGGGGAACGATGGCAGTTAGTCCAACCACCCCCCCGCCAACATTACCTGAGGAGATCTGAACTTATGAGCAAACTCTGATACCACTTGTTACAAGCTAGGGTTGTCATTGCACCAAAAGATTGACCTGTCAATGCTTGATACAACCACTAGACTTATAGAACATAAGATGTGGTTAAGCCATGTCACAAATCTTGAAGGGGAACATTGGCGTTTAGTCCAACAAAAACAAGTTTTATTGCTTACTGCAAGTGAGAGTGACGAAGGTTTCCTTCTCTTCAAATTGCAGAGAGCTTCAGAAATGGGAATGAAGCACCAAGTTTTTTTTTTTTGGAGGCACACAAAACAATCATTGCTCATCATAATCAATCTGTTCATCAGTGATTACTTGGCAATCGCAACAAATTTTACAAGTATTCCCATCACATCTCCACCATCACCTACATGCCACTTTAATTGGTTGTTGTTGTTTGTGGCCAAAAGAGGGTTGAAATTATTATGAAGGACCTCCCATGTGCATCTTTGAAGCTTCAAAATCTTTGAGTATGATTTTGTGCATTTTATGAGTTAAGGCCCAATTTGATAACGTTTCAGCTTCTTTATTGCCTTGCCTTTTTACAAGTGATAATTTGAAATCCTCCAAGGAAGCTAACTCTGCAAAAAAATGATTGATGTAGTTCTGCAGCTGCCAGACATCCCATGTGACCTTTGATTATTGCATTAGAAATGATTTGTGAATCACCTTCCACATGTAGTTTTCTGACACCTTACTTTTTGTCTGCTTGTACTGCCAATAAAGCCGCTTCTGCTTCAACAACATTGTTAATTCCATCTAATGAGCGTTTACTGCCACAAGCAATAAGATCATCATATGAATCTCCAATAATAAATCCTGTTCCTTGAGGTGCAGGGTTACCCTTCCAAGAACCATCAAAATTGCACTTCCACCACCCTTACCTTCAATAGGTTTGTCCCAAACACCACCTACAAGCATACCAAATGGATTAACCCATCCCCACCCATTCACAGATGTACTAGACCACGACATACAAATTCTAGACACATTTAGGTAGATTCAGACAGGCATCTTAATATTCTGAACTCAGACTATGATATTCATGTTGTACAAATGAACATCTACAATTGAACATAGAGAAACAAGGGTCTTGGTTCTCAATACAAGATTTTATGTTCACAAAGTCTAATTTATCAATAAAATACTCAGGCTCTCACAAATTTTCATTATCAATTAATTATTCTGACATATTGCTGAACTTAAATAAGTGCACTACTTTGGGATTATCAGATGAAGGACTTGGATAAGCTTTCTGTGTTGGAGGCTATTTAATATGTTTAGGTAAACATCAACCTATTGCTTCAGAATATGCAATGAGCATAATAAATTACTAGTAAACCGTCTGTAAAACAAATAAAATTGTTTTTTAAAATATAAATTTGGGATTTGATGGCTTTATGAGATAGGGTATACCGTTGTGACTACATAAGCTTACACAACATTTGCTGTCATAGCATTACAAATACAGTTTTCATGAAACAATGGAAAATTGGGGTAGGTGGATTGATTCTTAGATGACACAACGTATGTCAATATATTGCTGTATTAGCTAGAGTTCTCCGCCTAAAATGCCGAAAGGGGACAAACTTAACTTTGTATGCAAGTCTGTTAATTATGAGCTAATTTATGAACTGTGGTTACCTTTTTTCGGTTTTAAAGGACGCGAGTTTTAAGATAAAATATCAATTGCCAGAATTCTTTAAAGTTTTTTTAAACAATCCGAGGTCTTAATGTTCTTCGTCGAGTAATAGAGAGAATTATTTAATTTCACATGATAACAATATAATAGTCTTTAAATGGAACTCTGCATTTTACATTGCTGTTCCGTTAAGTCTCGTTGACCTACTTTTTTGTCATCTGTGGACATTAAAATAATTTTTTTCGACTAATCTTCTAGTTTAAATGGAGAATGTTCATTGTGTTGATTCATTTTTCATAATGGTGAGCCAGATTCTGAAAAAGCATAGTTAGGAGTCAAGATTCTATCTGTGATGTGAGAAAGCAATTCAAATGAAGGGAAATGACAGATGTGATTAGGAGTATAAGTCACAGAAGGATTATTGAAGATTGGAGACACAATAACGATTGCGTACATATTTGAGAATACACAAAAGTGTTATAAAATAATAATAGAAATATTTTAAATATTATCAGAGAAATGTCATTCTAAAGAAGGCAAAGTGTTTTTTTTTCTGGTCAACTCTAATTTGGAGAGCCAATCTCAGTTTATAAATGTTTGGACAGCTGTGTAAATTGTGAGAAAGCAATAGAGGTCAACAAATAGCTTTACTAGAGGTATATGTTTGGACTCACCTATAATGCTTAAGTTCACCTTAAGCTATCACAACTATCAGTGATGTAGATGTTCTCATTAACTACTGAAACAATAATAATGTAAATTGAGAAAATGTTGTAAATATCAAAGAAATTCTGCATTATGAATGATGAGAAAAATGATTCTATGAAGTACCGTATTGTCAAGGAATAGCCTAATTAGAGGTATATATTTGGACTTAGCTATGATGCTTACTCTTTAACTCTCACAACTACCAGTGATGTAGATGTTTTCATTAACTACTGAAATAATAATGTAAATTGAGAATATTTTGGCAAATATCAAATAAATCTCTGCATTGGGTCAATGTTGAAAAATTTGATTCTATGAAGTACTGAATTTCCTAGAGGATTACTGACAAGAAAAAGGGTTTGCACAGTCATCAAATGACCTCTAATTTACAGAATTGCCCGTGTTGTAGGAAACATTATTGTTTCCTTTTGGAATTTATTTTGGAGATAAAAAGATAGGAAATGCAATAGAAGCATTCAAAAAATGCTTGTGGTGAAGGAAGATTTTTCCTCTTTGAGAAGCATGTTTTTCTTTATGTTTCTTCCATCCAACCTTAGTTTTAACTTCTGAAGGACAGCCCAGAGGCTTCAGGTCCTTGCCAACTCCACGCAGCTCCATTTAGTAAAATAAAATGAAGCGAAACATCTTTCCTATGCATTCTCCCTCAACCTGTAATTTGAATTTTTGAGGAAACTTAGGTGTTGTGGGGGCCATGTTGGTCTATTCTTGAAAAGACAAAATGGCCACCTTTTCAAAATGCTATTTGAACTAAAACAGATGTGAAAATAGGAAAATAACACTGTAATTCCACAAAAAAACCATAAAAGTGGGCTTCAAAAGAGCCCTCTTCTCTCATTTTTTTTTCACTTTGCATTGCAGGTTTCAGGTGTAGATGGTCAACATCATGCTGATTTTTGAGTAGAGGTCATCTACAACTACTTCTTAAACAGGATCTTCGTCAGCTTTTTCATGGCCACATCATGATCATTTTAATGACTTCTTATAGTGTATATTGTATATCAGAGTCCGTGCTTCTTATGATTCATTAGTAGCCTTTTGTATTAGGGCTAGTTTTTGGTAACACGTCATATGTACTATTTCACACTGCATTCACTTATAATTAAAGAATTGCAGTTTCTATTATTCTTGATGTTAATATTAATCAATCTAATTATTTCCAGTTATATGCTACTTGAAAAATATTTCTGGAATTTTCTTTTCCCTTTATTGTGGGTTTTCAGTGACAATTTCTTCTCATTTTTATTGTTTTTGAAAACATAATCTTGTCACTATTTTGTGCAATTTAGCATCAGCGAATTCAGTGTCTTGCTCGTGTGTCTTTGGCTTTCACTAGAAATTCAATTTCAATGTATTAAATAATAAATTAATATTGAGAGAAGTATTTTGCTTCTTTAAAGTTGCTTATTGGAAAGTACCATTTTCTACAAATGCATCCCTAATTCAAGGTTCTTGATTTACAGCATTCCATTGCATGCATGGGATTGTGGTCTGCAAATTTTTCACCAAGAACTTGTAGCTATCATCTAAGCATGCTTGCTTGTTTTGTTCTAATTCCCAGCAATTGGTTTGAAAAGAGTCCTCCTGAATGTCCTAATGAGCTCAATTGACACCATTGGAAGCCATGGCAGATAGAAACTATTTCTTGTTTTATTCCTTTACTTAGCTATGAAAAGAACTTCCATAATTATCGTTTCACATGTGAATGTCACTCATTTTGGGATGGTAATGATTTTGGGATATATCTTGCTCTTATGAAGGAGTAGATAACCCAAGCCATCTGAGGAGCCCGGGTTGGGGTCTTGGCCGCGTAACCTAGATCAATGGGATCCAATTACCTTAGACTGTTCTGTTGTGGACATTTCAGGGGCATGAATGTGGAGGGGAAGCGGACCAACATCTCTCCCAAGTCCTTAAGATGTGTCAGAATGTTTCTGGTGCTTATTGTTTTTATTTTATGTGTTTCTAGGGCATTGCCTAGGAACAACTTGACGCTCTCAGGAAATTGGGGACACCATCAATCTTCATTATATGTCATGGGTACTTACTAATTTGCCCATACTGACAGTTGTGTAAAAATAACATATTTGTAATACTAAAAAATCCTGAAGGCACAGTTTCAAAATTTCAATCTTGTGACATTTGGTAATATGACAGATGCATATATTCGTGTTTACAATTTTGAATCCATATTTCAATTTCAGTCTCGAGGAAGAATAGTCCGAAGAGAGAAACGAGAGAAACTAACTGATATAATTATTTATGAAAGCAGAGATCACTCAAGGAAGGAGGTGGTTTGGTGGATGCATGGGATTGTGATCTACAAATGTTTTCACGAAGAACTTGTAGCTATCATCTAAGCATGCTTGCTCATTTTGTTCTAATTCCTAGCAATTGGTTTGAAAAGAGTCCTCCTAAATGTCCTAATGTGCTCAATTGACACCATTGGAAGCCATGGCAGATGGAAACTTTTTTTTGTTTCATTCCTTTATTTAGCTATGAAAAGAACTTCCATAATTGTCGTTTCACATGTGAATGTCACTCATTTTGGGACGGTAATGAATTGGGGATATATTTCTTGCTCTTATGAAGGAGTAGATAATCCAAGCCATCTGATGAGCTCCGGGTTGGAGTCTTGGCCGCGCAACCTAGATCAATGGGATACAATTACCTTCTACTGTTCTGTTGTGGACATTTCAGGGGCATGAATGTGGAGGGGAAGCGGACCAACATTTCTCCCATGTCCTTTAAGATCTGTCAGAATGTTTCTGGTGCTTATTGTTTTTATTTTTTGTGTTTCTAGGGTATTGCTTAGGAACAACTTGATGCTCTCAGGACATTGGGGATGCCATCAATCTTCATTAAATGTCATGGGTACTTACTAATTTGCCCACACCAACAGTTGTGTAAAAATAACATATTTGTAATACTAAAAAATCCCGTAGGCACAGTTTCAAATTTTCAATCTTGTGACATTTGGTAATATGACAATTGCATATATTCGTGTCTACAATTTTGAATCCATATTTCAATTTCAGTCTCGAGAAAAATAATCCCAAGAAAGAAACGAGAGAAACTAACTGATATAATTATTTATTGAAGGGTGATATGGTCTGGAAGCCACCCTACAAAATGTTCAAATAAACAATTTGTTTGAGGGCTAGAAAGGGCGCAGAGATCACTCAAGGAAGGAGGTGGTTTGGTGGATGCATGGGATTGTGATCTGCAATTTTTTTCACCAAGAACTTGTAGCTATCATCTAAGCATGCTTGCTCGTTTTGTTCTAATTCCCAGCAATTGGTTTGAAAAGAATCCTCCTGAATGTCCTAAGGTGCTCAATTGACACCATTGGAAGCCATGGCAGATAGAAACTATTTTTCGTCTTATTCCTTTATTTAGCTATGAAAAGAACTTCCATAATTGTTGTTTTGGGACGGTAATGATTTGGGGATATATTTCATGCTCTTATGAAGGAGTAGATAACCCAAACCATCTGATGAGCTCTGGGTTGGAGTCTTGGCCGCGCAACCTAGATCAATGGGATCCAATTACCTTAGACTGTTCTGTTGTGGACATTTCAGGGGCATGAATGTGGAGGGGAAGCGGACCAACGTCTCTCTCATGTCCTTGAGATGTGTCAGAATGTTTCTGGTGCTTATTGTTTTTATTTTTGTGTTTCTAGGACATTGCTTAGGAACAACTTGATGCTCTCAGGACATTGGGGATGCCATCAATCTTCATTATATGTCATGGGTACTTACTAATTTGCTCACATCAACAGTTGTGTAACAATAACATATTTGTAATACTAAAAAATCCCGAAGGCACAGTTTCAAAATTTCAATCTTGTGACATTTGGTAATATGACGATTGTGTTTATTTGTTAGTCATTTGATTTCCACAGTCCATTAGCAATACGTAAGAAATTTTTTCTGGAATTTGATTGTGTCTGATTTTTAAGCATAACGTTTCGGATCACACAGAGTGATCCATTAGCAGGATGGAGAGTGCAAGAGAATAGAAAAATTAAGTAGCAGACTGGAGAAAACACAGATTTTCTCCAGTCTGCTACTTAATTTTTTCTGTGTTTTCTCCAGTCTGCTACTTAATTTTTCTCTGTGTTTTCTCCATTGTGCTACTTAATTTTTCTATTCTCTTGCACTCTCTTTCATCCTGATGATGGATCACTGTGTGTGATCCGAAACATTATGCTTAAAAATCAGACACAATCAAATTCCAGAAAAAATTCTTATGTATTGCATTTATTTGTGTTTACAATTTTGAATCCATATTTCAATTTCAGTCTTAGAGAAAAAATAGTCCCAAGAGAGAAACGAGAGAAACTAACTGATATAATTATTTATGAAAGGGTGATATCGTCTGGAAGCCACCCTACACAATGTTCAATAAACAATTTGTTTGAGGGCTTCAGAGATCACTCAAGGAAGGAGGTGGTTTGGTGGAATATGGGTAGGAGAATCAGACAGGTTGTGCAGCATGTGTCCAACTTTGGGTAGTGTTCACTCGTGATTGACCAGATCAGGGCAATGATGCATAGGTCACAGTGTTGTGCATGGGTACTAGTGTGTGGGCACATATTATATTTGATGTTGACTCCTGCAAAGGTGTGCAACAGCTAAGAGGGCCCAAACCGTATATACATACACAGAGATATATATACTTAACACCTTGATTGAATCTCCTCTTCGCTTCATTATGTTAAGTAATCATATCTCTGAATAAAAAATTTAACAAACTGATGCTGTATAAGTTAAAGTTTGTTAGTTATTTAAATTTATTTTGATATTGCTGCAAATATGAACTCAAATTTTTCTGATTTTACACTGAAAAATAAGACGTGTAATATCCACAGTCCATTAAGTTAGATAATTGCCTTTTGGATTAAATTGTGTTATTTTCCATCATCAATGTTTCCGATCATACTACATGATCCATCGTCAGGATGAAGCATTAGATAGAGAGCAAAAAATATCCATCTTTTTTGCGCTCTATCTAATGCTTCATGCTGATGATGGATCATGTAATATGATCAGAAATGTTGATGGTGGAAAAACACACAGTTTAATCAAGTAAGGCAATTATCTAACTGAGAAAAATATCTTTACAATCTTTGAATAAAATTTGGATGGGAGATGAGACATCTCATCACATGTTGATCTCCTTGCAACTATAGATGAAAGGGCCAGGGGCTGATGAAAATCGATTAGCAAGATTATAATGAACAAGGAGCATGTTACACAAGACAAGCTCCAGTATATTGTTTATAAACAGAATCAGCAAGTCAGTCAGCGCAGGGCCCTCAAACAATGTTTCTTTCTTCATCAAGAGCTTCATGTTCAGCCATTTTTGATATTGAGAATCATTATACAAACTTTGACCATATATCAGAATTGTTTTGCTCAATGCAATCACATTTGAAGTTTGTTTGCTAATTTCATTGACTGATTTAAATCAGGTACTTTAGTCAATTTTCCATGAAGCAACTAATAACAGGCCGTGGATCCTTAGTGCAAGGAATAGTAACACAGATGCGTACCCCCCCACTCCCCTTTTGCCCCATGTCTTGGAGATGGGGATGCGCCGGGGACTTGGGGATTCTGTCCCCCGTCCCCAGCGGCATCATCAGATTCTGCCACATCCGCTGAGGATGGGGGGATGTCTCGGTGTTTTGCTGATTTGACTATTATGTTCGAGGTTCCAATTCAATGCAATGTTCAAGTATTTTCTTTTTTACATTTTTTATCTTATGTTGCTATACATTTTTTTATAACTAACATTTTAAGTACCATATGTATACTATATACAATCCCCTCTGTACCCACCACCGCCCCCGTCATCCCCCTGCCATCCCCTAATTAAGGCCCTTCTGTCCTCCTGTCCTGGATACTTGTCCCCCCGTCCCCCAGGGCAGTGTAACTGTGGTGCAAGATTATGTTGGAGTACTCATATATGTGATTTGTAGTAATTTAATTACTGGCCAAGAACTGCGACAGTAGTGCCACTGGAGTTTGTCTTAGTTGGCATCCATTTGGAAATTATTGTCTTATTCTGGGCACTGTATTGTAATATTGTTTTAATGATGAATGAAGATAAGTAGGCAGTGTTTGCAACAGCAAATTAAATTGTGAGATTGCTATCGGTATCAGGATTCAACTGTGTAGTTTTTGAGTCAAATTTTTTGACCCATGTTTCATGAGCAGTGGCTTTTTTAGAATCATATCTCACGAGATTGAATAGAATGCTAACCACTCATTGCATCTAGGTTATAAGTGATCTATAATGACCGGTTCAAGCATTCATTGCATCTAGGTGATAAGTGCTCTATAATGATCGGTTCATAAGCACAACACTTGCTAAAGATTTTTGCAAATGGGCTAGCAAGCTATAAGTGGGATTAACCTTAGAGGAAACTCCACGGTTAAGCATCGCTTGAGCTGGAACAATATTGGAATGAGTGACCTCCTGGGAAGGCCAGGTGCGTCACCCCTGTGCACATGGCCTAGATGCAATGAGTGCTAAGTGTTCCATTCATTTTCAGAGATGGGTTTTTCTGAACCATTATGAAACATGGGTCAATGAGTTTGATTCAAAAACTACATAGTTGAATTCTAATAGCAATATCAAGATGAAAAAACATAAGATAAAAAAAAAAATGTTCTAGACTGTTCAGTTTGCATTTTCAGAAAAAAAAAAGTTTTGATAAGAAAAAACAGTGAATCAGCTTTTTGTCCATGTAGTTTCTAATAATGTTCCTAAAATCTTGATTAGTTGGATATTTACTAAGAGGTTCTAAGCATTTGTAAACAAATTACAGAATTTCTGTCAAATTTTCAAAATCAGTCTTTCAAATTATGGAAGGTCAGGTGCATGGTTGGCAATTGGTTGGAAATTATTGATTTTGAATAACAACTGCTTCCGGCAGGATTAGCGAGTGTGCCATGTTTGATTCAGCTCAGGCTGTTTCCTAGATTTAGTTCTACTCCCCGATTCAGTAGTTTACAGGAATGTATTTTAGCTTATATAATACAGCTGTTATTTTCAGTTTATTTTGATATTTTGGCTCGATTTTTGCATTAGACTTGTGAGTTAATGATATTGCAGCATGTGAGAGCCTTTGTTTTTATCCGTTTTATGGGATGCTAAAGGCAAAAAACAAAGAAAACAAAAATGCATGAGGGGGGAAAGTTGTCAGTGGATGCTCCTTCCATAGAAATCATTGATGTTATTAATGAGCACTCTAGGTTTATGTTGTTGTGGCTTTATGGGCGCTCATTGACTGGGTATTGCTATCTAGATGTACAAATTGATTTTGGCTTTATATTGATCATCGACTGGGTATCACTATCCATATCTACAATTTTATTTTGGCTATATATTGATCATTGACTGGGTATTGCTATCCATATTTACAATTTAATTTTGGCTTTGTATTGATCATTGCGTGCTTTCCCATGAGTTCTGTTTGCACTCTATACAAAGTTTTATGCCAATTTCTGGCAGGCCTGCGATTTTGTTATTATAAGCTTATGTTGTGGTTTGTGTTAATTATGTGTACGCGTCACACAGCTATTATCTCTAGGTTCCTTGACAGTGAATTTTAAATATTGATTACTGTTGCATGTGTGAGTGTTTTCTACAGGCCTCAACCTCTCCAAGTTTATTGACTCGGTAAGTTTTAAATATTGTTTGACCTTGGCCCTTCTGCATCTCTATGTATACAATGCTTCTAACATCTTGAGCCGTACTTTTCAGTTCCTTCGTTTCAATCTTCTGTCTTTCCACAATATTTCATTACCTGGTAACTTGAAATTGTTTGTTGAATTTCTCTTGTTTTTTTGATAGGTTTGAGCTTCCCTTGTTATACAATGCTAAAACGCTTCTATTTTTGCTATGATCACTCCATTTGGTTTTTGCTGATTAAGGTGAGGAAGAGTTTATTAGTCTGTTGGTCTGTGCATGTAAACTAGGAATCTCAGGCTTATTGATTCAGTTGTCCTTCATTCGGAGTTGAACATGACAATTTAATTGTGGTTCAAGATCTATAGGGCAAAACACGACAAAATGATGACTTGCATATGCTACATGATAGGAAATAATTTGGTGGATTTCAATAGTTCTGGAAAGTACTAGAGACTAACTTGTGGTCCAAATTTTGGGCAGAATTAGAGGGACCTAGACAGCTAGTGCAATTTGGGTACCATATACCGACATCTAGGGCAATTGGGTCTCAATTGTTTTGGATTTGGATGTGTTCATAGGTGTTGTGTAGCTCCTTTGACACTTGATTTGTACCTAAAATTGTGCATTTGCCACTTGTTACTTGCACATAGGAAAGAGGAAAAATTTAGGGCTGAAAGGGTTTGCCCAGGTCAAACCTTGGTTTAATAATTGACTTTCAAACCAATTTTAACTTTCTACCTCAACCATAAACAGCTACATAAAACAATACATGAAAGTAAAACAGAGAACAATAAAGAATTCAAAACATCATGATTTGTTCTCAAGGAAACCCTAGCCAAGGGAAAATCTCGATGGGGTGGTACCTACAACTTGCACTAATCTGAAAATGCTTTGTGAAGAGGTCTGATCTTGTCAGTAGTTGTTGCATAACATTTACTACACGAGTCCTTGTTAGAGGTCTGAACCTTGTTAGGAGTTGTCTTAAAGAAATAAAAACATGTCTTAAAGAAAGAAAAACATACTTTTTTTTGATTAAAGAGGGGTAAATGCTTTGACTTGGAGCTATGAACCAGTGAGGTCACAAATGGAAGATTTCATCCACGTGAGATTTGAAATTTGATGGCAAGGATAACAACTCAACTACTTAACCATCACAACATGCCATTATTGGTGAAAGAAAAACATATTTGATAGTGGACTCGTCCAATTATAATAAAAGTATTACAATAGTAAAACAACCATATTGACATCACAATTATCTAATTAGTTTGCAATTGCATATGATATGATCCAATATCAAAGTTTGCACATCATAAAAACATCGTAGCATGCGCAAACACAAAAAACTTTCTTTCTTTTATGCCCGTCATAATTCTTTATCTAGTCAGCTAGCAAAAAACACTAACAAAATGTGGGGTGCAAAACTCCAATAAGCAATATAATACAATGTTTTCAAAGGGTTAACATCTAGGATGTCGTCCCTACAATGCCAAGCAATCAAATTAATCAAACAATTTAATTTGCTAAGCTATTTTGCTTGATCTTCAAAACTGTCATGAATAATTGTTATACAACGTATATCTTTGTACAACTTTATATTTGTTCTTCTGAAGAATACTTATATTGTCCATTGCTTTATTAACATGCTTATCAAAATCAGGTAATGTTGGATTAGTTTTCTCAAAAATTGATGCAAATTTCTCTAGATATTTTTTGTCCTTTTGAATGCATTTTCTACATCTACTACATGTTTAGCTGGTCTTACACAATGGGTGCAGATTTCCTCACCTTCAACAAGAGAAGCCTAAATCTCTTTAATGTGCTCATTAACTAATTTTACATCACTAGTGATGAAAACACACACCTTGGTAAATCTCTCTGCTTTGTATTCTTGTTTTGCCTTCACTTTAGCTGCATGCTCAAGTGGTTGAAAGTGAATATTAAATTCATCTAGCACCTCTTCCATGCCTACAACGCCATTGCCCTGAAGGCAAGTAGCATGGGTAAGATTGTATTGAATCTATTTGATGCTGTGCTAATTACACTTGCCTTCTTTGTCTTTTTCCCAAATCTCTTTTGCCTTAGCAAATACCATCATAGATATTTTTTGCTAATTACCCTTGCCGACTTCGTCATCTTCCCAAATCTCTCTTTTGCCTTAGTAAATACCAGCATAGATATTTTTAGTGACTCATCCTCATCATAAGTCTCTCTCCTTCCTTATACATGCTAGCAAGTGCTTTGCTCAAATCACTTGCTGACAATGACACTTCACCTAATGTAGTGGGTCTCCATGAGCCTTTCCACCTTTCTCACTATCATTTTAGACCTCTCAAGTACCATCATATTTATCAATAGGATCAATGCTACTTACTACAACTTGGGGTGAAGGGTGTTTTACATGAATTTCACCTTGATCTACTCCATCAATTTTGTTTAATGAAGGTTTAACTTCATTGATGCCTTGTCTTGTTTTCTCTTTTGTCATAACATCTTCCTTTTCCTTTTCCCGATTTCTTCCTCAACTCTCTTTTCAACCACATTTGGGCTTCAAGCATGATCTCATTGATATTTTCATACAAATGACCCCATAAAATCCTCTTTCTCCTTATCCTCCTCCTTGGATGGCTCTAATGATATAGGTACACATGACACAAAGAAGTTAGGTTGTTGAATTGTACTAAAGAACTGATTTACTTCGTCAACTTCTTCTCATGGTGTACCAATTTGTTTTGTTATTGTGATACTCTTAGGCTTATGAATAGGCATACTTTTGTAATCAATTTCATTCAAGACTTGTGATATTATATTTTTTCTGTTTCTTCCCCAATTTCTTCATATTGCCTTGCTGTGATTATGATTATCCTCATCTTTGTTCTCTTTTTTTCCCTTACTAGCTTTATTTAAGATGTTTTTCATTTCATCAACAGTGACAAGATTAGACAAGTTATGGTTTACTCTTTAATTCTCTAACCCTATTCTAAGGCTTAATTGTTCTCACATCCAATTTATCATACAAATCATTTTGTATGCTACTTTTAACTTCTAGCAATCCAATTTATCATACAAATCATTCTGTATGGTACTTTTAACTTCTAGCAATTTTCTTTTGAAATTTAGTAAGTAATTTATAACAAAATATTCCAAAAGTTTATGATCATTTTCTTCATACGTGTCATAATAATTCTCAAGCTGATTTATCTTTCTTTCTCAATTGTTTCACTGATTTTTTCTTCATACGTGTCATAATAATTCTCAAGCTGATTTATCTTTCTTTCTCAATTGTTTCAATGATTTTCTTCACATCTAGTTTCCACTTTTTCTTTGCATCCTCCTTTTCTTTTGGTTTTGATTATTGAATTGTATTAGGTTGTTCCTTTTCTTTCTTTATAACTTTTGTTTTGGTTACCTTAGCCTTTTTAGGACAAGGCCCTTTAGCCTTGGAATTGGCTTTAGATGTCCTTGTTGATGGTTTTGTAGTTGGTTTCTCAACTTCTACTGGTGCATTTATTTTCTAAGATACATGTGTAACTTCAGCCTGAACAACCACTTTTGATGGTAACTTGGGTACCTCAAGTGGTTGCACATCATAAAAAATTTCTTCAATTGTCTTCTTTGCACTAGTTCCACTAATTTTTGCTTTCCTTGCTTCCCCCCTCTCCTTTCTAAGAGTGACTAGAAATTTGTTCACATCATATATTTGAGGTTTATCCATGTTTATTCAACCAAATTCAGCTCTTAGCAACTTAAAATAAAGCTCACAAAATAGATAAATACCTTTCAGCTTGCCAAAATAAAGTTTGCAAAAATTCTTCTTAAATCTTTTGTTCAAACACTTGAATTACCTTCTCTCTTTGCTCTAGCTCTAGCAACATAAACAGTGAAGAATGAATTGCATTCACTTGCCAAACCTTTGCATTTTCTTTTATCATTAATGCACGAGGTTGCATTTTGCAAAAAGTTGATACACATGCAGTATTCATAAAATCTCCAATGATGTTGCATAACTCCATATCAAGGTTTGTGATAAGAGATATCAAGTCTCTCTACCTCGATATACCTTAACCTAACCTTGCACAACTTATATTTGCAAATTTGGGGGCTGCATAATCTCTTTATAATTGCCCCCCAGGCTATGTTAGGTGATAAGGCTGATGAAGAGGGTTCAATGCTAGACACTGATTCTCCCTTGTCTAACGTAACATTTTCTCTTTTTCTTTCCACACCTTCTCATTTCCACCTTTGCTCTCTTTCACAAAAGTCTTATTCTCATAATTTGTTTGATTATCAATATTGTTCCTTTTTCCATTATAGTTATTTCTTCTAACATTAGGCATCCTCACATTGTTCACAAGTCCATTAAACCTGCAATATCTAGATGTATGCCCTAGATTATTACATTTGTAACATGTAACAACCGAATTTTCATACCTTAGTCCATTTTGATTTACTTATAGTCTATAATCTTTGCAATGTGTCTAAGGTTGTTGCATTTGTAACATGTCATTCTAGTAGATATGGCATTAATGTTCCCAATAGGTCTCCTTGCACTAGATCTTTCATATGTTCTTCCATTTGTCCTCTTATTAGATCTAGCTTTGTATTCATGTGACTTACGCCCATAATGCCAATAATTGAAACAATAACCATGTGTCTATATTTGTTGCATGCATAGCATCTTCTTTTGATTTTCGTTATCTGCACTTTATGTTCTTCACTTTGAATGGTTGTCTGAATAGGATGTTGCATTGGTCTCTCTTCTGCTTCTCTAGAACACTCTCCATCATGGTATCCAATTCCATTCATGTCATATTTAAGTTTGTGTTGTTGCATTTGCTCATCAAGTTCATCACTACTTGAGTAGAGATTTTCAAGATGTAACTTTGTTTCCACAAGTTCACCTTTGACAATGTTAGTATACTTATCAAGTTTGTTAATTAGATCTTGAATCTTCAAGATCAAATTTAACCATTCCCATTTGTGCACTCAAATGGTTACGTTCATGTCTTCCTCAGATTTTCTTCAAGTTTTCTATGTGCCTTTCCATCTTCAATCTCTTTAGCCATTTGAAGTGATGTGATCTCAAATTCATGTCTAAGTACTTGATTTCCTTATGAAGTTTCTTAACCCAATATGGCTCATCTTCATCCAATTTAAGGTCTTTGATCTGTTTAACAAGTTCTTTTCTTTTTTCCCTTGAAATGTCCATATGATCTTTTAAGTTTCTTGATGTAATCTTATGCGTCTCTTAGCTTCAATTTCAATATTTCCTTTTATGTATTAGCTCTGCCTAGCTCTTCAAGTGCTTTGTTAGAGGAATGAGATCTTCAATATGAGTGGTTGGATTAGAGAAGTCAAGGCATTCAACTCAAATTTTGATAAGAATGATATCCCAATATGATATATGCCATGCAAAACATCACCTTTGACAATGTTAGTATACTTATCAAGTTTGTTAATTAGATCTTGAATCTTCAAGATCAAATTTAACCATTCCCATTTGTGCACTCAAATGGTTACGTTCATGTCTTCCTCAGATTTTCTTCAAGTTTTCTATGTGCCTTTCCATCTTCAATCTCTTTAGCCATTTGAAGTGATGTGATCTCAAATTCATGTCTAAGTACTTGATTTCCTTATGAAGTTTCTTAACCCAATATGGCTCATCTTCATCCAATTTAAGGTCTTTGATCTGTTTAACAAGTTCTTTTCTTTTTTTCCTTGAAATGTCCATATGATCTTTTAAGCTTCTTGATGTAATCTTATGCGTCTCTTAGCTTCAATTTCAATATTTCCTTTTATGTATTAGCTCTGCCTAGCTCTTCAAGTGCTTTGTTAGAGGAATGAGATCTTCAATATGAGTGGTTGGATTAGAGAAGTCAAGGCATTCAACTCAAATTTTGATAAGAATGATATCCCAATATGATATATGCCATGCAAAACATCCACACCATGTTCATCACTTTGAATTATCTTCCTCAACCTCTTAATCAAGAGGATTGCCTTACTATTTGAATATTGTTGAGCCATCCAATGTTTGAGTTTTTTCAAGTCATTAACAATATTTTCTAGTTGGTTAGGATGCACTCATGTCAAGGAGTCATCTTTATCATGATAAGCGTGGGACAAATAGTGTTAGACATTTCATGATAAAGGCTCCACACCCTTACTATTTGAACTTGATAAGCCACAAGCCTATAAATACTTATCATGAGGATATCATATGCACGATTCAAGGTCATAAATTTATGCATGAATCTAGAGATGAAAGAGATGTCTAAGCAATGCAAATCCTAAAAAGGAAGACTATTTAAACATTGCATAAAGGGCAAGGAGTTAATGATATTGGCTTGATGGATGCCAAAATGAGGGGGTAACTAGATTTCATTAGAAGCACCACTTCTTTTTGTTTTTGTTACAAAATTCAATGACAATATGTATCCAATTAGTCCATAAATGAACTCAAAAGTGTTTTTATTATATTTTGTAAATTCTAGCGCAAATTATGTATAAAACATATTCTCATACAAAATCTTGATGGGTAATAGCATGATACAATAGATAGTTGACAAAATGATAATAATAAAACTTAAACTAAATAAATACTTTACATCTTAATCTATCTTTGATCCATTGAAAATTAGGGTATAGGTAGAACTTAGAAGTCTAGTGCTTGGAGTATGTTGTGGCTCCTTTCTTGTCATGATAGGTAATGAATTGACCTCCATTTTGGTGAAAGATGCTTATGACAATGAATCCTTAGCCTCATCAATGCCATCCAATCCCAGATATCTTATTTTCCTCATCCAATGCTTTCCTCCTAAAATGAAGAATCTCATCTTTAGTAAATAATGAAGGTTGAGGCTATGATGAAGAGTCAAAGAAATTGCTTCTATAGAATGCAACATCTATGTAGAAGAAGGTTATATGTAAGGCTATGAAAGTTGACATGATGTGGCCTACTATGTTAGGTAATTTGATTTTACCTAAGGACCATCTACCAATAATTTCAAATCCACAAATAGAGACAATTAGGTCGAATAAGAGTTTGATATCCACTTGATTTGATGCAATAAGTTTATGCTACACATTATTACACCCAATTCATTATCCACTAAAGTATGTCTATTTCACATTATCACTGATAAAAAGAATAATCTAAGAGGATCATATTGTTGTAGGGGAAATCTACAAGACTCAGAGAAAACTAGTTAGTAGCACCGATTTATTCAAAATGCTAAACTAATACATTCATTCAACCCTACAAACAACAAAATAAGAAACACAATCAATTGAAAATTAGCAAATCATCAAACATGTAAACTGAAAGATTTCTTCAAGCTTCTGTTGCTTCTCTTCGTTCGCATGAGGGATTACACTCAATCGTGAATCAGGCAACACCTTGATTCCGAACTCCAAGAAATTATAAAAGATATTAATTCAAATGATAGTAAATTGACAGAGGTTCGATGTGAAAGTGAGTGATTGATGAAATTTTGAGATAGGAGGGTTGTTTATATAGATTTTCTAGAAATCCATTAACGGTTGAGATCGATTTGGGAAAATCATGACAAACAAACGAGGATGAAAGAGGCTGGAGGAATAATTGAAAAGTTTCCAATTTTAAACTAAAAAAGATAGAGGATAAAATTTGAGACATTTTCAATTTTTGGAGAGATGAACTTTCCAAAAATTAAAAATGGAAACATTAAAATGTATTCTGATTTTGGGTTTTCAGAAAAAAATTGATATTTTAGTTTATGAAGATTTTCTAATGTTAAAATTTTATAATTCCTCATAAAATTGTTTTTTTAGATTTTAGACAATTTTAATTGAACTAACAATTCAATTAAATTTGAAAGATGATATTAAATGTAAGCAAAGATAGAAATTGATGTGAAATGAAGATAAAATTAAATTAAATTTAATGAAGAGAAATAATTAAGTAATTTAAATAATTAATAACAATTATTTAAATTATGAGAAATTGAATTAAATTAACTAAAAATAATCAATTAATTAAAGGTTTATCAATTAAATAACTTTAATTATTTAATTAATATTAAGGAAGATTAAATGATGCAATGATTCAATTATAAAGGAATTAAGATGATTAATGAACGATTTAAGAACCCTTAATTAATAGAAGAATAATTAGTTCATTAAATGTAAACTCGCAAGTCTGTCCATTTTGGGTGTCTACACTTGCCCCTCTTTGACATAATATGCGATTATGAGCATTGTATCAAATAATTTCATATTAGGTTTTGCCACAACTTGTCCTAGTGATAGCAAGTGGATTGTATGCCCCCTCGAGAGATTATTTGTGCAAGAAAGGTATGAATGATCTCTTGATAGAAGATGAGAAATGTTAGATGAAATGATGAAAGAGAAGAATAGTTAGTAAGAAGTGAAGACTTAGTTAGAGGATGAAGATTGTTTGATTGATAGAGATTACATAATAAGAGTCATGTTTGGTTTCAAGAAGGACTCATTCTGTATAAGGCTAGTCATAGTGCCCAGTTTTAGGGAAAATACACCTTGTATAAGACAAGCAACAATGTCTGGTTTCAGGAAAGATACATCCTATATAAGACATATGATCATTGATAGATTGATATAAATATTTGAATTTTGTTGACAAATTGATGGATTGACTGATTTGATTGATAGAAGAAATGTTAGTGCAAAGCATGGATTAAATAGAAGGATGAAGTAGGAGATATGACTTAGAAGAATTGATCTTGTGGCATCAAGTTAGATGATGTATTGAGTTGTTGCTAGAAATTTTCATAGGTTTTCATCAATGTGCTTTATTGAAAAGAAAGAGATATAAGTGCATCTAGATATGAACCATCTAGATACCGCTACTATCTCTAATTAATAAGCAGAAAACACACAAGGAATGTTTCAATATCATTCTAGGTTGGCTCAGATCATGGGTGTGTGTGACTGCTAGATGCGTGACAGTTCTTATCACATTCACCCTACATCATCCTTGCCTTAAAATTTTATTAAAACACTCCACAAACAATAATCAAAGAAAATGAGATGATGAACCATCAGAGCCTCTCTCACCACTTAGTGGTATCCTTGAGGAGAATAGGAATATAATCATGAAAAATAAATCAATAATGATCTGACATAAAGGACTTTGTCAACAACCTTACTGGTCATTAATTGGATTGATTTGATATTTGATTAATTGATTTGTCTCATGAGTTCATTGTTGATTTGTGAAGCCCATTGTTTGATTTGGTTTGATGTTTGATCGTCACATTTTTCTGCTTCTCATGATGTAGAGATATTTTATTGCGAAATTTTTTTGGTGCATTTTTTTAAGGATCATATATGATACTTTTGATCAATTTTTTCATGACAGATTTTTGAATGCTTTTGAAGATTTTTTCAAAACATATTAAAAATGTTTTCAAAGATTTTTTCTAGACATTTTTCGAATGTTTTTGAAGAATTTTTTAGGACATTTGTCAAATGTTTCTTGAAGATTCTTTCATGACATTTTAAAAATGTTTTTTGAAGATTTTTTTAGGACATTTTTCAAATGTTTTTGAAGATTTTTTAGAACATTTTGAAAATGTTTTTGAAGATTTTTTTAGGAGATTTTTCGAAAGATGGCCCCTAGTATAGTGAGCCAATTCAAGTCATGGATAATCATGAAGGCTCAATAAATTTATGCTCATTAGTTCTTGATTTAGCACGTGCGGTCGCATTGTCCAATGTGTACAAGCTTGATCATTTAGGTTCATTGATGGTGGAGTAGGACTTCAACACTTGGCGTCTGTTTGCCAAGTTTTTACCAAGGCACCTACCCAATAATGCCTATTTACCAGGTTTTCACCAAAGGGTGACTTTATTTCTCTTTACTCTTTTGCCCTTTTTTTTTCCAAGATCTTTAAAGATACATACACTTGACCTTGGGATATCAGGTATAGAATGGTTTGAGGTGCATAATGTTGATGTAGCCAAGGAGTTTGTCTCCCTCTTGAGTGGCTAAAAGAAAGGTCCACTTCCTGCAGATCCAACAATGACATAAGATCCTAACGAATTGGCTTCAAATTTTCCAGGCTTCTCTCGATCTACAAGATTTCTATTAAGTGGTTTAGTTCATTTTGACGCTTCTCATCTAGCAACTCAAGTTTTGATAATCTGGCTATCCTATAATCTTCATTTGAAACAAAGTTCTTTCGTGAAATCTAGAGCAAGGGAAGCTCAACTTCAAGAGTTGGAATTGATTCTGTTCCATATACAAGAGAAAAGTTTGTAGCTCCTATAGGAGTTCGTATACTAGTTCTATATGCCCATAGTGTAGGACTAATCTGTAAATGCCAATCTTGACCAGTTTCATCAACAACTTTCTTTAATATTTTCAAGATTGTTTTGTTTGCAACCTCAACTCTCCCATTTCCTCGAGGGTAGTAAAATGATGAGAAGTTTTGTGTGATTTTGAACTTCTCACAAAGATCTGTCATATCTTTGTTTTGGAATGGTGATCCATGGTCAGTAAGTATGTTTTGTGGAATTCCATAACGACATATGATATAATTGACAATAAACATGGATATCTACTTGACTGTGATATGTGTCAAGGGAATGGCCTCCACCCACTTTGTAAAATATTTTGTTGCTGTGATTATGTACTTGTGACCATTAGAGGAAGTGGGTGTAATCTTGCCTACAAGTTCAAATCCCCACCTTGAAAAAGGTCATGGTGTAGTAAGGGGTTAGAGCTCTTGAGTAGGTGCATGAATGAGATCTCCATGTCTCTGACATTGTCAACATCTTTGTACATACTCATGTGCATCTGTCTCCAGAGTTGGCCAACAATATCCAGCCCTTGGGATTTCTTTGCTAAGCTATTACCACTTGAATAGGCCGCACAAAAACCTTCATGTATCTCATACAAGGCTTTCTTGGATTCTGTGGAAGTAAGACATCGAAGGAACATACCATTTAGACCTTTTCTATACAAAGTATTCATGAGAAGGGTATAGCTAGAGGCTTGTCGGATTAAGGACTTCTTTTGGTTTCTAGATAAGTCAGGATGAACATAATTGTCTTGGAGGTAAGAAAAGATGTCTTTGTACCAAGGAGACTCTAGACCAACAAGGACACATACTAATTCTGTTATGGATTCCTCTCGTGTTGGATCATGAGTTGTTCTACTAGAAATTGAAATATGGTTTCATTGCGTGGCATGTCAATCAAGGATACTATGGTAGCCATCGCATCTGCAACTCTATTTTGAATCCTTGGGACTTGTTCAAAAATAATGCAGTAAAAGGAAGCATGCATTCACTCTAACAATTCTTTGTATGTGATCAATTTTTCATCCTTTGTCATGTAGTCATTATTGACTCGATTAATGACCCAACTATGAATTGCCATAAACTTTTAAATTCTTTATTCTCCATTATATAGCCATTTTTAGTCCTATGACTAGAGCTTCATATTCAACTATGTTGTTGGTGCATGGGAAATTTAGTCGAAAAAACTTAGGAATTGTGTCCCCTTGAGTAGTGATGAAAAAAATTCCCGCTCTTGTACCGTGGTTTGTATATGATCTATCAAAACGTAGTTGCCAAATTGGTATTGATGCCTCTAGTTTAAAAACTGACTCATTAGGAAAGTTAGACACAATAGGTTGATGATCTAGTAAAGGAGCTTCTGCTAGTTGGTCTACAATGACTTGTCCCTTTATTGCTTTATGGTCCACATATTCAATATCAAACTCACTTAGAATCATGACCCATTTTACAAGTCTTCCAGTTAATGTTGTTTTGCTTAGTAAGTACTTCAATGGATCTATATGTGCAATGAGCTTGGTTTTATGACTCAACATATAATGTCTCAACTTTTCAGAGGCAAAAATAACTGCAAGACATGACTTTTCAATGGATGAGTAGTTCAGTTCATATCCCACCAATGTTCTGTTGATGTAATATATGGCTCTTTCTTTTCCTTTATCATCATGTTGAGCCAAGAGAACTCCTAATGATGACTCTATTGCTGAAATATATAGTAAAAGTGGTTTTCCAGAAATTGGTGGAAATAGTAATAGTGAACTTAACAAATAGTTTTTGAAAATTTGGAAAGCTTTCTCACTTTGCTTTGTCCAGACAAATTTAACTCTGTTATGCAATAAGTTTTGAAATAGATGAAACTTATCAAAAAGTTGAGAAATAAACCTCCTTATTGATTGTAATCTTCCTTGAAGTCCTCTTAGTTGTTTTAGATTGGAGGGAGGAGACATGTCTAATATAGCTTTGACTTTCTTGGGATCAACTTCAATTCCTCGATGTGAAATAATGAACCCTAGGAGTTCTCTAGATGTGACACCAAATGCAAACTTTTTTGGGTTTAGCCGAACCTTTTATTCTTCTAATTTGTCAAAAATGGGTCCCAACACTTGTAGATGTTCATTTCTAAGTTTAGATTTTGCTAGTATACCATCTACACAATCTTCCATTATCTTGTGGATCATGTCATGGAAGATTGTTGTCATGGCTCATTGATAGGTTGCACCTGCATTTTTGAGACCAAAAGGCATCACATTCTAGCAATATGTGGCCAAAGTGCAAGTAAAGGTTGTCTTGTGTTGGTCCTCTGGAGCTATCTTGATTTGGTTATAACCTAAGAATCCATCCATTAAAGATAACATCTAGTGCCCTACCATCATATTTACTATCATGTCTATATAGGGCAATGAGAAATCATACTTGGGACAAGCTTTATTTAGGTCCCTGAAATCTATGCAGATGTTGATGTCACCTAAGTGTTTTCTGACCGATACTAAATTTGATATCTAATCAACAATTGGGAATCATCAAGTTTTGTTTGATATTATGCCTATGGATTGTTGCCATATACTTTTGGGTAGACACTAGCAATATGATAGACAAGAATTACATGATGGTAGATTGAATCAATATACTATTTGGGAAAATGGAAAAAGACAAGTCTTGTTACCTTTGATAGAGGCACCAGATAAAAATCATTGTACAGTAGTACATGTTTGCATGGTTAATGGAAATCAATTTGTGAAAGATATGAGGAAATAAAAAGTATTTTTTGCTATGATTCCTACTACACCGAGTAATGTTAGTATTAACCAAGTCCCAACAAAAGTTGAAAAGTTTCTCACTGAGTATTAGGATATTATTTCAGAGAATGTATGTGATGGTTTACCACTAGTATAAGTCATTGTATGGATCTGATTCCTGGAGCTAGTTTTCCAAACAAAGTACCTTATAGATTGACCCCTACAAAGAATGAAGAACTTATCAGGCAAGTGCAGGAGTTGTTATAGAATGGTTTGATTAGAGAAAGTTTGAGTCCATGTGTTATACTTGCTGTATTGGTGCCTAAGAAGAATGGTAAATGGAAAATGTGTATTGATCCAAGAGCTATTAACAAGATAACAATGAAGTATAGGTTCCTATGCCAAGGATGGATGATATAATGGATTGTTTGAGTGGAACAAGATATTTTATAAGGATTGACTTAAAAAGCTAGTATCATCAAATTAAAATTAGAGAACGTGATAAGTGGAAGACTGCTTTCAAAAAAGAAGAAGGTTTCAATAAATGGTTAGTTATACCTTTTGGTTTGACTAATACACTAAGTACTTTCATGAGGTTGATGAGTGAAGTCTTCAAGAAATTCTTGGTAAGTATGTGATTCTGTACCTTGATGATATTCCGATATTCAATAAGACTAAGGAAGACCATCTTGAACATATTAAGCAAGTGTTACAAAGATTGATAGATGAGAAGTTGTTGATTAATTTGAAAAAGTGTTCAGTCATGAAGGAGGAGATTGTATATTTGAGATTTGTAATTTTAGCTGATGGGAAGATGGATTTTGAGAAGGCTAAAGAAAATCTTGAGTGACCTACACCTAAAAATGTGAGTGAGGTAAGATCGTTTCATGGGTTAGCAAGTTTCTAAAGAAAGTTCATTAACATTTTCAAGTTAGTTTGTAATGCTATGACTGAGACAATACAAGAAGATAAAAAGGATTTCAATGCACACATGAAATTGATAAGAGTTTTTAGACTTTGAAATAAAGGGTTGCTAAATTACTTGTGTTGGATCTACCTGATTTCAATAAAGTATTTCAAATGGAATGTGATACAAGTGGTAGTGTAATTGGAGTTGTGTTGAGTCGGGATAATAAGCTTGTTGCTTTCTTTAGTGAGAAATTAAATGACTCTAAAAGGAAGTATTCTGTGTATGATCAAGAGTTCTATGCTATTGTTCAAGCTTTGAAGAAGTGGATACATTATTTGATTCGTAAGGAGTTTGCATTCTATACTGATCATGAGGCTTTAATGTATTTGAGAATTTAGTTGAACTAGAGACGTATGAAGTGGGTTTAATATTTGTATAATTTCACATTTGTGATCAAGCATAGGAGTGGAGTATCTAATCGAGTTGAAAATGCATTGAGCAGAACAAGATCTTTGTTAACCAAGATGAAAGTTGAAGTTCTTGGATTTGATGAGATGAAGGATTTGCACGAAACTTATCCTGATCTTTCAACGACGCGGAGACAGTGCAGAGTACGAGTACTAGATCAAATGAGTAACTGTGAAGATTATTTTATTCAGGAAGGTATGTTTTTCAAAGGTATTCAATTATGTATACCAAGAGGATATATGCCAATTAATTTGATGAAGGAGAAACATAGTGGTGGATTGGCTGGACATTTTGGCATTGATAAGACTTTGAATTTTCTTAAGGAGACATATTATTGGCCCCAATTATATAAGGATGTTCAAAAGTTTGTAAGGAGTTTTGGAGTCTATCATGTTGCAAAAGGAGTAAGTCATAATATTGGATTTTGTACACTTATTTCATTACCTGAGAAATCTTGGAATGATATCAATATGGATTTTGTTCTTGGCTTACTGAGGACTACTAGAGGGAATGATTATGTATTTATTGTTGTTGTTGATAGATTTTCTAAGATGAAATATTTCATACTATGTACGAAGACGTCTGATGCAATACACATTATTGATATTTTCTTCAAAGAGGTTGTTAGATTGCATGGATTACTGAGGAGTATTGTATTTGATAGAGACAATAAGTTTGTTGGTTATTTTTGGAAAACTTCATGGAGGAAGTTGGATATCGAGTTGAAGTTTAGTTCTACATTTTAGCCACACAATGATGGACAAACATATGTTGCGAACATAAGCTTGGGTAATTTGTTGAGATGCTTAGTTGGGGATAAACTGAGTAACTGCGATTTAGTATTGGCACAAGCATAGTTTGCATATAATAATTCTATGAATAGTAGTACTAGAAAGATACCTTTTGAGGTTGTTACTGGAATGAAACCTAGAGGTATATCAGAGTTGAGGGATATTGTTGGAGAAGAGAAGTGCTGAAAGTGATGGATTTGCTGAATTTATGAAGTCTTTGTGTGAGGAAATGAAATGTAAGTTAGAACAAAGTAATCGAAAATACAAGGAGAATGCGTATAAGTCAAGAAGACATGAGTTTTGAAGTTGGTGATGAGGTGATGGTTCATTTGTAGAAGGGTAGATTTCTTCTTGGTACATGTAGTAAGTTGAATATGAAGGGATTTGGTCCTTGCAAAATCTTGAGAAAATTTGACAGTGGTAATGCTTATGAAGTTGAGTTACCCGATGACATGGATATATCTCCTATATTCAATGTTGCTGATTTGTACAAGTATCACGCGTTTAACTATACCGAGTGATTATCCTAAGAAGTACCCTGAAGAGGTAGAACACATTTTGGATCAAACAATTGATAAGAGTAGAAGAGAAAAGGATTACTTTGAATATTTAGTAAAGTGGAAGGACATGCCACTTGAAGATGTTGTGTGTATTTCTCAATCTAAGTTGGATTCAGCTTGGGTTTGACACACTCATGATTTAGGAGAATCATTTCTTGTCAACCTTGGTTGTCTGATGCAAGAGCATCCTAGGTTGCATTGCTATCCTACTGAGTAGATTTGTGCTCAGTTATCATTGTGAACTTATTCGGTGACTTCATTGCTGATTGGCTTAGTGAACGTTTTTTTTCTTCATTTACCGAGTGGCTCAAGTTCTTCTTTCAGTGAGTGCCTCAATGACTCTTTGCTGTTGCTGTTCAGTGATGTCTTGTTCTTCTTTCACCGAGTTGTCTATTTGATTCTTATTTGTGATACAACTTATGTATTTAATTTGAGGTCATGATTTAATGTATTGGATCGATTATTGGGATGTGCGTAGACCATAATTTGGTCGACCTTCTCCATATGATGATATAGAATCTTCTACAAGTCATTTTGGCAAGTATAAATATAGGATCTTGGTCTATGAAGTAGAGATTTCAGGAGGAACAAGAGCTGGGAGCTAGAATATGTAAAATGAGATCATAAATCTTTCATGTTGGAGGTTATCTCTTGTGTATTTGAATCTCTGTATTGGTCATAATCTAGAAGGCCTCACTGTCGAGCATGTACAATGAAAGTTTGATGAATCAATGAAAGATTGCTGATTCTCTCTCCTTTTTAGGGTTGTCTCTTTGTGAATTGCTTCCGTTGTGTTAACTCTGCAAGGTTAGTTGATCACTAGGTGTTCCTTTGGCCCTAGTTATCATCTCTCCTTCCATTAGGACATTATCCCATGCTACAAAATTTCTTACAAGTGGGCCACCTCAAGAGCCACCTTCTTAAAAAATCCCAAGCCATAACCTAATATGCTTTTATTAAATTGAGATAAAAAGTCTTTTATCTTTTGGTTTGTTTATCTAATTCATAATAGTGATTTTTGACTTCATGCTCATATTAACCATTACAAACTATATCTGGGGATGCAGTTTCACATTTTGGGACAATACCTAGATGGTAAACTTTTTCATAATAGATTTTTAATTGATTTCTCTAGTTGGAAAAAAAGAAATTTTTTTTTTTCTTAGAAAAACTTACTCATTAGGATTGATTGTAAGAGCAAGTTGATAATGTAGAAAAATAACTTATCTCACCTTTTATTCTTTTCTCTTTCCACGAGTCACTTTGAAAAGAGATATTTTAATGTCATTAGTAGGATGCATTATTTTTAAAATTATAACATCAAAAGAATTTGGGCAAAGTGTAAAAATACCATTGAAATCCGATATAATA
This sequence comes from Cupressus sempervirens, assembly GCA_028749045.1. NCBI lineage: Eukaryota > Viridiplantae > Streptophyta > Pinopsida > Cupressales > Cupressaceae > Cupressus > Cupressus sempervirens. Next base: position 148,415,372 of record CM053791.1, read on the forward strand.
TATTTGTCCAACATCTATAATAATTTCTAGTTTAAATCTACAAACCAATATACCAAGAAAAATACAACTTGCAATAAACCTCATGGCATCTACAAAACCCAAGAAAATAGTACATCACTCATCAAGTTTCAAACCACCTAATTTGCTACCCCTAAAATGAATAGAGACGGTAGAGGACTTATTATCAACTATCAATCATTTATACTTGAGTAAGAAAATGAAAATTGTGGTGTTGAAATCCTCTATAACCCCTATAACAAGAATGCAAAGAGTAAATAAGAACTAAAAATATATCTATTCATGAAGCATATCATTTAGATCATTATGGAAAGACGATTTTTTTTTGGATAGGTAATGGGCCCAAACCTAGATTATTTATTGAGATTAATTATTATTACATGTTAAGTTCGAGTAGATTCAAACCCAAGGCATCCTAGATGAGAGGCTCACAATTTTTCATTGTGTTGTAGGCTCTTGCCTATGGAAAGAAGAAATTATCGCCAAAATTTAAGACCAAGTCAAACCATGAGGGAGAGAGTCAATATTGAAAATAAATTCCTAAATTTTATACATCTAAGATAATGTTCAATTTAATCCAAAGCATTGCATCTAAGGCCTTAAATGGAACATCAAGCTTGGGGATGGGGAATTGCTTGCAGGAATGGTTGTCAATTGTGCAGGTGTAGGCTAGGGGGAACTCTATCTGCATGATCATTTTTCTTTGTTGGTTATTTCGTTCTTTGTGTGTGGGGTTTATTGATGAAGGTTAGGGGGATGATGTTGTGCAAAGGGTGTTAAGCTTAGCTTGGGAGTTCTTTGTAGGGTGTCTGTTAGTGAGGGTGTTCAACATGAGATTGCAAGGTCATAGGTTTTCAAGAGAAGCATTGTAGGTGTGCATTGGTGTTCAATGTGAGATTTCTAGGTGATGAGTGTTTTATTTGACAGGGCTTTCTACCAATCTCTTATGGTTTTGATGTTGTATTTGATTTTGAAGGGGGGGCCTTGGGTTCCAATAACCTTATGGTTGCTAGCTCTGTATTGCCTTTTGAATCTTCCTTAGATTATTTGTGTCAACATTATCTGATTCATAAATGTTTGAGGATTCATCTCTCTTTATCAACATTAAAGGCATGGACTTTTTGTACATGAAAGGTTGAAGGAGATATGGATATCATACTAGCTGCAAATAACTAATTTTTGGTTGTATCTATCAACATGGTAATTCAAAATTAGGTTTTTGAGGCTAGCCCATATTTTTACAATCACATGTGTTTGTTTGCCAAAACATGGTATGTGGGGTTTAATTTAGAAGAAAAATCCCCCTCCAAGGTCCTTGTGTTGGTTCATTTTCCTTGGATCCTTCTTAAATTTTGTTGAGAAGATATTCTAAAAAATATTGGTGCTTTTCCTTAAAATTCAATTGTGATTTTTCAACAAAACCATGATACAAAGGTAATTTCTTTCACTCGCATATGTGTTGAGATTGATTTAAACTAATCCATTGTCAGATTTGTTGAATTTTTTTTTTTGGCTCTTCATCATGGATTCAACAAATTAATTATGAGTCCCTCCCTTTTCACTACTGTGTCATGAGTATGGTCATCCCGAACGCCAATATGCCCGAGTTAACAAGATTATTGGTTCTTCTGTTGATAGATCTCCTTCTCTAGTTCCAAACATGGATAAAGAAGACACAATTAAGAGATATTTGAAGGAAAAAAACCATGTTAAGCCCCAAGCCAAGAGGAGGGGATAAATTATATCCTTTAAGGATAGGAAACTTGATGACAACATTAATTGTTTTGACATGTTGGACATATTAGCCTTGGAGGAAGGGATTCTCGTGACACTTCTTCTAGGGAATCTATAGTGGGTATGGATATTGCGCAGGAGAAAAATTACTAGTTTTGAGTAAGCCTATTGGGGCTCAACATGATGGTTCTTTTTTTTTTTTCTTTTTCTTGCATTGAGGATTCCTTGTGATCCTATTTAGCTAAGGTGGTGTAGTTAGATAGTAAAGGACATGGATCCTCATTGGGTTTGGGTTTGTTGCAATTCCCTCATAAAAATGTTTCTTATGATACCTCTAAAGGTGGCTATTAAAAAGATCAAGAGAAGATTAAATCTACTGAAGAGTTATTTGTGGAATCTGGTCTGTCAAGCCTATCGATGCACTTTTCCTAATCTCCTTAATGATTTTTCTATCCTAGAATGCTAGGGGGTTGAATATTAATGATTTGGTTGCATCTCATTGTGAACATAATTTTTTTGTCTTCAAGAGACTAAGCTTTCTGTTGATCCATGCTCTCGTGTGCTCCTAATGTGTTAGGCTATGGTCAATGTTAAAGTATTGAATCACTGGGTTATTTAGGAGGGTTGGCCTTTTCTCAGATTTGAGAAAGATTGTTCCATGTTGGTGGATCTCTAGCCATTATTTTCTTTCCTTGGTTGCTTCAAGTTTGGAGTTGGGTGAATGCATTTTGGTTACACTGTATAAAAAATTTCCAACGAAAATACTTTCTTTAGTCCCATATTTGGTATGTTAGAGATATCGCTCTTCTTTCTTCAATTGTGGTAGGAAAAATCTTTTGGCAATATGGTCAGATAGATGTAGAGTGTTGTCATTTATGGCAACATACATTCAACATTTCATTTATGCATTTAGAGATAGAAAATTGTCTAAGTGTTAGACAGTTTGTAGCAACACATAGAGAAGATGTCAAGTGTACGGATGACTCATTGAGAGTTAGATCATGCGTATCTGAGGAAAGTTATATGACATTGTCATGATGATGTATACCAGTACGTAGATGTCTATAGTAGTATGTCGCGAGTTACAGTTAAAATGCCAATATGGGCGTTTTACAGTACATAACAGAGCATAACAGAGAATTAGATTATACGACTTTAGGAATTATTTTGGTTATGAAATAATTACTAAGTCATGATGAGATGACTATGTGGATATTATTCCATAGGTTATTTTATATCATGTCAAGCGTGTGAAGACATGAAGGCCAACTAAGAAAAGATTTGTAAATATGCAAGGTATAAGTAAAAATCTTATATTGCACAATAAATGTGAATGTTGTATGATATGAGAATAATTGTGTGAACCATTTGAAAGATATGCGAGCCTTATGTGATGCAAGTTCTGATGTATGATAAAAAAATGTATAAGGTACAATAGTGAGAAAGTACTGTATGTATATCTATTATTGTGAATAACTGAATTTTATAATTGCATGTTAGGGTAGTGGGCTCTTCTTGCATATATTGTATTTGTTCTACTCACTCCTAATAGGGCTGAAGCAATTCCTAACAGGGTTGAGGGTTCTAACAAGGCCTAGTCCTCTAACAAAGACTCGAGACACTATATGTACTTCATAGACTCCTAATAGGGTCAATATCCTTAACATGATCCTATTGTTTAGTGAATCATCTAGTGGGTATCATCCCCATTGAGGTTTTCCCTTGGCCAGGGTTTCCTTAGTTAACAAATAATGGTGTATGAGTTCTCTATATGCATGGTTATATTTACTGTTCAACATTGTTGGTTTACTTTTATATGCAAGTCATAAAGTAATTAACAATATTCAGTTGTGGGAAAAAGTTTTTAGAATATTGATTTAACCCCCCTCCTCTCAGTATTATCTATTTCTAACAATTGGTATCAGAGCTTAGTTACTCTAGAAGAAATTTTTCAGCATGAGTAAGATCCCTATAGATATGGAACAGTTGAAGAAAAACCTTGAAAAAGCTCTCGAGTAGATTGACCTTCTTAGTGAAAAAAGAGATAACCTGAAAGATAGATATGAAGATGCAAAAGTTTTCATTGGTAAATTGAAAGACAAGATTGCTGACTTGGAATATGGCAAGGAATTAATTGCGTAGACTAGTGACAATGATGAAGTAGGAAATCTTCAGAAAGAAAATGAGATTTTGAAACATGAACTGAAAATTGTTGAAATTGAGTTTTAAGAAAAATGGTGGCAAGAATGAACCTAAATTAAAAACTGAGAATGTAGATTTAGATCCCAATTAAGTCATTTTACATCTAAACTAGATACTATCAAGATTGAGCATGTAGAATTAGAAAAGTACAATATCATTGTGAAAGGAGAATTGACACAAGCTAAGCAATCGTTAGAGAAAATTTATTCCAGCAGTGAGAAGATAGATCAACATGTATTTCACCAAAGACCTTATGACAAGACAAGACTTGGATATCTGATTGGAGAGAAATCAACCAAGAAAGTTGAAATTAGAAGACAACCAGATCTAGTGATTGAATCCTCTAAGGAATTGATCTGAGTAAGGTTGAATCAAGCACATCTACTAAAGTATCAAAGGAAGTAGAATTAATTGATTTATCAGAGAAACATGATGAACCTAAGATAATAGAGCAAGTTGATATACCTAAGAAAGATGAACCACCCAAGGAAGTAAGACGGGAGTTCAGAGATAGATGCTTCATATGTAATGAAGTTGGACATATGAAAAGAGATTGCACAGGTAAGTCTTTTAAACCTATTACAAATTTTTATTGTTATAATCGTCATGGTTATGGACATAAAGCAGTAGAATGTAAGAAACCTAAGTTTGATGGTAATAATGCAAATGCTAGAATGTTTAGGAATACTAACCCTGCAGGTAATGGAAGAGGAAGATCACAGAACATATCCAATGATGGAGAGAAATCTAATAGAGAGAACAACCAATTTGTGTGTTACAAGTGTAACAATCCTGGACACATTGCAAGGAATTGTAGAGCTTGAAAATCAAAATGGAACTAATCAAAGAAGAAATGCACCTGTATGTCAGTTATGTAATAACTTCAGACACACAACGAGATATTGCAGAATGGACAGAAGGAACTTTAAGAGGAATCCTAATAACAAAAGGAACAACAACATAAATGGCAAAAGGAATGATAATGATAATGACAACAGTCAGAAGGAAGCAATTAAGGAACATGTTGATGAATTCAAAGAAGCATTTGTGACAGCTAAGGATCCATAAACCTCTTATACAATTTTAGAGGAACAATATTTCGATGCACTTGATAAGACATTGAAGTCACAGATTGTTTATGACTTACCTGAATCAAGAACTTTTAGAAGAGGCAAAGCATCAATTGGCCAGAATTGATGTTAGAGAGTTGGAAGTTGCGCAGTTAACAAAAGGTTAAGGACATAGAGAGAAAGCTATGGCCAAATGCGCAAGTCTAGATATGATCTCAACGAGCAAGAATCTGGAAAACAAGCTTACTGGTAAACATAGACAATATTTGAATGTGGTAGATATGCATTTAATGCACAATGTAATTTGAAATGATTTAAGGATCGCGAGCAAGATATTAGGGTACAAGCTCAACCATGGATCAAGGGTTAACTTGGTACCAACTGGATTTTTGCATGCTGCTTATGTAATGACAATTCAAGGGAAAAAAATTAATCTGTGTGAGATTATTAGATTGAAATTGTTGGGTAACATTGCAAAGTTGAAGAAGACAAAGAATATAGTTTTTAGATTTGAGTCCCTACTGACTCATTTATTCTTTTATGCTACAAAGAAGTTTCCTAGAATAAAAAATTGGGATAGCAACGAGTGCGCAATGATGATGGTGACTCAATGCTATAGATCAAAGTTAGAGAATGTTAGAGATAATGACATAGATATGATGATGAAGAGTTTTTAGATAGAAATGAAACAGAGGCATAGAATACCTCCCTCTGTGGTGGAGAAACATAAGGATGAAATATGCTTCATGGCGGAAACTTATAACAGTTGTATGGAAGCTGTAATACCAAGGGTAAAGTTCATAGAGCCCACAAGATATGAGATGAACGTAGAGCTCATAGAAAGGTATGCGTAGATCATATTCCAATTTGAGAAGGACACAGTTCTCTAGATGGGGAACCTATGAGGAGAAAATAAAAATAGTTCAATCTGAACTACACAACAAAGAGAACAAGAATAAAGTAGAAAAGGCAATAGATTACATTCTCAAGGAATCCGACATGAATAAAGAGGAATTCAATGAGGTCAAAGGTAATGTGATGGAAATGAGAGAAAGCAGACAGTCTGAAGTGTTAGCAACAACTCCTATTGCTATAGCAGGACCTTTAGAAGGTGTGATAGTAGCGCAACCATGTGCGCAGGCCCCTATTGCACCTTATGCCATAGTTGTGCAAGTGTAATCTGTAAGGACAAGAAGTGAGCAACCAAGAAGGTAGCAAGAGGTGGAAGCACGTGTTGCACAGAGAAAATCAGAGAGATTGGTGAAGGTGAAGCAAGAACCTACACCATTACGAAAGAAAAGGGTTAAGAAGACCACCAGTGGACCAGACAAGAGGAGGAAGATGATGCAAGTAAGTGAATTTGAGAGTTCTGAGGATGAAGCTGGAGATAGGCTTGTAGTGCAACATTCATAAGAAGCAGAATTGTAGCTGGAAAAAGAGCATGGAAACCAAAGATAGAGAACCTTAACATGCATATAATAAATGATGATAATTTTGTTCAATTGAATAAGTATTATATCTTGTATAGTAATATGGATAAAAGGCATTTAGAAAATGCCATTGTAAGGAATATGATTTTGAGGAATAAGAAGTTTGAGTACATTTAAAATAAGATACTTGAAGACCTATATAATAGGTTAATAAACATGAAGAAGAGAGTATTGGAAGAAGATCTGAATTTGAGGATCACTATGATAAATAACCCCTGTGAAGTTGACTCTAAGGAGGACTCAAAAAGAATTTTGAAAGGTATTGAGCCCTTGCTGAGGAACAAAAGAAGAGAAATTCTTTTGATGGAAGGCAATTATTAAGATGTTAGAAAAGAAATAGAGAATGCAATTGTGAAATACATGACCACAGTGCTAGAGGTAAGTGCATAGTCCAAACCTGTGAACCCAATCTATGTAAAAGAAAGTACACCTTCCAGTGAAGAGGAAGAAGCTGAGGTGGCTCTATTATTTCAAACTGTGTTTTGGTGAATATAGTTTGAATAAAGATAGAAATTAAAGGACTCAATGTCCATTCACATAAATTGCAAGTAGGTGACTTGTCTTTTACATCACCTTTGGTTTTCCCCTCCTCATTTTGATGTGGATGAATAGTGCTAACTGTATATCTTACTCCTAATGTGTTCAACCTCTTTTACGACTGATTTGAGGGTGTCCTCCTCTTCCTCCTACCTTTCTATGTTTTGTTGTATATATATATTTATCGTTAAATTTTAATTGTCTTTTCGATGATGATAGGATTGTGTATTCAATTCCCAACTCCTTATACACCGAGTCATATATTTGGTATTGGCGGTATTATATCCACTTGCATATTGTTTCTCTATTGCTACACTCCAACAGACTATAAAGAATGCAGTTGGATTCTACTTTAACTTGCAATCACCCTAATTGAGAGTAGATTATATTTCAAATAGATTCACAATAAGAAAGAGACCCATAATTTGATCAATGCCGGAAGCTATTCTAAGCATTCCATATCTTTTGAATCTATATCCATGAATTATTCCTTCTCATCTGCTTCAAATGAATATTCATGTGTCTTGTCTTAATATCCTCCTTTAGTGTTTGGACATCTTGAACACGTGTATCTCAGCTGGGTATACTTTAACTGCTGGTTAGGTGTATGTAGCGCCCATGGCTCTCTATTGTTGATGTTGCATTAGTGGGTGTGTGGGACCCAATGTTGGTTATCCTTACCTTTAAACCACAGGCCTCGTTCTTAGGTGTTGTCTTTGGCTTTGATTAATTCTTATATTTCAAAGGTGACAATGATTCACATATTACATATGGTTGCCGCGTTCCCTAATATAAAATAACAGGGTGAGTATAAGAAGATCACATCCCTAATAATGTGGTAAGAGAAAGAAGAAAGTTCTATTGTAAGATATTATTATAAATTGCACTCTTGATAATTCTATTTTTGATACGTGGATGAGTGGAGCACTTTCTTTCCTAGAAGGTAGACATGGCTTTCTCTACGAGAGGAATAACCATATAGAAGCACACAACGTCATACATAGTGCATTGACTTATACCCCTACACACACACCATGGACCACAATGATGAAACTCCCCCGTTCGATTGAAAAGAAAACAATTCTAGGGACGATGAGTGGAGTGACAACGTGGGAGATCTCGAGGTCGATTTATACCATTCCTCTTCCGGCTACCAAACAAATAATAAGCCCCAAACTATGCCATCACGAGAAAAACCAAAAGCAGCAGTACAATCATATAGAAGGAAGACAATTTGGGGATGGCAAAGTAACTTCTCTTGTCAAATCTCCTGTGGATGCTCATCACAACCAACTCCTCACACATTTATTGTTCAATCCTGATTTATCAATTATCATTTGCAGTTGGCTCTGATACCATGTTAAGTAACATGGATTGTTTCTGCAAATGTAATTATATTGCCATTGTTATGGATATTTTCCAAATGCAGATTTGAGGACTCATAAATATGAGAGGAGACATGTCTCTATAGTTAATCATCATCATTAGTTAGTATATTAATAATATAAATAACCATATATATATATATCTAATGATGATTTACCATCAATAATGAAACTTATGATCATATCAATCTGACTGTAGCTACAAACTTAACAAAGAGGACAGATAAATCTGTAAGAGCACATCAGCAAGCACCATTGTTTCCAAGCGAATCTCACCAAAAATAAACCTGAATGGAGATTACTTTGAGCAGCTAGATTCCAAGAAAAATAAAAGACTTTCTAATCCTGCAACTCAGTTACAATATTGATAACCCATTTAATCTCTAGCCAATACAGGACTAGTGGATTTGGAGGGAGTCAAGAGTCAAGGGAAACAAATGCTAGCATTTTTCTCTGAACAGCGTTTCTCATTCTTGAACCAGATCAATCTATCCTCTACAATATTCTCTTTCTAGCATATGCTTGCAGATCTTGGCACAAAATTTAATCTCAACCATCCAATAATTTGAGAGTCCAATGAAAATAAATTTTTGCCACAATGAGCAATAATGGAAGATAGAAGTTCCGAGTCTAAAAATCTAAGCCTGTGTCAGGTGTTCTCATAACAAATTTCCGTATTGCATTAATTACAGGCAAGGGATTCTCGAAGTGGACAGCATGACCGGATTCATCAACCTCGAATACTGTGATCTGGTGAAACTGATCTCTTTGTACTCCATGTTCTTGGGGATCAGCTGTATCATGTATAGCAGAATCCATCAACACCAATGACAAAACTGATTATCTTTTCAAATAACATCGGTATAATGATTGCACTCATCTGAAAATAAGGTTAAATTATACCTTTTTGACATGACATTTTCTGAGCAATTTTCATAAATTTACTATCCTTCTTTCCCACAATGACAAGAAGAGGCACCTTGCAACCACTTAAATCTTGCCATAAAGACCTGCAATAGTTTTGGATTAAGTGAAAAATGATGTCACTATGGTTGGGCGTGAATGCCACCCAACTTTCCTTGAATTATACTCCTTGGTAGGGAGTCCCGGACTACTAAGGAATAAAAACAAACATTATGGGTTTCTCTTTTTCAGTATCCCTTTGTGCATTTTTTTTTAACTTCCAATAATATCTTATATTTGTTCTGTATGATTGCCATTGAAGTGTAACACTCAAAGACAAAAAGAAGGGAAGCAGAGAGATCGTACGGTTGTCGGCCGATGCTTAATGAAGACAACACCTTTGCCATGTCTTTGATGTTCCCATGCTCAATGCGTCCTCGAATTAATTTTTCAAATTGTGGGTGAGATCTTAAGCTGGAGAGTGTCGATGAAAATCATTAGTGCTTTAAATTGACAGGTATAGAAAACACAGGGCGTTTAAGATGGCATTGCACGTTTAAAAACAAACTGCCAACAAAACAAAATTTTCTTCTCAAGCAATACATTCATCATAGTAACATACCTTTCCCACATCTCTTTTTTATACCACATTTCTACGAAAGATTGTAAGCCATTATTAAGTAATAGTTCAGCCAATGCATCATCCTGTGCAGATCTGGTTATCCTCATGTCAGGATTTTGCAGTCCTGGATTTCCAGATATAACTGTAGTGGCAGAAATCTTTAAAAAAGAGGACATTATTAGGAAATAGTACAGTGATACTTAGCTACTTAATTTCAAAAGAGCACTTAGATAAAAAAATGGACAGGATAAGAATAATGATGTACCCTCTTATTGCATTTCAAGGCCATGTATAGTGCAATCCTTGCTCCCATTGAGTATCCAATAAGAACCACTTTTTTGTCAGTAATTTGACATATAAGCTTAGATATAACTTCTGAAAGGAATTCTATTGAGAAATATTCTTCTGTCAGATTACACTGATAGTTGACTTCTGAAGAAAGAATCTGGGCATTCCCATTATTTTGGGAGGTATTGTAATCCTTCTGCACACTCGTTTTTCCATGTCCTGGTAGATCAATTGAAATGCATCTCACAGAAATTGATAAAGCTTCCATTATTGGTAGCCAATCTTTCCCAGTGCCAAGGAAACCATGAAGGAAGATTACTGTCTTCTCCTGAATATTTCCCTCAGCCATAAAAATATTCAATTAGTGATACCTTGGCAAGGAAGAATGCAGGTTGCATACAAGCTTAAAAGATGTAATCACTTGGAAGTGGACCATATAAGTCGTAATGTTACAAGAATAGTTTCACTTTTCCAATCAAAAGTCTTATCTGTAATTTTATGGAGCAATAAAAATAATTGTCCATTTATTTTATATTTTTCAAGTTTAAATGATAGAAGACTTACAGTTTTGTCATTTATCCCAGAGTCCATTACATGAAAAAAGAAGCAAGTGTCATCATAAAACACTGTCATTTTATTTGATTTAATATTTGCTCTGACACAGCTTGGATTGACAGTATCAGGATTTACTACCATATTTTGAAGAATATTTGCAGCATCCTTCACATCCACTTCAATTCTGTCACCTTCTGGGTACACATGGAATTGCAGGTGTTCTTTCATTACATCATCACGTAGCCAACTATATGTTCCAAGACCATGGGCAATTCTTGGAATTTCTGGTTTATCACTTGCTCTTATTCCTATGTTCCCGTTGTCAATGAAACAGGCAAATTGAGCATACACAGACAAACTGACACTACTTTCAAATGCTGCACTGACCACTGCCATCTTCCCATGCTTATTTGCCCACTTGGCTATTAATGCCACACGTTCAAAACCACCCAATCGAGCAGGTTTCATCACCTGAGAATACAAAGATTAATACAGATTACAATAAGTGGGGGAAGCAAAAAATTTTATAGACTATTTTTGTATTCAATGCTACTTCTTATTGATGTTTGATTTCTTTCTTTTCTGTCTTACTTACAGTTGCCACAATTCTAGGATGTGCAAAAATGGAAAGCCTGTCAAGAAGTTGGTCTTTAATGTCATCGATAGTCTCATCCAATGCTACAAACATGTTGCTTTCCTCACAGAACCTTATAATATCCCCTGGATGCTCCACCGGTTCCTGCAAGAGAACAATACGCATTTTGGACTACTAGAACTAGTTGATCAAGATAATTAAATAACTGTATGCAATAATTTTTCCTCACTAGTTGGCAATTATGAATTCAATTTGATTAAAGCACGCAGTATGAAAAATACTCGAGATTTCCAAGAGACAGAAATTTGATTCCCTAACATAAACTGGAATTTCGTAATCTTTTTGACATTAAAAGAAGCCTCATAAATGTTCTTTTGGATGCATTCATAGCATACAAGACCTGATCATTAATCCAAAAATTTCGATGCTTTTATTCCCTCATGAGAGTCCATCCACTAAATCATCTAGTTTAAGCTTTTAAAACCGGCAAACTTTTCACCCTAACAACCCAGGGTTGAGTAACTCTAGTGCTGGTCTTGCTCTGTAGGTTATGACCTCCAATCTAAAAATCTCCCAAATTGCAAACTAGAACTTCATAACTTCTGTTTTACAAGAGCCCCACTTATCTGTAAGAAAGACTCTCAAGGTTTTATTATTATACAATAGAATGCTTGAAGAGCAATCAGAAGGTCCAACTTCTCAGTTGAAAAGGGAAATAGATGCATCTCAAAATGAAAACTTCTCAAGGGATGAAATCAAACAAAGAATTCTGTTTCTCAAAGAAAGTGTTCTGAACTACAGCTTTGTGGAAGTTTCCTTGAAACAACAACACTTGTCATCTACATCCAAGAATACTGGAAATCCTTTGGATGTGGAGAGTTATGATGCGAAAAAGATATTTAATGGAGTTTTCTCCATAGAAAGTGACAAAGGGTTTCCAAGGAGGACCATGGCTCATACAAAACTCTGGTCCAATCATAAGGCACTGGTTGCCTACATTTAACCTAAGTTTCCAGATTCACATCTCGAAGGTGAAATTCAAAATTTGGTTTGCTGCAAAGTTGGATTCGGTTCGAATTAGCTCAAAATTCTGCTAGTCGTAAATTCGCTCAAAATTTTTTCAGATGTAAGAGTTTTGGATGAATTGATTTGGACAAAGGAACCCAAAACAAATTTAGGGTGAACTGACTGAAAAAGTCATTTGCTTTTGACTTTTTCATAAAGATTTTGCAATGAACCTTGATTAAACTAAAAATATGATACATATAGTTATGAATTTAATCAATTCTAATATATCAAAACAATATATTTATTAATAACTGAATGAACAATGTTGATTATATAAGATAATAGAGCATTAAGTGGCTCAACCAGTTCCTTCATAATGAGCATAACTCTCCTTCGCTCTGAGATATCATATAGGATCATAGACAACCTATGAAACTCACTGATGAAGGCTCTAGGCCATGAGTCTGTCTCATCTGAGCTAACTCCTAGAAACATACCTTGGGATCCTTCCTATCAAAACACTCTATCAATCTATCCATGAACTCCTGATAGGAAACAATCTGATTATGATGTAAGGAAACCAGTTCAAGGTACCATCAGTTATGGGCAACTCCATCTAGATGTAGCACAACAATTCTAATGTTGTCCTCCTCACTCATGGGATGCAAAGCTAAATATGTATCAAGCTAATAAGTTCGAATTGTCACCTCGCCACTCCCGTCAAAGTGGGCTAAGGTCATCTTATGTAATGTCCCCTTTTTAGCATTCATAGCATGATGTTGTCGTTAGCCTATTTCCCCATGGTCCCGTAGGCTAACCAGGACATTAAAGGGACTTAGAGGCCATTTGGCCTAGATAGTTTCAGTTGCAGGTCTTTCTGAGGGGTTTTGGGGCAACTTTGGGCATACTTACTATTTATAGTAAGTCATCTTGGATATGGTCGGACATCTAGTGGTAGCGGTATGTCGATGGTAATTGTTTAAAATCGGCAAGAAGACTTGTTTATCATTGATAAGATTTGTTACGCAATGATAAAGTTATTTTATAAAGTTAAATTTAAATATTTAACTTTATTAATGTATAGACTATAGTTTGTGGAAAATATTTAAATTAAAAGAGTCCCCTTTATTTTATAACACATTGGAGACATAAGTTACATAAAAGGGAGTGATGTTTTATCCCACATTGAGAAAACGAAGAATGGAGCCCATGTGAGAACACTATAAAAGAAATGGAAGAGCTTCTTTTAAGTATGCTTGGAAATATCAAAGAAATTGGGAAATTTTCTGGAGATTATGTCTCAATAGTTTGGAGGACAAAATCCCTTCAAGTTGGAAATCTTGACGCCATTGAAAGATATGGTCTTGAGATTCAACATAGTAGCAATCCGAAATAGCAGGCTGAAAAAAGTGGGTACGAAAAAAGCTGTCCGAAAAAAGAGGAACCGAAAAAGTAGGCTGAAAAAGAGGGTACGAAAACGCAGGCCGAAAAAGCAATTCGAAAAAAGCAAAGCAGAAGGGGCAGCATAGAAGGAAATTATTTCAGCCATCTACAACCAGGTTCTTTTGTTAGTATTGTTTTTTAGGTTGTTATCAGCTTTCAGCTGTAAGTGTGCATTATACCAGCATTATCATTTTGTAATCCATGTAAATGCCAAAGTCTTGGCCATATTTAATGAGCATTGTAATTTTCATTGCAATTAAGAAGATAATAGTTGCTGGTGTCATTTAAGCAATACAATATCATTATTTATCAGCAGGTTAGTTTGCATACAAACTGTTTGTAAAAATGTCAGTTGACTGTAGGTGTTCATTTCTCATGCTTAGATCATATATATGCACTGAATATTGTCAAAATTAGTAGCACACTCATGTTAGGTCATTGTGTAGTCCATTGTAGTCTTCTAGCACAAGATTCTCATTGATGCAAATTGAAGAAAAAGTCATTTGAAGCCAACTGAAATACTATATTAGTCATATGTCCCTTGCATGTGAATTGTTTGATAATATTCCTTGAGCTTTCATCAACTTTTTTGAGAGCAAATTTGAGGAGAGTTATTATAGTGGTATTAGAGCTTACTTGCAAAGTGTTTGACGAAATGTCAAATCACTAAAGTATAAAGATTTTTGGTGTCTGAAGAAGTTATAACCTATTGGGGTTATTATAGTGGTATCAGAGCTATAAGTCCTGCCATCCTGTGGAGGTCTTATAGGGAATTTGGAATAGCCAGATAGAGAGAAAAATGTTTGACAAAATGAATGCCGAACTAGATCAGGGAAAGAAAAGATTCTTAAAATTATTAGACACCTTAGCACAGGGACAGCGATCAGCAGAGCAAAGAGCACAGGAACAGAGTCAGAGATTTGAGCTAATGATGTAGATGATGGCTTGTCAAATGGGGTTGAATGCTAATGTGGATGGAGGAAATAATTAGAATGGTAATAATCAAGATGGGGCACATAATGGAGGCGAACAAGTTGGGAACAATTTTGGTCATGCACCCCAGCAAACTAGGACAGTGAGTTCGTGGCCCATGATTCCCATATTTCCTCCTAGAGCTCCAGAGCAGCCTGTACCAGAGCCCCAGATCACTGATATACAGGACTAGCTGAGGAGAGATTGGGAAGCCGAAGGTCCAGATGTTATTGCTGCAATCACCTTTAGGGAGTATATAGATGTGCGGATGAAGCATATGCCACGTGGACATGACAGGAACCAGAGCTATAAACTACAGAAGAAAGTAGGGAAACTTCAGTTACCATATTATGATGGCTCAAGGAAGTCTACAGCAAGAGCTTGGGTTCAAAAACTTGACACATACTTTCAAATGAACCCTATGCCTGAGGAAGAAGCTATTAAGTATGCAACAATTCACCTGGATGGGTTAGCACGAGTGGTGGCATCATGGTATGGTCACTATGGGTCATGCACACATTACGTCATATGTGGAGTTTACGGAGAGACTGACTGAACGTTTTGATAGGCCTAAGGATCGTACCTTCCCTATGACAGGCAGAGACTTGTATGAGGAGTTTAACAGACATGCTGATTCAATATAGGGAGACATTAGCACATCTTCAGGTAATGGTTTATCTGCACCATCTTCATAGGTAGAAGGGGTTTCAGATTTGTGCAGGTTGAGCCAGTTGCATCAAAAGGTGATATCATAGGCACACCAAATTGTGTGATTGACACAAATAGTGCTTCCAGTATAGTTGGGCTGGATGAAGTTACAGCAGTTGAGGATATTGTCATGTTTGAGGATAGTCCAGTTGATCAGAAAGTGAGCATTCAGGACTTTGCAGAAAATGAGTATCAAGCATAGTTGGATGCTTCTTCACATGAGATAGAGGCTAGTAGCTCTTCACTTGGTTTGGCAAGCCAGCTGAAGACAGGGGACAAGGATATTGTGGCGGCTTTATCTCATTATGATAGGATGCATGGATTGATTGAGAATCACATTTGGATGATTCAACTGCAGGAGAGACAGAAAGGAGTCACAACAGGTTCTTCTTGTGACGACTTACAGCAGATCAAGGAAGGCATGGAGGCAATGAAGGTAAGTTACATACACCTACTTTCAGATCGCGATCATCTCCTTAATCTTGCAGGGATCTATTTAGATGCATTGAAGAAAAAGGAGGAGGCTGACCGGTTTTCTCATGAGCTGGAGGATACTCAGAATTCCTTGGTGTGTATTCAGTTGGCTCTCCAGGATTCTGAGAGACATGTGGACGAGCTTTGTCTTGAGGTGAGCTCAGTTCGGGAGTTAGCGCATATAGGAGGGACTCAGTTTTCTTTTACAGTCAAGTCACATGTTGATGATTTCTTAGAGATGACAGAGTTTACAGGAGAGTCCCAGTATCTAAGTATTACAGATGATAGCTATTCTGAGGTTACTCCTTTGAACAGTGTACTAGGGATAGAGTATAGGATTTCAACCAATTGGCACAATCATGTGTCTAGTCAGCTGAGAGTTGGCACGCGAGACATTGCTATTGCGTGTGAACATTTTGATGCTGCTCGCCAGTTGTTAGCAGTTTATGGATGGGGTTCTCCTACTAGTGATGAGCAGGGAAGCAGTTATCTTTCCTTGACAGAGATCCACTCTTTATGGGAGGCTATCCGGATTCTGAGACAGAATTATATGTAGTTGGTAGCCGATAGAGATTATCTTATGGAGTGGGGCAGTACAGCATATGACGCATTATTGGTCAAGGAAGATGAGGTGAGTGAGCTTACTCAACAGCTCGAGGCGACTTCTGAAATTCTTGAGAGTACACAGTTGGCTTTCGAGGAGTCACAATTTCATTTGGCTAAGGTGACCGTGGAGTTAGAGAGACTGCAGTCTTTACTAGATTCTGTACAGTCACAAGCTGTGGTGTCTGGTGATCCGAGGATGTCCATGGTCGAGATTGTCAAAGACAGTGGAGATGGGAATGCATCCATCCTTGATACTAACATTGGCATATCGGGTTCGTTCCCACTAGAGTCAGGATCAGTTGAGTTGGGTGCTGCAGCAGATTGTTGTGGTATGCCTGACATGGTGGTGGCCTCTAGTACTGATGGCACGGAGACTAGAGATGTTGTATCAAAGATCATGTGTGATATTGGTGAGCCGACAATTGGCATGGTTCCTGCTAGTAATACTACTCCCTTGGTGATGTCTTCGGAGGTAGTAGTCAGTTCCAACATGGTTAATGATCGATTGCAGTCTGAGCCACTGACTAAGATTGGCGCATTTTATCGGCATTATACTGTGAGGTATGCTCATCAATTTACCTTCGATGATCATGTTGATGAGATGATGATACGGAGATGTACTTTGGTTCCTAGTGCTTGTCATCAGTTATGGGGTAGTTTGACGCCTTGGGATGAGAGTTGTGATGGGCATGACATGGCGATAGGTTCTGCGGTTGATAGCTTGATAATACATGACTTAGAGCAAGAGTTTGGGAGTGATGCTTCAGCGGTTGTTGTTATTGATTCTACGCCTTTGGCTATGACATCTCCTGACTTAACTGGTGATCAGTCACAGCGAGTTGTATCACTTGTTCATGGTGAGCTGTTGACTGAGGTTGGTTCTTTTTATCAGCATTATACTGCAGGGTATGTACATCAGTTAGCATTTGATCCTTGTGTTGAGGAGTTGATGGCAGGCAAATTTGGTTTGGGTTCCATTTCTTGCTGTTTACCTTGTGATGTCTTTTCACCATCAACGGTGCATGGGAGTTATGGCTATGAGACAGTGGCCGGTGATTTGCAGAGTTGTGTTGACTGCAGGAGTTGTACAGTGTGTGGATTCTCCATACTTGGTGCAGTTTAATTTGGGAGCGTTCACCATTGTTGTAGAGTTGGATTATACATTCCGTATAGGCCAGTGGGATGCGTTGATGGTATTTACTGTGTTGGCAGCTTGATTTGTCCACTTTACTTGGGTTCTGATGTTCTAAGAGTTTGTGTCTCGTGGGTTTCTGACTGTGGCAGTTGTGATTTTGGAGTTTGGTTGAGCTGTAATTGTCAATTTGATTATGGATTCCTCTTGGTTAATTTTTAGAGGTTGTTGCAGGAGCCTATGTTGACTGACAGCAGCATAGTTCATGACTACATTTGGGATCCAGGTGGATTGATTGGGTTGTTGTTCGACCATTGCTTGGGGACAAGCAATTTTGGGAAGGGCGGATTGTAATGTCCCCTTTTTAGCATGATGTTGTTGTTAGCCTATTTCCCCAAGGTCCCGTAGGCTAACCAGGACATTGAAGGGACTTAGAGGCCATTTGGCCTAGATAGTTTCAGTTGCAGGTCTTTCTGAGGGGTTTTGAGGCAACTTTGGGCATACTTACTATTTATAGTAAGTCATCTTGGATATGGTCGGACATCCAGTGGCAGCGGTATGTCGATGGTAATTGTTTAAAATCGGCAAGAAGACTTGTTTATCATTGATAAGATTTGTTACGCATTGATAAAGCTATTTTATAAAATTAAATTTAAATATTTAACTTTATTAATGTATAGACTATAGTTTGTGGGAAATATTTAAATTAAAAGAGTCCCTTTTATTTTATAACACATTGGAGACATAAGTTACATAAAAGGGAGTGATGTTTTATTCCACATTGAGAAAACGAAGGATGGAGCCCTTGTGAGAACACTACAAAAGAAATGGAAGAGCTTCTTTTAAGTATACTTGGAAATATCAAAGAAATTGAAAAATTTTCTGGAGATTATGTCTCAATAGTTTGGAGGACGAAATCCCTTCAAGCTGGAAATCTTGATGCCATTGAAAGATATGGTCTTGAGATTCAACATAGTAGCAGTCCGAAAAAGCAGAACCGAAAAAGCAGGCTGAAAAAAGCGAGTACGAAAAAAGCGGAACCAAAAAAGCAGGCTGAAAAAGCGGGTACGAAAAAGCAGGCATAAAAAGCAAAGCAGAAGGGGCAGCATAGAAGAAAATTATTTCAGCCATCTACAACCAGGTTCTTTTGTTAGTATTGTTTTTTAGGGTGTTATAAGCTTTCACCTGTAAGTGTGCATTATACCAGCATTATCATTTTGTAATCCATGTAAATGCCAAAGTCTTGGCCATATTTAATGAGCATTGTAATTTTCATTGCAATTAAGAAGATAATAGTTGTTGGTGTCATTTAAGCAATACAATATCATTATTTATCAGCAGGTTAGTTTGCATACCAACTATTTGTAAAAATGTCAGTTGGCTGTAGGTGTTCATTTCTCATGCTTAGATCATATATATGCACTGAATATTGTCAAAATTAGTAGCACACTCATGTTAGGTCATTGTGTAGTCCATTGTAGTCTTCTAGCACAAGATTCTCATTGATGCAAATTGAAGAAAAAGTCATTTGAAGCCAGCTGAAATACTATATCAGTCATACGTCCCTTGCATGTGAATTGTTTGATAATATTCCTTGAGCTTTCATCAGCTTTTTTGAGAGCAGATTTGAGGAGGGTCATTACAGTGGTATCAGAGCTTACTTGCAAAGTGTTTGACGAAATGTCAAACAACTGAAGTATAAAGATTTTTGGTGTCTGAAGAAGTTATAACCTATTGGGGTTATTACATCTTACTAGCCGCCTCTCACAAATCTAATTGCCTAGGCCTCTGTCTCTTAGGAGTAGGCCTACCTCTAGTGTGCTCCCACTTCTATGTCAGGAGTCTATCAAAGTTAAGACTTTACTTGATGGCTTGCAGAAGAGCATCCCACTCAGCAAAATGTGCAACTACATCGTCCATAAAAGGCGTGACCTCATTTTGAGTACTGACTAGTCTTAGAAAAGTAGGCCGCTATGGCCTATCATATGCACCAATATAGCCAAACCTGTTAATCTTGTCATCAATCCTAACCCGATCCTTTGCTCTAATCCTATCACCAGCCCTAGACCTGTCATCAACTCGGGATCTAGGTGAATTGGCAAAATCATCTCGAGTACCCCTCTCCCTACTCTATCCTCTAGGAAGTGCAGTAAGATGCAGTGTGTCAGAAGGTTGCTGCAACAAATCGACAATATGATGCTGTGTCCATTTGCCACATCTTTGAAAGTCTCTCTAGCCTTTCTATCAATGTCAGAACCATTGCCAACATCTCTATACCTTGTATCTCCTAAACCATCAACACCCCTATCACCGATACTACCAAACTGAAGCTCTTATTTAGTTATTTTCCATCACCAGGTGGAGATGTGCAACCTTTGCAGGCATAATGTCTACCTAGAATAAATCTCTAAGCCATAGTGTAACCCAATTCTCTACAAGCTGGCAGGAAACCACTCTGATACCACTGTAAAGAGCCCAAGCTGGCTCTCATTGACTATGCTGAAAAATATGTTGTTTTTGGATTTTTTTGTGTTTTTGCTTGATTAGTAATTACTGAAAATATGACATTGACGCAATCTCTAGCTATGGCAAATATGGAATCTTAACTATAATTTGCAATTATGAAAGTTGCATATAGTTATTTCCTCAATAACAATAGACAAATGGAACCTAGTGAAATTTATGATAAATGTGTATTCACAGCAGATATAATATAAAATGCAAATTTTCCAACTGGAATTCCCATGCCAATCAGAGTACGTGGGGTATGCTGAAGACAATGCTGCTTCACAAAAACAATCACAGGCTCCCAAATGATTTAGATGCAATAACAGGGAATCACCAAGGTTGGCATCCAATGTAGTAAGCAATTGCCCTGACAAATATGCAATGATAAGCACAGATGTTCGATGCCCAGTTTTGACTCCTGTTTTGTATAGGCATGAAAGAGAATGCAAGGAGTGATAGGAGAACTAGATTGTTCTTGATTTTCTATTAATAAAGAAGCCAGGAAGCGCCTGATCTCCTACAGAATTCCCTCGGACATGAATGCAGCTCATAATGCCATGATTGCAGCGGTATAAAGGGACACTCAGAACTAGTGGCGTGAATTGCTAGGTGTCTAGAAATAGTGATCAATAATGCCAAAATTGCAGACATAGTGGCACTCAAAAAATAGAGATTATAAATGTGACCCAAACACCAAAAGGAATATTGCCCAGTTTGAAATTGATAGCAGAATTGAGGCATCCAATAACAGATAATAAACTCACAAGTTGACACAATGCATGAACAAGTCTCCTGATAGCAAGGGCTTCAGATGCTCGATCAACAGTAGACAATACCACCTCAAACAGATATGATAGACACCCAAAATTCAAGTACAATGGTGTCCAAAAAACAGAGATGATAAATACCAAACTTGCAGCCCTTCAAGTCACAACAGTCTAGAAGGTGCCCAAAATCAGATTATATCAATAAATCGATTCACTATACCTAAGCAATGAATTGAATGTGCAACCCAAATTCAAAACACAATTGCAATTTGCTGTTTCCAATTTGCTATACAACAACAGAAAAATGCTTCCTAGAACAAGAGGAATCAGATCTCAAGTGAAAACCACAACTTCAAAACCCTAGCAAGACAAATTGAAAAGCAATAGACAATGAGATGATTCTAATTGCTTCAATATACCATTCATTAAAGTTGCTTCATTAACACACCTTTCAATTAGAAGCTTCCAACTAATTATTTACTTAAATAACTAGCAAGCATATGGCTTCATAGAAACACTTTTCATGTAAGAGGCTTCTCATTTACACTTTCAATTTTTAACATGAAATAAGATAATGTCATTTAATAATAAATGCTTGATTAATAACTTATTTTATGAACTCCACGAATATGCTCAAATCACTACTAATGAAGATCAATCGCCAGTGCCTCCACCGCTCTACTAAAAGTAGAAACCACCTCAGATTGGACTTACTAAAAACAGAAAGTCTGCCACAGAGACCCTCAAAACATACTGCCATCTCATGAGGGTCCCCTTGATGAACTTAGCCTAGGCGTAGGAGCTTGATGAACTAACATACTGCCATCCTCCCTCCCCAAGATTGCTTGTCCTCAAGCAATCCAGTAACACATTGAACTCCAACCTCCATCGGGATCCCATAGAAAAATGCGCGCGATGTCGCTGTCATCGTTGAATGATCTCCATAAATACTACACCATCAAAGTAAACAACATAGTTTGTAAACCTGCACTCAATAACTGTGTTAATGATGTAGAAACCAAAACATCAAAAGGAAGCAACTCGGTAGAAAGTCTCAATTTGCCCCTTTCTCCGCACCAACCAAACTATCTTGCCAAATATCAAAACTCTACAACTGATAGATATCCTGTACATGGGGGTCTAATATGACACTGTATGCACTCCTCATAGTATATACCTGACTGAAATCCTGATCAAAACCATCTAAGCCAACATACTGCTATTCAACCTCAATCTCATCATAGTATATCCGCATAGTCCAATTTGCCACTCCTCTAAGCCTCAATGCATAGGTGCGTCCTTTTAACCAAAAGCAAAGCTGTCTCCCCCTCAAATCTTCTCGTGATGCCTCATCATTCTTCCCAACTGATTTGTGTTTCTCATTTGCAGGTGGAGAGATAGAAGACTTCGAAGGATACTTGCCTCATGATGTAGATGACTCAAGATATGTAGCCTTTTTCATTGCCTCCTACAAAGTAGGTGGGTCCAAAGACTCAAGCTATCTCGTATGTAATGTCCCCACTTTAGTAGTCGACCAAGTGTGTGTGCGTTAGCCTAGTTCTACATGGTCCCGTGGGCTAACAAAGGGTTTAAAGGGATCTTAGAGTGTTTTGGCCTAGTCATCTCCAGTTTGGGCCAAAACGGAGTTGATTTACTCAATCTCAGGCATACTTACTATTTTTAGTAAGTCAGTAGGACACAGGGGAGGCTAGTTTTGGTGATTGGATTTGATACTCCTTGGCGAGAGCTTTTCGACGAGCTATCACTTGTGTTGTTTGGAGTCCGATAGCTAATATATTTTTATGCCTGAAGTATTATTAAAGTAATATTTAATTTAGTTGTAAAATATTAAAGTGTTACTTTAATATTAAATTTTATGGGAATGTGTGCAAATCAAAGGGGGCGCCTAAGGGAGACAGTGATTATTTTAATTTGTTTTATATTGCACATCTTTTATCCCACATTGCTCATGTGAGTTGAATCGACCCTTGGAGAAAGAATAAAAGGGAGCGTTAGTGGCTTCATTCGACAGGTTGAATATGAGAAGAAAATTGATGTATGGGTTGTAGATCCGTTCTTGGCATTAGAGGACGTCTATCCTTTCTTATAACATTCTAGACGTCATTCCCTTAGGGTTTGGCCTTCGGAATTCATTGCTATCAGCTTCATTAATAGGCAGATTGGGTGCATTTTCAGCTACAGGCGGATTGGGTGTTTGCTCATATCATTCTCGCTTCTTGTTTGATGCTTATGCCATTCTAAAAGGATGATTTTATGAGGGTCTTGGATTGATTGAAGGCAGATTTTACTGTAGCAGCATTGTAGTGCAACACTATTCACGTTACTGTAGCGTGACACTATTCATGTCATTGTAGCATGACACTATTCATGTTACTGTAGCAGCAAGATGGGAAGTCATTATTGAAACATTATGGAGCAATTAGTGAGTTGAAAAGTCTGCTATGTATTTGATCTTATTTGTTTGAAAATTAATATTATTTCAGCGGTAGTTCAGTCTTCAGTTTGCATATTATTATAAATTCCTTCTTGTTCATGTTATGTGGTTTCAAATCTATGCAAAGTCATAAAAACAAACAAACATTTTATTTCTGGCGCCATAAAGGGGTTTAAACATTTAAGGGAGAAATTAAGGGTAGGATGCAAATTATTTGACTAAATTCCTATTAGCAGCTGGTTCAGTTTTTGGGCATTTCTAGGGTGCTCATTACAGTGGTATCAGAGCTTTAAGTCCTGCCATCCTGTGGAGGCCTTACAAGGAATTTGGAACTGCTGGATAGAGAGAAAAGTGTTTTAATGAAATGTCAAGACACTAAAGTCACAAATAAAACAGGTTTAGAATGTATGTTTGAGCATGCGACAGAAGCCATTAACTTTTGCCATACTAGAGCAAGACAACAAAGATTTAAATTCATAGAGCAAGCAGTCTAGTTAATTCGTGCAGGTGGATATAGAATCCAGTTATACAGACACAGAGGAGATATTCTTTGAACAAGACGGCAGTATGGGTGACCGAGATGACAAGAATACAAGACTAGGTGGAGGTAGGAACACTGGTTCAGATTAGGAGGAGGTAATGTTCAGACGGTTATTGCGTACGTTAGAGCAGGGGCAATGTATGCAATAGGAGTAGAATAAGGGAATGGATATGATGCTGCAGCTTATGGCTAGACAGATGGGCATCAATATTAATCCAGGTGATGCAAACAATGGAAATGGGGGCAATGATAATAATGGAGGCCGAGGCAACAACATTGGTCCTGAGAATAACATTAATGGTAATAATAATGGCATGGCACCAATGAGAATGAGTTTGATAACTTTAGACACGTTGCACGCCTACCTCGGACAGCGAGCTCGAGACCTCTTCTACCCACCTTCCCACCCAAAGATCTGGTTCAACCATTAAATGAACCGCAGATTACCGAGTTACAGGATCAGTTCAGGAGGGACTGGGAGGCTAGTGGACCGGAGTTTCAGGTGGATATTTCCCTTAGAGATTATATGGACTTGAGGATGAGACACATGCCTAGAGTAGGAGGGAGGAATCAAAACTTTGAGCTGAGAAAGAAAGTTGGAAAACTTTCTTTACCTTATTATGATGCCTCAGGGAAGATGACTGCACAAGCTTGGGTGCAGAAGGTAGATACATACTCATGAGGGGTCGCACCATGGCATGGTAACCTTGGGGCATAATCATATCACATCTTACGAGGAGTTCACTGAGAGACTCATACAGAGATTTGATAACAAAGATCCCGAGTTACAGTTTAAAGAGTTGGCACAGCTCAAGCAGTGGGATCAGTTGAGACATACATCAGTGAATTTCAAAGTTTAGTTGTGTTGGTTACAGATATTTCAGAGCGGAGATTAGTAGTGCTATTTATGGATGGACTCTTAGATCCCTTGAGGGGTTGGGTCAAGGGGCATGACCTAGCTACATTACAGGAGGCAACTAAGAAGGCTCGTGACTTAGCACCTTCTTTTTTTAAGAGCAAATTTCAGCCTAGAGATTCACATACGAAGAAGGATAAGGATAAGGACAAAAAACCTTTTTACCAGGATGCACAACCAAAAGGGGATAATAGAAGTTGGATAATGACACCTTGAATGAGTTGAGGGGGAAGAAGCTGTGTTTTCATTATAGAGAGCCTTGGGACTTATCTCATAAGCGCCCTCTCAAGGCTAAGGCAAATCAAATGGAGTATTTTTCAGCGGAGGAGTCATAGTCAGAGGGGGAGGATCAGCACTTTGATTCGGATGAGAGTAGCACTCCAAAGTAGAACATCATTCCTAAGGATCATAGGTCATTGGCAGGATTGACAAGGGCTCAAAAGGCGATCACATTTAGGGTCAGGGGTATTATCCAGAGGTAGAAAGTGATCTCTCTCATTGATATTGGGGCTACACATAACTTCATAGATGCATGGTTAGTAGCCACAAGAGGTTTACAGACCGAGAAGCATGTTGGGTTTAGAGTCATGGTAGCTAATGGCGAAAAATTATTATGCACTTGGAAGATATCGAATCTTCACATCAGGTTTGGAGATGGCTATGAGTTAGACGATGAGTTCTATGTGGTAGATATGGGAGACTATGATGTCATCCTCGGCATGACATGGGTGGCCTCACTAGTTGAGTTCACACTCAACTTAGCAAAATTGGAGATGAGATTCCAGCATGAGGGTAGAATTGTTGCACTCAAAGGACTTTCAGACAGGAGTTAGAGTAGTCTCCTTGAAGAGAATGCAGAGACTTTTTTGGCATAATGACATAGAATGGGTAGCAAAATGTTTTATTATGCCAGCTCCACAGGAGCCACAGGTAAAGAGTCATCCACCAGATATCTGGAAAATACTTGATTGGCATGCCAAAGTATTTGGCGATATTCCACATGGGGTTCCTCCTGACAGGGGAATAAAGCATGTTATTGAGCATGAGGACTGAGCCAAATTGGTCATGATTACCCCCTATCGTTATCTTGAGAAACACAAAGATGAGATAGAGAAGGCAATTAAAGAGCTATTGGAGATGGGGCACATTTGGTTTAGCAAAAGCACTTTTGCTTCAGCAGTAGTTCTAGTGAAGAAGGATGGGACGATGCACATGTGCATCGATTATAGGGCATTGAATAAGAAAACAATTCAAAACAGGTATCCCATTCCTAGGATTGATGAGCTGATTGACGAGTTGCATGGTGCACGCTTCTTCACCAAAATTGATTTACGATCTGGATACCACCAAATCAATATGAGAGTAGGACATCAAGAAGACAGCCTTCCAATGTCACTATAGCCATTTCGAGTTTATGGTTATGCCTTTTGGACTAACCGATGAACCTACCACATTTCAAAGTTGTATGAACCAGGTGTTCAGGGGGTAATTGAGGAGATTCGTCTTGATCTTCTTTGATGACATCTTGGTCTCCAGTAAGACCTGGGAAGAGCACTTGTAGCATCTGGAGGATGTGTTATCTATTCTGGATAGAGAGTCATTGTATGCCAAGGAATCAAAATGCAAGTTTGGGATGACTGAGCTCCTTTACTTTGGGCATATCATTAGTGCCGATGGTGTTCAGGTTTATCCTAAAAAGATTAGAGCTATTGTGGATTGGCCTACTCCCACAAACCTCACACAACTTAAGGGGTTCTTTGGTTTATGTGGTTTTTACAGGAGGTTCATTAGGGGATTCTCACAGATTGCTGCACCTTTGACAAATCTCACCAAGAAAGGAGCCTTTACATGGACAGAGACAACGCATAGATGTTTTGACCACTTCAAACAGGTGATGTCATCTTGTCCGGTTCTAGCTCTATTGGAGTTCACGGAGCCATTTAAGCTTCAATGTGATGCTTCAAGAGACGAGATAGGAGCTGTATTGATACAGGAGAGACACCCCATTGCATTAGAGTAGGAAGCTCCGAGGAGTTGAGAGGAGTTATTTTGTCTACGACAGGGAAATGTTGGCCATACTGCATGTATTGGCCAAATTCCAATCATATTTGGTAGGTGGGCATTTTGTGATCAAAACTAATCACAATAGTATTAAATACTTCATGAGCTAGTGTGATCTTAATGACTGACAGTAGAAATGGGTTACTAAATTGTAGGCTTATGACTTTGATATAGAGTTTGTCAAAGGTAAGAAAAATGTGGTGGCTGATGCTTTATCTCGGAGACCTCACTTATGTGCTTTGGTAGAGGTAGATTGGAGAGAACAAATTGCAGCGGAGTATGCAAGAGATGATTGGGCTTTTAGGATAGTTGTGGGCACCATTCAGGATGACAAGTATGCGGTGTTGGATGCATTGATCAGATTTCAGGACAGGGTTTATTTGATCACTAAATCATAGTTTAGAGAGGAGATTCTGAGGGCATTTCATGATGCACCTACAGTTGGGCATCTAGGGGTCTTCAAGACCTATAGGCAGATCTGAGAGCGGTTCTCATGGAGAGGGCTCAAGGATGATGTTCAGAGGTATGTCAGGGAGTGTGCAGTTTGTCAGCAGAATAAGGGAGAGCACACGTTTCCCACAAGTTTTCTTCAGCCCTTGCCCATTCCGGACAGGAAATGGGAAAGTATTTCTATGGACTTCATCACTAGTTTACCACAAGTGCAGGGAAGAGAATGTATTTATGTGGTGGTAGACAAATTGACAAAGTTTGCTCACTTCTTTGCTATTCCTTCTACTTATACAGCAACTCAGGTGGTAGATTTATTCTTCAGAGAGGTTCAGGTTGCATGGGATACTGAGATTTCTTGTTAGTAACAGGGATAGCAAGTTCATGAGCGCCTTTTGGCAGGAGTTGTTTAGGTTGTGCGGTACAAATCTTACACCTAGTATGAGTCACCACCCTTAGACAGATGGCCAGACGAAGATAGTAAATAAATGGGTCAAAGGCTATTTGCGGAATTATGTGACTGCACAACAGAGAGCGTTGGTCAAGTGGTTATACATGGGGGAGTATTGTTATAATACCACATATCACATAACCATCAGGAATGACTCCATTTATAGCATTGTATGGGTATGAAGCACCCAGCTTCATGGATTTAGTTCTGGGGAACAATTGAGTGCCCAAAACCAAAGACCTGTTGCAAGATAGTCAAGATATCTTGAGAGCGCTCAAGGAGAACATACAACAGGCGCAGAATCAGTAGAATTTGAATGCTGATCAGCATAGGGTAGAGCACAATTTCGCAGTAGGGGATATGGTGTATTTGAGGCTACAACCATATAGGAAGTCATCGCTCAAGAAGAGTGGAGTAGAGAAGCTAAAGCCTAGATTTTATGGTCCCTACAGGGTGATTCACAGACTGGGCGAAGTCGCCTATGAGGAGCTTCTAGAGGGCAGTCGGGTGCACAATGTATTTCATGTGTCGAGGCTTAAGAAAGCCATTGGTCAGAGTGTGGTTCCTTCTACAGATTTACCCCCTTTGGATGAGGAGGGGAAGCTCGTGTTAGTAGCTGAGGCTATTCTGGACACCCGAGAAAGGAATCTCAGAACCAGTATAGTGAAGGAGTATTTGGTTAGATGGAAAGGCTTGCCAGAGGAGGATGCTACATGGGAGAGTGAGCAGGTTATTCAGCAGGCTGGACTAAGATTGCTTGAGGACAAGCAATTTCAAGGGGGACAAACTGTAATGTCCCCACTTTAGCAATCAACCAAGTGTGTGTGCGTTAGCTTAATTCTACATGGTCTCAAGGGCTAACGAAGGGTTTAAAGGGATCTTAGAGTGTTTTGGCCTAGTCATCTCCAGTTTGGGTCAAAACGGAGTTGATTTACTCAGTCTCAGGCATACTTACTATTTTTAGTAAATCAGTAGGACACATGGGAGGCTAGTTTTGGTGATCAGATTTGATACTCCTCGACGAGAGCTTTTTGACGAGCTATCACTCGTGTTGTTTGGAGTCTGATAGCTAATATATTTTTATGCCTAAAGTATTATTAAAGTAACATTTAATTTAGTTGTAAAATATTAAAGTGTTACTTTAATATTAAATTTTATGGGAATGTGTGCAAATCAAAGAGGGCGCCTAAAGGAGACATAAGTGATTATTTTAATATGTTTTATATTGCACATCTTTTATCCCGCATTGCTTATGTGAGTTGAATTGACCCTTGGAGAAAGAATAAAAGAGAGCGTTAGTGGCTTTATTCGGCAAGTTGAATATGAGAAGAAAATTGATGTGTGAGTTGCAGATCCGTTCTTGGCATTAGAGGATGTCTATCCTCTCTTGTGACATTCTAGACGTCATTCCCTTAGGGTTTGGCCTTTCGAATCCATTGCTATCAGCTTCATTAATAGGCAGATTGGGCACATTTCCAGCTATAGGTGGATTGGGTGTTTGCTCATATCATTCTCACTTCTTGTCCGATGCTTATGCCATTCTGAAGGGATGATTTTATGCGGGTCTTGGACTGATTGAAGGCATATTTTATTGTAGCAGCATTGTAGCACAACACTATTCACATTACTGTAGCGTGACACTATTCACGTCACTGTAGCACGACACTATTCATGTTACTGTAGCAGCAAGATGGGAAGTCATTACTGGAACATTATGGAGTAATTGGTGAGTTGAAAAGTCTGCTATGCATTTGATTTTATTAGTTTGAAAATTAATATTATTTCAGCAGTAGTTCAGTCTTCAGTTTGCATATTATTATAAATTCCTTCTTGTTCATGTTATGTGGTTTCAAATCTATGCAAAGACATAAAAACAAACATTTTATTTCCGGAGCCATAAAGGGGTTTAAACATTTAACGAAGAAATTAAGAGTTGGATGCAAATTATTTGACTAAATTCCTATCAATAGTTGGTTCAATTTTTGGGCATTTCTAGGGTGCCCATTACACTCTAAGTGGCTCAACCAGTCCCTCCATAAAGACATAACTCTCCTCTGCTCAAAGATATCATATACGATCAGAAACAAGCTCTGGAACTCACTAATGAAGGCCTTTAGGTCACCCGTTTCTCTCAACTAAGCTAACTCCCATAAATATACCTCAAGATCCTTCCTATCAAAATGCTCTATTAATCTATCCACGAACTCTGGATAGGAAAAAATTTGATTATGATGTAAGAAAACCAATCCATGGTACCACTAGTCATGGGCAACTCCATCTTGATGCAGCACAAAAATCTAATGGCTTCCTCCTTAGTCATGGGACACAGTGCTAAAAATGTATCGAGCTTGTGGACTAAAGCTCGAGCTATCACCTTGCCATTGCCGTCAAAGTGGGATAAGGTCATCTTACTGCCTACTTCTTGCAAATATGACTACCTAGGTCTTTATATCTCAGGACCAGACCCACCTTTAGTATGCTCCTGCTTCGGTGTCATGAATCTATCAAAGTTAAGGCTCTGCTTAATGGCTTGCAGAAAAACATGTCACTCAGCAAATGTGCAACTACATCATCCACAAAAGTCGCGACCTCAGTCTCAGTAATGGCCGCATCTGCCTTCAGTGTCAGAAAAGTAGGCCGTTCCCGCCTATCATAAGCACCAATATAGCTAGTCTTGTCAATCCTATCATCAATCCTGACCCGGTCCTCTTCTCTAATCCTATCACCAGCTCTAGACTTGTCATCAACTCAGGACCTGTGGGAATTGACAGAATCATCTCAAGTACCCCTCTCCCTACTCCATCCTCTAGGGAAGGCAGTATGCTGCAGTGTGTTAGAAGGCTGTTGCAGTACATCAACAACATGATGCTTCCCAACTGCCACATCTTTGAAAGTCTCTTTGACCTTTCTATCAATCTCAGAACTAGTGTTAGAATCTCTATACCCTGTATCTCCTAAATCATTAATATCGCAGTCACTATTACTACTAAACTGAATCTCT
Organism: Cupressus sempervirens; assembly: GCA_028749045.1. Classification (NCBI taxonomy): domain Eukaryota; kingdom Viridiplantae; phylum Streptophyta; class Pinopsida; order Cupressales; family Cupressaceae; genus Cupressus; species Cupressus sempervirens. Next base: position 148,446,261 of record CM053791.1, read on the forward strand.
GGTTCTCCATCACTAGGTGCAGACGTGCGACCTTTATGGGTGTAATGTCTACCCGGAATAAATCTCTGAGCCATAATGTAACCCAATTCCCTATAGGTTGGTAGGAAATTGCTCTCATACCACTGTAAAGAGCCCAAGTTGGCTCTCAGTAACTATACTAAAAGATATGATGTTTTTAGATTGTTTTGTGTTCTTGCTTGAATAATAATAACTCAAATATGACCTCAATGCAAGCTCTAGCTCTGGAAAATATGGAATCTCATCTACAATTTGCAATTATGAAAGTTGCATATAGTTATTTCCTCAATAACGATTAAATTACTATAGACAAATGGAAACTAGTGAAATTTACAATGAAGTTGTATTCACAACAGATATAACAAGAAACGCAAATTCCACAATTGGAATTCCCACATGAAACAGAGTATGCGGGGTATGCTGAAGACAACGCTGCTTCACAAAAATAATCGTAGGCTCCCAAATGATTTAGATGCAACACCAGGGAATCACCAAGGTTGGCGTCCAATGTAGTAAGCCAATCACCCCAACAAATATGCAATGATAAGCACAGATGTCCAATGCCCAGTGCTGGTGTAATAGCGCCCAAAAACAGATAACAAAGGCATCTGAAAGCAACCCAAACTCCTACAGACTTACCTCAAACATTAACGTAGCTCATAATGCCATGATTGCAGCAGTATAAAGGAATGCCCAAAACCAATGGTTATGGATGCCTAATGCAAAATAGCTAGGCGTCTAGAAACAATGATCAATAATGCCAAAATTGCAGAGATAGTGGCACTCCAAAAACAAAGATTATAAATGCAGCCCAAATACCAATGGGAATATCGCCTAGTTGGAAACTGATAATAGAATTGAGGCATCCTATAGAAGATAATAAACTTTTGATTCCACAATGCATGAACAAGTCGCCTGATAGAAAGGGTTTCAAATGCTCAAACAACAGTCAGCAATGTTGCCTCAAACTGATATGATAAGACACCCAAAATTTAGGTACAATGGCATCCAAAAAACAGAGATGATAAATACCAAACTTGCAGCCCTTCAAGTCAAACCAACAAGAGTCTAGAAGGTGCACAAAATCAGATTATATAAATAAATCAATTCACTATACCTCAACAATGAATTGAATGTGCAACCCAGATTTAGAATGCAATTCCATTTTGCTATACAACAGTAGCAAAGTGCCACAAGAGGAATCGATCCTCAAGTGAAAACCACAACTTCAAAACTCTCACAAGACAATGTCAAACACAATAGAGAATGAGATGGTTCTAATTGCTTTATGAAGCCTCTTTTATAAAGCACTTGGCTTCTCTAATACACCTTTCATTAAAGTTGCTTCATCAACACACCCTTCAATTAGAAGCTTCCAACTAATTATTTAATTAAATAACTTGCAAGCACATGGCTTCATGAACATACTTTTCACTTAAGAAGCTTCTCATTTACACTTTCAATTTATCACATGAAATTAGATAATGTCTCTTAATAATAAATGCCTCATTAATAACTTATTTTATGAACTACATAAATATGCTCAAACCACTGCTGATGAAGATCAACTGCTAGTGCCTCCACTGCACTGTTAAAAATAGAAACCACCTCAGATGAGACATACTAAAAATAGGAAGTCTGTCGCAGAGACCCTCAAAACATACTACCACCTCACAAGGGTCACCATGATGAACTGGCTTAGTCTAGCCGCAGGAGCTTGCTAAAATGGGGGCATTACAGTTTTGCTTGTTTTTCAATATTGTTTGGGGGGAAGTTGATCATTTCACAATGGGTATACTTATCAGGATATCAAGATGTCTAAAGCAGTTTTCAAATGATGTAAGACAGGTTAAAGCCTCAAGATGCAATCTGGCAAATCATAATTTCAAATTTTGGGATTAGCCATCTACATGGCCTATTGAGTGTTATGAATATTGTCTATTGAGTGTTATGAATATATTATGGAATTCTTATACCGTTGAATACATAGCAGTATCTTCTTTCCCAGGTTTGCAATAGATTTGGTAGTGGGTTATCACCTCTAGCTCTAAAGTAAATCTTCCAGTGATCATTTCTATCTTCTTCCACTTGTAGTCAACTCACCACTTAGATATTAGTTTCTTCTTCACAAGTTTATATAGTATATTCAAGTTCCAATTTATTATCTTTTCCCAAGGTCTATAGAAACTTCATTGGTATACTATCTTCACTTATATTTTAAGCACCTTTTGAAGGAAGAATCTCAGTACTAGAGAGAAGAGGAAATAATTTTGGTTTAGTGTGATCTGTATTATAAATAATTTGAAAGAAAGAGTTTGAAGATGTAAATATGTCAAAAGAAAGAGTTTGAAGATGTAAATATGTCAATTGACAAAAAGGTTCAGCATATACTTCAATATATTGTAGATTGCAGTCCTTCACACCAGTTGCAAATTGCATTGCTTGAGCAAATGTCCATTTACGGTTTGCATCCACACGAATTTCAATTAGATGCCCAACCTTTTGTCGAACAGCCTGAATAACTGCTGCATCCTCTAGGGGTTCAGATCGACGAGCTACCTGTAGACAAAGCAGAGCATATGATATTTTCATTGTCAATATTTTGAACTCTTTCTTTTTCTGAAGTAATCAATCTTCAACATTCTCACTATCATTTCAATCACTAAATATTTGTAAATTGAAAGAAAAGAGTAAAACAAATCCGTGTTGGTGTATTCACATTTTGATTAAAAGCACACGATTTACATGCAAATGGTATCATATATTGATGCATACAATACCTTCAATTTTACTGTATAGAAACCTTGCTCAACTAATTTTGCTGCAGCTAAAGCAACCTCCTCTGGGGGATCATCTGAGTCTAGAAGTGCACATATTTGTATCTTTGATGAAAGATTTTTGGAAATATATGGTGATTCCTGCTTGCCAAAAGAACTCTGCAAATTTTCAGAGCCAAGAAGCAAGTCTGCAATATTACCGCCACTGGTTGCTGCTAACGCACTAAGGACCCCCATTTCCAAACCACACCGCACACTTGGAAAGAGGGAGCATACCTATAGGAATCCAAATCATGAGGTAGTATGATTATTTACATGCAATCATTTAAGAGGACAAGCATTATAAGATGGTAGGAGACAACATAGATCAGAAACCATTGTAAAGCATTGGATCAATTGATAGGTTTAAAATTGATTTCAACATACAGGTATTCCTATATCTCGCCATATCCATCCAGAGAAAGAGTCATTCAGCAGAGACATGAGAAAATTCAGTGACATATTATTTGCTCTATAAGCAAGAAAGCTCAATTGCTCTTCAACATCCAGCATATCCTCACTGTTCGGTCCTATAGGAGCCACCTGATAATTAATAAAAAGAGCAATGCCAATATAAGAAATTGAAAGCAAGTTCTGAATACTGCTGTTAGCTAACATTGGAAATATTTACATTGTAACATATTTAGAAAAGAAGTGTGTTTGATGTCAGCTTCAAATTGTTTAGGTTGTCATAATAATTTATTTCCAGAATAGAGCTCACTGGTTTCTTTAAGTGGCTTGACATACATTTTATAACAGGTCAGTGAAAGCGTTAAGTCTTTCCCCAATGATGGAAAGGAGTTTTCTCAGGGTATTCTGATGACATGGTTGCGAAAGTAAAATGTAAAAAGATGATCCGGAATAAAATTGGAACAGATACCCAAAATAATCAACAATGACATGATAGCTTTTAAAATGTGTTTAAAATAGTTGAACAAAGCTTGGGGTTCTGTGCACAACAGGAAAACCCATACATTGGTTAGTTGAAGTCTATCTAGGTCACTCTGACCCGAAGTGGAGGGACTAGTATGCAAAGATAGAAACTGGTCATGAGATATCTTATGTTGTAGCATAATCATAGTGTGATGATTGTATTGACATTGTGACTGATCTAAGTACTGTTTCATATAAAAGTAAATGTTTCCAAATATTGCTGGCTAAACAATGTCATTTTATTTGGGCCTGTGCTAAAAAACAGGGAGAACTCCTTGAATGAACATGGATTAGGTCAAGTTTAACATTGGGTCTGCCTGGAATTTGATTAGGAGGGAACAATAAGAATAAGGAGCCATTAGGTCTTTGGAATCGACAAGTAACGAATCTATTAGGCCTAGGAGCTACCCTAAGAGTGATAAAGAAGCTTGGAAGATGGAGAGAAACAAAGATGAAGAAAAAGGGGAATAAAATTTTGTGATGTGGAAACATAAAAGAAAATCAATATTTTGATAACAAATGCTAAGTGTGGAAAAATATAGATATTCGAAGCTTAAAAAAAAGTGAGGAAGAAAGAAGGAAATTAAAAAATTCCTTGTATAGAGTTGAGATTTCATCTTTTTCAAACAAATAAAAATAAAAATATAAAAATCCAATGTTTCCCTTCAAAATCCATGTCTAGGTCAAATTTGCCCCCCAAATTCTCTAAGGAAAACTTTCCACTAAGAATTCCAAGGCCTAGTTGATTTTCCACTTAATTTTATCCACAACTCCTTTTAATTTCCACCAAAAATCCTTAATGGGGTCAAATTTCCACCTTCGGAGCTAATAGAAATTTAAAAAGAAAAAAAAAAAGTATTGAGGTTGGTCTTAACAAGCTGCAAGCCCATGGAAGAAAGGGTTTTAACAAAAATTCAAATTTTAAAGACAAATTGTAATGCCACTCTTGTTGGGTGGATATTTTGCAACCAACAGTTTTGGGTAAAATCCAGTTGCAAAATAGGATGACCAGCGACAACGTGTTTGACAAAGTCTCTCCTACCTTAAAGGGAAGGCTCCCCCTTCTCACCATTTCTTGGATCAACTCAAGGTAAGCAGGAAGTTGAGAGATTTTGTAAAGAGGTGTTACCAATATTCTTTCCTCTTAACTTTTAGGAAAGAATCCAGTTACTCGTGGAGTGAGTAATGGGCAGGGTGAAATTTTTAACTACACTTCTATCATGGGCAGGGTGAAATCTCTGTTTACCGTATAGGGTAAACGGTTTATTAATGTATGCAGACAACAAACAAGAATATGTAACATAGTAGTACTCCTTTTATTATTCGCATATATGCCGAAGAGATTACATAGTGCTTTCAATGATGATTACAACAACGATCCAAAGTCCATTCCAGAAGGTGTACATATACCATTCCGAAGGGGTGACTCAACCTTTACGTGTCCTTTCGGATGCTAATCTACCCGTCAGCTATTTTATAACTTCACCGACAACATCATCCCCCCCAAAAGAAAAGTCATCTCGGGACGACAATTACATAAAATATCCGAGACAAATTAACAAAACAGGATACATTAACTAACTAACTATAACAAGATAGATATGTTTCCGTCACCCCACGTTCACATTCATTTTGTGCTTGCACCAAATTGGTCTCCAAAATAAGTTGCATTTGTAGCCTTTGCTAACACAATACTGTTTCCTTAGTCAAGCTGACCTTGATAGCCACCCGTGCCACTTTCTCTGCTTCCAACTCTTGGGTAAACTGAGCCAAGTGTTGCGGTATTGCCTTCAACTGGATGATCAGCTCCTCCCGAGCTCTCTATGCATCCACCAAGACAACTTCACGTCCAACACCTACTCCAAGTGCCTTAAAGTGTATCACCCCTCTCGAAAGGCTTGCTTTGTTGTTCTCTCCACCTCTGGTACACAGACACTCCATGCCTGTAGTAGCTCCAGGTCTCATCAACTGGTCATACTTCCCACGACTGATAACTGAAGCGTCTGGGGGTCTAGGGGGCAATGCCCCCAGTGGAGTCGAGGGGCAGTGCCCCCACAGGGTCCTGGGGCAGCGTCCTAGGCGTGCTCATTGTCGCAATATAGGGCGGGGTCGAGGTGCAGCACCCCCGTCGCTAAGACCAAATTAGCACTCTCAAACCCACACGAAACTCCATGGAACACACCTTTTTTGTGATTTTCTTTCGATCCCACACTCTTTTTGGCAACTGCTTATGATTTACTACCTGTTTATGTCTTTTCCTTCCCTTTGGCATCATACGTTATTCATTCTGAACAGTTTTGATTTGTCATCTTTTTTTCTCTCCTTCTCTTCTGACTGCTTCCTTTTGTTGATCTGTGATGGTATTATTTGCAGAGGCCACACAAATAATACTTGTGGGTGCTTACTCCCTCCTCTTCGGTCACTCAGAAGATGTTTGCAAAATCCAAACCAAAATAGCTCTCCCAAGATGATGACCTCTGCTTGTGCATGCCCGTACGGTAGTAGTGCCTTTCATCTCCCGTTTTGCATGACCGTATGAAGTGAATTTCTTGTGTTCTGCATGACCATACGGTAAATGTCTGTGAAGAGATTTGACCACTGTACAGTTGAAGATGATCTGATATTAGACATCCATACGGCATGGATGCTAGAGACTTTGATTGTTGAATGGTTGAAGCCTGCGTGATTAATCTGCTGCCCATACAGTTATGTGGATGTATGCACGATTTTTCTAATTGTTTGTATGGCTTTGCAAATGCTCCCTGTACGGTTTTCTAAAAACCCGTACGGTCGATTTTATAAACACTCTCCGTATGATTTCACAATGCCCGTACACTATCTTAAGACGTCCATACAATGTCTGTACACTTCTGCCTGCCGTACCGTAGGGTGTCTGTGTATGATAAGTTTTCATACAGTGCCTTAGAATATGGTGAAGATGTCGTACAATCTTGAGAAGAACCGTACGGTGTCTTGGAATGCATTGGGATGCTGTATGGTCATCGTATGGTGCTTTTCTAACTTTTTTCTTTTAAAAAAAAAATTCTTTTGTACTACTGCTCCTCATTGTTTGTTGACAGGGAATAGTTTTGGCATGGTATATTTTTAACTTGGAACCGTTCACCTTTTTTGGAATTTCCTGCCCGTCCAATGTCCATAGCTTTATTGCTCCGTTATCACCTACTTCCCAGATTTGGTATGGCCTGACCCATTTGACTTTAAACTTCCCCGGTTTAATTTCGTTCCATCTGCTATACTTCAACACCAGTTGTCCTAGCTGAAACTTGTTCAGTTTTAGGTGTTTATCATGCCATGCTTTGCGCCTATTCGGTGTGACCTCCGTGGCCCATTGTGCCTGCAATCGTTGCTCATCAAATTTATTTTACACGATCTCTCCCTCAAGTTTTCCATATTGCCTAGTTTGTTCTCGACACTCAGTACCATGAATTCCGTCGGCTACCACTCCTTGCCGTCAATAACTGTATTTTTGATTTTAGAACCTTCATTCCATACTGCTAAAGTTTTTATTAAGCCCTTCCTCTTTGTTCCCTATGCAGACCATACGATGTGTTTTCCTTGCTGTTGGCACATTTCTACTAATTTCGTAGTGTGGTGTAACCTTTTCTTTCTGTGTGGTCCGTTCACCTTGTACTGTACGGTGGAATCTTTCCTTTTGCTACTTTTATCTTCAGCTGTAATCGCCTTTCCTTCTTCCACTTCTTTGTATTCCTTCAGACATTCATTTTCCTCTCCCTTTTTATCAATCCTTAACATATTACAGCTTGGAAAGAGCTCATAATCCTCCATCTGCCAGTGAAAAAGGTCGTTCAACGAGTCTAGGTCGTCCTCATTCGACCCTCCTTCTAGTCTCAATACTCCCTCTTCATCAGGTTCCATTCCCTTCTTCCCCTCGTCATCCCCTCCACCTTCGCCTTTGGACTCCGACGACATTGCCTCCTCACCTACCATTTGTGTATGCAGGTCAATTATGAATCTTCTGCTTCCGCACTCCATTGATAGGGTATTCTTCTTCCAGTCATGCCTAACCTTTGCTTGTAAAAGCCATCCTCAGCCCAGAATGGTGTCATATCCTCTCCTCTTTAGCGGGATGATGACGAAGTTGAGTAGGAACGACTGTGTTCCAATAGTCACTGGTTGTGCCATCAGGATCCCGAAAGGTTTAATGTCGTGTTGGTCCGCCATTAGTAATTGGAACGTAGGCGGCCACAACATCGGCTGTCCCAACTTCTTCCAGGTATCTTTTGGTAGGACATTTACCTCGAAACATCCGTCCACAATTGTGTCTTACAGGACCGTTCCTAATATACCCATCTTTATGACCGTCGGATGCTGTCCGGATGTGAGCGCTAGCAGCATTGGGTCCGCTACACTTGCTCTACTTTCCTTTTCCCTTCCATGTTCTCCTGGTAGTTTAGTAGTCGGGGCTATGTTCGTGAGTGCTGTCCGTAGTTGAGGCATTGTGAGGATCAGATCATTGAACTTGACTGATATTTCAGTTTGTAATATCTGCCTTATGATGTTTTGTTTTGCGCAGTTCCTCGTTGAGGTACCGGTAGTGTCCTTCAATTGTGATTTCTCTGCCTACGTTGCTTTCTCAAATTCCGCCTGTGCTTCTTCCAATCTCTTCTTTTCTTCTGTCGGGTCAAGGTTCAATTTTTCTTGTTTACGAGTGATTGCCAAAACTTCTTCGTTTGCGCCGATGCTGATAAAATTCACTCCTAATTTCAGGCACTTGGCATCTTCATGATCTCTAGGATTGCACCATTTGCATAACAACTTTGGTGAGTTTGTTGATGTACATTTCCGTGCAAAGTGGCCCCACAAATTGCATACTCGACATTGAACCATTGGGCAACCGTTCGCATCGTACTGAATTCAGCTACAGCCCCCATTATTATTGTTGATATTGTTGTTTTGCCCTCTTCTATTGTTTTTGTACCCACCAGAAGTGGCACCATCATTGCTTGTGTTTCCGCTCCCTCCTGACGTGGAAGCCTCCTGTGTTAGCACTTGTTGATGCCCTCTTGTTTTCATATTGAAAGAGCATTCTTTTGTGGAATGTCCCATAATTTGACAGATATCATAGAATTGGTTTTTCGGGCAAGATCCCTTCGTGTGACCTTCTGTCTTGCATTCTATGCACCATAGCTCATTTCCCTTCATCTATTTCTGCATATTCTTAAATTCCTTCATCATTCTAATCATATCTTTTTGGAGAGCTCGAACCTTCTTACTGTCCTTTTCGTCACCATTGCTATCTTCTTCCAAAGACAAGTCATCTGAGTCGGATGAGCTACTTTTCTTCTTTTCCGTTTTCTGTTCACTCTCTAAGTCCATCACCCGATTGTATGCTTTGGTGTATGATGATGGCGGCACAATCTTCATTTTCTTCCTTAACTCTGAGCGTAGTCCTTCAATGAACCATCTCTTTTTCAGCCCATTTGTCGGCTTACTTTCCATTTTATTTATTAATTCTTTTAGTTTTCTGGCATATACACAGACTGTTTCATTTTTCCTTTGCATTGTGGTGTAGATTTTTACTACGATTTCATTGTCGTCTCGTACTAATTAAAACTCGGTGATAAACTCCCTTTTAATTGCTGCTCAAGAAGTTAATTTTTGGGGATCGGCTTCGACAAACAAATCAATTGCTACACCTGTTAGGGTTGTTGGAAATTGTTGGACCCATTCATCCATGTTGGTTATGCCATTCGCTGTCCAAATTGTTTCAGATGTCTTACAGTGTTTGATTGGATCGACCGTTCCATCACCATCAAACTTTGGCAATTTTTCCTTTAGTCCAGCCATTACTATTCGAGTTGGAGGTACTTGTTGTGTGCCCGCACTGTTCTGTACACCCAAGCTATTTTGAACACCTGCACTGTTTCAGACAGTCGTCTTATTTCCCACAGCCATGTTATTTGGTGAAAATGGGTCGTCGTTAAGCGAAGTTGTCCATTCTAGAAGTGTATCACGGACGAAGAGTTCACTCCACGCTCGTGCTCTCTTAGCACTTCGAGCCATGTGAGTTAATTCCCTTCCATTTAGATTCTCTTCCCTCGGTGTATACAGCTTAAGAAATTCCTCCCTTGTTTCTTCCACCAAATCCAACCGCTGTCGAGTCTCTTCCAAGTTCCAATAATTCTTCGGTGCTTCGGTGTCCATCGACAATCTGCTAAAACCTCTGTTTACGCTCGGCCTGTTGTGCCAAAATTAAAATTTCTTGTGAGGTGCGTATTTCATCTTTTTCCTTTATCTTATTCCTATCCTTGTTAAGTTGATTCGGCATTAGTCTTCATTCCTCTGCCTTCATTCCAGGTCCATGGGGCAATGGCGCCAAATGTTTACCGTATGGGGTAAATAGTTTAATGGATACAGGCAATAGAGAAGAACATGTAACACAGTAGTACTCCTTTTATTATTCGCATATATGTCGAAGAGATTACATAGTGCTTTCAATGATGATTACAACAACGATCCAAAGTCCATTCTGGACGGTGTACATAACCATTCCGAAGGGGTGACTCAATTGTCATGCGTCCTTTCGGATGCTAATCTACCCGTCAGCTATTTTATAACTTTACCGACAACATGCTAATCTACCCATCGGCGATTTTATAACTTTATCGACAACAATCTCTACCTACACTTCTATCTAAAAGTTGAGAATGGTGATATCAATAAACTGACACTAACTCAAAGGCTAATTGAAAGTGTACCAATTTGGCTCTAAGGAATATGCTTTACTAATAGGGCACAAAGACTTCCAAAAGTAGAGATATCTTAACTATTTTGTGAATCAAGAAAAAATATAAGCTACAAACAAAGCTTCTAACTATATATCTTTGCAATTGCTCCTAGTGAAAGCTCCGGCTCCAATTGCTTCTTAACTCTTTTTACACTCAATTATCAAGAACACAAGGTTACATGAATCAAAGATAACATATGCATAATTCGCACAAGTAACAATCTCACTCAATCAAAGTTAAGTCTCAATTGCTCCTTTGTATTCACTTTTCTCTCAAAATAGTGCTACACAAAGAAAGTTCAGCTGGCACAATTTCTTCAGAGCTCTCTTGTATACAATAAAATATAAAAGATGGTTTTACAATGAGGGAATACTCCTTTATATTGTTTACCGTATTGGGTAAAGAAAATAATGCATACAGACAATGGAACAAAATAGCAGATAAGAATAGTAGAACTATATTCGCATACGCCAAAACATTACATTATGCTTGATGATGATTACAATGCTTCCCGAAGGGGGTATATATACTCACCGAAGGGCCTTTCGAAAGGTTCTCGAAGGAACCCATCGAGCACAAATCGGCTACATAACAAATAATACATACTATCCTACCCATCGGCTCATTTACAATTATTTACCGACTACATCTCATTCCCCCCAAAAAGAACAGTCGTCTCCAGACAACCATACAACAAAATTGTGCAACTAATGACCAAGATACTATGCAGGGGGACGTGTTTGTGCTCTCAGATCACTCAGCTTAGCCTGAAGCTTGTAGACTCGTTCCTTCCGAACCTTCAACTCTGCCTCCGCTTCCATCTAAAGCTCCAGTGCGGACTGCATCATTGCTCTAACTTCTCCCATTTCTTTTTCCTTTTTTGCTGCCGCCTGCACCTTCTCTGCTACCAATTGCTCCTTCTCTGCTGCCAACTGCCTTTGTTTGACTAACAGGGCTTCCCTCTCGGATTGCCAAGCCGCCCTCTCAAATTCCCAGGCTGCCCTCTCTAAAGCCAACTTGACAGCTGACTCCTCCCGAGCTCTCTTAGCTGCTACTTGATTCGCCTGACCCCTCCGAAGAGTGTAGTATGCCTCCCTGTGCAACTTGACTATCGCCTGGAGCAGACCCTCAACCCGACTATCCACACCAAAATCTGCCGTGGTGGCCTAGTCCCAACACATCTCATTAGTCTTTACATCTGGCCATCCCTGCTCCTCAAAACACACTGTGAAGGCAGCTGAACATCCTAGTCGCATAAACGAGATGACTCCCTCCAGCTCCTTCACAATCGAATCCAATTTCTGAACCTCCATCAAGTCCAACACCTGACGAGCTTGGGCTGCCAGAGTGAAGTTAGCAAGAAATGCCTCCTTCATTCCTGTTTCGCACTCTAATGGATGTTCCTGCATATCCATAGCCATCTCCACGACGTCTGCCATACGCTCAATAGTACTGTGCGACGGTCTACTGTCTGGAACTGGCCTTGCTACCTAAGGTTGAGTGTCTACCTCAAAATTATCATCTCGCGTAGGAGTCTACAAATAGGCCATTTGGGGAGCCGGAGCATAGTGGAACCGCGTGCTCAAAAAAGTACTGACCTCTCGAAGTTGACTCTTCCTATCCCGCTCAGGTGATGCCAACAGTGCTGCATCCACCCTCACCACTGCATCAGATCCTACGACATCCAAGTGTACACCCGACGTACTCTGTCTCTCTGCTGTCTCCGGTACTGGGAGGTCAATTACCTCCAAGGTCGTCTCCTCCCCTCTGCTTGGCAGGCTCTCTACTGTAGGTGCCTCAACTCCTGCTGGCTGAGCCATGACAACTTCCACTTCCATTGCTAGCTGTGCTACGGTAGGTTCCACTTCCACTGCTGGCTGTGCTACAGCAGGTGCCACGGGTGTTGCTACCGGAAGTGCTTCAGCAGGGGCTGAAAAAGTCCCTCAGCTGACGGGTGCTGTCGTCTGAGCAAACCCTATGGCAAACCCAACTCCCGGTCGGACAGGAGAAGGCCTTACCCCATGCTGCCATGGTGTTGCTACTGTGACTGCCTGCTGGAGTGCTGCTGTTCTCATCTATTGTCTATACGCATTGATTTCTTTACCTAGTACGGTAAACATATATAGGCACAGTAGTTGAGAAAAAGATGGAGGAAAAAGTGGGAGCAACTCAACCAGCTTTGGCCCGATCTAACTAGAAGAGAAATTATTGGGTTACATGCAACTGCACATGCAACTTGCATTACATGTAATTACATCTTTTCATGCAATGCATCCTCTTAGATCTACAAACAAAAATAAAAACAAAATAACAATTTTAAAGATTGTTCTTTAGTGCCTCGAACTTGATGATAACATCACGCGCTGTAGGAAGATGAAAAATCTCCACTGTCTTTGATATGGCCTCTATCCTTATTGTATCTGCATATGCTGATTGCACAACCTTAGAATTTGCCACTAGGGAATCTAGCAAGTGTTTTGTCGAAGATTTATACATGACAAATTTGTTCATAGTGTGAGAACCAAAATCTTCAGAATCTAAATCAGCATTGATCCTGATTGTATATTCTGAACTTGCCCTTTCAACTGCAATTAGATTACTACGTTCATCAAGAACCTGACATCCCATTTGCCCCAAATCACATGTGACACTTGTTTCTACTACTTGGCAATCTCCAAGAGATGTTTGTAACTTTGTAACCAATTTTCTCAATATTTCTTCTTTGTAGCCCATAAGTCCTTGATATATGAACATTTCACATGACGGAAGACTGTCACATGAAACCATGGTATCTCAATCAAAATTAGCAATCTCATCCCAGTCATTGAGAATCTCCTTCAAATCCTCTGCTTCTTCAGTCAAGGAGGAATTCAAGTTTTGCTCCATTTCATTCATATCTTTGATACGCTTAAGAACTGCAAATGTTTTTGTAGTGGCTCGAACTCCTTCAGAGATGACTTCTCCTATCCAAGACTTGGCGGCTTCAATCGACTTTCTTTCCTTGGACGTTTTAGACACAATAACAACACTTTGAGAAGATTGTTTCCGAATGACTTCATTTAGGTGAGTAACCTCCTTTTCGAGTTGATTCTTCTTCTCCCATAGTTCATGATTGCTTTTTGACACATTAGCTAATGCATCTTGAGCATCTTGTAAACAACTCAAATGTCACTGGTTCTCGATTTCTACCTTAGTGAACTTGTAATCAGAATGGGTAAGTTCTTCAATAGGTTTGTCCACTCGTGGCTCAACAATTTCTACAAACTTGGTTTTCTCCAAATCAACTGAGATCATTGAAATAATCTTATCTTTCAAAAAATTGGACTTAGTTTTTTTTACAGGGAGGTTATCCGGAGGTACAACCACTTTCCTTCTCTTCATTATGATCCTACTCAACCATGCAGGAAAGCTGAAACTTTCATCTGTGGAAACAGGTATAGTGGAGACCATTGGCATTGATCCTGATTGTATCTCCGTTGTGATTGAGCAAGATTCAGTCTACACAACTGAATTCATAGGTGCATGATGAGAGGATTCGATCATGAATAACTCAAAACCTGTTAGAGATGTATCAAGTTGAGAAACTTGACCCTTTGTAAAAGTTGGAAAGTCTTCAAACACACTTTCCAAATGTTCGTATTGTTCATTTGCTAAAATGAGAGGACCCGTTGAAGAAATAGGAAAAGCCAACGTATTGACTTCTGAAACTAGAATAGAAGGTGTGAAAATAGTGGAAAATGAATCCACTTCATCATCAATCTCATCCAGAAAAGGTGCTTCATGCATGGACGGTGCATGAGTCTGTGCATGTCTTGGAAGAGATATGATCATAACTTCCCCTTCTTCTTCGTCTGATTTTGTCTCTAATTCCTCCTCTGATTTCTGAACTGGTTCAGGGATCTAAGATGATTTAGATCCCTTTCTGCCCTTCAACTTAAATTTAAGAGATTTCTTTACATCAAAAGAAGCTCCATCTTTTCCTGTAATTTCCAGTTGTGACTTCCTTTCCAAGAGGACCAAAACTTCCACAATCCAAACCCAATTTTGGATAACCCTTTTTAGACCTTTAATTTTCAGCCACTTGTTGGTGTTTGCCAAAATGGATTGAAATCTATCCAGAATAGATGTACCTTCTTTTTGTTGTCATTGAATGGGAAAAGAGCATCTTTTATCAAAACCCACCTGATGAAATTCGGGATCAAGAACATTGCCATCATCTTCAGTTTGAAAATTTGATGGGATCACAAGCATGTTAAGATCAATGATTTGCTACAAAGTTAATCTGCAGTAATCCATCTTCATGATATCTAGTTTTGTTCTCATATCAATCCAAACATCCTCGATGCGATGAACATGTGTGAAAGCCCTCTTGATTTGATAATTTTTTTCTTGGTAATCAAATTCAAATCTGGCTTTAACTTCTTCAAAGTAATTAAGTGCAATTTTGCTTCCATATTTTTTGCTTTATGTACAAAATTGATCAAATAGTTACCTATCACCAAAGGTTTGATAGAAAAAATACCAAAACCAGGCCTATGCAAAGTATGCTATTCAGATTGAACTTCCATGAGTTGTTTGGCTAATTCCATCATAATGATCCTATTAGTAGCATACCTAGGTAAGGTATACGGCTCACCTTTAAAATATCCAACTCTTAAGTAAAAGTTGGAAACTAGATGAAGATACAACCATATTGATTTACTTTTCCCAAGCTTCATTAGATATCTTTTTGATGGATAACTATCTATCAAACAAGTACCGGAAATGCCCAAAGAAAGCATATTGGACTCTTCTGTAATGGAACTTACTATTAGCTAGAGTGATCTGCTTATAGTAATCCCAAATTGGAATCTGAAGACGTTTCCCTTGGTTGAGAGTCTAGAGAAAGATCCCATGGCAGAAACAATATAAACAAGGTACGAATTCATGTAGAAAGGTACTGAAGTTCCTATATTGAGCAACTGTTGATAGAGTATAGAACTAATCAGTTCAATCCAAAAGATCTGTTCTTTATTCTCCATGATCTGGAAGATGAACTTGTACATCCATGGCTCAAAATCGGTGGAATCTTTAAGAGCACAAACCCTGCTGAGAAGAATGATAAGATCTTTGTACTCTTGCTTGAAATTAGACCTGTGAACAGTCTTTGGCTATCTTGAGAAGTTGCTCCTCTTGGTATCCAACCAGTATTGATTTACATACTTCTGATAATCTCCCTTATTCTCATTCCATATTTCCAAAGATGATTCTTTGGTCAAATCTACGCAACTTGCATTAAGTGGCACTTCGAAAATTTGCTCGATAGCTTCTGGATCAAGACTACTAACAACTGCCATCAACATCCTTGATTGTCTTTGACTTTGGATTGAAACACTTTGTGCATCTGAGAACAAACTCGGGTTCCATGGCAGCCATGGGAAAGGTAGATACCAAGTGAATATGACTTCTCTTGATACCTTTCATCTCATGACCAATAGGAGTTTCTACTCTTTGTAGAAAATCAGTCATGTCCATGTGTCCGATTTTTGTGTCTAACATGTTGTCAAGGATGGATGTGACATGAGATGGATACTTATTGCATGTAGTACAGTAAGATATGACACAGAAAAGATACTTTATTAATATACGCAATATGCACTTCAATGCTTACAATATGATTATGCTCAATACAATGATTATGGTTCTTTTGATAATGTTCCAAAAGTCCCTATAGATGATGCACCGATACTTTCTCGAAGGGGTGACTCAACCGTCAGGTGCCCTTTCTGAAAGATCCTTGATGGATCTCTTCTATTGATCTGCTGTAATTTTATATTTTTAAATCTGTTTTCCTGTTTATTAATGTTTTCTTGCAAAACTAGACAGAAGTGCAGAAAGGTTTGTTTGTTTTTTATGATTTTATAACATAGAAAGGAATAGGGAACAACAACTATGAAACAAGACTGAAATAAATAAGGTATTCAGTAAAAATCAGAATTATTGCAAACTGTACTAGGTAGATTTGTCTGAATTATAGAGCCAAGCAATAAATCCAATGCATTTCCCAAAGCTCACATACAAATTTGATGTCAAATTCGAAGGTGAAGATTGTTCTTGAATCCAGCATACATTTGGAGGTGAATACAAGCAATACTCTATATACCATGTGGTGTATCTGTTGCAAATGGCGTCCCACAGGCTGCAATAAACCACGTCTCAACTGAAAAGATGATATGCCACGCTGAAACCCCAATGAGAATTGATGCCTTTGTCCTTAATCACCACGCACAATGCCTAAGAGATTCAGTGCCAAAGATTGCTGAGGGCTACGTCCCAGCCAATCCCTAACTTGGGGTTTGCGTCCCAAACTAGAAATCGCCCATTCAGAGCAAATTCATAAACAAGTTGTCAAATATGAAAAAGATGATCTTAGAATGAAGCTTCTATCTCCTTATAACCCCTCTCAATTGCAAATCGAACCCTAAGTGTCTCCAAGTGGCGTTGGGTAGTGAAAGTGTTATAATTTCTTATTTTAAAGTGGTCATATTACTAGAAAATAACCTTTTTCCTTATAGACAAAAATCTGTTCACTGAATTGCCCTGAGACCAAAGAGAAAGATTTAGAAAATTTCGAGACCTTTCCAACGAGCTATCCCACCATAGGATGCGCATCCAAATGAGGCCAAAAACCCCTTATTACTCCAAAATGGCTAATTACTTAACTTTGTTTAGTTATTAAACGCTAACTTAGGAAATATTAAAAATATAACCCAAATAGCCACAAAATGGCCAACTGACATCACAAATCATAAAATCATCCTGTCACCTGTTTGTGACTGAAGTCGGAAATCAAGGATCCACTGGCAGTCTCATTCCTAAAATCTAGGGATGCTCCTAAAATTTAGGAAACAAGCCCTATCCCTCTGAAACTGAACCCAAAGAGTAATCTCATAGAGACCCAACCCTGGGCAAGATCATACCTCCTAAAAAGTAGGAACTGCCCCCTAAAAACAAGGAATGTCTCCCAACTGATCAATAACTACCAGAACATCAAGTCCCCAACACTGAATAACCATATTGGGTCTCTATCCAACCCTGTCAGCCTACAAGACCCCATAATAAGCTGACTCACATGTCTTTGCTAGACTGAGCTAGAAGAGCCGACATGACACTTTCGGATACACTTCTACTCGTTGGCTACAATATAGAATTTACTGACAACAAAGTTGCATGAGCCAACTCTTTATCAAACTGATATTTCATCTTGCACTTAGATTTAGATGGTGAGGGCATCTCTTACGCTTGTGCTGCAACACAAAAATCCCAAAACATAAATACATCATTAGAGGAAATCGCCATAAAGGTTGACTCTTGATCAGCAACAATGGTTCGAGTATGGATTAGATACTTTGTAAACCCAATGAGATGATCTCAAAAGAGATGCAGTGAATGGAAATGGAAGATGAAGTGAAAAATTATGGAAGTGAAAATGGAAAGAAATGGATGTGTGAAGGTGGAATGCATGGGTATATGCATGCGAATGAAGATTGCCGATTTTCAAAAAGTAACTTAGGTTTTCAAGATATTATTGCATGGAAAATCAATTACATGTAAGTGCAACATGTAATAAGGGATGAAAAGTGAGATGAGATGCAAATGTGGATGGAGAATGAGCTTACATGTAAGTGTGGATAACAGATGAGATGCGAAATGTGATTATACGAAAATGGAAAAACATGTATTTTCTCATGGAGGTGTGAGTGCATATGGAGAGATGAAAATGGAAGTGGAAAATGAGATTACATGCATGTACAGATGATGAATGAGATGAAAAACATGTAATCGCATTTGATGAATGAGATGTGAAGTGTTGTGACATGAAAGATGAAAATGGGATGTGATGATGTTTTTGCATGAAATGGAAGGTGGAGTGAAATGAAACATGAACAAGTTCTTGGGAAAGAACTTGCAACTTCTCCAAAATGGAGAAAAACTAGAAAACAAACACGCAAAACACAAAAACTAACTTCAAAAGGAAAACATACCTTTGGCAAATGACTCAAACATGTCAACAAGCAAAACACTTCACTATGCAATTTCGAATTTGGAGTTTGGGAAAAAACCAAAACATGAAAATGAACCATTTCATCATTTTTAAAGGAAAATACACTTTCCGTGGAAACAAAATCAACAATTGACAATCATCAAGCTAAAATGTGCATAAAATCAGCAAGATAAGCACAAAATTATTAACAAGAAAGAAAATGTCCACTTACATGATGCTTATGTGCCAAAAATGGAGGGAAAAGCTCTAATACTGAAAAATTCTTCAACAAACTTAGATCTTTTCAAACTTTGCAAGAGGAATCCGTAGTGGGCAACAAATGAGGCGTTTTTGATGGACAATGCCAAAAACGTGCCCTAACAATGCTCAAACTCCCAATGTTTTTGACAAATGCATGCTCTTGAACATTTTTGGAAACAAACGTGAATCTCTAAGGACATGAAATAAGTCATTTTTCACTTCCAACTGCAAAAACGTGACCCTTAATGTATTGCAAATGATTGAATATGCCAAAACGCCTCTTTTCCTTACAAAAATGTGACCGAAAATCATCATGAAGAACTCGTTTTTAGCAATAAAACAAAACATCTATAGCATGGAAATGGCAAAGGATGCAAAAACGCTTCTTCCTTGAGATTTTTGAATTATTCAATGATCAAATCCAAGTATTGGAGTGAAAATGGGTTCTTGAAGGGCACACACATGAAGTTTCTGCAAAAATGGGTTTTGGAAGGGCAAGAGCATGTGTTTTAATGCAAAATGCACTTTTGGAGGTGTATGCATATATTAAAAATATGTTAAGATGCAAAACGCACCTTTTGGAGGTGTATGCATATGTTAAAAACATGCTTTTAGTGTAAAAACTCACCTTTTTTGGTGTCATTGCATGTTTAAGTTACATGCATATGCAACTCAAGGCAAAAGCTCACCTTTTTGGTGCATATGCATATAACACATGTAACTCATCTTTTTGATGTCATTGAACATTTTAAGTGAGTTTACATGCAATGGCATCAAAAAGGTCCACCTTTAAGCGATTACACTTTAAGTTAAATTTTACATGCAATGGCATGAAAAAGGTCCACTTTAAGTGATTTTTCAATGTAATGACATGAAAAAGATCCACTTTAAGTGATTTTAATAAGTACATGTCAATTAAATTTCAATAAAATATTACTTAAATAGGACATAAATTATATTTATATATCATATTAACAATATAACATATAAATATCATTTAATAAGTAATATTTACTAGAGCATTTGATTTAAATGTCAAAAATTAAATTGAACTATATAGTTAATATAGTCACTTAATGAAAAATAAAAAAATAACTCAACTTAAAAATAGAACATAAAGTGCACTATAGTTACTTTAAGTGAAAATTAATTGATAAATTAACTTAAAAACATAACATAAAGTGAATTTAAGTAATATTTTACAAAAAGTGAATGTCAATTTAAAAATATAACATGATATTTTTAATTCGTGTTATTGCATCAAACAGGTCCACTTTTTGGGCACTAAAATGACCATATTTTTTGATTAACAACTCCAATTAAGCTCTAGGTTAGATCAAATTGAAGGGGAAACCAAAAGCCATGACTTGAGCAAAATCAAAGGACTAAAAATCAATAAACACTCAAAAACAAAGAAAATGATGATGAAGGCCTCAAACATTAAACATAGGCTCGACAAACAGAAAAACGAAAAAGACTTGACGAAAGCCTCCAGTAAAAGAATTTTCTATGTGAATTGAGGTTGATTGATCAATCAACATTAAACAATCAAATAAAAAATTCAACTTAGAGAAATGCGAAACTAGTTTGAAAAAGTTTCGTACTGTTACCTGCATTTTGTAGTGACAAAGTGTAGGACAACAACTCCAACCTTGCCTCAATAAGAAGGTACAAGTTTTGGGCCTTGGCTCAGATGTCCTATGAGGTAAAAATTTAAATGTTAATGTAGCTTGGAGAAAATTTGATATTGAAAATTATTATGATGTTAATTTATGGTAGGATTCTATGGTTTAATTGAAATGATTAGCTATTTCATCGCACTATTTTTGTAGCTTTTGTTGTATGGTGATATTTGTAGTTTGGTTGGGTGTTTATACTTGTGAATTCAGAATGATTCTTGCTGTGATAACATGTTTCCTTGATAGCAATAGATGATAACTAATGAGGCTGATATGTTAATTTAGATGGAATATGATATGTTGATCAGGTGGTGATGAACGATATTGATTCTTGTTTGGTGTTAGAATAATGATTATTTGATGATATTGTCATTATATGATGAGATGGACATGTTTATATTATTTGATGAGTATATGTATGTGTTTTCTTGTGATATATGATCATGATTACTTACATGTTTAGAAGTTACTGATGTTTAGTTTCTGCTATGCATGTTACTGCTCTTATTGATATTGAATGATAGTTCATATGGAGGGGGACAAAGTCATAGTTACACGATGACTTCATCCCCTTCCCTGCTTGCCACTGTTTGATATTACATATATGCATATGCGCTCTGACTATTGTACTAACCTGGGCAGGAACTAGGCATCGACTTCACCTGACTTGACATGTCTGAGCGTGCCTAAAAACAAAACATAACTCTGATGGTAGTTAAAATTTGGAGTTAATCATATGGCCAATTACTTCCCCTAACCTATTTCTCATTCCTAGTATTGAGCAACAATTGCCACATTGTTTACTTTTGGCCAGCCTGTCACTGGGTGAAAACAATCGGCTGTCTTGTATTGTCTGATGAGATTCGTGACTTGGTTGTGTTGTTGAGTATGATGTTCGTATTGGTTGTCAATCAGTGTATGAGTTAATTATGTGTAGTTGTATATTGGTTAGTGTCACCGGTTAGTATTACAGAAATATATTCAATGTTGCTGGCAAGTATTGTTTGAGTATTTCTTTTAAACGGGGATTCTAAAGTATTCATTTTGGCTTTTATAATTTTAATGTTCTCATGAGTTTTTTTTAATGGTAATAGGCCTAAGCCAAGTGAGTATATTTTAATTTTGCCTTGCTAAAATTGGAATTTAGCCAAGTAAAATAGTTGTCTCCTTCCCTTAAATAGCCTGCTGGAGGGAGCATTCTTTTGATATGGTAGGTTTTATCCCTCTTTGCTAAAATCGAAATGCTACCCTTTTATCAGTTTGATTTCATGATTACCCTGCCTCCTATTTAGAAATGCTGATTTGTTTTGATATGTCTATTCTGTTCCTTTTCATCAACTCTCATTATACTATATAATTTAGAGATATAATATTCCAGAAAGCAAATTATAAAGCAAAGTATTGAATTGACCGGTTTAGTCATCTTTAACCTCCATAACACAAACTGGCTCTACCATCAAGAATATACAATCTAACTGTTTGCTAGATTAGATGGGGGCATCACAAGTTGTAGGGTAACATGTATGTGAAAGCGATTAGTATTTGGTTCAAATACCCTTGGATTGGTGTCTTTCCAGCATGGCTGGTGCTATGTCTATGTTGTTTTTCCTATATGATCAGACTAGTAAACATTGCAAAGTGTACCATACCTAAGTGTAATTTGGTACCACCAAGTTAATTGTCCTATATATACAAGATAAGCTTTAAAGGCTCCCTCTGTTGGCATGCTAAAATGACAAGAATGGAAAGGGAGTCCACACAAGATAGCCATTTTAATTAAATTCAATTGTTTAGCAAGATCTATGGCTGTATGACACAGCAGAACACAATTATTTAAAATGGTACTTATGTAATGATTCTCCAAACAGAATGCAGAGAACTGTGTACCACTAAGTGTCTGAAATAAGTGATCAATGTGATCAATATACAATCCAATTGATGTTGTACTCGGATACTTATTGGTTTACTAGTAGATCCATATGCCTACTTTTCTCTAGACCAAGTAATAAAGGAACGAGTATAAATGATTTCTAGTCTCTCAAGATCCAATACTTATGGAAAAATTGTATCCATGTATATTGTCTTTATCTTAATCGAACATTAAAATGACAGAAATGATAATGCAAATAGTGCTGCACTTACTGTTCTTGAGGTTTAGGATAAGATCAGTGCAATATTTATTTCATGCGAATAGTTAAATGAAATAAAGATGAAACCATGAAAGAAAAATAAGTTTAACAACTAGACAACAATACACATTTAAAAGTTTAAACATAGAAACCCCTGTGCGAAAAACTAGCCAGAAGTTGCAAATGCTGAACTTCCTCTATTTCCTCTTGGCCACGTCAACTACAAATACCTCAGCTAGAGCATTCCCAGTATACTCCTACTGATGTACTCCTCAACTACTCTTTTTTCTTATGACTGGAATTTGTGGATTAAAGGATTTCCTAAATTTAGAAGACACTGTTCCTATTATTATAATTGTTTTCTATGTGATCTACCATGCCACTAATGAACTTACATGACACAGAGAGAAGTTTAAAGCTACTAAGACACGTCTGCAACTGCAAATGTTACATGCAAAACCACCCTAACAATAATGGAAATACCTCAGCTAGAGCATTCCCAGTATACTCCTACTGACATACTCCCTCAACTACTCTTTCTCACTAACTCTTTTTTCTTATGACTGGAATTTGTGCATTAAAGGATTTCCTAAATTTAGAAGACATTGTTCCTATTATTATAATTATTTTCTATGTGATCTACCATGCCACTAATGAACTTGCATGACACAGAGAGAAGTTTAGAGCTACTAAGACACATCTGCAACTGCAACTGTTACATGCAAAACCACCCTAACAATAATGGAACAACCACCTTTCTGCTCCTCGCAGTTCGTTTAAAATACAATATACTCTTTTGCTAAGCTCTACTTTGGATGGAGTTCTGGGCTGTTTGATATCATATTTTTTAATATTGTTATGTGTTAAAGTTTTAACCCAGAAATATAGATAAACAGCAATAACAGAACATAAACAATATACAAAGGACACAAAAACATTTATCCTGGGAAAACCCTTCGAGTGGAAGGGAAAAACCCAGCCATGCCAACAAAACATATCTTTTATTGACAATAAAATTCAAGTGTACAATGCCTTTCGCTTGATGTGGAATATATAATAAGTAGGGAGACTCTTCATATTACAACAAAAGGTCTTTTTGAGTCCCTTGATATTTCCACATATACAACACTTCACATTTCCATACGCATGCCTCTTCGCATGACGTATGACACGTCTTTTACATAATATTATATGATCACAAATATCGCTTCCAGTTGACGATGACCATAACGGTCATAACAATCAAATTTCTTTCTCATAAAATCAAAGATAAAGATCTCTGTCACAGCTACAAACTTCAACACTCCCTCTTAGCAAGAGAGAGATCTTTATTTAGGCATGCACACATAGCTGCAACAAAAAATGATAAATTCCCATAACATATGTTATCTCAGCATAACATAATCCATCATAGTTACTTCATAAGCACATAGAATGAAGTCACACAAGTCTTTCACCATGCTTGCTCGTAGAGGGTAGAATGAATACTTTTATCTCAAAGCTTCTTCTAGAGAAGGATACATGTCCATCATGCCTACTCGCAGAGTGTGGTCCACTGTACCTACTTGCAGAGGGTGGAATCAAGACTTTCACCTCAAACTTCTCCCAGAGAAGAATACATTTCCACCATGCCTACTCGTAGAGGGTGGTCCACCATACCTACTCGCAGAGGGTGAAGCAAGGACTTTCACCTCAAACTTTTCCTAGAGGAATGCATTAATAATTGAGATTTTATCTTAACAGAGACTCCCTCTCAGCAGAGAGAACTTTAATAGAAGAGTCTCCCTCTCAACAAGGACAACTTCAATTACCAAAATAAGATGGCTGACTATTGCATAAACTTGCAAAAGGTTGGACATCTCCCTTTGCCACGTAACTATTAGAAATTTGTTCAGTGCTCCCCTTGGGATTCATGACAAGGGCTTAATTGCCTCCTGTGTACTATGAGTTGAGTGGTTGTATCGGGCATTGATAGATCGATCTTTTGGTGCAACGAAAACTCCACTCTAACAAGTGGTATCAGAGCTTAGTCACAGGTTTGAATCCTCAGACCCTTGGGTAATGTTGGGGGGGGAGATTGTTAGAAACTTGTTCAATGCTCCCCTCAGGATTTGTGACAAGAGCTTAATCGCTTCCTGTGTACTATTAAGTTGAGTGGTTGTATTGGGCATTGATAGATCGATCTTTTGGTGCAATGGCAACCCCACTCTAACAGTAACCTCCCTTTGAAGTTGAATATGATCTTCCCCTTTTGATCAATGTGCCATCAATTTAGCATCAAGACTGCAAACATTGTTGCATAATCTCTCACCATTTCATTGCATCCTGCAACTACGAGAAATATTAATAACTCATGACTATTATTATTAAAGACTATTCAAGAGATATAATCATTAATACTTATCTCTTTGTAGTCTTATCTCAAAATGCACACAAAGAAAAAATCTGAGAACAATAATACTTATTTCCTCACAACATTTTTATATAGCTTTTGATGGAGCACCATAGGCCTCCAATGATCTGGTTAATCACTCATATATGTTAGAAGCACCCACTACATAAGTCAATGACAAACATGCCATCCCTCAACTATGCTTGCAAATACAACTTATTGCATATCAATTGTTTGATTAGTAATATTTTGTATTTGCATTCAGTCCTGCTATTTGGATAACTCTTCCTCTTTACATGAGGACATGCATCATCGAATACAAACAATGTCCTCATGTTCATCACTTCATTGGTTCATCCTGCAATGAAGTGAGATTAATAATATTTCATAAAATCAATCTATTATTAAGAGATACATGTGTAAATAATGAAAACACTATATTCAGTGTTGTAAAAATTCATTCAATGATAATAAGTATGGGATACTTATCTCTTTCATATGTAGATTCACCAATGTTTCAAGCAACCAAAAACAAATTCAAACAATCATACCAACCACAAGTACTACTATAGTACTGACTATAGATGGAGAGAGCAACAATTTATGTCATAGCGACTCGCCCCTCATTTGAAGATGCATTGAGAAGAAGGTTCAACCCGGCCTCTTGAATTGCTATTTCCCCCCCTTCGACATCAAGGTTGGTGATTGCTACTTCCATCCTTTATAACTCCACATGATGCTTTGTGATTTCAAGAAGGTTTTAGCGCCAATAGCAACAATATGATTACATTAAGCAGAACTAACGACATCTAGATGGAAAATAAGAAATCACAAACCCAAAACCTTCAAAATTGAAAGACTTTTAAGTTTTATTTTTTTTTCTTATTTACAACAAAGATGGAGCACACGAAAAGACAAACTCCACTGCTATAAACAAAGCGAAGATCCTTTCTTTTATACCCATAACAAACAAGGCAGATAAAAAATGTTGGAATAAAACTTCCTTTGTCATTATGAGAGTAGGTGCCATGATTAGACATGTTGAACAAATGCCTCCTATCGTGTTGAGAACTCCCAGACACTCCTCCGCTTATTGAGCCTAAGATTACAAAAGTAGCGCTCAAACTTGCATAACATCCAACTTGCCATCCGCAACACCCAAACTCACGCCTTGTAAGAGTCAAATATAGAATAACAAGATGATATAACAAGACATATTGCCTGACAATAATCACAATTGTAGAAAAAAAATTTAAAAATTGTAGTTTGATTGTGAACAAGCTCTGTTATGAGTCAACATCTCCACTCTCGGTCAAGTATCAAAAGAATCCAAAAAATACGCAAATCATGATCAGGAGATCCTGTGGAGTGCATGACTGCAAGTTGGTTTTCTTTGAAGCAATCACCATGATAACTACCCTTGAGAATATATAACATTTGCACGTCAGTTACAATTCCTCCGCTTCCTGCTTAAAATAGCACTTGACTTTTCCTCTTCTTCTTGGCTTATTCTCTTTTGAAGGCATCCATCAAACAAGATGTCATCGAGTGAAAGAAAAGATTATCTTTCTTTTGAGCTCAAACTCATCTATGGCAATAGAAGACATCCAACGCAAAACGCTATCGGCAACAGGAGAAAGAAACTAATACAAATAGAAACAAATTGCAAATGGCCACCAGATTCCATTGTTGATTCACAAAATACACTTCAATGGTAGATTGAGCTCCTATGATGTTCAAAATAACTCTCAAATATCCTCCTGCGAACACTTGCCTCTTGCGATGAGACAACCTCCATCATACCAACCAAGACTGATACTCTGGAGATTCTAAATCATTGATGCAAACATGAACACATGATATTGCTTGATAGAGTAAATAGAAAAAATATTTGATCTTCATCAAAGTATTCGATAAGATAAGGATGAACAAAAGGCTGGGCAAACGCAAGTCTCCATTCAACTTTATTTAGATGCTGTGAAGTTGCCGATTGAGGAATATAAAAGTAGGCGAAGACTCTTCATAGACATGACTTCCAATCTTCATCATGAATTTATATCAAACTATCTTGCAATTAAAATATCCCGATGGAAAAAATTAACCATCATGAGCATGAAGCCAGAACAATCATTTCAATCCCATATCAAACTACATGATAATGGAAACTACACTTTGAATCCTAAGAATCTCATTCATTCAATATTTAGGAATGAGATTTCAAACACTTCGACACTTACAAGATAGATACACAAGATAAAGAACAAAATTAACTTCTTTATTGCTGCCATCTAACTAGGCTTTGATACCATGTTAAACTCATAAATATAGATAAACATACATAACAAAACATAAACGATATACAAAGGACACAAAAACATTTATCCTGGGAAAACCCTTCTAGTTGAAGGGAGAAAACCAACCATGCCAACAAAACATATCTTTTATTGATAATAAAATTCAAGTGTACAATGCCTTTCGCTTGATGTGGAATATATAATAAGTAGGGAGACTCTTCATATTACAATGAAAGGTCTCTTTGAGTCCCTTCATATTTCCACATATACAACACTTCACATTTCCATACACATGCCTCTTCACATGACGTATGACACGTCTTTTACAAAATATTAACTTAAATATGATCGCAAATATCACTTCCAGCTGAAGGTGACCATAACGGTCATAACAAACAAACTTCTCTCTCATAAAATCAAAGATAACGATCTCTGTCACAGCTACAAACTTCAACATTATGTATAAAATAAAATTTATCTCTTTCAATTGACTATAGTAACACTTGTGTCCTATACCAATGATGGGTACTAGTCCCTTTGTATGCACACCAAAAATGGTTTATTGTTGAATGTGCATAGATATAAATACAAAAGATCAGACAAATAAAATATTAAGTAAACAATCTCAAGGCTCTTGGATTGCACTCATTGTGGGTATAAGTTAGTATTAAATTGGGTAAACATATAATGTCCCCATTTTTAGTAGGTTCCTGCAATTGGCATGATCAGTTCACCATTGCGACCCTCATGAGCTGATAGTGGGATTTGAGGGTCTCAGTCGGCGGGTTATAGGCTTTTTAGCAGCCAATGGTGTGTTTTGGCTTCGTTTGAGGGACTTACTATTCATAGTAAGTCAATTGTTGGTTCCAATGAGCTCAGTTGAGTTAGAGGAGTTGAGTGATGCTCTTAGTTTTATTTCGGGCTTCTGGTTTGCGCTCCAAAAATCTTGGAGGGAGCGTCTATTTATAGTAAGTCACCCCATCAGCTTCATTCATCGTCTTTCTTCATCAGGATCACTTTGATGTTGTCAAATTTTGATTTTGATGCTTCTACAATTGTTTTTGCAAGACGGGTGAATTATTATTATTATAATATTACTCATTTAAATGTGTTGAGGTTGCTATTTATTGGTATTGTATGTTGGTCACCTTAGCATCACAGCCCATTGGAACTAGATCGAGAAAGTTTTAAATCGTGGGCTCAAGAAACAATGGCTTTGTGTGTTAGAATATTATGTTATGGTGGAAAAGGTCATTTTTGGGAGCCAAAAGCAGTTAATAAATTATATTATAATGACACTAGTACATTTTAATATTGCGTTGAGGAAGCTTCTTAAGTAGAGTTCATTTGGGAAACTTGTGCCATTTGAAGATTATAAATATGAGCCCATTTGATGGGAAAGACATCTGATTGATTATTTTCTTTTGTTGCTTGCATAGTGTTTCTGAGGTTCCGATTTTAATGCCCTTGCTGAGGTAAAAGGGTTTGAAGCTGAAGATTGTATTGAATCACTGCTGAGGTATAGTGATTTAATTATTTTGGTTGAATCTCCTTACTGTTTAAGTCTGTGGCTGGGAGATATCATTGTGGCTGGGGAAATTGGAAATTGGGAGTAAATCTGTACGGTTATATTGTTGCGGGAAGTTCTTCCTAATCTGCCTGTTGGTGTTAATTTTTGGTGACTTTCGAAATCTGAATTTGGGCGCTAGCCTGTCAGTTTGGTAGGCTCTGTATCTCTGATTCTTAAGGGAGATTTTAGAGCTAATTGTTCCGAATATCAGTTTTTTTGCATTTCAAATTTATGAATTTCACTGTTAACGACCAGTATTACAAATCTCATTATCGTTTCCAGAATTGGTTTGTTATTAGTTTGCTGAATATTTAGTACTGTTATTTCTTTCATGCATATAACCAAATTTAAAACTTGAAGAATCATTGGAAAATTCCCAAAAAGTAACTACACAGTGAGGATTGTCATAGGCTTTATCACAATAATATCTGGAGTTCATTCGAAAGTGTTTGATGAAATGTCAAACTACTGAATTTGGGGAGGGGATTAGTGTTTGTTGAATGTATACCCAGCTTGGGGTTATTACAAAACATTGAATGATTTTACTATATACTTGAAGGAAAAAAGAAAATATGAAGAAAATCATAAGACGTTAACTACACTGTTTCAAAGAAATGTATAGCTGCTTACTTCACCATATCCTTTATTCCCATTAGTAAGAATAAGTGTCAGGAGAAACCCTTCCCTATATGTATCTTCAGATAGACCTTTCTTACTAGCAGTTGTGGGTGGAGCATATAGTGGAATCCTGTTGAAAAAAGAGATAATGCTTGTAATTTTTATGGCCATACTATATAAGATCAAAATCAAGCCAGCTAAAAAAATGCCTTCAAAATGTGGTTTAATCGAATGACAAACACATACACTGAATCAATTTTAGCCAAACAACTACAGAATATTTTGAAAATTTACCTATAACGTGCATATTCCAATTTGAGAACAAAAATTTCAGAAGTATTAAATTCCATGTCAGTATTTTTTGAATATCTGGAAAGGATATTGAAAGCATGCTCTGCAACCAGAAGGGCTGATTGCTGTATAATCCTGCAAAAACATTTACTACTTGGTGACTTGTTACAAAATATGGCAAAGGAAATTTAACTTTCTGAACTGATGACATGCATAATACCTATGATGTGTGGTGTTCTCTTCTATATTACTGTCTACTTCAATCACCCAGTCACATTTTCCTCTTTGAGAGATCAACAAAGCATTCTTAAGCTCTTCCTTTGTTCGAACAAGCATATGATTTACCCTGTGAACCAATAGAATTTCAAGAGAGCTAAAAACTTTTCCCCAGTTAATTAGAATCTTTTTGAAGATATGCCTCAACTCAAAGGTTAATAATTTATTCAGTCCTAAGACAAACATAGCTTATAATTCGTTGCTAATATTATGTACATATTACTTTGGATTACCTCTTAATCTGTTGAAATTTACCATCAGAATGTTAGTCCAGGTTTGTATGTGTTATTCCCAAATGAATTTCTAATTCATTTGGCAAGCAAATTTCCGAGGTGCCACTTTAATTCTACACCAAAATTATGTTCCTTTGAAGGGAATCTTATTATTATAATTCATTTGCAACTCCTATTACACATTACACACACTTCACCCTCAGCTGATGCGGATAAGGGACACTTGGCAAACACCTATGAACCTACGAAGGTTAGCCAAGGTAATGATCAGAGATTGCATACTTGGTGAGTAGGCAAGTACAAGTTGAATGAAATTAAAATCGACTTTGCACTGCATTTACTTGCCAAAAAATTGGCGAGTTTTTATCTAAAAATTCATTGATGAGAGCAAAAAAGTCCAATGGGTCAAAAAAGACCACTAAAACATCGAAACACCTTAAATTTTTTCTTTGTAAGGCAAGAAATCCTCCCTACCATCAAACACACTATTTACAACATTTTTCCATTGACTAGAGAGGACCAAAAAGGAATTTTTTCCCAAATGTGGAGGGCAGATTTGAAGCACAAATCAGTTTTATTTCTTCTTTTACACATTTTAATTCATTTGGCTGCAAAATGTAGCATTTAGGTTAAAAAAATCATATATATATATATATATATGTATGTATGTATGTACAAACACATAGAGAAATATGTATATAGACATATAGATATATGTGTACATATATCTACATATATGATTCATCACCAATCTTTGGTGATTTTAGCTATGTTATTTTTACCATTTTCACTACTTTTTGCATACCCAGCTTATTAATTTATTTTAATCTTCTCTTTTTGAATTTTTTTGAATCTTTAGATTATATTACATTCTTATTGATTAAGCTAATTATAGAATGCTTTTTACCAATTTATGTATAATTTAGGTTTCTTTTTTAGTGAAACCCTAGGACGTGCACCCAACCCAAAACCTTGAAGCACTCGGTGTAGGGACATCCCAGAAATGGGTACTTGGAATACCCGATTACCCCCACCTCTGGCAATCCACAACCATATTGCCACAAGGACGTGTTTGGAGCGTAGGGATGTGTTTGGAGGGTGGGAATGCCTAGGTGTGCCCAAAACTCCCAGGAGTCCCTCAACCATACCGGTGACATTTGGGTGTCCCCCCTTGGCGGCTGGTGTCAGAGACATGAAACACTTTTTAAACTTTTTTTTTTTGACTTTTCTTTCTAATTGGTTCTATTAGAAGCCTAAAGTATTGTGGGTCCCATTTTGGGCATTCTAAGCCTTCATAAGCCCCATAAACTTCATTTCTATCTCACACTATTTTTATAGTTGACAGAAAAGAGTGAAAAGGAGTGCAAAGAGTGATTGGAAGAGTATTTACAAGATCAAAAGGAGCAAGAAGATCAAGAGAAAAAAGATTCATCAAGCACAAGGTAAGGTTTTCAGAATTGTTTTGTTTTGTTTTCTGTTTTTTATTTCTAGAACTAAATGTTGAATGCATTATTGTTTCTAAATTCTTTATCACTGTTTCTTGTTGAAAGTATTTTCATTTTGTTGTTTGAATGTATTGTTCTTTCTAAATGTCTGAATGCTTTGTTGTTTTTTGTCATTTGAATTTCTAAATTAGGTGAAAACTTCAAACTAGTTCCTTAACAATTTATTTTTATTTTTTTAAATTACTAATCAGGATGAGATTTTTTCATTTTGTCAAATGCAGTGTCAAAATGGCCTCTCATAGTTAAGAATATAGTGGAGATGTGATGATAATGCATTTTGAGGGTGCAAGTCTATTAGAGTATGAACCTGAGCATGAGACAAGTGACAATGGGGTCAATCCAAAAGCCCAATCTACTTATTGCAGCAGGATCAACTTCTATAGATTGCCCCTCTTAGATTTTGGCACTGTTTGCTAGGACTCCTTATGGTTAGAAGTCTCCTCTGAAACAATTTGCAATACAAGTATCAATCCTAACGCCTACAAGTGGTGGTGCGAGAAAATGGAAATGCAATTTTCATGGTGCAAAAAGGTTTGGGAGCATCATTAGAGATGATACACACTTGCCCTTCTGGATAGGATATGGCGTGAGTGCATGTCTATTTTTGATGGATGCATCAAATGTCAAGGATAGAATTGAGATAAACAAGCTTTGGAGCATTCTTGATGATAGTGCAATTCCAGTGTCTAAGTCTTTCAACAAATTCAAACAATTCAGTAGTTATAAGGGTAATGACATACTTCTATTCATATCATGCATCAAAGAGTAGGAACTATGTCAAAATCAACTCGAGGAGCTTCATCCATTCAGAGTTCAGCAGGGAAGGGCAGCAAGGGGAAATGCAAGGCAGCAAGTTCAAGGTAGCTGATTTGTTTAATGTATATATGAAGGATCGGTTAGATGATTCCATTGGTAGGTTCTTTGCAAATGGCATACCATTGCATGTAGCCTGATATCCTTATTATAAGGAGATGATGTCCTTGGTGGCGAAGGAGGGGTTGGGCATCATTTCTGCCATCAGGTAAGCACGAATTGAGGACCACGATCTTGGATAACCAGTATAACAAGATCAATGTTTTGATGGAGCAAACGCAAGCATGTTGGAGGGAGTCTAGTTGCAACATAGTTATGGATGGGGAGGAACATTAGCCGTCGTCCACTCACCAACATCATGGTTACATACAAAGAAGACCCATACTTTCTAAGGGTAGTTAATTGTTTAGGTCATTGCAAAGATGCTTATTTTCAGTTTCACATCCTTAGGGAGGCTATTGAGGAATTTGGGCCACAAAATGTGGTCTAAGTAGTGACAGATGCAACACGTGTGTAGAGTTGCAAGAAAGCTTGTTGAGACAACATATATGTTGACAATTGGCTAACAAGGATATGTAATTATCATCATTTATGGAAACACATGATGTACATGCTTACAGGAAACCTCGGAAAAAAAGATACTTAGCTTTTGGTACTCAAAAAATTGTCAAATTGTTTTGTTTGTAACTTGTTGCTGATGTCATATTATGACTAGCGAAGTTAGATGGAGATAGTATACATGTTGATGATGACGTGTATAACCTCAGAAGTCAGTACGAACTGTACAGAAAAGAGATATTCGTGTTTTACCAATGTAACAGGACAACGGAATTAAAGGAAAGGAATTATTTTGTTTACAAAATGATTACTTGTCCAATTAGGGCCAAAATCCTAGATGTTTACTCTAAGTTAGAAAAGTGTATTGTGGTCTTAGCCGACCTAGCAGCAAATGTATGAAAAGGCATGGTATTTATGCAAAGGACATCTTGCGAATGCAAGTGTGCTATCTTGGAGAAATTGTGTTGAGCAATTATATGCGAACTTTTGTTAAAGCGATATATGCGAAGTTTGTGAAGCTATTTTGTGATCCGAGATCAAACTGAGAAAGAATCTATATTCCAGAAGTTTGATTACTTGTTTGGGTAGTGAGCTCTTCTTGTAATTGGAAGTGCATGTTTGGGCAGTGGGCTCATCTTGCATCTACTGTACTACAACTCCTAATAGGGATTCAAAGTCTCCTAACAGGAACTCTCTATACTAAATTTGCTCATTGACTTCTAACAGGGTCCATCCTGTAACAAGGAACTTATATATTACTATATTATCTAGTGGATATCATCCCCACTAGGGTTTTTCCTTGGCTAGGGTTTCCCTAGTTAACAAAATATAGTGTTATGAGTTATCTTTGTGCATAGTTACTGTTACTATTCAGTATTACTTTATTACTTTGTTATGTATGGTTTAAAGTAACAAATAATATCCAGTTGGTGACTAAAGTTTGTAAATTATTGATTCCCCACCTCTCAGTAGTTCCTATTTCTAACAATTGGCATCAGAGTGCAGTTACTTAGAAGAGGCTTAACAGCTTGAGTAAGATCCCTATGGATATGGAACAGTTGATGAAGAACCTTGAAGAGGCACTTAAACAAATTGATCTCCTTACTAAAGAAAGAGATAAGTTGAAGGACAAATATGAAGACTCCAAACTATACATTAGACAATTGAAGGAAAAGATTGAACATCTCAAATCCAAGCTTGAATCTATTGAATTTGAAACTAGTGATGATGATTATTCAAAACTGAAGATAGAGTACAAGATCTTGAAGCATGAATTGAAGATTACGAGTCTGAAGTTAACTTTGAGGAGTCATCCTAGCAAAATTGAAACTAATTTGAAAACTGAGAATGCAGATCTTAGAGCAAGTCTGACAAAGAAGACATTTGAGCTTGAAACATTGAAAGAAGATCATGAAGAACTTCATAAGTACAATACTATTGTGAAAGGTGAATTAACTTAGTGTAAACAACAACTTGAGAAGCTTTCTTCTAGCAGAGAAAAGCTTGATGATTCAAAGTCAATACAGAGACCTACTTATGATAAGACATGTCTTTGCTATCTATTTAACATGTTTGCAAAGAAACTTGAGATTTGATTAGATCCGAAAGAAAAAGATAAATTTGATGATAAGATTGAATCCAGTCAATCTTCTGATAAACCTAAAGAAGTTAGACAAGACAAGGAAGTTGAATATTGGATGAACCAAAGCAAGTGGAATCTCTTAAGGAAACCAGGCATGAATTTAGATGTAAGTGTTTTTCATGTAATGAAATAGGTCATATGAAAAGAGATTGTACAAATAAGTCATTTAATCATGTTAAGGATTTTTATTGTCATAATTGTCATCCTATGGGTCATAAAGCAATTGATTGTAGGAAACCTAAATATGATAATAATAGAAAGAATAGTAGAATGTCTCGGAATACTGACCCTGCAAATAGAAGATCTAATGAAAGGACATCAAGAGAACGAAGACCTTATGAGAAAAGAAGACAGATCGTGTGTTATAAATGTAACAACTTTGGACACATAGCTCGGAATTGTCATGCACCTGATAATCAACAGAATCCTAGAAGCAGAACACCAATATGTTAGTTATGCAACAACTTCAGACATACAACAAAGTATTGCAAAATGGATAGAAACTTTGGAGATAGAAGGAGCAATGGAAGAAACTTCAGAAACAAAAGATATGATGGAAGGAACGTCGGAAATGACAGAAGAACCATAAAAGGAACTCCTGAACTAACAAAGACAATGAGGAACAAAGAAATGTAGTTAGTGAACTTTGAGAACTCAATGAGACATTTGTAAAAGGATTAAACATCTCAAAAGAAAAGCTAGAAGATGATGAGACAGGAAGATTGAAGTCAATTATTGAGTTTGATTCAATTAAGTTGAATTAAGGTTGTTCATAGCACCAGAATCTGAAACTTCATCTAAAGATCGACCTAGAGGTAGCGAAGTTAGGAAAAGGTGTATTGAGATAAGTTTAGATTGTATCTAAGCTCGCTTGTAATTTGGAGCTTATCTAAATCAATTATGAAGAAATTAAGAGTTACTGTTATTATAGAGAAAGTTAATTCTGTAGCAGAAGATGAAAACTATGTTCTTGCTAAAAATTTCATGGAGCGAAGTTTTGTGGAGCATTGTCATGATGGGAGGAAGCTATAGTAAACCTTAGGTGGCATCTGAAGATCGGATAGATGATCTTGAGCAGTTATTTGATTTCAAAATGCAATTGATAGCTTTTTTGTATTTGCAAAGTACGCAATTAATGCAAGTTCAAGTTGAAGGAAATATATGGAGCACAAACTTGATTACCATTTCACTGCGAATACATCAAAAGCATAGAGCACTCAAAAACGACATGACAAGGCAATTTCAAAGCAAAACCTATTTTCAAAAAAAGTATTTTAACACTTTTTTTGCAAAATTTATTTGCTAAAAGTTCACATTTAATAGAATCATGGCTATGTCAGTAGTTCACAATGTTGAGAATGAGGAGAGACTGAAATTGAAAGTTGTTTTGGTGAAACCCGTAGAAGGAAACCCTAACTCAGCATTATCCATTACTCCAAACAATGTAGTATATTTGGAAGATGCAGGAAGTTATCTTACCAGTAAGTTTGAATCTACTGGAAGTGAGTATATGACAAGGATATGGAATTAGTCTTTAATCACGATATGACTATGAAACCCGGATTTGAACAGTTGAAGGAACCAGATTTGTTCAAATATCATTTTTACCGAAAATTGGACATAGATGAGTGGACATAGATCACACTAAGCAGAATATATGATAGGAAACTATGGATGCAAGATAGTGTAGTTGATATCTCAGCCGACCTTATTCATGAGGTAATTGGTCTTTATAAACAAGGCAGTGTACCTATAGGTGAGAAAATGGTTAAGAAGAAAGTTGAGAGCTACACAAAGGTAGTATATAATGGAAAGGCTATGGTGATCAACACCATTAAGCAAGATGATGTAAGATTCCTGAGTAGAATCATTGCCTACTCTGTATGTGCAAGTTCAAAGATTGATGAATTGTCAACCAGATTCATCTATGTAGCCTACAAGATATGTGTTGAGAAGGAACAAGTTAACCTTAGTGAAATACTAAGAATGCAACTTCTTGAAAACCTATAAAAGATCAAGAGGACTAAGGATGGTGTGTTAAGATTTCAGTCACTGATTAATCACATATTCTTTCATGTGCTTAAAAGACTTCCATATTTATCAGTCACAGAGATTATGAGCAGTGAGAGGTGTACAATGGAGAAGATCATAGAAGTGTGTAGAAGAAATCCAACAGATAAAATATTAGATAGTGGGGACTTGATTATGAAAACATTTCAGAATGAAATGAGGCAAAGATTCAGAATTGCACCTGCAATTGTAGACAGATTTAAGGAAGATATTTGTGTTATAGTTGATACAAATTTTACTTATATTCAAGCAGTAGAACCTCGGGAAACATTTCTTGATCCCTTAGGTTATGAATTAAGTGATGATATAGTAGTTGGATACAATTGACTTATTGCTGAAATTAGAGGAGGACCAAGCTGAATACAGATTTGGAACTTATGATGAGATTACCCAATCAG
Source organism: Cupressus sempervirens (assembly GCA_028749045.1). Classification (NCBI taxonomy): domain Eukaryota; kingdom Viridiplantae; phylum Streptophyta; class Pinopsida; order Cupressales; family Cupressaceae; genus Cupressus; species Cupressus sempervirens. The sequence continues at coordinate 148,483,550 of CM053791.1, forward strand.
CTCATTAGGCATCCTTGGAGAAGGCATCTCACAAGAAGATATAAACTATAATGAAGAAAGCCTTATCAGAGGCCGATATGATTGAAAGTGAGTCACAAGCAGTTAGGTAAACCATGAAGCAAGGTATACTGAATGTGCAACCTTTGTCAGTGTCTATTGCAGAGACATCTTCATTCCTTATGCAGCAGCGTTAGATATTTAGACAAGTGAGCCGAAAAGAAAATCTGAGAGATTAGTGGAAGTTGTGACCACAAAGATTAAAAGGGTCAAACAACAAGCCACTGGACCAGGAAAGAGACAAAAGACGTTGTTGACAATTGTTGAGTCCAGTGAAGAAGAAGAAGAAGAAGAAGAAGTTAAACAGACAGAGAAGGTAACAACTTCAAAGCAATCAACATGAAAAGCTCGGCAACCCTGGAAGCCGAAGATAGAGAAGATAAACTCAGTTATTGCTAATGAAGGCAACTTTGTTCAGATGAACAAATTTTATGATTTATATAACAATTTTGAGAAAGATCAAATTGATATCTCTATTGTGAGATACATTATAGCCAACAATCTGAAACTGAAGGATATTGAAGGCATAGTAAACCAAAAGGTCTATGATAGACTCAGAGAAAAGAAGGCACTAGCTAGAGAAGAGGATATAGAACTTCGGAAGTCTATGTTAAGAATAATATGCAAGATTGATGACGAAGAAGTCAAGAGATTGTTAAACAATCTAGCTCCTTACTTAAGAAACAAGGTAAGACCATTTCTGTTTATGTTGGGTGAGAAAGATAAGATAAGAAGTGAAACTGCGGTAGCCATAAATCAGATGGTGACAAAGTCCAAAGTAGCATCTTCACCTGCACCCAGAACCTCGGAAGTGTCAGTGAGCGATGACACAATGTAGATAGATCAGACCAATGTTACCATTAACATTGATGATACAAATTCATTTGAAGGTTCCAAATAGAATGAACCTTATACTGAGGATATTGAAGAACAACTGAGACAAATTGAAGAGAAGAGGTTACTAGAACAAGAGAAAAAGAAAATAGAAGAGGTCAAGCAGAAATTGCTTGAAGATGAGATGAAAAAGAAAGTAGAGGAAGAAAAGAAAAGACTAGCCGAAAAAGAAATGAAAACAAAAGAAGATAAGAAGAAGAGATTAGAAGAGGAAGAGAAGAAAGAAAAAGAAAGGAAAGGGAAGAGAAAGAGGAAGAAGAAAGAAGAGTCAAAGAGGCAATTGAAAAGAAGCAAAGGGAAGATGACACTAAACCTTCTAGTTCATCTACTCTGCTTTCGCTTGCTAGTCTGGCAACTAATTGATGATGATGATCAAAGTGACTTGATCTCAACCTTGTCAAAACTTATTCAGAAGAACACGACAATGAAGAACCTGCAGAGAACCTTGATGGAGGTTATTGACAGATTACATAGTACTTTGGCAATGCAACACACAAAGGCAAATCCAAAACAAAGGGCACATGCAGTGCTAAAGTCTTTTGATGAAGAATTCACAAATTTGTTGAATGTTGCAGAAACTAAGGCACAAATCTCACATGAGGCTAACTTGTTTAGCACCATTTGTCAAAATATTAAGAATGATTTGATAAGTCTAGGAACTTCGGAAGTGTCAACAAGATGGCAATATATTGTACATCAAGTGTACTCTATCTCACAAACTGACTAAGGATATTGACAGTTAGATTGGAGGAAAAATGAGTGAGCTAGAAGCTCCATCTAGCCAATTACAACATCTTGCTAGTAAAATTGATGATTTTGAAGGACAAGTGACTAGTATTCAGAGTGATATCAGGAAACTGGAACTTTGGAAGGAACAAATTTTGAAGAGTATCGAATTTCAGAGAGTCTATTGCCTTGAAAATATCTTTTGTTGAGAAACAGTTGGAGGAATGTGTCAAGGCCAAGGACACTTATTCTAACTTTTTATACTCCGACTTTAATGCAGTTGAGATTGCATCATATGCCTTATGTGCAATTCTCACCTCTGCTGAATCAGCCAAAGATACGTGGACAAAAAGTATGGGCAGTTTGAAAGAAAATTTTGATGATTGCATGAAGATACTATCAGTTTAAGGCAGATGTTCACAAAATTTTTGACAACAGATGGATAGTTTTTGGACAGTTTTTGACATTTTAACCTTTGTCATTAATGTCAAAGTAGGAGAAGTACATAAGAAAATTGTAAATCAGGTAAAGAGAAAAGTATGAAATCATATTATAAGGGGGAGCATGTGTAAAATGGACAAATTGTAATAGATGTAATGTTAATGTGTTATTTATTTTAAGTTTTTGATACTTAGCCAATTTTCCCTATTTTGTTGCCATCAATGCCAAAGGGGGAGATTGTTGACAATTGGCTAATGAGGATATGTAATTGTTGTCATTTATGGCAACACATGATGTACATGCTTATAGGAAACCTCAGAAATAAAGATACTTAGCTTTTAGTACTCAGAAAATTGTTTAAGTATGAATTTGGTATACAACAGTGTATTGTTTTGTTTGTAACTTGTTGCTGATGTCATATTATGACTGGCGAAGTTAGATGGAGATAGTATATATGTTGATGATGATGTGTATAACCTCGAAAGCCAGTACAGACTATACGGGAAAGAGATATTTGTGTTTTACCAATATAATAGGACATCAAAATTAAAGGAAAGAAATTATTTTGCTTACAAAATAATTACTTGTCCAATTAGGGCCGACATCCTAGATGTTTACTCTAAGTTAGAAAAGTGTATTGTGGTTTTAGCTGACCTAGCAGAAAATTTATGAAAAGGCATGGTATTTATGCAAATGACATCTTGCGAATGCAAGTGTGCTATCTTGGAGAAATTGTGTTGAGCAATTGTATGCGAACTTTTGTGAAAGCGATATATGCAAAATTTGTGAAGCTATTTTGTGATCCGAGATCGAATTGAGAAAGAATCTATATATTCCAGAAGTCTGATTACTTGTTTGGGCAGTCAGTTCTTCTTGTAATTGGAAGTGCATGTTTGGGCACTGGGCTCATCTTGCATCTACTGTACTACAACTCCTAATAGGGACTCTATATTGAATTTGCTCATTGACTCCTAACAGGGTCCATCCTCTAATAAGAAACTTATATATTAGTATATTATCTAGTGGGTATCATCCCCACCGGGGTTTTCCCTTGGCCAGGGTTTTTCTAGTTAACAAAATATGGTGTTATGAGTTATCTTTGTGCATGGTTACTGTTACTATTCAACATTACTTTGTTATGTATGGTTTAAAGTAACAAATAATATCTAGTTGGAGACTAAAGTTTGAAAATTATTGATTCACCCCCCCTTCAGTAATTCCTATTTCTAACAATATAGACATATTTAATGGACTCCATGTTGTGTGCATGCAATGAACAATGCACTCAAGGACATGAGGAAGATTGACTAGATTAGAAGAGTCGTCAATGATGCGAGAGATGTGTAGATGTTTTTAGCAACCACTACACTTCACATGCACTCTTGAGAAGCTTCACTTAGGAGTTCTTGAAACCGAGACTAGATATGCATCATATTACATTCTCTTGGAGAGAATGCTTGAGTTGTAAGAGCCATTGCAAATCATGGTAGTGACACAAGAATAGAGTCGATGGGCCGAAGCCAAGACAAAGAAGGGGAAGAGGGTGAAGGATATAGTATAGAGCGATGCAAAATGCACAGTCACCATCATTCCTTCGGTTTTTTCAAGTGATTAGATATGGTGATAGGGATGCACTGTAAAGAACTGAATTGGCTCCAACTTGAATACTGTTGCACAACTAATTGTTCTTTTTGCAATTTTCAAGTTTTCTATTTTTTTCGGATCATATATATCTATTTTTTGGTTCTTTTGAGATAAATAAACTATCAAGAAATAAATTACAGAAGTCCACACTTTCAAAATATCATTTGTCAGTTTATTAAATTGAGACAAAAAAAAAGCATACATATATTCTCAGTACAATTCCAAATAGCAGTTGAACTTGAATTGAATTGTTGAGGAAATGGCCGTCCCTCCTTGTATCTATTCACAGCTGAAACGTGGATGCTCAATCACCTCCAACAGTAATGGTTATGTCTCCAACAACACTCCAAACAACTGCCGTCTACAATATATCATTCCCACACCCACCCACGACCATGATCTGCTTTATCACATGACCAACATTAAACCATAGGCCCAATCAATGGTGCATTAGCTTCTCCTTGCTGCCACAACTCAAACGCAAGGGTATAAAGGCCAAGTGGTCTCCACAATGATGCCGTCCACTTACTTTCAAAAATCACTCCTTGCTTTCAACCATGTTTGCTAGTACTTAAATGAATTTGAAGCTTCCAAGTATCAATTTGTCCAGCAAAACAAATGTAGACTTTCAGCAGGAAAATGTAAGCTTACACTTTCAGAATCTCCAAGCCATAGGAGTCACAGTAGGAGAATTCGACAATTGTTTACCTCAGCACAAATGTCGATGAAGATCTCAAAAATTCTTCAAACCCTCAGGCAATGAAATGAGCAAGAAAATATATAATATTCAAGATGTCTCCCTTCTCACAAAAAGCCATATTTATAATGCCCATTGAACCATTCAGCTTCACCCACACACCTTTCACTTCAAAAGAAACTTTATAATATAAAGTCTTAATACTTTATAATATAAAGTACAATGCTTATTAAATGTGTATTAAATAATCATTAATGCCAACATGCTATCCAATAAATATGACTTCAACAAAGAAAACCCAAAGAGAGACCAAATATTCAAAGTCAGCTGATCATCCTGCCTGATCTGCTCAGTCCAAAAATAACAACTGGCCATGAGTGACTTACTAAAAATAGTAAGTCCTAAAATAACAATCTGCCAACAAAGACCCCCAAATCTAGGCATTAGCTCACAAGGGTCGCGATGATGAGCTGACAAAACCATACTCCAAAGACCTGCTAAATTGGGGACATTACTGTCCTCCCTCCCCAAGATTACTTGTCCTCAAGCAATTGTAATCCAGGGTGTTGTAGAATATCCTCAGGCTTCCACATATCATCCTCATCTGGTAGATTTTTTGCCACTTACCCAAAAACTCACAAATGGTCCTCCGTTGCAATTGCCTCTCTCTTATGCTCAATAATTGCTTCCAGTTCAACTCCAATCTCCCTTCATCATCCAATGAAGGCAATACAGGAGATGGCACCACATGACGACCCAAAGCCCTGTTGAGGTGTAAAACATGAAATATATTATGAACCTTGGTATCAAGTAGATGCAACTCATAAGCCACCTCACCAACTCACTGCACAATACAAAAGGGACCATAATAACGCAGCTTCAGTTTCTCAGCACCACTCTTTTTGATCGTAGACTATTGATACGGCTACAAGATCAAGTAAACCATGTCACCCACCTGGAATGTCCGAGTTGTTCTCCGCTGATCAGCATACTGCTTTTGTTGATTCTGAGCTCTCTGTATGTTATCTCTCAATGATCTTACTACATCTTGGCTATCCTGAAACAAATCTCCTGCACTTGGCACTCTACTATCACCATATAACAAATCTATAAAACTAGGTGGATCATACCCATATAAAGCCCTAAAAGGCGACACCTGTGTAGTCATGTGATGAGTGGAATTGCAACAATACTCACAGAAGTGAATCCACTTTACCCAAGCTTTCTGCTGAGAAGAAACATAATTCCCTAGATAACCCTCAACCCATTTGTTCACTATTTCCGTCTGACTATCAGTCTGCGGGTGGTAGCTGGTGCTAGAGGTCAACTTAGTCCCACATAATCTAAAAATCTCTTGCCAAAAATGACTCATAAATTTGCTGTCACGGTCACTCAGAATGGTTTTGGATAAACCATGCAACCTGAAAATCTCTCTGAAAAATAACTCAACTAATTGCACCTTTGAATAGGTAGTGATGATAGGGAAGAAATGAGCATACTTTGTGAGCCTGTCTACCACCACATATATACAATCCCATCCTTGAGCCTTAGGCAAGCCCATAATGAAGTCCATGGAAACTTCCTCCCTCTTCCTTTCAGGAATAGGAAGTGGCTGTAATAAACCAGTAGGATACGTGTGTTCATGTTTGTTCTGTTGACAAATCGAACACACTCAAATATAGTGATGAACACCAGCCTTTAACCCCTTCCATATAAATCTTTCCCGAACCTGTCAGTAAGTCTTAAAAAACCTCGGGTGACCGGCCATAGGCGAATCATGAATGCTCGTAGGATAATCCTATGCATATCTGAATCTGGAATCAAAAATATCATTTCCTTATAAATAATCAATTCTCCTGAGAGCGAATATCTATCATCCTGAATACTACCATCCACACTACCTGTAGCCCACTGATCCTTGGCATATTCAGCTATAATTAAATGTCTCCAATCCTCTGAAATATCATAAACTATACAAACATGAGGTCTCCTCGAAAGAGCATCTGCAACAACATTTAGAGTCCTCTTGATGTAGGAGATATCAAAATCGTAAGACTGTAACTTGCTGACCCACTTCTGCAGACTCTTGTTTAAATCCCTCTGCCCCAGGAAATGTCTCAGGCTATTATGATTAGTCTTAATGCAAAACTTGCTGCCCATTAAATACTGCTTGAACATGGCTAAAGCATGCATGATACCTAACATCTCCTTATCATAAACACTGGAAGTTCTCTCGCGACCTCGCAATTTCTTGCTCTCAAAAACTATGGGATGTAGATCTTGGGACAAAATGACACCAATGCCCTCTCCGGAAGCGTCACAATGCAAATCGAAGGGTCTAGAAAAATCAGGTAAAGCCAATACTAGACAAGAAGTCATAATAGTCTTAAACTTGTCAAAGCACTCCTGTCCCTGGGCTGACCACTGGAAAGCACCTTTATGAGTCAAATCTGTGAGGGGAGCAACATGTCGTGAGAAACTGGCCACAAACCTATGGTAAAAGGCGCAAAGACCAATAAACCCTCTCAATTGTGTTAGGGTCTCAGGTGTAGGCCACTCCATAATAGCACAAGTCTTATTTGGGTCCATGTGAACTCCATCAGCACCAATAATATGCCCCAGATATAGTAACTTTGTCATACCAAGAGCACACTTGAACTCCTTGGCATACAAGGAAGCCCGATCCAATATACCCAGAACTATATCCAAATGAACAACATGATCATCCCATGTCTTGCTGTAAATCAGAATGTTCTTAAAAAAAACAACACAAACTTGTGGAGCTGACTATGGAATACCCTGTTCATAGTAGACTAAAAAGTGGTAGGAGCATTGGTAAGTCCAAAGGGCATGACCAAAAACTCAAAATGCCCACAGTGACACTTGAATGTTGTCTTCTCTATATCTTGTAGTCTAACTCGGATTTGATGTTAGCCGGACCTCAAGTCAATCTTCAAAAAATACTTTGCCCCATGCAACTCGTCAATGAGCTCATCAATCCGTGGAATAGGATACCGATTTAATGGTCTTCTTATTTAGCATCCAGTAATCAATGCACATCCGGAGGGTGCTATCCTTCTTCACCAGAACAACTGAAGAAGCGAATGGGGACTTACTTAGCCTAATATGCCCCTAGTCGAGAAGCTCCTGTATGGTCTTCTCAATCTCATCTTTGAGCCTTTTTGGATGGCAGTAGGGTGATCCTAATGGGCTTAGTGCCCTCCTCCAACTCAATGATATGCTCAATCTTACGATCCGATGGCTTACCGGGATGTAAATCATTAAACACTTTAGAGTGTTTAACTCTCAATTGCTGGATATCTGGATGATAATCTCCCTCCTCAATACCCTTCTGAGTAGGCATAATCCTACACTCCACTGCCCAATTAATAATATCCTCATGATGAACCAAATGCTGCATGCGCCGAAGGGAGATCTACTTCAGCTCATCATTACGGATTGCTTTAAGAACCTGAGGCTGCCCATCCTTAAGTGTGTGTAACCAAGCCATACCAAGAACTATATATGTTTCCCACATATTTACCACATAAAAATTTGCAGTGAAAACATATGTATTAAGTTTCACAAGAAGATCTGAAATCATTTTGTTACACTTCAAGGTGTAACCATCAACTACCTGTACCCGTAGGCCCTCAAAATCCTTAGTCTGCATACCTCTCCTGGTAACCAAACGTGCATCAATAAAATTATGAGTAGCTCTAGTATCAAATAAAGAAACAATACCCTGTCCAACTATGAGCCCACGCATCCTAAAAGCTCCCTCCTTCCTCATACTAGATAAGTAAGCTACCTTGAGGTTGGAGTCACCGACCTCATCCTCAACATCATCACTCCTGTGCTAATCCTGATCATAATCCCCAGACTGCTCTTGAAACTCAGCACTGCCGTCATCATAAAACCACTCCATCATCCTATTTTTGCCCTTAGGCTTCATACGACAATCATGGTCAACATCATAGGGACCCCTGCAATAGAAACACAACTTCCTCCTTCTCAAATCATTAATTGTTTCCCGATCCAAAGGTGCTGCAACAGGACACTTACCCTCAGATTTCTCCTCTCTCTGAGGAGGTGTCCTATCGTAGGAGGACGTAGTAGGCTTCGAGGCAACCTTGCCTCTAGATGTACAAGCCTATAAGTTACGAGCCTTTTTCATTGCTTCCTGTAATGAAGGGGGATCTAATGACTTAACCCAATCTCTAAGTGGCTCAACAAGTGCTTCAATGAAAAGCATAACCCTCCTCTCAGATATGTCATATACCATCACTGACAACCTTTGGAACTCACTGATAAATGCCTCCAAACCAGCTGTCTATCGTAATTGAGCCAACTCCCTAAAATAAACCTCAGGGTCCTTGTCAAAACATTCTATCAACTTGTCAACAAACTCCTAGCATGATATGATGTGATCATGATGGAGAGATACTAAACCATGGTACCACCAATCGTGCGCAACTTCGTCAAGGTGTAGCACAACAAACCTGATGGCATCCTCCTTAGTCATAGGACGCAAAGCGAGGTAGGTGTCGAGCTTGTGGACCCAAGCTCTAGCAGTCACTCTACCGCTCCCATCAAAATGAGCCAATGTCATCTTACCAGTTGCTTGCTGAAGTTCTATGTGCCTAGGCCGTTGTCTCTTAGTAGTAAGCCTACTCCTAGAATGCTCACGCTTCTGTGTTAGATATTTGTCAAAACTCAAGTTGTCCTTCAATGCTTGATGAAGAGCATCCCACTCATGAAAATGAGTTAGCACATCATCAACAAATGGGGCGGCATCAAAAGTGGTGCTAACTGCATCTAACTCTAGTCTCAGGAAAGTGGGTCTTTGTGGCCTGTCCCGAGTGCCAATATAACCTGTCCTGTCCACCCTATTATCCATCCTGACACGATCCTCGATCTTGTGCCTATCATCAGCCTTGGGCCCTGCATCCACACGTGACCTATGGGAACCAACGAAAATCTCTCTCTCTCTCTACCTCGGTCTTGAGGCAAAGCTAACTATTGCAAAGTGTCAGACAACTGTTGGAGAACACTTGTCATTTGTTGTTGCTTGACTGCGATATTCCTAAATGCTTGCAAGGCATCTCTATCAACTTGAGCATCTGTGGCCCATAGTCCAATTCCACCAGAACCACCCGGACTACCCATTGAACCAAACCGAATCTCTAGTTCTCCTTCTATTGGAGGCGAATTTTGTTCCCATTAGGTATAGTGCATGCCTGGCACAAACCTTCGATCATCGTCCATGTCTCAAGATGCAGAATCAACAAATCTCTAAATTTGATTAAGCCCAATTCCTGCAGGCTGGCAGGAAACCGCTCTGATACCACTGTAAAAAACCGAATTGGCTCCAACTTGAATACTGTTGCACAACTAATTGTTCTTTTTGCAATTTTCAAGTTTTCTATTTTTTAAATTTTTTTTCCAGATTATATATGTCTATTTTTTGGTTCTTTTGAGATAAATAAACTATCAATAAATAAATTGCAGAAGTCCACACTTTCAGAATATCATTTGCCAATTTATTAAATTGAGACAAAAGAACAAGCATACATATATTCTTAGTACAATTCCAAATAGTAGTTGAACCTAAATTGAATTGTTGAAGAAATGGCCATCCCTCCTTGTATCTACTTACAGCTGAAATGTGGATGCTCAATCACCTCCAGCAGTAATGGTTATGTCTCCAACAACACTCCAAACAACTGCCATCTGCAATATGTTGTTCCCACACCCACCCACGGCCATGATCTGCTAATCACGTGACCAACATTAAACCGTAGGCCCAGTCAATGGTGCGTTAGCTTCTCCCTGCTGCCACAGCTCAAATGCAAGGGTATAAAGGCCGAGTGGTCTCCACAAAGATGCTGTCCACTTACTTTTAGAAATCACTCCTTGCTTTCAACCATGTCTACCAGTACTTAAATGAATTCGCAGCTTCCAAGTATCAATTCGTCTAGCAAAACAAATGTAGACTTTCAGCAAGAAAACGTAAGCCTACACTTTCAGAATCTCCAAGCCACAGTAGTCACAATAGGAGAATTCGACAATTGTTTAGCTCAGCATAAATGTCGATGAAGATCTTAGAAATTCTTCAAACCTTCAAGCAATGAAATGAGCAAAAAAAAAAATAATATTCAAGATGTCTCCCTTCTCACAAAAAGCCATATTTATAATGCCTATTGAGCCATTCAGCTTCACCCACACACCTTTCACTTAAAAAACAACTTTATAATATAAAGTACAATGATTATTAAATGTGCATTAAATAATCATTAAAGCCAACATGCTCTCCAATAAATATGACTTCAACAAAGAAAACCCAAAGAGAGACCAAATATCCAAAGTCAGCTAATCATCCTGCCTAATCTGCTTGGTCCAAAAATAGCAACTGGCCATGAGTGACTTATTAAAAATAGTAAGTTCTAAAATAGCAATCTCCCAACAAAGACCGCCAAATCTAGACATCAGCTCACCAGGGTCACAATGATGAGCTGACAATATCATACTCCAGAGAACTACTAAATTAGGAACATTACATGCACCCACACTTGGAGAGGTTTATGAGTGTATCGATTCTATGCTTGGCTAGATGAGGGTTGTTGTATGAGTCTATGAGATGATCCCACTTTAGCAATCTACAATAAACGCATTCAGCCAATCATTTGGCCATAGATGGGAGAAGTTGAACACTCCTTTGCACGTGGTTGCATATGCCCTGAATCCAAAGGTACATCGCTAGGCCTAGTAGACTTGCACCACTTCAGGGTGATGAACAATAGGTGCATTGATGAGGATAACTGATCTGTAGTGAAAAGTCAATATGGTGGAACCGCAAGCATCAAGGTAAGCCCTTGACCCTCATTCAGGGATGCTCTGCAAGGAAATGGGCCGGTAAGGGTATTAAGAACTTCTCTAATATCATTCAATAGAGCAGAATTATTAACTGGCTGATAATACAAGATAAATTTGACATTCCCCATAGACATTGGAGAACATATTCTTTATTGAGAGATACTTGCTGCAGTTTGAACCTTCCTAGATTTTGTGAGAGCAAAGATGACACAATATCTTCTCTTACTTGGCTGGATAGTACCAAACTGCAAAACACCAAAGCCAAAATTGTTTAGAAAATCCTGATTGACAACCATGATATCTTTGAGCATCTCAACTCCCGCTGGAACATTAACCTTGAGCCCTTGGATTGGAGAAAATTCCTTAATGATCTGTGACATAAACTTGTTGAGCCTGAGAAACTTTGCTTCATATGGCACTTTTTCTGCAGAAGCTTTTTGTCAAGAAACCAGATGGGGACATCAATATCTGTTCTTTTGGTAAAAGCTTTGAAACCATACCTCACATCTTCTTTGACTGTTTTTTTGCCAAAGAAGTTTGGCTTTGGCCTGTATTTGTACCATAATTTTAGTATTATGCATATCTAGACTGGAAAGTTCTTGAATCTAAATAGCTCTAGTAATTTATTTTGGTCTATTAAATCTGTCGAGTCTTGTGGTTCTTATCAAAAATGCGAAATGAATCTTTTTTTAATGGTACAGTTATAATTCTTACCAAGACTCTTCAGAGACTCATATATCATAACATTGCTATGCAGCTAACTCTCATTATGAATTTAGATGAGAAGAAATTCATTGAGCTGCTAGATGAGGGTGTGTAAGTGTATACAAATATCTACATCCTAGGATAAGGCAGAGGCACCACTTTTTGATCAGGCACTGGATAAATTGAAAAAACAGCTACATGATATGATGGAGAAACCATTCTAGAGAAGTGAAAACTAGTTCAAGCCAATCCATTGGCTATCTTACCTCCAGCTATTAATCCCCCACATCCGAAGGGCCATAGGGATGGATTGCATGAATAGATACTATGGATATCTATGTTGAAAAAGATTATAACTGAAAGTATAGATAACCTTTCACCGTAAACTGATCTCCTTAACATGAGTCTGTTATTTTGCTGTGGTGAAATCATACTGATGTAAATGTTGTGTTTATTATACTAATTTGTTTTTATAATATATATCAATATAACATAATGTTGAAGTTTTGGTAGCTTTAGTAGGATAAATCTGTGAGATCAAAGAGAAATATATATATATATCATAGTTCCAAGAATCACGGCGATTCATGCGATTCACGCGATTCGGCGATTCGATTCAAGCCAAACGATTTTTTGTGAATCGGTGAATCGAATCAGCGATAAAGGGTTTATGAAATAAGTTACTCACTAAATTTCAAGGGTTTTTTAAATTTTTCGATTCATGGCCGATTCGATTCCGATTCATGGCCGATTCACGATTTGATTCGGCCTTGCCGATTTTGATCCGATTCCGATTCTTGTTACTTTGATATATATATATATATATATGTATGTATGTATGTATAAAAGTTTGCCATTATATTAATCATGTTGATGAATAGACATGTCCCATGAAGAGACATATCTCTTCGCTTGGTTTATTCCTAATACAAATACAAGGATGCTGCCATTTGAAAAACACATACCAGACATTATGGTGGTGCCAATACATTTGCAGCAGTCCTCTAAAAACTAACATGGTATCAGAGCAGTGTTACAATCAAGACACTAAATCAGAGATCTAGTATCAAAGCCAGATTCCGTACTTGATTCGCGAATGATAAAAGTACTAGATGAGAATTATTTAAGATCAATCAAATTATTGGCATTGCTCAAGTTCATAGTAAAATAATTTGACATGGACCTCATCTTACTTTAGTGAAAAATAATATTTTTCGTGAGAAGCAAATTGAGAAATCACAGATGCTTGCAGAGATAGGGTTTAAAGGATGGTTTAAAGCAACAGCCTGAAAGGATGGTTTAAAGGATTGTTCGATGAGGGTTTTAATATGAGCTAAGATATCCATTGATGGCACCAAAAAAATGCTACAAGAGAGGCAATTACAGAAGCAAATCAAATGAGTATATGAGGGATTTTGCATAATGAGACGCTTGGAGTAAGTCAGATGGAATCATGTGTATCACGACAACTAAAATGTTTGCTACAGAGTGTTTGAGAGGGTTCAACTGGGCTCAAATCATGTGCCTACATGAAATTCGATTGAATAATAAATATCTCTCAAAAAGGATCGCGTACGGTTACAATCAAATGAGATGGAACTTACACAGAGGGAAGATATGTGCATACATAGAATATGGAACTCCTAGTGCGCTTGCGCATAATATCCAGGCATTGTTCAAAACTGAGGTTGTAGTAACATTGAAACGATATATAATTGGAACGATAACTAAAACACAGAGATAAGTATCTGAAGCATCAGTTGGGAAATGATTATCTGGTAATTTCAATCAGTCCGTAAATTCTTGTGTTAATACTCTAGCAAAAGGAAGCAAGTGGATAATTGCATCTGAAATCTCTTCTGCATTCTCAACGTGGGTATGGAAGAAAGGATGATATACGACAAACTATGAGATTTGTGGCAACAGATAAAAGGATGGTGTTCATTGTTTTTTGGACATTAAGAATTACGTGAAGAAAAACCAACACAAGCCTAGCATTGGAGGAATTCCAATTGTGCTCAGTAACTGGTGGCAAAATTCACACAGGATGGGGTTTCATCAAAGCCATTTAAAAATGATTAACAGAGTGTTTAAAAGATTGGATACCAGTGCTTGACGAACTCCTTTTGCCCAGACCGATTAAGAAGGTTGATTTATTTGTTATGGTTGGTTTCTCACGATCTGCGTGTTTGCTTGCAGGTTCAAGACATGTGTCGGAGGAAGAATCAGACACGATAAGGCGAAGTCCAGACTCGTGGGAAATATGGAAACCTTCAAACATACGAATCCGACATTTAAAGATGCTGACGCGGTATCCTCAAAGTCGCCTGTCATATGGAAAGTGCCTAGGCCCTGACAACAAAGATGAAAGGATTCCACGTGGTCTTAAAAACATTTTTATAATGCCTATTCCATTCGCAAAATCGGAGAGGAAGCTTGTTTCGGGCATTTGTCGGAATGAATTCTAAAATAAAATAAATCTTAATCACCATTGAAAGTGCGGAAACTGCCAGTTATTTTGTGATTATGTTAATTATTTTATGACAGTTTTGAGTTATGAAAAGGTGCATTGCTTGGAAAGCAACCGATGCCCTTCAAATGTTTATAAATATATGTGATGTAATCTCCAAAAGAGAAACATTCATATTGCTTTTAAAAAACATAGAACTTTGCATATTCAGAAACATACATGTTATTAAGAATTTTTAAAGGGAGATTGTTGAAATTTTGAGCAAAGCAAGTGGAGATAGAAAATTGTTGAGCATAAACACTGAAATTGTCTGAGATTGTGCTGTGTTGAATAGAGCATCAACAATCAGAGTGTCTTCAATACAAGCTTTCTAGCAATAAAATCAGTAAGAGTTTTATTTGTCTTAGAGTTAAAATTTATTTGATTTGTCCTTTGTGATTGTCTCATTATTTGTTTGCTTATAATTCATTATTACAATAAGCAGGTCAAATTGTTTGCTCTTATTTAAATCTGATAAATACAAATATTGCAAATATTGTTGTTTTCTTTATCTGTATCTATTTTGTCCATTAGATGGTTAAAGCATTATAGACTGATTTAAATAAGTGTAAAGGCGAAACAATTTGAGGCATTGTAATAACTGAATCATTTGCAAATATTAGATAATCTGCATCATAAAGTTGTATAAGAGAAATATTTAACTTTATTACCCAATTGAAATTCGGCATTGGTCATTAATCTGTTCATGATTTTTAATCCACATGCTAGCAATACTTTAATTTCTTTCCTTTAAGAGTTTGATCTTATTTGTTGTAATAGTTCATTTTAAAATTTTCCTTTCAGCAGCACTCAATTCTAATAGTAAAAATTTGACGAACAATAATCATTAATCACTATCCAGAAAGTTTCTTTGAATATTTGCCACTTGAGGAATTCATTTTTTGTGTTACAATCCGTTGCAAACCATCTTAAAGATCCGAGTTTTTGTTATCCAGGATTTGGGTGAACAGGCCTTGGTCTAGTGGAGCCAAAAGCGCAGAGGATTTGAATCGATTAGATTAATCCTGTCAAGTTGGCCAAAATCGGTTAGATACCCAACATCGAGAAGGCAAGGCTCTTAGGTTTCTAATCAGCGATTTTGATAACCAATAGATTGGCAACTCTACTGGCGAAGTCGCAAGTAAGCTTTGCATACTCCAAGACCAGTCTAGAGTTTCATTTAACCATAAGCCTTGTGGTGAGTTCTCAGATTTTGTTTCTTTTAAGCATTCACCACAAACGAAAACGTATTAGTAAGCTTTCTTTTAATATTTTCATTTGCTGTTCTATAATTTTCAGATTCTAATATTTAAGTTTCTTATCAGCATTTCAGTAAAATTCATAAGGTTCTTCTTGAGATTTCTAACTGTGTTCAAAAATCTTAAATTTTGCATAAAGTTGTCTACATTTCATGTAAATACTTGAAAAACAACTAAGACAAAAAGTTCTTTTGTTATTTTCAGCAAATTGTTCTCAAGTAATTGGTATTAACTCTGCTGGATAAAGAACCTAGATCTTTATTTCTTTCTTCTTAAGAGAAAGTGGCGACTCTATCTTGTTTCGATAATATACTTTGTGCAGCATTTGTTTACTTTTGAAGTGTATGTGGGGTAGAAGATTAGTAAATCCCTGACCTAAAAGACTTGAACAATTAACTTTTGAGAAAAAGCCAAGAAATAAGAAAGGTAAAGATCAAAAGGGAAAATTGTTTTACACAGGACATAAAAACTTTCAGGAAAGGACCAACAAACAACCCGAAATATGTGAATCAAGTCATGACAGTCTTGAAAAAGATGAGGAAAATTGTAATCCATTTTTTCACATTCCTAGGGTTGATGAAGAGCTAGAATGCGAGATAACTCGTATTGAGGATAACGAAGAACAAGAACAAATAATGCAATGGGATATGATAATAAAAAAGATGGCTGAAACGAAAAATGGTAATAGTGCAATATTGGCCAAGACATTAAAAATGCAGCCGGATGATATTCTTGCAAAAATAGGAATATCAAAAGATCTTATTACCTCCCTGCTTAGAAAAGCTTGTAATGAAGAAAAGTCTGATAGATGGAGGGAAGAAAGGTTTGATCAAAATACACTGCCAAAGTACAACTTGCCTCATAGAAAGAATCTGGAGGCACAGTTTGCTACTAGTCATGTCAATTCATTATATGAGAACAAAAGAGATAGAAATCAAAATAATAATTTTAACAAACATAACAATCAACGGACATGGAACAATGGGCAACATAATAGAGGAATTCAGCAAAATGGTGGAAACATTAGACAACCCTATGGGTTGAATCAGAATAATAATAATCAAAACATCCAAGGACATATGATGCAAAATCAGGGCAATAGAAATAAAGTAATAAGGCAACCTATGGCAATTGAAAGATATAGACAACTCGATTTCAATGGGATTAGAGAATATCCAAATCCTATATCTAATGACTTAAGAAATGCTATCCCAAAATTTTTAGGAAGTGGAACAAAATCTGCTGAAAGACATGTAATTAATCTGAAGAATATGATTGAAGATTTTGAGGAAGATCATGAAGATGTATTCATGAAATTTTTTGTTCAATCATTAACCGAGGATGCTGCAGAATGGTATAGAAGTTTGCCGGATGGATCCATTTCTGGATGGTGTGATTTTGCTGATCAGTTTATTGAGCAATTCAATGATCACAATGATACATCCTTTGCATCACATGAATTAACAAGCATTAAAAAGAACTCAAATGAATCAATATCAGAATT
This sequence comes from Cupressus sempervirens, assembly GCA_028749045.1. NCBI lineage: Eukaryota > Viridiplantae > Streptophyta > Pinopsida > Cupressales > Cupressaceae > Cupressus > Cupressus sempervirens. The sequence goes on from CM053791.1 coordinate 148,500,862, forward strand.
CAACAAAAGATTTAACAAAGTTCTTAACCGGATTCCAAGAGAAACTAGACCGCTGGATTCATTTTTGAATGATTTCTACTTAAGTGCTTTTGATAGTAAAACCCACTATGAAATAAGATCTAAAAGACTTTCTTCGCTGCCACAAGCTTTCAAAATTGCCATGACAATTGAGAATGATAGGAAAGTAGTAAGAAGAATCAACAAGAGGGATGATCCAAAATTATACAATCCTAAAAACCTTGAGAAGGGCGAACTAAAAGAAATAATGGATATGTTAAAAGAAATAAAAGTCAAACAAAATAGAAATGAAAGACCACCCTTTCACAGAAATGAAAGGGCAAGATTTCAGGATATGCCCTACAATACGAATTGGAAAGATGGGAAACCAGAAAGACCAAATTATGCTAAGGACACCCCCGATCCTTTAAAGAAGGTCAGCATTGTTGATGATTGCCTATGGTGTGATGTATGCAGGTTGCCTCATGATCATAAACATTGTATTGTTGAGCAAACTATTTTTGAAGAAAATCAGGAAAATGAAGAGAAACCTATAGTCAACACTATATCATTAGAACCATTGTGGGGTAGAGATGAGGATGACTCGATAGATGAAGACCAAAATTCTGATTGTTATTACAGGGGCTCTAATCAGCAATGTTGTGTTCAACAGGTGTTTTCAGATGAGGAGGATACACATAGTTTACACAGATTAGGGACAGAAGAAAGAAGAGCTTATACTATTGCAGCAGTAGAACATGCTAAACATACTTACCGAATAAGAAATAAGGACAGTAATGTTGATCATGCTAGTCTCATTGGTATATTTGCAAAAAATCAGCAGCAGGTAGAAGGACCTAAGAAACCTGGTAATCAAGCTCAAGCCAAGCAAAAAGAAGGTAATCAACCCTTTAGATTGACCAAGCAACCAGCCATGCACACTAATGGTAAGCATATATCTGACTGTCATAGTTTTATGAATCATGCTTTATCTCAGTTAAAAATCATTGTGCCTCTAATGGAAATGATAAAATTTTCAGATTACAGGGATGAGACTTTGAAAATATTATCTAGTGTACAAGATATTAATAATAAGGTTGATGTAAGAAATAGTGAAGAGCCACCTATTGTATATTTAGGAACAACATTGAATAAAAAGTCAAATCAAGTAGACCCATTTTATCTAACATTGTTGATAAATAATAAATTGGTAAAGAATTGTATGATTGATTCCAGTGCAACAGTTAATATTATGTCTGCTGATGTAATGAAAGAAATAGGGCTCAAAGTTGATACTCCTTTTGGTAAATGCTATGCTATGGATAATAGATTTGTACCTGTAGTTGGAATTATTAAACATGTTGAATTTCGCTTTCCATCATTTCCGCATATATCATATAGAACTGATATTACAGTAGTCAAGATATCAGCAAGCTATGGCATGTTATTATCTAGACAGTGGTCGAATTTGGGTGGTGGTCATGTGTAGTTGGATTTGTCTTATGCTACCATACCCGTAGGGGGTAAGGAAATCAAAATTGAGAGGGAACCCCAGTCATATTACTTGGTTGAGGATTATATTCCGGATCCTGAAGTCAATTTTTGCCATTCTGACATGGATAACTTCCAAGTAAGCATAACTAAATTTCCCTCTAAAACTATAAATCCAATTTCAATTTATGTAAAAGAAGATTGTAATGACATTTGGCAAATGTTTTTTGATGGTGCTTGTAGTAAGGAAGGAAATGGGGCTAGTGTTATATTTATTTCGCCGTCAAATAAATTTTTTAAATTTTATTTCTTATTAAATTTTGAATGTACTAATAACATTGCTGAATATGAGGCATTAATTATTGGTCTTGATATTGCAAAGGCTTATGGGATTAAACTACTCACTGTCTTAGGGGATTCAGATATAATTGTTTCACAAATTAGGCATAGGTTTTCAACTAGGAACCCAAGGTTAAAGCAATATCAGAAATCATGTACGGGATTTGCTAGAATTTTTTGATGCCTTTTCAATTAAATGGATTGATAGGTCAATTAATTCCCTGGCTGATATAATGGCTAACCTTGCTATTAGGAAAATAGATATCCCATTTAATGAGGTTATTCAAGTTGAAATGAAAAACAGACCTTTGATACCAGACAATGTGCAAAATTGGCAAGTTTTTGAAGATGATAAAGATATTATTAAATTTTTAACTTGTTAGGAAGATTATGAAAATCAGTTCATTGATTGGAATGGGTGTGTAGAAGAAAAAGATGGTAAGAAAACATTATTTGGAAAGGAAATAGTACAATTAAAAACGAATAAAATACCTAAGGGTTTAGTAGCCTTGGAGCGAATCTTTGATGAAAAGGAAAGTACAAAAAATAGCAAATCCACTAAAATCCAAAATAATATTGAGGAAATAAATTTAGGAAGTGAAAGTTCTCCCAAAACGGTTTATATAGGAAAGAAATTATCATCCAAAATAAGGGTTGACTTAATTGCTTTGTTAAGAAAATATAGACATGTCTTTGCCTGGATTTATAATGAGCTTAAAGCATATAGGGAAGATTTGTTTCAACATGAAATACCTCTAAAATTTGATGCAAAGCCTTTTAGGCAGAGACAACGTCCGATAAATCCAACCCTAGCTCCAAAAATGAAAGATGAACTAATTAAGTTAAGAGATGTTGGGATTATTAAACCTATTAGGCACTCTACATGGGTTTCGAATTTTGTCCCTGTGAGAAAGAACGGTGATATATGATTATGTATAGATTTCAAAAATTTGAATGTATCTTCTCTTAAGGATAATTATTCATTACCTAATATGGAAATTTTATTGCAAAAAGTAACTGGTAATGAACTATTATCTATGATGGACAGATTCTCGGGTTATAATCAAGTTAAAGTTAAAGAATCCGAATAGTATAAGACTGCTTTCACAACACCTTGGGGTACTTATGTCTATGCTAGGATGCCTTTTGGGCTAACGAATGCGGGAGCTACTTTTCAAAGGGCAATGGATGTTGCCTTTGATGGATTAATTGATTTAATTATGGTAGTTTACTAGGATGACCTCATTGCCTATTCCAAGAAAGCAGAAGACCATTGTAAGCACTTAGAGAAGATTTTCATAAGAGCTCTTGAGTTTGGAATTTCTTTGAACCCTAAAAAGTGTCAATTTGGGGTCACTGAAGGAAAACTATTAGGCCATATTGTCTCTAAGGAAGGGGTATGAATTGATCCGGAAAGGGTAGCAACCATCGACAATATTCAAATACCTAAAACAACTAAGGGAATCCAATCATTTTTTGGGCAAATCAACTTTGTGAGAAGATTTGTTTCTAATTTTGCTGAGATCATTAAACCTATTGCTAAGATGCTGAAGAAAGGAGCAAAGATTGCTTGGGATAACGAGGCTGTAGGCGCATTCGCTAAGATAAAAAAAGCTATAAAAGAAGCTCCGGTTTTGAAATCTCTTGACTTTAAGAAGCCTTTCCAATTATTTTCATTTGCTTCTTACCATACTATAGCTGCACTTATGTTACAAAAGAACGATGAAGGGCATGAACAGCCAATTGCATTCTTTAGCAAGAGTTTACAAGTGGCTGAACAAAATTATGACATAAATGAAAAGCAGGCTTATGCTCTTGTTAAGGCAATTAAATCCTTTCAACCTTATTTAGTCGGAGCTGAGGTTATTGCTTATGTGCCAAATGCTGCCATTAAGGATATATCTAGACAATCTGAAACTATTGGGAGACAATGTTGTTGGATAAATCAAATCCAAGAATTCAATAAAGATATTTGAATCACAAAATTGGTTAGAGGGCAGGTATTGGCTAAGCTTATGGCGGAGTCAAATTTGGAGGCCGTACAAGTTAACCAGATTGATGATGATCATACTAAAGTTAGTATTGAGAGATGCCCTTGGTACACATATAGTTTATTATTTGCAGCATACTAAATGTAGAGATGATTTGAATGAAAATAAAAAAAGAACTATTAAATTACAAGCTGCAAAATATGTTTTAATTTAGGGAGATTTATATTAGAAAAATTAGGATGAAATTTTATTATTTTGTCTAGATGTTGCCCAATCAATAGTCATTCTCAAAGAGATGCATGAAGGAGTTTGTGGTGGTCATTTTTCAGCCAGGACTACAACACATAAGATATTACGAGCAGGTTACTACTAGCCTCACCTTTTTAAAGATTGTCATGCCTATGTTTGAAAGTGCGAAGCTTGTCAGAAATTCTCTAGTAAGTTGAAGTATGATGACACCCTCCCCTTACGAACATTACAAGCAGAGGAACCTTTCCAAATGTGTGGAATTGATTTTATAGGAGAGATTAGTGATAAGTGGTGGACATAGTTGGTTTTTAGTGGCCACCGATTACTTTACCAAATGGGTAGAGGCTATACCCACTCGGCAATCAATGAGTAAGGTGGTAATTAAGTTTCTTACTGAAAACATCTTGACTAGATTCAGAGTTCCTCAAAAGATCATAGTAGACAATGGTATGTGTTTTAGATCTAATAAATTTGCTGAGTTTTGCAAGAAGTATGGCATTGTAGTATCATACTCATCTCTGTATCATCCCCAAGGCAATGGACAAACGAGGTCTAGCAACAAATAGATCTTGAAGATTATCAGAAGAATGCTGGATAACAAGTGCACTTGGGATTCGAAGCTGAATCTAGCATTGTGGGGAATAGAATGACGATAAAAAAGTCAACAGGTTTCTCTCCTTTCAACTTAGTTTATGGGAAAGAAGCAAAGCTTCCCTTGAATAATTTATTGCCTGTTTACAAATTTGTTACTAAGGAACAATTAGAAGATATCAATTTCATGGAGAATAGGTTAAATGCGTTAATCGAGCTAGATGATGTAAGAAGGTTGGCACAAGAACAAAATATAAATAAGTAGCAACAAGTTAAATTCCTTCACAATAAGAAATCTTCAAATCGATCTTTTAAGGTAGGTAACTGGGTCTTGAAATGGAATGCTAAGGATCAGGACAAAGGAAAGCATGGTAAGTTCAAGGCTTTATGGCTCGGACCATTTATAATTTTTGATAAGGCTGGAGAACAATCTTATTTTTTGCAGGATACAGATGGTCGCATACAAGATTTTCCAGTCCATGGACAGTACCTTAAGCCGTTCTTTCAATAAGCATGAAAGGGAGGTTATTTTGCTTTTCTTTATTTTATTGTTTTTTCTTTTCTTTTATTATTTAGATTTTATGTATTAGCTCACAAATTGATTGTTCTTAATTTTTTGGCAGGTCTGCTCCTCTAGAGATCGCTGAGATGCTCACTATGCCCACAAGGGACATGCGTCTCTAGCGAGAGCTACTAATGGAGCCCTAAAATTAAAAAATTTAGGCATCCATTTGAGGATATTTTATGAGTATCAACCTCCATGAATAAGAGTACGAAGCTGTATACACTTGTTGCCTGATGATGTTAAAGACTTTAAGAGAGAAGTCAAAATATTGTGAGCTTAGAATGAGCATGTGAATGCAATCCATTTCTGCAATACATATGAAGATGTTAATCTTAAGCAGTAATCATATGAGCAAGCGGCAGCCTGAAAGGATGGTTTAAAGGATTGTTCAATGAGGGTTTTAATATGTGCTAAGATATCCATTGATGGCACCGAAAAAATGCTACAGGAGAAGCAATTACATAAGCAAATCAAATGAGTATATGAGGGATATTGCATAATGAGACGCTTGCAGCAAGTCAGATGGAATCATGTGTATCACGACAACTAAAATCTTTGATCTAGAGTGTTTGAGAGGGTCCAACTGGGCTCAAATCATGTGCCTACATGAAATTCGATTGAATAATAAATATCTCTCAAAAAGGATTGTGTACAGTTACAATCAAATGAGATGGAACTTACGCAGAGGGAGGATATGTGCATACACAGAATATGGAACTCCTAGTGTGCTTGTGCATAATATCCAGGCGTTGTTCAAAACTGAGGCTGTAGTAGCATTGAAACAATATATAATTGGAACAATAAGTAAAACACAGAGATAAGTATCTAAAGCATCAGTCGGGAAATGATTATCTGGTAATTTCAAACAATCCATAAAGTCCTATGTTAATACTCTAGCAAAAGGAAGCAAGTGGATAATTGCATCTGAAATCTCTTCCGCATTCTCAACCCGGGTATGGAAGAAAGGATGATATACAACAAACTATGAGATTTGTGGTAACAGATAAAAGGATGGTATTCATTTTTTTCTGGACATTAAGAATTATGTGAAGAAAAACCAACACAAGCCTAGCATCGGAGGAATTCCAACTGCACTTAGTAACTAGTGGGAAAATTTGCACACGATGCGATCTCATCAAAGCCATTTAAAAATGATTAACAGAGTGTTTAAAAGATTGGATACCAGTGCTCGACAAACTCCTTTTGCCCAGACCAATTAAGAAGGTTGATTTATTTGTTATGGTTGATTTCTCACAATCTGCATGTTTGTTGTAGGTTTAGGACACGTGTCAGAGGAAGAATCAGACACGATAAGGCGAAGTCCAGACGCGTGGGAAATATGGAAACCTTCAAACATACGAATCCGAAATTCAAAGATGCTGATGCGGTATCCTCAAAGTCACCTGTCATATGGAAAGTGCCTAGGCCCCGACAACAGAGATGAAAGGATTCCGCGCGATCTTAAAAAACATTTTTATAATGCCTATTGCATTCGCAAAACCGGAGAGGAAGCTTGTTTCAGGCCTTTGTCAGGATGAATTCTAAAATAAAATTAATCTTAATCACCATTGAAAGTGCGGAAACTGTCAGTTATTTTGTGATTATGTTAATTATTTTATGACAGTTTTGAGTTATGAAAAGGCACATTGCTTGGAAAGCAACTGATGCCCTTCATATGTTTATAAATATATGTGATGTAATCTCCAAAAGAGAACCATTCATATTGCTTTTAAAAAACACAGAACTTTACATATTCAGAAACATACATGTTATTAAGAATTTTTAAAGGGAGATTGTTGAAGTTTTGAGCAAAGCAAGTGGGGATAGAAAATTGTTGAGCATAAACACTGAAATTGTTTGAGATTGTGCTGTGTTGAATAGAGCATCAGCAATTAGAGTGTCTTCAATACAAGCTTTCCAGCAATAAAATCAGTAAGAGTTTTATTTGTTTTAGAGTTAAAATTTATTTGATTTGTCCTTTGTGATTGTCTCATTATTTGTTTGCTTATAATTCATTATTACAATAAGAAGGTCAAATTGTTCGCTCTTATTTAAATCTGATAAATACAAATATTGCAAATATTGTTGTTTTCTTTATTTGTATCTATTTTGTCCATTAGATGTTTAAAGCATTATAGACTGATTTAAATAAGTGGAAAGGCGAAACAATTTGAGGCATTGTAATAACTGAATCATTTGCAAATATTAGATAATCTGCATCATAAAGTTGTATAAGAGAAATATTTAACTCTATTACCCAATTGAAATTTGGCACTGGTCATTAATCTGTTCATGATTTTCAATCCACATGTTGGCAATACTTTAATTTCTTTCCTTCAAGAGTTTGATCTTATTTGTTGTAATAGTTCATTTTAAAATTTTCCTTTCAGCAGCACTCAATTATAATAGTAAAAATTTGAAGAACAATAATCATTAATCACCATCCAAAAAGTTTCCTCGAATATTTGCCACTTGAGGAATTCTTTTTTTGTGTTACAATCCATTGTAAATCATCTTGGATCCCAGTTTTTGTTATCCAGGATTTGGGTGAACAGGCCTTGGTCTATCGGAGCCAAAAGTGTAGAGGATTTGAATCGATTAGATTAATCCTATCAAATTGGCCAAAATCGGTTAGATACCTAGCATCGAGCAGGCAAGGCTCGTAGGTTTCTAATCAACGATTTTGATAACCAACACCATGGATAAGAATATTATCACAAGCTAGCATATTGAAGCACATGGATTACCAACTGTAATGTCCCCATTTTTGCTACCATCAGAGTTTGAGGGATTAGCTTATTATTGTGATGCTTGTAGGCTAATTGTGGGTAAAGGGTTTTCTGAGGCAAAGGTTCGATTATGGGAGGGTCTTGTTTTCTTCAAAATTCAATATGTTCTAGTTTGGTCTTCATTTGACTCAGACTAGACTTTGTTTGGGTTTAGTTTCATGCACTTGCTACTTATGGCAAGTCTGGTGATGGTTGAGAGGGATCCGTTCATTTTAGGAAAGTGCATTTGGTCACATGGGGAAATAATAGGCGTGACTCCTATTTCAGACGACATATTTAAAGGATAAGTATTTTGGGAGTTATTATTTTAATGACCAAATTATTATTAAATCATCAAATAGTTTATTATAAAGTTATAATATAACTTTATAGTTTCACTTAAGTTGAGGGTTGAGTCATCATTGGAAGGGGCCATTTATTTAATTAATTCATGGAAGCCTATGCCAAGGAATTAATTAAAGTTTTGGGAGGAAACAATTATCATTTTATATTATTACAAATTCAAATATGCAACTAGAAGTAAAGTTTGCATTTAAGTGAGAAGTGTATGGAAGAAGCTATTGGCCGTTGGTGTGTTGAAGAAGATGTTGGCTTTGATTCTGTAATGTCCCCTTTTTAGCATTCATAACATGATGTTGTCGTTAGCCTATTTTCCTACGGTCTCGTAGGCTAACCAGGACATTAAAGGGACTTAGAGGCCATTTGGCCTAGATAGTTTCAGTTGCAGGTCTTTCTGAGGGGTTTGAGGCAACTTTGGGCATACTTACTATTTATAGTAAGTCATCTTGGACATGGTCGGACATCCAGTGGTAGCGGTATGTCGATGGTAATTGTTTAAAATCGACAAGAAGACTTGTTTATCATTGATAAGATTTGTTATGCATTGATAAAGCTATTTTATAAAGTTAAATTTAAATATTTAACTTTATTAATGCGTAGACTATAATTTGTGGAAAATATTTAAATTAAAAGAGTCCCCTTTATTTTATAACACATTGGAGACATAAGTTACATAAAGGGAGTTATGTTTTATCCCACATTGAGAAAACGAAGGATTGAGCTCTTGTGAGAACACTATAAAAGAAATGGAAGAGCTTCTTTTTAGTATGCTTGGATGAAGATTAATGTTATGTTGTTGGATATCTGATTATCGGGCTTGGAGGACGGAATCCCTCTTTGCTAGCATTCTCTTCGCTGTTGAAAGACACAGTCAGGAGGATTAACGGTGTTTCCAAACATATTGGGTTTCATTTAGTGTTTTGCTACAATGCGCGTGAATAGTGTTTTGCTACAGTGCAGATGAATAGTGTTTTGCTACAGTGCGCGTGAATAGTGGTTGCTACAGTGCGCATGAATAGTGAATTTGCTATAGTGCGAGAACAGTATTTGCAACAAGTTTATTGTTTATTTTTGCTGATTTGGAGGTTTGGAAGGCTGCCAACTACATCTGCAAAAATACTACAGCAACTAATTCCAGGTTTCTTCTATCAAATTTTTATACTTATGCATTGTAGTTGTTGAATACAAGACTGATATTTGTCACAGCATGTTAAACAATTGTATGAGCACATTTACATGGCAAAAATCAATATTTAATTAGCAAATAAGAAGTTTCAGATTTTCTTATATATTGTAGTATGTGTGCCAAGTATTTGACAAAAAATGCTATGTTGAGTTATTAAGCAAATTAATTGATATCATAAAGTAGCTCGCAAGTTTCTTTATTTGGAAAAAAATAGGGGAGGATACTATAGATTGTTATTAATTCAAGCCTCTACCTTTGATTTATGGTTCTCTTATCATTTGCATTTTATGACTTTGTGAATTTCATGAGGGTTTCAACATTGGCTGAAGACGACTGATTCCTCCATTTTGTTGGCACTTTGAGCTGCTGAAATACATAGTGAATTGTGTTTTTGATTTTGAGAATTGAATGTGTATTTGGGCTTGATAATTTGGTGCTGAGGTATACCAAATTATTCTTCTATCTGCTGCGATTTACATCAAGAAGGGTTACTGGTTTGAACGCCTTTCTTAGGCCTTCATTTTGTTCAAAATAATGTTGCTTTGAAGGCGTTTGTGGGCTGCAATCAACTGTTTAGACCTATGTTTGAATTCCTTCCTTGGGCAACCTGTTTGAGAGGGTAACGCGAGGTATTTCTAGAGCAGCATTTTCCATATCCTTTCTAGGGTTTCAAGGCATGTCTTACTTGTAAGTTCATGAATTTTTTGGGTACTGTTGTTTTAGATAATAATAAGGGATATCTTATCAACTGGGTTGTTGATATTTCGTGAAAATGCTGAGTATCCAAGTTGTTACTAAAATCTGGAATTTTCAAATGTATATTCCCTATGTAATATCTAAATTTTGAGTTGAAATTATTATTGCAATATCTGCTATTTTGCTGCTATATTGACGTGTTGAAAAATTCAAAACCTCCTAAAATTATTAAAAAAAAAAAAAAAACAATTCTTCAGCATAGCTTGTTTGAAAGCCAACAGGGCTCTTTACAGTAGAAAATGGGAGATTGGGTGAAAAGGGAATATTGTTTTGAATTGTGGTTTTCCTTATGAGAATGGTGGCAAATAAAGCTATTATAAAGCATAAAGCAATATAAACTCTCACATGAATAGTGGCAGCTCTTTACATGTTTGGGTGTTTTGCAAAGGTTTCCAAGTTATCACAAATTCACAAAGGAAGAATCTCCTATGTGAGGGCATGAGTGTATGCTTCAGCGGTGAGACTGCAAATAATTTTGTATAAAGTAATCATGAGAGTCATAAGAGCGAACAATAAGAAACAATTACTAAAAGCAGAACAATTTGTGATTGTGGTTGCAAGAAAGGTTCATACTGTGGTCAGTAAGAGTCCATGAAATCCTATCATGGCACATTCAGAGGACATTCTATTTGCAGGGTGTTGATGTAATTAAGTATTTACTAATCACACTTTACTTAGGTTAATGCATTAGCATATTAGTTGTCATGTAGACACCTAGGAGTTTATAGATTCATATGAGTTGTCATGTTGACAACACAGTAGTTTGCACTCTAATTGAACACATGTTGTCTGCTACATCTCTTTATGAGATACACCTTTTCATTCTTATCCTCTCATTGTTGCATGTACATTTATGCACAATGGAGGATAATCCACTCTTGGTAGATATGTGCTTAGTTGTTATGCTTATCTTTTTGCTAACTCCTAGTCATATCAATTGCCTTTATATACAAGGCACTTCTATAATGTATTCATCCAATCATCTAATATCCATTCTCATTTGATCATCATTTGTCTCTCTTGTGCTATCTACTGAGCTTCTTGATCTTAGCATTGAATTATTGTCTTAAGCAAATTCTTACATGGTATTAGAGCCATAGGAGTTTCATTATATAGCCATTGGAGAGATTTTTTTTTTGCAGGTCAAGATTGGAGCTTGTTGGTGCAAATCAGATATTGGTATCACATTCAAAAGGTCAAAAAACCCCCAAATCAACTTTTGTTTCATCAAAATCGGACATCTGAGGTGAAATTTAAAGTCATTTGATTTTTGGAGGTGCGACGGCGGTGATTCAGGAAAAATAATTATAGAAGTGATTTTCAAACAGTGATATCTCCCTCATACGGACTCCTTTTTTCGAGTAATTTTTTTGTTTTGTTTTGGGGTAGAATTTCGTGATCTACACATTGGTGTAGGTTGTTTGTAATCTCTATTCCTCAATTTTTTTGAAAATTGCCAATTCCAATTTTTACAACTTTAGAGGCTTTGATGAAGGTACGCTCTGATACCACTTGATGAAGGACCACACCACCCTACCAACTCATAACCAAAAATGCCACAATATGAAGACAAGAGATGACAAAATGTTTCAAACAATTTTATTATACTTGAAAATCCAATATTAATTACAATAACATTTTTGCTAGATCTCTCAAGATCCAATCCAAACCCAAGCTAGTCCAGATCCACACTCTCGTAGAAACCTCCGAGATCTCAACTTGTGTTTACAAGCCACCAAGCAACCTCCTTGTTTCTAAACCGCAACCACTAGCTCCTCTCACAAACTCTATCTAAGATCCAAGTGTAAACTGCCTCACATTCGGCGCTCTGTCTACACACTCACAACTCCAACACAATCCTGCTGTAAACTGCCTCACATTCGGCGCTCTGTCCATAGACTCAGGAAAACTCACTCTTCACTTCCTCCTTCTCTTTCACACCTGGAAGCCTTTACACCTTCTAGCTTTCACACCTTGAAGTTTTTCCTTCCAAAGCTTCTACTTCTTGAGCTTGATTTGAAATGCTCATATGCCTTGCTTAAATAGGCAATTACCACCCAATGCATAACTTATCCACAACCTTCTAGAATTCCACCTACACAATATCCACAACTTTCTACAATATCCATAACTTTCTAGAATTCCACCAACACACTTCAATAAATGGAATGACAACCCTTTTTTTTTTATAAATAATTTTCCCATGCAATATGCTCCTGCATCAGACTCCCCTGGTAGATAGAAAAGTGTGTCCCACACTTTGACGCCAAAAAGAAAGATCTACAACCATCTTCATCTTCACCAAAGGTTTCCACCTCAACAGGGACAAGAAAACCAACGTGCAAATCTTCCACACATGCATCACTTTGTCAAATGCTAGAATCTCAACCATCCAATTAGCATGCTCATTCCCAGGAACAAACTGAACATAATGCTTCATTAGCAAACTCCCATTCACATCAACAACTAGTGAGTCCATACCAGCAATAAAAAACTCCACATCAACAGCCACATGTAGATCTCCATCAACACATGCCAAACTCTCGACACTAGCAACCTCATTGGTCACAACAAGATGCTCTGCAATACATAACTCACCTCCACCAACCAGATCATCCACATACAAGTCACCACCAACATCAACTACATCATGCACGACCAAATGCTTTGCAGTCTCCATGTCAGACTCAACCAATTCATCATGGAAACAAACCTCTGTCCCAACATCAACAAGGTTAGGAATATCCTCAGCAACAACCTCTATTTGCTCTACAGGTTCTGCATCAGGCTCCGCAAATTGATCAGCAAAAACAACCTCTGCCACCTTGATCTTCTTAGCTTGATCAGCCAATCTAGCATCCAATCGAGCAAACATCTTAGAAAAATTCCTCTCCACTATATCATGGATTTTCACAATCATCTTAGGGTCCAATCCTCTTGGAGCCATCTTCAAGATCTTCGTAAACCCTTTGCAACAAATCCTTCCCACGCTCCTTGTGACAACCTCAAATTGTTTGCAAGTCAGATCGCAACCTGCCACCTCGCATGAATAATCAGGAACCACATCATAAGTCTAGGACAACGGATCTGCAAACGATCATGCCTCAACAAGTTCAGTCTTCCATCTCCGCATCCATCGAAAAATCTGCATGTCCTCCCAAGGTCCCGATGCAAACTACCTTAGCTTCGGCGATCTGTCTGCACACTCAGGAACTCTCGCTCTGATAAACTTTACCCAACCAAGGTCCTAGTACAAACTGCCTCACACTTCGACGATCTGTTTGTACACTCAGGAACTCCTGCTCTGATACCACTTGATGAAGGTACGCTCTGATACCACTTGATGAAGAACCACACCACCCTACCAACTCACAACCAAAAATGCCACAATATGAAGACAAGAGATGACAAAATATTTCAAAATTTTTTATTATACTTGAAAATCCAATATTAATTACGATAACATTTTTGCTAGATCTCTTAAGATCCAATCCGAACCCAAGCTAGTCCAGATCCACACTCTCGTAGAAACCTTCGAGATCTCAACTTGTGCTCACAAGCCACCAAGCAACCTCCTTGTTTCTAAACCACAGCCACTAGCTCTTCTCACAAACTCTATCTAAGATCCAAGTGTAAATTGCCTCACATTTGGCGCTTTGTCTACACACTCACAACTCCATCACAATCTTGCTGTAAACTGCCTGACATTTGGCACTTTGTCCACAGACTCAGGAAAACTCACTCTTCACTTCCTCCTCCTCTTTCACACCTTGAAGCCTTCACACCTTGAAGCTTTTCCTTCCAAAACTTTACCTTCCACAACAACTACTTCTCGAGCTTTCACCTTCCAAAGCTTCTACTTCTCGAGCTTGATTTGAAATGCTCATATGCCTTGCTTAAATAGGCACTTACCACCCAATGCATAGCTTATCCACAACCTTCTAGAATTCCACCTACACAATATCCACAACCTTCTATAACTTCCATAACCTTCTACAATATCCACAACTTTCTACAATATCCATAACTTTCTAGAATTCCACCAACACACCTCGATAAATGGAATGACAACCTTTTTTTTTTTTATAAATAATTTTCCCATGCAAGATGCTCCTGCATCAGGCTTCGTTCAAGCTCATATGGACACATATTCAGGTGCTATTTTTTTTAAAAGTGCATAATCTTGCTCTATTTTTAAGATTTCTAATCTCTTCATTTTAAGATTTCTACTTTCCAGATCTAGTATCAGTTTGGAGTAATTTTGAGTGGACAACATTAGGTCATTTTTGGCCTATTTTGGCACTTGTAATTAATTAGATCCTTAAGAGGTCTTGTGTCTTATCTTGTTGAGTCATATATAGGTTCATATTTTCACTTGTAAATATCAAAAGTTAGAGTTCCACTTTGGCCCAAAATTGGCAAGTGGCTATTGTACCCGCACTAAATATAAAGTGCCAAATCATCTTTTTTTGGGGTGGGGATTCTTTGATTGTGTGAAAAGGGCGGGTGTGTTGTGTTTTTGTCTCTCTTTGTCTCTTTTGCTTTTTAAATTTTTTGCATCATGGGTTCACCTCAAACTCCACTTTTAACTTCGCACAATTATACATGGAAAGATATTGTATGGAGCAGCCTAATGGAAAAAGGTTTAAATCTATATGTCGATGGTACAATTGTAAAACCCACTGATGCTAATGCACAAGTTGATTGGAAAATTAAAGACAACCAGGCTTTAGGAATTATTAGTTGTGTTCATAGAGATCTTTTCTTCCACATTTCCAGCTTTAAGGATGTCAAGGGTGCTTGGGACAAACTTGAAGGGTTGTATGGTAAGGTGGATGAGGAAAAGGGACTCCAAATTGAGGATGATCTACTTCTCTTGGATCCTAAGAATTTTGACACTTTTCAAGACTATGTCAACAAAGCCAATGAATTGAGAGCACTACTTAAGGATTGTGGTAATCCCATGAAGGATGATAGACTGATTCATCACATCTTGAAGAGGCTACCTTCAGAGTATGCATCTTTTGTTTCAAATTACAACACTCACAAGTTGACCATGGCATCTTTTGTTTCAAATTACAACACTCACAAGTTGACCATGGCATCTTTTGTTTCAAATTACAACACTCACAAGTTGACCATGGGAAGTGCCTTCACTAAGCCTTCATTTGATGCATTTGCAAAAATGTTGATGTTGGAACAATCCAAGTTGATAGATATGGGAATTCTCAAGTCATCAAAGTCTAAAGCATTGGTGGTTAGTAATGAGAACCAAACAAATCAAGGCAGCAAAAGTTTCACTGGCAACAAGAAAAAACAGTGGAAGCCAAAATCACAATCAGAGACACAACGATCTTCCTCCTCACAACAAGGCAATTCTTCTTCCAACAAGAAGGGAAACAAAAACAAGAAGGATAAACTATTTTGTGCATATTGCAAGAAACCAAATCACGATGAGCATCATTGCAAGACTAAGAGAATAGATGAATTGGAAAACTTAGGAAGAACAAAATCAATGTGCCAAATACTTCCCAGGATTCAAATCCATCCACTTCAAAGGGAAGAGGGCAAGCACTTATGGCAAGTTCAAGTACTTCAGGGGAATGGATTCTTGACTCAAGTGCCTCACATCATATGGGTTCTTCAAAAGGACACTTTTCTTTATTGGAGCAATCTAAGGTACCTCGCATCTTTGTAGGGAATGATACACAAGTGGAAGTTGAAGGGAAAGGACAAGTTGAGATGGAAAATGGAGAGTTCAAAGATGTCCTCTATGTTCCTAACCTTAGCACTAATCTCCTTTCAATTTACCAAATCACTCACTATGGAGGTGGAAATAAAGTTGAGCTCCTTCCTGATTCAGTAATGGTGCGAAATCTTAAGGATGATTCATTGGTTGCAGTGGGTAAAGTTAGTCATGACACAAGGCTTTATTCTTTCTCCCACTTTGTGCCTAAGTCTCCTTCACATGCCTTGTTGACACAGTCAAAATCACAAAGTATATTATGGCATGAGCAGTATGGACATCTTGCCTTCCGCTATCTTCATCAACTTAGCTCAAAAAATATGGTCAAAGGTCTACCTACAATAAACTTTTCTAAGGGTGAATGTTCAACTTGTTAAATGGATATGCATCTAGAAGAGAAGTTTGACAAAGGGAAGTCTTGGAGAGCATCAATTGTTCTTGAGTTGGTTCACACAGTTCTAGCAAGCCCTTTTTCAATGACATCAGTTAGCAAGGGTCGCTATGTCCTCACTTTCATTGATGACTTTTCATGCTCCACATGGGTCTACTTTGTTGATCACAAGAATGAAGTGTTTGATAAGTTTTTAGCCTTCAAGAGTCATATTGAGAAGCAATTATGTAAAGCCATCAAGGTTCTTTGGATGGACAATGAAAGTAGATATGTGAACTCAAGACTTAGAGACTTTTGTGAACTTGAGGGTATTGATGTTCAGAATCCTGTAGCATTTAGTCCACAAAAGACAAGTGTTGCAGTAATGAGGATTAGAACTCTTCAGTCAATGGCAAGTTGTATGATTCAAGCTAAGTTTCTTAATCCATCACTTGAGGTAGAAGCTATAAGTAGTGCCAATCACATCCTTAATAGATCTCTTCATAATGTCTTAGATGGAATGACTCCTTTTGAGGCATGTTGTGGAAGAAAACTAGCTGTGAAACACTTCAGAGTTTTTGGTTGTCCAGCATGGGCATACATATCTTCAAGGGAATGTAAGGCACCACCACCAAGGCCTTGTACTTTCATTGGATATGAAGAAAGTGTTAAGGCATATAGACTTATGGATCCTGTGACTCATGAGATATTCATAGAGAGGAATGTTCACTTTGAGGAAAGTTCACCTAGCTTATCCTCTAATCCTCTCCATACTTCATACATTGTGGAAACTGATAGTGACAACAATGATAGTGATTCAACAGGTCCAGATGTGGGGGATCCTTCTGATAGATGCAAGATGAGGTCACAACATCAGCAAATTCCACATGCATACATTGCTACAATGATAGGTCCATGTAATTCAGTATAGTTGGGTACACCTTGCCTTCTAGTTCCAACATCAGCGGATGACTACACGACAAATATTTTAGGTTTTCTTGTGGAGTCCTACATAGCAGATCTGGGAGACATTATTGATGATATACATCTTCTCTTTGATGACGAAGATCCTTCTTCAGTTGTTGTGAGGGAACACTCTGACCCTCTTGTCCATTCTCTACATGATTAGTCTTACAAGGTTGATAAGATTGTGGATTCTTATGTACAATAGTTGCAGGAGGTCTCTTTATCATTCGAGGAGATAGTTAGTTCTTTGGAATATGTTCTACATCCATCCTTGCTAGATTTGAACTTAATCTTTTCAGCAGTGTTGGAAGGGGCAACTGTCAGTATCGACATAGGGATAGTTGAGCAATTTTCAGAGACACCATTCATCTTTAGGATTCTTTCTACACATTGGGGAAGCATCTCATATGTACCTATGACATTGTTTCTTCCTAAGGGGAGGAATATTATTCAGTAGTCATGGATCAGCTTCTACATTCATCTTGGAGCAGCTATCACTGATGGGCATTTTGTATTGAGGGGGGGGACTACCTTGTCTCCTTTCTTCTTCTTCTTCTACTTCTTCTCTCTTATGGGGGGGACCTTTTCCTCTTATGGGGTTTTGTCCTTCTCATACTTTTTTATTGTATATATATGATGTATGTTGTAATGGGGGGGTCTTAATTACTCCATCCATCCAGGCATCTTGTTTTTTCATCTCTCTTTTTAGGGGAGGGTTTTTCCCATGAGGTTCTCTCTTTCTCCGCTTTATGAGAGCTTGCATTCTTTTTTAAATTTTGTATATGGGTACCTAACATGGCCTAGTAGTTGGGATCCATATTGCATTACCATCTAGCTTTTGTGAGCTTAAGTGCATTCCCTTGACTTGCACTTAAAGGGGGGAAGGGGGGGGGCGGGCGCGGTGGTGGTGTTGGTGTAATTAAGTATTTACTAATTACACTTTACTTAAGTTTACTTAGGTTAATGCATTAGCATATTAGTTGTCATGTAGACACTTAGGAGTTTGTAGATTCATATGAGTTGTCATGTTGACAACACAGTAGTTTGCACTCTAATTGAGCACATGTTGTCTACTACATCTCTTTATGAGATACACCTTTGCATTCTTATCCTCTCATTGTTGCACGTACATTCATGCACAATGGAGGATAATCCACTTTTGGTGGACATGTGCTTAGTTGTTATGCTTATCTCTTTGCTGACTCCTAGTCATAATGTATTCATACAATCATCTGATATCCATTCTCATTTGATCATCATTTGTCTCTCTTGTGCTATCTACTGAGCTTCTTGATCTTGGCGTTGAATTATTGCCTTAGGCAAATTCTTACATGGTATTAGAGCTATACCAAATTCTTACACAGGGAAGACTATTGGTAATTGCCATCATTGTGCAAGAAATCTAATAATTAGTTTGAGCATTGATCAGGAACGTGAAATATCTTTTCTTATTTTCTACCTCATATCCTTCGTAGATTGCTCAAGTTGAGCAGAAGCCTCCTTGCTTTAGGCACACAAGTACAGATGCTAAAAATCAGAAACAGAGATCAGATCATTACTTAGATCAGATAATGAGAAGAGACATAATTGTAGAGATATTGAAGGAAGGAGAATCTCAAAGATACGCAAATATATACCTCAGTGTAAACAGCATATCAGATTTATATAAGGACTGAATATGAGACATATCTCATTCATTCATGAAAGACAATGTAAGAAGGCATTGAGAATACTTCCAAATAGAAATAGCAATAAAGAACACCAGCAATTTCCACTAAACAAGTGTAGTAAAAACAGTTACGAATACAAATTAATTCTGCTTTAGTTGTTTGGGATCAACATCATATGGGAATTGAAATTCAATTATAGCAGCCAACAACATTTGGGGATTCAACAATACATAAAGTAGAAGCATATAAACAAATAGATCTACCCTATCATAGTAAACCAGACTTTCTTATTTGAGCCAGCGTATACTACTTGCAGACCAACATCCATAATCAGAGTACGAAATTGGAAGGAAACAACAAGGACTAAATAAGGATAGATATTAAGTGGAGACATTAAAAGGAAGAAGTCTCAGTGGTAGATGTTGGCACCTATAGAGAGGATAGCACCAGTAGACTGGAGAGCCAAAAGATCAACAATACCAAAGGTTGTGTTCATTCATGCACAAGTTTTACCCACATCAGACTTGGTCATGCCTGAGGGGGCATGTCAAGTTCATCAAACGCACAGGGTCGTTGACCTGATGACTTATGTAGGGGGGCCAACCACACTCTGCATTACTACAACACGAGCTGTCATGGATGCTACTCCTACGGCTTTGGTGGTAGTTCCTACAAGTAGGACTATTACTTGAACAATTACTCTTAAGACCAAAATTGTGGCCCCTATGGCCAACGGTCCAGTCCCTACAATTGGAGGTTTGACTGAGAGTGGCTCCTACAACCAATGGTGCGGTCCTTACGGCTAAAGGCATGATCCCCGACCGAGGGTTCAGGAGCCATGGATGCAGGAAGGATGCTTATGACACTTACACACCATGGCACCACATGATGTGTGGATGGAGATACAACAAGTGGGGACACCACATAGGTGCTTGCAGGAGAGGATGATGATTAGACAAGAATGGATAGTATTTTGAACAAGTTTGAGACTGGCATTGTTGAAATCCCAACCCTATTACTACACTACTGATGATGGTCCAACAATTTCAGCATGCAAATGCCCAATATGAGTTTGAGCCCATAGGTGTGTGATCTCTTCGAGATCAGAGATGGTACCAGCAGTGAGAAAAAAGGTAACTGAAATTGAAGAAGAGAATATGCACTAGGTTGACATCTCTTTATAACAGGCTTAAGGGGACAAGGATGATATTGGGAGGGTGATGCAAGATGAGTACATTCAGGTTTCCAAACTCGACCCAAGAGATGCCATAGGATCACTACAAAGGTAGTTTGCAAAATTAGAGGGACTAGCTGCAGCAACACATGGAATGGTAGGCCTTACCAAACAAATAGACATGGGTCCCCTCTCAATTGAGATACAAAGGCCTTTGGAGTTTACGACAGGAGGGTGCCAACATGCATTTGCAGACCACTTTACAGCTAGGGGATGTTCACTTACAGAGGTGACAAAGATTGTGAAGACATGTAGACCATACACTTCAGAAGAACAAAATGGTATGTTAAGCACTCTCCATGGCATAGAGCATGCATTTGGAGATACATTTCTTCAGCTCCAGAGAGCTACGTAGTATGGGAGGAACGCAGATGAGAAGTGTCATCAGGCAGAGGAGGAGCACAGGTTGGTGGTACAAAGCGAGTGCTATGCAAGAGAGGCTTGTGACTTTGGAAGAGCAGTTGACACATGAGAAAGGGGCGTGGTCAATAAAAGAAACTCAGCTTGTAGAAGGTGGAGGGGAGACTGGAAGCCATGGTGTGAGAGTCAAAGACGAAGAGGGACTTGAAGGATGATGTTAGGCTGGTGAGTTGCCCAGGAAAAACAATTGATAGTAGAACAGGCCCTGAGATTACTTCGACAACAGCTTCCCAGGATGGCATCATAGACTAATCTTGGGGTGTCCCTCCTTCCCAGTAATAGTTGTTAGTATACCACACCGATCATTTTTGCCTTGTCATCTATAAGACAATTTCTGTTTTGGGAGGGGCTGATGTTCGCAGTACTTTCATTATTTATTTAAATTATGTTTTGTCATGTATAAGGCAATGTAATGACAAAGTGGTTCTCGGATAGTTGTAGTATAGCACTATTAACCAACCATCTGGTGCTGCAACTTATAAGTTGGTATTGAGAACAACCTAGCAATCTATGGACATTACATGGAATCAAAAGGTATCTCTTTCTGCCTATTCACTGTTGCATGTGTCATCTCTGAATTGATATGTTCTTTATATTCTGTTCATATTGATGTTTACTTTGAGTAATAAACATATACCTTGAAGATGTCTTATCTTTTATCTCTTATTACATATCCTATTTGGATAGCTCCTTTTGAGCATTGGCCTAGTGTCAAAAACCAGTTGCATATATTTCAAGATCAATATCAAAGAGAACATATACCAACATTGCAAGCATATAAAATCAGATCAGAAACGACAACCAATCACTATAAGTGATACCCTTATATTTACATATCCACATATCTATATCAGACACATCAACATAGCGCTATACGCAATATCATCATACACCTCTGCATATTCATAACAACATATCAGAAAAGTAATCTCATATAAGGAGAAACGTATTCTCCATTTCTATAAGTAATAGAGACATAGTTTGTAGCATAATTCATATTGCTATAACAGAGACAACTACTGATCAACACAGCATACTTCCCAATTGTCATATCAGAGAAGACCAATATCATTTAGCAGTGAAACATTGACATTAAGATCATATTTGTCAATCATTCATATATGAGATAGCAAGATAATCTGATCATAGTTGCACTAAATTCTGATATATAGACCCGATCATTTGCAAATATCTAATTGTTTGATTCAGAGGTAGCAGTGACATTGTCTCATATATCCTATCAATTGTATAGCATTAACATTTTGAAGTGATATTATAGTTTATTAACCTAAGTATAAATTGAGAGCTCAAGGAAAGAAGTCACTTGCAATTGGATTGCATGCTAATTGTCCCAATTGTATAACAAAAGGGGACATTAAATTTCTCTCACAATTAATTACACACTACAAAATGTAAATGTTTAGCTTTTAAGTAAGACAAAGTAGGTAGAGCCAATTAGGCTAGCTATTATGAAATATGATCAACAATGGAGCTGCAATTCTTCATGTTTTTGTGATGGATTATACATAACAAAATGATGCTAAGTCATCAGAAAAATTTATATGATCAAGATGATTAGAA
Organism: Cupressus sempervirens; assembly: GCA_028749045.1. Lineage (NCBI taxonomy): Eukaryota > Viridiplantae > Streptophyta > Pinopsida > Cupressales > Cupressaceae > Cupressus > Cupressus sempervirens. The sequence continues at coordinate 148,523,142 of CM053791.1, forward strand.
TGCCTTACAATAGATAGACGTGTCATATGCAAAATAAACTACATTGCTTACAATCACTTTGTTTAGTGACTAGTCATCCACTAACTTACACCAGTATTCCCTACTAAATAATAGAATACAAAGGCCTTCATGTTGCCAATGATGTAAAATCAGTAAAGAGGAATTTTTTGATGTTTATTTGATCCTCATGCTATGGTTCAACTTTGAAAAATTGGTAGATGGGAAGATACAAGGGTACCATGTTTGTCATGAAAACCAGACACTGCCATCTTCATATCCTAGCCCATTGCTTACAACAGAGATCTGGTCTCCATACAGTTCAGAACATTCTACATTACCACCATCATAACACCACTTCCAAGAGGTGCAAAACAATATCATAAAGGATATCTTCTTACTCCCTATCATAAATTCTATCAATACAAGCACTAAACATAGGCAGCCTTAAAATCACCATAACACAAGATACAATGTTAGCAGAAGGTGCAAAACAATGCCATAAAGGAATACAATATATTTTCTAGTGTTGAAGCTTCAACATTCTGCCCAAGCCTATTTTGATTCAGTTGTTCTTCATCAAATAAAATACCAAAATCATTCAGCATTCAGGAAACACTAAAAACCAATATGTTTTGTTTCTGCAAAATCAGAGCACTGAAATGTGGAAATGAGCAAAAGTAATTCACCATTTTCAACCTTCAAAGGGAAAAAATGGATAATATCACAAAATTTTGGTCAAAATAGTGATCAACAGATGTATTGTGAAAATATTACTCTGCAATGCAAGATCTGATATTTTCCGAATTCCAAGATATCGCAATATCTGCTTCTATGATCACACGCATGGAGAAAGTAAAGGAGGGGATAGACCAACACTGGCCACTGAGAGGGCCCTATCTCACCAAAATAATTGTGAAGACATCACTTCTACTCACTCAAAAGAACAATATATCTTAATTCTGACATATACAGTACCGAGGGTCATATCTTTCATCAAATTCACCCAGGACTTGCACCTAACCTCATCTGTTTGGTATGTACATCCACAGTTGGATGTGCGACAGTTCACCCAATTCAATATTTGTACATTGAAACTTGAAAGAACACAATACATGCTTGAGGATTTGAGCATAAAGGCCTATAATATGAAAGTCCTAATGATTCACTGCTTGAACTAATCACATTTGACCTGGGTGTATGTCGTTTGTTACTTAAAACATCTTTTGACAATTTATAGCAGAAATAACATGAAAGACAACTTGTCATCACATTCTTTAAGAAATCTTGTTAACTGCAGATAGTACAACTATAAATAAGTAAAATAGGGATAACAAAAATTTAAAAAAGTTTAAATACAGAAATATGAAAATCTAATAACTTTAGCATCTTTGTATCAGTCAATCTAACTAAATAAATTCTCCTTTCTTATGGTAGTAGCTGATTTCTTTAAGAAAAAGACATATTAAATCACAAAGACTCTTGCATCATAGAGTAGCTTTTCTAATTATGAGATGGTGAAATATCATTAGTAGCATCATTGCTACTTTACTACTATAAACCGACAACTATATCTTGTGCTCTCTTTGATGTATAAGATAGATGATGAAATACCATTATTAATTTACTCCTCTAAACCTGCAACTATATCTTGTGCTCTCTTTGATACATAAAATATCTGTCAACTTGAAAAAATAGAAAACACACTACATGCACACTATGCTATTTATAAAGGCAAATAAGAAAAAAAGAAAATTACCGGTGTGCAAGGCACAGTTTGCTAATTGAAATATCATGTGGCGTCGAGAAGAAATTTCTAAACACTGTTCTTGGTGCTGTATCTGCGATAGGAAGAAGACTAAAAATTGCACCTCCATGATTGTTTGTGACTACAACTGTTATAGGAGGTCGTACTATCCTTCACAACATAAAAACAATAAGATCCAACAATCCGTTAATTAATTAAAACTGAATGGAGAATTCAGCGCTTTGGAAAAAGCAACCAAGATTGTTCTAAATAATATTAGAAATATTTTCTGTATGATGCTTTTCACTAAATCACATTTCTTCTGTTAAATGCAGAATAATTCTATCCCCAAGATTAATAGTCCTGAAGTTGCAAGAAACATTTAATACTAATACCAGGATATATATAGAGACAACAGTTTGTCAGGGACCCAAGGCTGAAATATGTCATGGACATATACGAGTCTGGATGCTTGTAAAGAAAAGAAAAACTATAAAAGAAAAGAAAATATATTTTTTAGCAGAAATAAATAATAAAAATCATAATATTAGATTCAAAATTTTATTGGATGAATATACTTATTGATGGACACTTATATGCTAGTGTAAACACACGTAGAGAAATAATCTTTGGCAGCTTTGTAGATCAATTGCAAGTGGATTTGAAGTGGATTCAAAGCAGATTCGAAGAGATTTTTCAAGCAAATCTGGATTCACAAGTAAGTTTTCTAAATTGTTTTTCTTTTTAGGGGGATGGGGAAGAGGAATATGTAGATTAGTTTCATATTGTATTTGACATTTGTATTTGCTTATCTTTTTACAAAGACAATTTGCTATTTTTAGTTTGCTTCAGAGTGAGTCTCTGAATATGGTTGCCAGCCATTGGCATTCCACATGACGATGCAATTTTGTTAGATATGCATTTATATATATCTAGATCAGCTTGTTTGGTTTGTTTACTCATTTACCAACTTGTTAGATGCATCTCCTCATTGAATTTTGCAAAAGAATTCATTTCTAATAAAATTTAAGTCAGTTTTAAAATTCCTGATATTTTCCTGAGAAGTTGCCGATTTATCTCTGATATTTGTGCTATGAGTAAATCTATTGATCACTTGAAGCAATACAACTACAGACTGATATAGTCTGGCTATGGAATGTTGCCAGAGACAAGGACCTTTGCTAACCCAGATGGGAGTATTACTGATGTTGTTTATCTCCCCTGTAGCTTCCTAGAGATCATGTGCAACTTGATTATGTTGAATAGCTCAATCCTGAACAAAACCATACAACAGATCGATATCGTCCTTCTACTTGTCACTCACATCTTAACTGATATCTTCAAATACTGTCACTCTTTGTTGTCTCCAAGTGACTATTAAATAGCCTTCAATTGCGTCGTTCTTGGGATCTTCCAACGCATTTCACCATATTGTATCCACCGTATAAGCTTAGCATACAAGCTCTGATTAACTTGCTCTCACACACACTAGGTGATCATCCAATGCTCAAGACTAAGAGGGGTATTGTCCTCTGTCTTAGAAAATTCAAAACAAAATGCCGTGTTTGCCAAAACTCTTTTTTTCCAGCCTCTCAACAATTGACTTCCTCGCTATATCTACTCCTCTGATTCTAGAGTGGCCCACGGCAGTTACAAATTGTTGGGCACATGCGCTATAGTTACTGAGGTGTCCAATCACACCAAATGACTAACTCTAACTATACTGTAAATTGGTGCTGCCATTACTACTCCTTGCCAGATACTAATGTCTCTCAACAACTAGCTAAAATAGGCACCACGCATGATGGACAAATAGGCGTGCTAGCCCCCCAATGCAAGAATCTCAAAGTTGACTACCCTATGTCATCCCTAAAAATTGCCTCAGCCTATCGAGATGAGGGTAATAGGCCAAGTGTAAAGATTCAAAGATTATTCCTGAAAAGGGGACATGACAGTCCTTCTCATGATTGCTTTCCCTCAAGCAATCGCATTACTGGATGCTGCAGAATGTGCTCACTCTCCCACATTGCATCTTCTATGGGCATATTCTTCCATCTCACCAAATACTCCTGAATGGATTTGTTTCTCATCCATCTCGCTCTCACTTCCCATATCTTGTCAGGGACCAATTCTAATTTCCTCTCATTTAGTGGGGGCAATCTAAGTGAACTCGTAATATGCTGCCCAATATCCTTCTTGAGGCATGAGATGTGCAAAACGTTATGAATCCTACTATCATCTCGTAGATCTCCTCAAAACTTATAGGGTCCACAAAATCCTTCTTTGGTCCACTCTTCTATAATGAGCTTTGCTTGTAGGGATGAAGACGTAGGAACACCATATCTCCCACCTCAAAAGATCTCTTAGCCTTGTGATGATCTACATAAATTTTCTGTTGGTTCTGGGCTCCCTCCATATTCTCCCTGAGAACAAAGAGGTTATCCCATTGTTCCTGTAACCAATCTTTTTCCAATGTTGTCTTGCTATTTGTCAAGGCTAGGTCAATGAAGGACAAAGGGTCGTAGCCATATGGTGCTCTAAACAGGGGCATGCCGATGGACATATGTGTAATATCCCTTGCCCAAATTGACTGATTTTTGCTCAAGGAATATTGTCAAACTCTTCTATGCTGCCTTTCTCTTTTTTTGACTTTTTTTTGTGTTTCAGATTGTTTGATATAGTTTGAATGATGCTAGAAAATTTAGAATGTTCACAAATGATATCACAATACCTCTTACAATGAACTAATATGCAAGTGTAGTTCTTTTTGGTATTTTCAATGCATATACATGAAAAATAGATATGGAATGCATACCTACAACAAACTAACATTTTGACAAACAATTGGCATACAACTATTATGGTGATCATATATGCTATTAGATGGACGTTTCGTCAAACAAATGGTATGCAACATATATCTCCTTTATTGAATTCATTCCCATGTACAATGTTGCTATGAATTTGCTAAGACAAATGCGCTTACAATAATGACTACAACGATGCCAAATCTGATTCTGAGTTATCACTTACAACAGCAATATTATATGCCTAAGATTACAATGCTAACTACTAATAGTTGCAAGAGGAACCTGATAATAGTGATGCCCAAGGATGGAGATGAAAGTTGCAATCAAAATCAAGCACAAATACTGTAGTGCGTCATTGTTCACACGTATTGTAGCAGCAAGAAAAAAACGATTACTAATGGTTGCCAAAGATGAATCTCCAGTTTTGCACTCGATAGTGCTTCAATATTCTTCAAACTCTTCGGTTATTCCTTAACTTTAAGCACAAATAGAACTCCAGAATGAAGTTCTCCTAAATGCCAAATTCACCACCTCAAATGGTTCCAACACTGAAGAATTAACGCTCTCCAATGGCTAATCGAAATTAGAAACCCTTAGTTCCTTCTCCCAAGTTCATATCAAATGCAATTGACAATAATCACATGAATAGGAAAGAACCTCTCACGTTAATTTATTCTTTCCTTGTGGGTACTCACTTACTTTTCTCCCCAATGTGGGATAAAAGACATTCTTATATTTGCACTTTATAATATTAAAGTGACTTTATTATTATAAGTTACTTTATAACTTTATAATAACATAAAAATATTTAAATAAACCACTTAAGTCACTTGAACTTGAATATCTCTGGAAATACTTGTCTGATTGCGACACCGTCTGAAATAGGAATCTCTCCTCATAATTCCCCATGTGACCAAATACACTTTCTAAAAATAGAAAGGGTCTGTCTCTATTACTCCTAACTTACTATACATAGTAAGTATGGAAAATGGAGTTCAAATGATATCGAACGAAGGCCAAATGCATAAATCCCTGAATGTTGGAGATGAATCAATTCTTAGAAGACCCTCTAACCATCCTCATTTGCCTACGAGGGTCCAATAATAAGGTAAACCATAGCTAAACTAAAGTATCTAGCTAGAAGGGGACATCACAATATGATAGGCCAAGCTGTGGCAATACTTGCCTAGATATCGCCATTAACCCAAGCTCGTCGTTGTTTGGAAATGTAGTTGCAGAGACATCTTTCTATCCACTTATTAACTACCTCTATTTATCCAACTATCTAGGGGACAGTTGTGTACCGGCTAGTCTGAATGTCTCCTACCAAAATATGCTAAGAAAGTTGTTGTCCCTATCACTGACAATGGTCTTAGGTAGACCATGCAATCTACAAACCTCCCTAAAGAACAATGATGCTACTTGTGAGGCTATCAAAACAATTGCCTCCGAATAAAAGTGAGCGTATTTCATCAACTTGTCACCCACCATAAATATGTTGTCCTTGCACTGCACTCTCAGAAGCCCTATGATGAAGTCCATGGATATACTCCCATTTATGCTCCAGAATTGGTAAGGACTAGAATAGAGCAGTGGGATATACATGCTCAGACTTAGTCCACTGACAAGTTAGACATGCTTTAACGTACTGGAGAACGTCATTCTTGAGGCCCTACCAAGATAATCTCTCTCTCATTCACCTGTATGGCTTTAAATACCCGAAATGACCAACAACCCGATTATCATGTACCACTTGTAAGATCCGACCCTTATGTTTTGTAATGTCCCCATTTTAGCAGTTGACCAAGTGTGTGTGCATTAGCCTTGTTCTACATGGTCCTGAGGGCTAACGAAGGGTTTAATGGGATCCTGGAGTGTTTTGGCCTAGTCATTTCCAGTTTGGGCCAAAACGAAGTTGATTTACTCAGTTTCAGGCATACTTACTATTTTTAGTAAGTCAGCAGGACACAGTGCAGGTCAATTTTGGTGATTGGATTCGATACTCTTCGGTGAGAGCTTTCCGATGAGCTATCACTCGCATTATTCGGAGTCCGATTGCTAATACATTTTAATGCCTGAAGTTTTATTAAAGTAACGTCTAATTTAATTGTAAAATATTAAAGTGTTACTTTAATATTTATTTTATGGCGATGTGTACCCAAGGGAGACATAAGGGGTATTTTAATATATGTTTTATATATTACACATCTTTTATCCCACATTGCCCATATGAGTTGAGCGGACCCTTGGAAATAGAATAAAAGGAAGCATTTGTGGCTTCATTAGGCAGGTTGAATATGAGAAGAAATTGGTGTGTGAGTTGCAGCTCCGTTCTTGGCATCTGAGGACGTCTATCCTCTCTTGTAACATTCTAGACGTCATTCCCTTGGGGTTTGGCCTTTGGAATTCTTTGTTATTGGCTTCATTATCAGGCAGTTTAGTTGCATTTCCGGCTACAGGCAGATTTGGTATTTTGCTCATATCTTCTTCACTACTTGTCCGACGCTGATGTCGCTTTGAGGGAATGGTATTATGAAGGTAGTGGACTGATTGAAGGACAAAGTATTGTAGCAGCAAGTTCGAAAGCATGGGCTGGAGTATTATGTCAATATTGTTGAAGTAATTAGTGAGTTGATAAATCTGCCATGTATTTGGTTTTATGAATTCTGAAAATAACATTTTATTAGCCGCAGTTCATTTGCACTTTGCATATTATTGTAGTTTCATTCTTGTTTATGTTGTATGATACCAATTCCATGCACGAAACACAACAAACAAATAAACGTTTGATTTTCGGAGTTATAAGGGGTTTAAAACATTAAACGGAGAAATAAGAAGTTGAATGCAAACTGTTTGACATAATTCCTTTCAGCAATTTGGTTTAGTTTTTTTTTGGGACATCCAGGGGTGCCCATTATAGTGGTATCAGAGCTATAAGTCCTGCCATCCTGTGGAGGTCTTATAGGGAATTTGGAACAGCCGGATAGAGGGAAAAAGTGTTTGACGAAATGTCAAAACACTAAAATCAGAAATAAATAAAAACACAGGCTAAGCATTTATGTTTGAGCATGCGACAGAGGTCTTATAATTTTCGCGATACCAGAGCAAGACAAAATAGGATTTTAGACTTGCAAAGCAAACAGTCTAGTACATCCGTGCAGGTGGACATTGAATCCAACCATACAGACACAGAGGAGATATTCTTTGATCAGGACAATAATATGGGTGATCGAGATGACAGGAATACAAGATTAGGCGGAGGCGGAAATGCTGGTCCAGATCAGGGGGAGGTACTGTTCAGACAGTTACTGGATACATTAGAGCAGGGGCAGCGTATGCAGCAGGGGCAGCGTATGCAGCAGGAGCAGAATAGGCGAATGGACATGATGTTGCAGCTCATGGCTAGACAGATGGGTGTCAATATTAATCTAGGTGATGCCAACAACAGAAACAATAACAACGAGGGAAACAATAACAACGGGGGAAACAATAACCATGGAGGCCAAGGCAACAACAATGGTCCTGAGAATAACATTAATGGTAATAATGGACACGGCAACAATGGGAATGAGGTTGATAACTTTAGACACGTTGCACGTCCAGCACGGATTGCGAGCTCAAGACCTCTTCTACCCACTTTTCCACCCAGAGATCCGGTTCAACTAGTAAACGAACCGCAGATTACCGAGTTACAGGATCAGTTCAGGAGGGACTGGGAGGCTAGTGGACCAGAGTTTCAGGCGGATATTTCCCTTAGAGATTATATGGACTTGAGGATGAGACACATGCCTAAAGCAAGAGGGAGGAATCAAAACTTTGAGCTGAGGAAGAAAGTTGGAAAACTTTCTTTACCTTATTATGATGCTTCAGGGAAGATGACTGCACGAGCTTGGGTGCAAAAGGTAGATACATACTTGTAGCTAAATCCTATGCCTGAGGAGGAGGCTATCAAGTATGCGGCTATGCACTTGGATGGCGTTGCACATGAATGGTGGCATCATGGCATGGTGACTTTGGGGCATAATCAGATTACATCCTATGAGGAATTCACCGAAACATTGATTGAGAGATTTGACACTAAGGATCCTGAGTTACATTTCAAGGAGCTAGCACAATTAAAACAGTTAGGTTCTATGGATGCTTACATTGCCGAGTTTCAGCGCTTGTTTGTACTTGTTACTGATATCTCTCCTAGGAGATTGGTGGTGTTATTTTGTGATGGTCTTGCTGATCCATTATGAGGTTGGGTGAAGGGACATGATCCACTCACCTTAGCTGAAGCAACTAAAAAGGTACGAGATTTAGCCCCTTCGGTATACAAAGGAAAAAACCATTCAACAGATTCTTCCTACCACAAGGACAAAGACAAAAAACCGTTTCAGAAAGAATAAAGAAAACCCAAAGAAGGATCAAAAGGACTAGACAATGAAACCTTGAATGAACTTCGAAAGAAGAAGCTGTGCTTCCATTGTAGAGAGCCTTGGGACTTATCTCATAAATGTTCTCTCAAGGCTAAGGCAAATCAAATGGAGTACTTTTCAGCAAAAGAGTCAGAGTCAGAAGGGGAGGATCAGCACTCCGATTCAGATGAGGGTAACACTATAGAGGAGAGCAACATTCCTAAGGATGATAGATCGTTGGCACGCTTGACAGGGGCCCAAAAGGCAATCACAATTAAGGTCAGGGGTACTATCCAGGGGCAGAAAGTGATATCTCTTATTGACACTGGGGCTACAAATAACTTCATAGATGCACAGTTGGTAGCCAGGAGAGGGTTATAGACAGAGGAGCATGATGGGTTTAGAGTCATGGTGACTAACGGTGATAAGTTATTATGCACTTGGAAGATATCTAATCTTCGCATCAGGTTTGGAGATGGCTACGAGTTGGAGGATGAGTTCTATGTTGTGGACATGGGAGATTATGATGTCATCCTCGGCATGACATGGATGGCTTCACTAGTTGAGTTCACACTCAATCTAGCGAAATTGGAGATTATGCCGCTTTGAGGGAATGGTATAATATGATTGAACCCGTTTTTGAGGATTTTGATTGATTTCCTTCATGGATTTTCTCGAATTCTTCTCCAATAGGGTCGTTCTTGCCAATCCATGGGTTTTCAAACAATGTATACGGATTTTTCTTGCTAAAAAAGTTATTTTAAACTCCATTCAAGGGCACGTTTCTAAGGAAATCACCAAAAATCTTCATTTTTGGCTCACATTTTGGCAAGAGGAGTGATTTTTGCATGTTTGGTGATTTACATTGCATCTTGGTTCACATTTTGGTGTTTGGAAGCCAAAACGTTTTTGTTGCATGCCTTGGAGAATCATGTTTTTTGCAAAAATGTCCCCTGTGCATGCCAAAGCCAAAACCGTTGGGATCTTGAGCTATTTTAGGGCACGTTTTTGGCATTGGCCATTAAAAATGTTAAATCCTAATAATTTGATCATATTAATGTTCTGATTTTTCAGATTAGACAGATCTATAATGCATGTAATTTCCTTTATATATGGCCTCATGATAAATGCATCTCCCTAGAACAGATCGACAATTTGCTAGGCACATTTACATGCCTTGTAATTGTAGTTAATTAATAATTAACTATTAGTTAATGGACAAAGGCCACCTATTTATGGAGGAGTAGGTTGTTTCCTGGAGGGCCGACCTGAAGGGGTTGTGTCTTATGAAAAGATAAGACCCTTGGTTAATATATAAAGAGCAAGATTGTGCATAGAGGACACACAATACAGTCTTAAGTCTGCTCTTCTAGCAATCTGCTACTTGGCGATTTAGTACAGAAATAAAAGATAATTTCCAGAATTTATTGCAGACTTGCAAAACAATAATATTCAATCCAAAATTGTAGTAGACCGATTTGCAACAAGGTATTAATTCTCCATCAGTATTATATCTTTAGAATTTGCAGAAAACTTACAAAAGAGGCCTCTTTTACTGCCTTCTACAGATTTTTCTTGAAAAGTTTGAAAGGGTTCAAGTTCTTAAAGAAATTTTCAATATTGGAGCTTTTCCCTCCATCATTTTTGGTACTTAATCATCATGTAAGTGGACATATTCTTTTTTGCTATTAAATTTGTGCTTATCTTGCTGATTTTATGCACATTTTTGCTTAATGATTGCCACTTGTTGAAATTGATGCCATGGAAAGTGTATTTTTCCTTTAAAAATGATGAAGTGGTTCATTTTCATGTTTTTGGTTTTTCCCCAAATTCCAAATTCAAAATTGCATATTGAAGTGTTTTGCTTGTTGACATGTTTGAGTCATTTGACAAAGGTACATTTTTATTTTGAAGTTTTTGTGTTTTGTGTGCTTGCTTTCCGATATTTCTCCATTTTGGAGAAGTTGCAAGTTCTTTCCCAAGAACTTGAGCACATTTCATTTCACTCCATCTTCCATTTCATGCGAAAGCGTCATCACATTTCGTTTCCATCTTCTATGTCCCAACACTTCACATCTCACTTGTGAAATGCGATTACATATTTTACTTTTCATTCACCATCCACACATGCATGTAATCTCATTTTCCACTTCCATTTTCACTCATCTCACTTTCCATACCCACTCGCACGACATGATTACATGAAAAACTTTACATGTAATTGCATCTCCAAAACCCGTATTTTGACTTAGTGTCACTTCTCAAAAAGTAAAAAATGTCATATGCATGTTTTCCCATGTACTTTGACTTCACTTTTGCACCAAGGTGACTATAAAGTTCATTTCACCTCAAGTTACACTTCATTTTTATATCTCCATATGCACTCACGCCTCCATGAGCAAATACATGTTTTTCTATTTTCCGCATCTCATCTATTATCCGCACTTACATGTAAAACTCATCCTCCATCCGCATCTGCATCTGATCTCACTTTCCATTACTCATTACATGTTGCACTTACATGTAATCCATTTTCCATGCAATGACGTCTTGAAAACCTAAGTCACATTTATGAAAATCAACAATCTTCATTTGCATGCATTCCCATGCATTTCACCTTCACACATCCATTTCCTTCCATTTCATTCCATCTTCCATTTTCCACCTTCAAAATACTTCATTGCACATTCCATTTCCATTCACATTTCATCTCCATTCACTACATATTTATATGATTTCTCTTTTGAAATCATCTCATTGGATCTCCTAAGTTTCAAATCCGTATTCGAACCTTTGTTGTTAATCGAGAATCAACTTGTATGGCGATTTCCACTGATGATGTGCTTATGTTTTGGGAGTTTTGTGTTGTGGCACAAGTGCAAGAGATGCCCTTACCATCAAAATCCAAAGGCAAGATGAAATATCAATTTGACAAAGAGTTGGCTCATGCAGTTCCATCATCAGTTGTATCCATTCTTGACAATGTGCTAGACACAAAAATTGGACACATGGACAAGGCTGATTCTTTGCGAAGAGTAGAAAATCCTATTAATCATGAGATAAAGTGCATCAAGAGAAGTCATATTCACTTGGTATCTGCATTTCCCATTACTGCCATGGAACTTGATTTTGTTTTTGGATGTGTGAGACGTTTCAGCCCGAAATCGAAAACAATCAAGGATGCTGATGGCAGGGTTATCATTAGTCTTGATCCAGAGGTTATTAAACAAATCTTCAAAGTGCCACATAATGCAGAATGTGCAGATTTGACCAAAGAACCATCTTTGGAAAGCTGGAATGAGAAGAAAAGAGATTATCAGAAGTAAGTTAATCAATACTAGTTAGATAATAAAAGGAACAACTTCTCAAGATGACCAAAGACTGTTCATAGGTCTAATTTCAAGCAAGAATTCAAAGACCTCATCATTCTTCTTAGCAGGGTTTGTAGTCTTAAAGATTCCATTGATTTCAAGCCATGGATGTACAAATTCACCTTTCAGATAATGGAAAACAAAGAACACATCTTTTGGGGAAAGTTGATTAGCACTGCACTCTGCCAGTAGTTGCTCAACATAGAGATTTCAGTGCCTTTTTACATGAACTCCTACCTTGTCTACATTGTTGTTGCCATGGGATCTTTCTTTGGTTTCTCAACCAAAGGAGATCGTCTTCGGATTCCATTTGGGATTACTATGATTAGATCACTCTGGCTAATAGTAAATTCCATTTTAGAAGAGTCCAAGATGCTCTCTTTGGGTATTTCTGGTGCTTGTTTGATAGACAATTATCTATCAAGAGGGTATTAGATGAAGCCTGGGAAAAGGTAAATCAATATGGTTGTATCTTTATCTAGTTCCCAACTTTTACATAGTTCATACTTGAGAATTGGATACTTTAAAGGTGAGTTGTATACCTTACCTAGGTATGTGACTAATAAAATCATTCTGATGGAGTTAGTGAGACAACTCATGGAAGTATAGTCTAATCAACATACTTTGCATATGCCTGGTTTCGGTATTTCTTTTGCCAAACCCTTGGTGATTGGTAATTATTTGATCAATTCTGTGCATAAAGCAAAGAATATGGAAGCAGAATTGCAATTAATCACTTTGAAGAAGTTCAAAGCTAGATTTGACTTTTCTTATTGAGAAATGAATTCTCAAATCAAGAGGTCTTTCACACATGTTCATCACATCGAAGATATCTAGATTGATATGAGAACAGAGCTAGATATAATGAAGATGGACTACTGTAGATTAACATTGCAGTAGATAATCGATCTTAACATGCTGGAGATCCCTTAAGATTTTCATATTGAAGATGACGACAACATTTTTGATCTGGAATTTCATCAAGCTGGTTTCGATAAAAGGTGCCCTTTTCCCATTCAATGGCAACAAAAATAAGGTACATCTATCCTGGATAGATTTCAATCCATTTTGGCCAACACCAACAAGTGGCTGAAAATTAAAGGCCTAAAAAGGGTTAATCCTAAATTGGGTTTGGATTGTGGAAGCTTTGACCCTCTTGGAAGGAAGTCACAGCTAGAAATTGCAGGAAAAGATGAAGCTTCTTCTTTTGATGTGAAGAAGTCTCTTAAATTTGAATTGAAGGGCAAAAAAGGATCTAAATCATCTCAGATCTCCAAACTTCTAGAATCAGAAAAGGAATCAGAGGAAGAATTAGAGATAGAATTAGATGAAGAAGATGAGAAGGAAGAAGGGGAAGTCGTGATAATATCTCCTCCAAGGCCTGCACAAACTCATGCACCATCTATGCATGAACCACCTTTTCTGGATGAGATAGATGATGATGTAGATTCATTTTTCACTATTTTCACACCTATTCCAGTTTCAAAAGTCAATACATTGGTTTTTCCTATTTCTTCAACCGCTCCTCTCATTCTGGTGAATGAACAATATGAAGACTTGAGAAATGTGTTTGAGGATTTTCCAACTCTTACAAAGGGTTAATTTTCTCAACTTGATACATCTCTGACAGGCTTTGAGCTCTTCATGACAAAATCCTTTCATCATGCACCTATGAATTCAACTGTGCAGACTGAATCTTGTTCAGCCACGACAAAGATACAATCTGGATCAATGCCAATGGTCTCCACTGTACCTGTTTCCATAGATGAAAGTTTCTTCTTGCCTGCATGGTTGAGCATGATCACAACGAAGAGAAGAAAAGTGGTTGTCCCTCTGGATAATCTCCCTATAAAGAAAACTAAGCCCAAATCTTTGAAAGATAAGATTGTTTCAAGGATCTTAGTTGATTCGGATAAAACTAAGTTTGTAGAGGTTGCTGAGCCACTGGTGGACAACCCTGTTGAAGAACTTACTCGTTCTGATTACAAGTTCACTAAGGTCGAAATTGGGAAATAGTCATGTTTGAGTTGTTTACAAGATGCTCAAGATGCATTAGCTAATGTATCAAAAAGCAATCATGAATTATGGGAGAAGAAAAATCAACTCAAACAGGAGGTTTCTCGCCTAAATGAAGTCATTCGGCAACAATCTTCTCAAAGTTTTGTTATTATGTCTCATACATCCGAGGAAAGAAAGTTGATTGAAGCTGCCAAGTCTTGGATAGGAGAAATCATCTCTAAAGGAGTTCGAGCCATTACAAAAACATTTGCAATTCTTAGGCGTGTCAAAGAGATGAATGAAATGGAGGAAAACTTGATTTCTTTTTTGACTCGAGAAGTAGATGATTTGAAGGAGATCCTCAATGATTGGGATAAAATTGCAAAATTTGATCTAGATGCCTTGGTCTCATGTGACATTCTTCCGTCATGTGAAATGGTCTTTAGGTATCAAGGACTTATGGGCTACAAAGAAGAAACCTTAAAGAAGCTGATTACAAAGTTGCATGCAACCTTTGGAGATTGTCAAGCAGTAGAAATAGGTGTGACTTGTGATTTGGGACAAATGGGATGTCAGGTTCTTGATGAATGTGGTAATCTGATTGTAGTTAAAAGGACAACTTCAGAATATACAATCAGGATAATTGCTGATTTAGATTCTGAAGACTTTGGTTCTCACTCGGTGAACAAGTTTGTCTTGTATAAATCCTCAACAAAGCACGTTTTAGATTCTCTAGTGACAAATTCCAAGGTTATACAGTCAACAGATGCAGATGCAATCAAGATATAGGCCATATCGAAGACAATGGAGATTTCTAATCTTTCTATAGTGTGTGATGTCATCATCAAGTTCAAGGCACTAAAGAACAATCTTTAAGATTGTTATTTTTGTTTTTATTTTTTTAGATCTAAGAGGATGCATTGCATGAAAAGATGTAATTACATGTAATGTGAGTTGCATGTGCATGTAAAGATGTAACGCAAGTTGCATATGCAATTGCATGTAACCCAATAATTTCTCTTCTAGTTAGACTAGGTCAAAGTTGGTTGAGTAGCTTCCACATTTTCCTCCATCTTTTCCTCAACTCCTGTGCTTATGTAAAGGAGTGCTTCGTCATTGTAAAATCATCTTTTATTTATAATGTATGCAAGAGAGCTCTGGAGAAATTGTGCCAACAAAACTTTGTTTGTGTAGCACTATTTTGAGAGAAAAGTGAATACAAAGGAGCAATTGAGACTTAGCTTTGATTGAGTGAGATTGTTACTTGTGTGAATTAGAAGCATTGTCTGTAATTCGCATATGTTATCTTTGATTCATGTTATCTTGTGTTCTTGATAATTGAGTATAAAAAGAGTTAAGAACCAATTGGAGCCGAAGCTTTGACTAGGAGCAATTGTGGAAATATATAGTTAGAAGCTTTGTTTGTAGCTTGTATTTTCTTCTTTATTTACAAAATAGTTAAGATATCTTTACTTTTAGAAGTCTTTGTGCCCTATTAGTAAAGCTTTTTCCATATACAAGTACAACTAAACTTAGAGCCAAATTGGTACACCTTCAGCTAGCCTTTGAGTTAGTGTTGGTTTATCGATATCCCCATTTTCTGCTTTAGATAGAAGTCTAGTTAGAGATTTCACCTTGCCCATTACTTGCTCCACGGGTAAGTGGATTCTTTCTTGAAAGATAAGAGGAAAGAATATTGGTAACATGCCTTTTACAAAATCTCTCAACTTCTTGCTTACCTTGAGTTGATCCAAGGAACGTTGAGAAGGGGAAGCCTTTCCTTTAAGGTAGGAGAGACTGTCCCACACGCTGTGGCTGGTTATCTTATTTTGTGACTGAATTTTTACCCAAAATTGTCGGTTGTAAAATATCCACCCAACAAACTCATTGGCAAACAATGGGTGCTTCTCCATGATACTCAAGACCTTTTCCAAATATGTAATATCCCTTTCTGGATATTATCCAAAAAACCTATGATATAAAAGTGTAGATTTAAACCCGAACAGTAAACCAGTATCCAATATAAATACCAGAATTTAAACCGATTTCTAACCAGTACATTAGCGTGCAAGAAAACTCAGGAAAGATTATTTTATTTCTCCAATATTCAGAAGTTTATACATAACCAGCAGATTACTACAAATAACTGTCCAGTAACGTTACTGTATTTTACAACAGCAATACAATAACATGCAAAAATCCCAATAATCCAATCTTATAAGCTGAAAAGACAGTCAGATTGGAAATATAAATTGAACCTGTAAGAAGGCTAAGTTTGTGTCCAACCTCCAAAATCTTCAAAGGTCTGCGTCCTAGAAGAAATAACCAGCAACTGTTTCCAACTCCTAGATTAATATTTGTTTGAATATTATAATCTTCATATATTCCCATGTGGAGCTTGTTGTACCTTTATCTCCTTTCCCAATGTGATGCACATTTCTTTCAAGAAATGTGGGATAAATCACCTTTTTGTCTTTTAGTCCCTTAAGTGAACATAGTACCTTTTTAAAAATAAAGTGACAAGTTAAATGACTTTAAAAGTCACTTAGCTAGTAAACTATATAATCGTCAGGCATTAAAATAACTGACCAAACGAACTTGGATAAGCACATGTAATAGCTTGTTGGAAAGCTCTCGGCAAGACGCTTCCAAACCAACACTGAGATATCAAGAATACTGAGCTCTATTTACTTACTAAAAATAGTAAGCATCTGGACAACCTACCAAAAACTGCTCTGATGGCTCTGAAACTGGAAATGTCTAGGTCAAATCTCGAATAGAACCCCATAATGAACCTTCTCGCCTCCGAAACCTAGGCAAAGTGAGCCGGCAACACTGAATTATAATGTCCCAGAAAAAGAGGAAAGCCTCATTTCTCAAAGATTGGTTGCTCTCAAGCAATCCGCTCATACCTGTAGAAATCAAATGCCAGGATCCCATACTCGCCTCGAGAATGAGGTTCTACTCCTCAGCCGATGTATCCCGACATGCATCTTCTCAAACTTAGAATGGTGAAACAATACAATAGGAATCAATGTGCCAAATAATTGAATGCTAAGATCCCATGTCTCACCATAAAGGGACACCAATTGCCACGTGTTGCTGCCTTGTGTGCCAAAACACTCAGTTAGATGAAAACCTCACTCCATGAGTGACCCTGTGAGTAGTGTCAAGTGAAGATGGGGACCCAACAATATACCCATATCCACCCCAAGAAGATAGTAACCAAACTCTCCATCTAGCTCCCCGACCAAAGACCATACCTAGGGATGCTCCACTTGGATCCCAAGTGAGGACTCGTGCGCTCTTTGAGATACCACTGACCAATTCTTGTAATATTTGCACCACTGTACCACTGTACCACTCCTGTAATATCTGTATCGATGATAATGATAGATCCGGCCAATCTAACTCAATCAATATATCACCCAGGTGAAAACGAAGTAATCCTGATCTCTGGATCTTTGATATGTTAGAAGGCTGAAACACACAGATCATAATCATGTGACTGTGTAGCAACACCGCATAATCCGCCAGATGTAAGATACTATTAACACTTGTATCCCCCACTACCCAATCAACATGATCCTGGGTAAATGAAAGAGTGGTTGGTGAATCACCAACATCATGAGTGCTAACACTGTCTTCAATACCTTGCTGAATAAAAAATGTACACACCTCATGAAGAACGTATGATAATGTGTGTTCTCTCCACTCTCCTGCAAAAAAACTCATTGACCCAGCAGAGAAATCCCCAATCAACAAGTAGGACGTGGCCATCTCATAAGAGCTAGGTAATAAAACTATAAGTAAGTTGAAAAATCCCTCCGAGCATGCTAAGGATAAATCTGAACTTCCCACTCCACCATAAGTACTCTCACTTATGTCAAGGTCTTCATAAAAGGAAGGTTCACCATTACTTGAAATTTCGGAATTATCCTCACTTGCGGTATCACTAACCATGTGCTCATGTGAAGATGTACAGCTGCTGTCATAAAAATTAGAATTTTCAGACTCATCAACTTGCTGATCCATAGAATTTTTTTCACCATAGGAAGTCTCAAACGGGGAACATGTGATTAAATCACATTGTTTGCCTTCACATCTACCCACTTTATGAATTCCTTCAATGATTTGTGTGATTTCTTGTGCCCTTGAACCCCGGTTATCTTCTTCATAAGTGGCTGCCCCACTCGTGTGATTTTCAGCATTGTGGATGAAATAATGTGTTAAGCTCAATTGAAGGCATAACTCATCTATCACACTCTCCTTATTCCTTCCAAAATTTTATTGCTAGATCTCTGTCCATTAATAGTTGCAAATACTCATATTTTATCATTTTCAAGGTTTCAAAAATAGTGTATAAAAGAGTACTTGTGACACCACATACATTACCATGACTCTCTTCTATCACAATCTGCCACATGAAATCCTCAACCAATTTGGAAGAATCATCCATCCTTGTCAACACTTGGACAATCTTGTCGTCTTTGACCAAAAGCATATCCAATAAGTCAAGGAGTGAAAATGATTTTTGACCATCTCCTTCAAACACAAGTTGCCTGCTCTCCATAGAATTTTCTGATTTTTCAGCACCTTGGGAAACAACATTCTCAAATATATCCTCTAACTCAATGTGTACTAGACCATCTATCTTGCCAACAACGCTGTCCATTTGCTCCTCAAAATTTGATATAATTTCCAGCCTGGTATCACCATAAAATTCATCCAAGTTAATTTCCATGTCACCAAATAAGATGTTGGAGTTGCCTACGTTGGCAATTTGGTCAATTCTACTGCATGGGCCATTAACCTGCTCATCAGAAAGACTAGTGTAAACAGCTCCATAAGATACTTTTGTCTCCCAATTACTTATTAGTATACTTGTGTCATTATTAGTGCTACTATCAGGTTGATTGATATCTTCCCTATGCAAATCTCTATAACTGTCCTCTGTAAGGAGATCTCGAGCCAATTCATAGTATGTGTTTCTCATCATATCCGTCTTGTTTTGCAGCTCTAGCTGAAAGTCCACAGTAAGTCTTTCTGAAGCTTTGACAAAAAATTGTTATAATCATGGTACAGTCTCCTCACTTCAGTTTTAACATAAAGTTGGTAGTCTCGGGCTAGCTGGTGCTGCCTATTTGTGTCTTTCAAGACATAATTTGGTTTCTCTGGACAATCCTTCTCCCCATATTTACAATAGTCGTGGCCCTTCCCTTTGTCACCCATATTTTCTTGCCACCACTACGATATTGATTCCAGATTTTGGTCAGAATATCACTATAATGATCTCACCTAAACTGATCAAAAATTTCAGGCTGGTGTAGAAGATGTTTCGTCAAACAGTTGGTGCTAAAATTGTTTGAACTATGTAAGTCACTAGGAACTCTAAATTTCTGATGTAAATTCTAGTATGATAATTGCGTAGTTTTATACATGATTTCAAATTTCTAACTTGGTGAGGGCATACAGCTTGAACAAGAACTGCTTCACCTAGGTGTTGCTCAAAAGACCATGGCTCCCCAGTGCTTATAAGATTATGAGGACGAAGATGAATAATTTCTCCCTGTCAACAGGTGCAAGAAATGATCAATCCAGGGCTATACGGTCCATAGTAGACTTGATCAACTTTGCAAATCTGCAAATAGCTCTTCAAATCTGAATTATAACTAATGCCCAAATCAGTGATATCCGATTGCAATGTAACTCTAACCAGCCCTATGGTGACTTCCTAACTCTCACGTCAAGTTTGGAGATTTTGGCATTTGTCTGACTGTACGGCCACCTTTGAAACACTTAGCAAATGATTAAAGAATGCTTTACAAGCTTCAATCTATAACTGATGAATCCAATCTACCCAACAAAAATAAATGAAGTAATTTTCTCTACCCAAGAAAGACATCAACCCTGGCTGGGAGTGTACAGATAGGTTGGAGAATAAGTAATTATCATAAACATGTCACCACTTTGATGCTAATTTGACATAGTGTTGCTCTTTTACTCTGATCTGCAAATACACCTGTGGGAATGCTCCAATAATGCCCAATTGAAGACCATATATAGATCTCCCTCAACTTTAAACTGGGGTTTCGTCCAATATACTTAAAGAAAATTGTCCTCAAAGAATTTGACCTGTTGCAATTGGCTCTAGACCCCGCATCCAAAATGATGTTGACAAAAATAAACCTTCCTCCAAGATGCGTTTATAATATTTACCACTATAATGCTCTGGGCTTATAATTTTAGAATTAAAGTATGGTGTTTAGCTGGAAGGAATAAAATCAAACGGTTTCCAAGTAGTCTGATATGTTTTGATACATTGCAATACATACAAAATGCTGCATATACATTTATGATTGAAGAGGTTTCATTTACTCACATTAGATTTCAATGTAATGTCAACCATTTACCACTAAACCAATCATTCTTGCACTACAGCAGCGCATAAAGTCTGAAATACCTGTTTTCCAGTGAAGGCATTTAGTCAAACAGTTTGCAAGCAACTTATACAGTGACAAACTTGCCTATTTGCAATAACTAAACATGTAGAAAATCCTTGCCAACTTAAAGAAATGAACAAGACAATATAATTATACTGCCGTAGGCTACAGGCGGTATTGGTTGGTCGAGCACAAAACATACGTAAGAGTTGGGCACTTGGTCTGGAGGTCGTGAGTTGGTCTTCTCTAGCTGGAAGTGTTTGGCTTTTCGCGGACTTGTGTTTCACCCAAAGTGCAACTTAACTCTCTTCCCCGTGCGACTGGAGGTGTCCCTATGCCTACCCACGTGTCATTCCTACTGTCTTTGTGAAGGAGTCCCTTGACTCGAATACTGCTTGCGACTTCCTAAAATCGGCAATACACCTTAAATTCTTGCCCTTGCTTGACACCCGCTTGTATGCTGACATGTCCCAGAATTTCGTGAATCACCGTGTTTTTTTTTTGAGGGACTCCCGCAGTTCTCTATATGATGCCCGACAGTTGCTCGTGGCCTTCCCCGTATGCACCTGCGGCCCGTAAGAAAGCACCAGCCACGACCCGCATGAACAACTTCTAGCCTAAGACCTCCCATTGACGAAAAAAATAAGTGCCGTGAGTAGAGACAACACCCACGTGAAGGGCTTTGTCGGCTGTGAGAAAAACTATACAAATAAATATAGCAGGTGACAATTTTGTGTTTCAATGCTGCCCAATGTTATTCATTTTCCTCAACTGTTACTTCCAACTAGTTGCCCACAATGTTCCCAGTCACAGTTGTTTATCTAAACCTTCACATCAGGTCTCACAGATTTTCCTTTAATGAATATTTTCGACCTTTCCTTCAAAAGATTATCCCAAATCTTCTGGTATATAAATTGATCTTGCAGTAGACCATTGGGATGTGGCTCTAAGTATCGCTGAATACCATCATATAACTGGTAAACATTTTCATAGTCTGAACCTTTTGTTCTGATATATGCAAATGCCTATAAATCTGTTTAAAGATATCTCTTTGGAAATCTGAAACTAAACATTCTGATTGTACCCAACAGGATGGTAGGTTCGAGTCTCTGATACCACTGTAATATCCATTTCCGGATATTTTCCCAAAAACCCGTGATATAAAAGTGTAGATTTAAACCCGAATAGTAAATTAGTATCCAATATCAATACCAGAATTTAAACCGATTTCTAACCAGCACATTTGCATGCAAGAAAACTTAGGAAAGATTATTTTATTTCTCCAATATTCAGAAGTTTATACATAACTAGCAGATTACTACAAATAACTGTCCAGTAATGTTACTGTATTATACAACAGCAATACAATAACATGCAACAATCCCAATAATCCAATCTTATAAACAGAAAAGACATTCAGATTGGAAATATAAATTGAACCTGTAAGAAGGTGTCATGTCCCCACTCTAGCTCAGTCTAGTAGAGACATGTGAGTCAGCTTATTATGGGGTCTTGTAGGCTGACAGGGCTGGATAAAGACCCAATATGGTTATTCAGTGTTGGGGACTTGGTGTTCTGGCAGTTATTGATCAGTTGGGAGATGTTCCTTGTTTTTAGGAGACAGTTCCTATATTTATGGGGTTCATTCCTACTTTTTAGGAGGTATGATCATGCACAGGGTTGGGTTTCCATGAGTTTGTTCTTTGGGTTCAATTTCAGAGGGATAGAGCTTGTTTCCTAAAATTTAGGAACATCCCTAGATTTTAGGAATGAGACTGCCATTGGATCCTTGATTTCCGACTTCAGTCACAGACAGGTGACAGGATGATTTTATGGTTTGTGATGTCAGTTGGGCATTTTGTAGCTATTTGGGTTATATTTTTAATATTTCCTAAGTTAGCGTTTAATAATTAAATAAGGCTAAGTTAATAGCCATTTTGGAGTAATAAGGGGAATTTTGACCTCATCTGGATGCGTACCCCTTGGTGTGATAGCTCGTTGGAAAGGTCTTGAACTTTTCTAAATCTTTCTCTCTGGTCTCAGGGCGATTCAGTGAACGGATTTATGTCTATGGAGAAAAAGGGTCATTTTTAGTAACATTGCCACTTTAAAATAAGACTTAAATCACTTTTGTAACCCAACGCCTTTTGGAGTCACTTTAGAGTTCGATTTGCTTTGGAAGGGGTTATAAGGAGATGGAGGCGACATTCCTCATTCATATTATGCATTTTTAAACTTGTTTACAAATTTGCTCTGCTTGGGCGATTTTATTCTGGGACGCAAACTCCAGGGTATTTACTGGTTGGGACGTAACCCTCAGCAGTATTTGGTCTTGGAATTTTCAGTGGTGTCAGTTGTTATCAGGGAAGGAGGACACCATTTCAGCTTGGGTCAACAGTATTGTTTAGTTGGGCACAATTATTGGTACATGGGGAAGTGAGCCTTGCAGCAGTAGCTGCCATTTGCAGCACTTTGAAATAGAGAGAGTCGGATAATCAGCAGCAGACGTACGCATGTTCACAGTCCTTTTCCATCAGCTAGTGTGGCATCATTGTTAAGGAAAATGTATTGGATTCTTTATTTGGTTCTATAATTCAGAGATCTGCTTGGTACGATTTGTATCAATTCTGATTTTACTGCATATTGTTATTTATTTTAAGACTCTTTTCATATCATTTGCTCCTCCTCATTTCTATGTTGAATAATCATCAAAAACGCAAAAACAAACAAACTCTTCTGCATTTCCATCTAGTTCTGCAAGAAAACTTTAATAAACAGGAAAAACAAAATTAAAAAGAAAAAAATATAATAAAGCTACAGCAGATTAGCAGCAGAGATCCATCAGGGATCTTTCAGAAGGCTAAGTTTGTGTCCAACCTCCAAAAGCTTCAAGGGTTTGCGTCCTAGAAGAAATAACCAGCAACTATTTCCAACTCCTAGATTAATATTTGTTTGAATATTATAATCTTCATATATTCCCATGTGGAGCTTGTTGTACCTTTATTTCCTTTCCCAATGTGATGCACGTTCTTTCAAGCAATGTGGGATAAATCAGCTTTTTGTCCTTTAGCCACTTAAGTGAACATAGTACCTTTTTAAAAATAAAGTGACAAGTTAAATGACTTTAAAAGTCACTTAGCTAGTAAACCATATAATCGTTAGGCATTAAAATAACTGACCAAACAAACTCGGATAAGCACATGCAATAGCTCGTTGGAAAGCTCTTGGCAAGACACTTTCAAACCAACATTGAGATATCAAGAATATTGAGCTTTGTTTACTTACTAAAAATAGTAAGCATCCGGACAACCTGCCAAAAACTGCTTTGATGGCTCTGAAACTGGAAATGTCTAGGTCAAATCTCGAACGAAACCCCATAAAGAATCTTCTTGCTTCCGAAATCTAAGCGAAGTGAGTCGGCAACACTGAATTATAATGTCCCAGAAAAAAGGGACATTACAAAATACTATGTATCCCTCCCATGTTCTACTAAATATCAAAATATCATCAAAGAATACCAAGTGAACTTACACTGTCCATTAAATATGCTATGTTCCCCCAAGTTTCCAAGACGACAAATTTTTTTGTTGATTTTGGAGAAAGGGGGGGCGTCAAATGGGGACGGCTATATAACAATAGGGAAAATTAAAATATATAAAGAAATTTAAAATATTTATATGAAAACATGGATAAAGCATGTACTTTTACATAATAGAACCTTTAAATATAAGAATCAACATAATTCATATGCCAAATTTGTGTTAGTTTGAGAGTCAAAGTCTAATTTGTTCTAGAATTCAAGGTCAAAGTCTCCTAGGTGTCCCCAAGTCTTTGAGATGTTTTCGGGACGAGGATGGTTGAAAATATATTAAGGACGCGTCCCCGGGCAACACTGTAAATGTGGTTCATACATGATTGGAACGTAGCAAGTGCGATAGTGAGTTTGAAGGGCATCACCAAAAACTCGTAGTGTTTGTAGTGGCATCTAAAAGTCGTGTCATGCACATCATCCTCACGAACCTGAATCTAATGGTACCTTGAACAGAGATCAATCTTCGAAAAGTAGCTGGCCCCATGGATTTAACCTTTACTCTCGAGCAAGTGTGCTCTCTTTGTGCTCTCAACTCTTAACAGGGTTGCATATTTAACAAGGACCAATGTACTAAATGCTATGTAATGACTTCTAACTGAGTAATTTTCAGATTAGTGCATCATCTTGTGGGTTTAATCCCCACTAGGGTTTTCCCTTGGCCAAGGTTTTCTTATGAACAAAATCATGGTGTTATGAGTTCTCTTTAGCTATATGCTTTACTTTCATGCATTGTTCTTTGAGAATGTTTATGGTTAAGTTGTAAAATGTTGAATTGGTTTAAAAGTGCTACAACACTAATTCACCCCACCCTCTCAGCGTTGCTTGATCCTAAAAGAATGAGTTATTGATCAAGTCTAAGGAATAGTGTTGGTTCTGATTTTATTTTCGCAATGTGCAATCAGATTACTACTGTGCTAAGAGCATCTGCCATCCCTTATATATTTTGTAAATATGCAGGTTTACTACTATTGATTGATCTGAAGTAATCACTTGTGTGGCATTAACCTTTTAATGGCAATACAACACAAAAACGTAATTAAAAACAATAAAATAATGTTCACATTTATTTTTTCGCATGGGCTGGCCACGATAAAGTGCTACTGATAGGACTTGCTAGGACTTAGCCTAGTTAGCTAGCACAACTCGAAAGACTTTGCAAGCTTGACTTGGCTTGGGAGTTACAAGGCTTGACTTGGCTTGGGACTTGCAAAGTCTTGTAACTATGGTTTACATTAATTGTTTCTCATGCCTTTTTGGTCATTGTAATCCTTTCTTATAAGGGATATTAATAAATGTGCTAGAGAATAGCTGGGGGTAATGGTCTTCGATGTATTGTATCAAATTTCATGCATTAGTATATGGTTTGAAATGCAAAACCATTCAAACCTAAACACTCAAAAATCATAGCTTAAATGTAGAACTAGTAGGGTTCTTACATTGATATTCATGGTAGAGTTCACTATTAACAAGGGGTCTGCTTTATTTGCCAATAATTGTTTTGCACTTTCCCTTTTTTAGATTACTTAGGAATTATATCAAATAGTTAGTATTTTTGTTGTTGGATAGCCTGCTATCGTTTCTTCTGCTGTAACTGGTCCTGTTTTTAATCAGGAAAGACTTTCTGTTACTTTTAGATTTTTTGGACCTAGGACTTTGAAAGCTGGTTCTGTCCCGTCTTCACTTTCTAATCTTACCCATAATACTCTTCCTGGCTTTGCTACTGGTTCTGTTGTCGCTAGTTCCGTTATGGTTTTGTTGCTACTGTTGGTTTTGCTATTGAATCTGCTGTTGCTGCTGATTCTTCTGCAGTTGGTTCTTCTTCTATGGCAGTTGGTTTTGGTACTATTGATACTTTCACTAGCTCTGTTACAAGTGCTGGTGCCACTAATGGATCTGCTATCTCTTCTGGTCCTTCTGCAATTGGTTCTTCTTCTATTATCTTGGGGTCTCAAGACTTGGTTTCCCAAGACTGACAAAATAAGGCCTCCATGGTAAAGGAGCGGTGGACCCCTGAAATTGGAAAACATCATAAAAAGATCCCTTTGGAATTTGATGACTTTGTGCTCCCAAAAGGAGGTAAAGGAAAAGCCTAAACTTTTCCATGTTTCAATCAAGTTGTGGGGAAGATGGGCTTCATATGTGTTGATGTCAGTTTTAATACCACATAACATATTAGCAATTGAACAAGACCCCTAAAATTGGAAAACATCATAAAAAGATCCCTTTGGAATTTGATGACTTTATGCTCCTAGAAGGAGGTAAAGGAAAAGCCTAGACTTTTCCATGTTTCAATCAAGTTGTGGGCAAGATGGGCTTCATATGTGTTGATGTCAGTTTTTATACCACATAACATATTAGCAATTGAATATCTGATACAGAGTATCAAACACACAATTCCTCTCTTGAAAAGTTAATACTCATGGGACATGAAAAAGATCCAATGTTCCTTACACCTGTGGATGCTAACTCAATTATATCGATGTGATTTGATGGTAATCACATAGGTGGCCTTATGTTGTTTGCTTGAGGATAATTTGGACTTTGGTGGAGTGAAGGTGATGGTGATTCGGTGTGAATGCTAGATGATGTTGATGGGAAGGTGATGGTGAACAAGTGTGCTTTGATACTTGACTTCTCACTTTCTTCTCTATACTTCGACTACTCAACTACATGCTATTCTACTCCTACTCCTATGAATGGAAGGATTACCAAATGGACGGGGATCGAATCAAATGAAAGTTTACTGGCGGCTCCACCTCCACAGATGCAATGATTCAAGGAAAGGAAACTAGTTTACCACACAAGGCTTCCCAACAAGCCGCTAGGATGCTAGTGGCCTAGTATTGATCCCTATCAAACATCTACTAATGCTACCATGCAACTATCCATCTATTTTACCCTTAATTTTACTTAACAACTTCTTGAAATCAAATTTACTGCAACAACTTCAAAGAGAAATCTAATGCTAACAATTGGAAGTAGAAAACCTGCAACAATACCACAAGCTCTTAATCACCATGCAAGTCACAACAATGAGAAAGAAATAGCGATTTTTGGCATTATCTTATGCAACAATTTTCTTCAACCATTACAAATGAGAGCAAATGGCCTTATATAGATGTTGTTGGTAAAATGTGTAGTGTAGCCGACGGGTAGAGTAGTATCCGAACGGGCACATGACGCTTGAGTCACCCCTTCGGAAAGGTATATGTACATGTCTGAGATGGACTTTGGAATCATCAGTTATTTAATCGATAGATCATTGTAGTCATTGTAATGGGATTGTAATCTGCAAGTGCATACATGAATAAAGTACCTGTTCTGAATTGAATCGTGTTATACTTGTGTTAAACTTCTTACCCTATGCGGTAAACATTTGGCGTCGTTGCCAAACAAACCTGGAACGAAGGAATGATATGAAGATTGATGCCGAATTTGCCAAACAAAGATCGGAATAAGGTGAAAGATAAGAATGAACTAAGTACAGCAAAAGAAATTTTAATTTTAACACAGCAAGCAGAACGCAGACAGAGACTTCAGCAAATTGCCGAGCGGCACTGAAGGGGTGAAGAGGCATAGACAGAGGGAGTGCACTCACCTAGTAGGCTGAGGAGTGCCGAGGAATTGCTGGAAAAAACTCGACAACGCTTAAATTTGGTGGAGGAAACAAGGGAAGAATTCCTTAACCTGTATACGCCGAGGGGAGAGTGTCCGAACGGAAGGGAAGCAACTCGCACAGCTCGGAGTGCCAAGGGAGCACGAGCGTAGAGGGATCTCTTCGTTCCTGATACACTGGACGAATGGATACAGGCGGAGAATAGAACATCACTTGAAGACTTGTCATCAGACAACGCAGTTGTTGGGAACAAGATTGTTGTCCAGAACAGTGTGAGAGCATAGAACAGTGCGGGAGTCCAGAATAGCGCGGGAGCACAAAACAGCACGGGAGCTCAGAACAGCGCGGGTACACAAGTACCTCAGAATCAAAGACAACAAACAATGGCTGGCCTTAAAGAAAAGTTACCCAAGTTTCATGGTGATGGTTTAGCATACCCTATCAGACATTGTAAAACGTGTGAAACCATATGGACGGCAAATGGTGTGATGAATGAGGATGATTGGGTAAGACAATTTCCAGCGACCCTACGGAGTGTGGCGATAGACTGGTTTTCTGACACTAGTCCTTAGAAACTTAATACATGGGAGAATGTTAAAAAATAATTTATAGCAAAATTCAGATTACTCCGAGATGATAATGAAATAGTGGCAGAAATCTACAGCACCAAACAAGGAAAGAATGAGACAGTCCGAACCTATTCCAGGCGACTGAAAGAATTGATCGGAAAGATGGAGAGTCAACCAACGGATGGGTTGAAAAAACGGTGGTTTGTGGAGGGGCTACGGTTGACTCTTAAACAGAAGACCGTACGACCCTTGGGCAAAGAAGACCATCTGTTATCATCCAACAATAAAGAAGTTGTGCATACATACTTATTAAGAAATGATCAGCAGTGGGGTGGAAATTGTACTTCAAGAAGGAATGCAGACCATTTTTTTGGTACAAAGGAAAAAGAAAATTGTTTTGATTATCGAAGTCTGAGTTTCTCAAAGTCAGGGATGGCGTAGCAGGAGAGGTTAATCGATCAGGGCAATTGTTGAGATTAGTTTTTATCAGTTTTCTAGCGGGTGTGAACAATGGATACAAGCTGGTGACACCATCTTTCTAGGAGAAGCCGTACCAAGCTAGGCATAAGAGAAGCCATACGGCTGGGAAAAAATTTGACAGGTCAAGCAATTCGTAATGTACGGTGGGATCAGGAAGAATTCCATCTAAGTTATAAATTGGAGCCGTACTTTTCAAGGAACCTGTACTAAGAAAGCTGTACCATTAACTGGAAGGCTGAATTCAAAAATCCGTGCAGTACAAAAGCCAAAAAAATTTGTGAACAGTAATTGCCATAACGGTGTGACATTTATGCAGTCTGCAGGATAGAGGAAGTGGAAGAGCAAAAAAAAAAAAAAATGGTGTGTTCCGTGTAGGTTTGTATGGGTTTCGTGCGTTGCCCCCTAGACCCCGAGTCGTTGCGGATATCAGTCATGGGAAGTGTGACCAGTTGATGAGACCTAGAGCTACTGCTGTAGGCATGAGTGTTTGTGTGTCAGAGGAGGCACTTGGAGTAGGTGTTGGGCATAAGGCTGTCTTGGTGGATGCGTAGAGAGCTCGGGAGGAGCTGATCATCTAGTTGAAGGTAGTATGGCGACACTTGGCTAGATGTAACCAGGAGTTGGAAACATAGAAAGCAGCACAGGTGGCTATCAAGGTCAGCTAAGGAGATAGTATTGTGTTAGCAGAGGCTACAGATGCAATATGGGTTGGAGTCCGATTTGGTGCAGGCATAGGATGAATGTGAAAGTGATGTGACAGAAACAGATCTATCTTGTTGTAGTTAGTCAATTAATGTATTTTGTTGTTAATTTGTCTCAGATATTTTGTAATTGTCGTCCGGAAATGACCTTTCTTTTGGGGGGGGGGATGATGTTGTCGGTAAAATGTATAGTGTAGCTGACGGGTAGAGTAGTATCCGAACGGGCGCGTGTCGCTTGAGTCACCCCTTTGGAAAGGTATATGTACACGTCCGAGATGGACTTTGGAATCATCAGTTATATAATCGATAGATCATTGTAGTCATTGTAATGGGATTGTAATCTACAAGTGCATACATGAATAAACTACCTGTTCTGAATTGAATCGTGTTATACTTGTGTTGAACTTCTTACTCTATGCGGTAAACAATAGAGGCCAAAATGTACAATCGACGGTAGAGATCAAAAGCAAAATCAATGATCCAGATTGAATCCTAGAAACCCTAATTAGGGTTGCCACCCCATCAGCCAATGAGAAGATGCCACCTCATCAATTGGCCAATAAAAAAAAAGGAAAAGTGGCAACAAATGAGAAGGCACCAAAATGGTGGCCAATCAGAATTAGACACTTGTCCTATTCTAGAAGAATGAGAAATTGCCACTTAGGCTTACATCAAATGATCTTCTAATATAAGTCTCCCTTTTTTCTTTCATTTTTTTAGCTAAGGCAATGACCCTAGCTAGCCTTTCGTTGACTTCCTCTATGGGAGGGCAAGGTGTATGCTTTATCTTGAGCTTAGCCGATTTCATTATGTTGCTTGCTGCCTGTTGTGTCTTCTCATATTCTTTTGCATATCCGATAAAGGCATTGAGGGAGGAAAGGGTGCCCAAATGTTTCTTCTTGATAACAACCTTTCCTAACTCATCCAATCTCGATCCAAGTCCTGCCTCATTGATGTCCTCTTCGCTGATGTCTTCAAAATCAAGTGCCACCCCAATGTCACTCATCATGGTTGAAATGGAGGTGTCGACGCTTGGGCTATGATGTGCAACTGCCTTTTGTATCTCCTCGAGTGTTCTCAAATGGTAGTCAAGGCAACAAACCAAGAGTCAACCGCACTTAATCCTCTTTCATCAACCAACTTGGCCCTTTTCAAATATGTCCCCGGTAGCCCAATGAATGCCTGTAGCCTGGGAATAGCTAAATCCTTGACTGGAAGGAAATCCTTCCACTCCTCTTCAAATACTTTGAATTTGTTTCTAACGGTCACCAATGACCAAAATGTCGAGATGAAGGAAGGCAAGAAATTTCGCCCATATTGGATTGTATCATGGATCCAATCCCTAACTTCATGTAGTTGAGTTGATATCTCTTCTAAGTTGCTCTTGATGTCTTGAGGAAGGGCTACCTGGTGCAACTATTGGATGGGATGGCAATCTCTTCAATATTTGTTCTCGGACTCCAACTTTATGATCCTTTCATTTGCCTTCCTCAACCTTTCTCTAATTGAAGCTATACCCTCCTAGATCTCTTCACATTCCATGTCATCTGTGTTTCTTCCCAAATTATGCTCCACTATCTCATATTCTTGTTGACTGTTGGTATAGCAATCTGAACCTTTCGGTGACCATCACTGTCGCTCCTGATTACCTTTGCCACTTGTTTCTGGTTCTCGCTATCAACCTTTTCTATTAGTCCTCGGATGTCTTCAATTGTTCGGGCAGTTATTATCTCGCCTCTTGGCATAAGCATTTGCCTTAACTATAGTGGTGTGCATCTCCCCAAATCTGGATTTGGTTCGACTAGCAAAGCATCACCAACGGCCTCGGGCGCCTAACTTGTTTGCTCAATATCAATTGGTCCATCTTCTTCTCCACTAGCAACTGTCATGTCATCTCCACATTGGTCTTCTAAGAGAGGAGAGTACTCGGTGCTCTCACTATAACCACTTGATTTTGAATCAGAGCTCATCTCTACTGCAGCCCCTTTATCTGCACCTTGGAAGTCTCTTGGGACAAACTATGCTTCCTGCTACTCTAATGTATGTAAATTGTGGAAATTAGATGAACCAATTCCCATACTTCTTGATCCTTGCTTTTTCTTCCGATGAGAATCTCCTAGCAGGTGTCCCTTGTAATACCCTTACTGTCTTCATGGCAAAGGCATCGCAAAATATTTTGTAATTCTTGTTGTGCAAATGAAGTTGCAAATAGTGTTCATGCACCAAATACTACCCCAACCCATTGCCAACTTCTCCTAAGGCCTTAAGTCCCAGACTTTTATCAATTTAGCAATTAGGAAAAACAGATAGGATCCCATGTAGAATTGCTTTTGGTTTTGTATAGTTCTAAGTTGCAACTCTAGATTCTCGCTTATGATCCTAGCCCAATCAAATCTTCTTTTTCCTTTTTCAATTTCATCAATAAAGAAGTACATCCATTTTTCGAATTGCATACCTTGAGCTAGGTGCATGATCTGACCGAGGAGAAAAACGAGATCGCCATATTCTGATTTGAAGTCGGCCACTATGAGCCTCAATGATTTGGTAACTCCCTTCTTTCGTTCGCGTAGCCAATCCTGTTTTAGATGTGTGAAATAAGCGTCCTGGTTATCTTGAAGTAATTTGGCTACCTAATCCATCATTACCACCGTCATGCTCTTGTACTGGGGAATGTTAAATGCTTCTTCGATCGCCTATCTACCAATATTGGCCAACACTCTCTTCCCTTCATAAAAAATGATGGATTTACTGGTCAGATCAAACCTGGATGCACATTCCATAACCAACTTTGGACAAGGCAATGTAGGAGGAAATGCTGTTGCATGTACAATTCCACTTCTATATATCTTCTGTGCCAAGAGGGATTGTCCTTTCTTTAGTCTGTCCTTTACTTGTATCATATTTACTGTATTGACATTGATGTCGCTTATTCGCCTCATTTTCTAGAAGAAAGTTTTTTTGGGCATCATATCCTCTTTGTCTTTCTTAGTATTTGTTCCCTTAGAGTTCTTGCTTGCACTAACATCTACCATCCTAAACACTTATTTCTGCCCCTTCATTTTAAGTGATATGGACTACCCTTTTCGATCTCTAATCTTCTTTCTATCGATGGATTCTACACTTATTTTTGCCTCGCCAAGTCCTATTACTACACTTGTCAATTTCCAAACTTCAACCTAGGGGTGGAATTGCCACTTATTTCTGCCTCTTCAAATGTCCTATCATGAATTCTACACTTATCAATCTCCAAACTTCAACCTATGATGAGATGAAGTGGTGGATGATGAATGCAAGAAGAACCAAGGGAAACAAAACAAGACAAGAACGAAAGAGCGAAATCCGCTTAAGAACCCCTTTCAACTCTAAATGGATTGAAATTACCTTTACCAATAGCCGGGTCTTCTTGAAGTTTGGATCAGACTCAAAATTTCAAATCCCTTGCAAATCTTGATGCCCTAGCTGGAAAAATCAGAATTTGGTGCTCTTGGAATTGCCCATGCATGTGCCACAAAAATCAGACTTTACCACTTGTTTCCTCGTTCAACCAAAAATCATCCAAGCTTGGTAGAAATTGCAGCTTCTTGCTAGAAAAATGAGACCCTAAAAATCGGCTAGGGCAAAGAAAAAAATCGCAGCCTTCTAGCAAACATAACATCAAATTTAAACAATAACAAATCTGCCCTCCAACTTTGCAATTCTGAAAATGATCTCCTTTGCCAAAACAAATCGCCAAAATGGAAAATTCAGATCTGCCCTAGAGAAGCCGCTAAGCATGAGAATTTTGCCATTAACATGGAAAATTGCCAATATAGAGTGCAAGTCTGTCCCTTCAAAGAAAATCACCAAGCATGGGAGATTTCTATCATGAAGAAAATTGCCAAAAATAATGTCAATCTGCCCTCTCAAAAATCGCCCAAGGAAGAAAAAATCTGCTCCAAGTCAAAATTGTCAAACACCATGAAGAGGAAGAATGAGGAATGAGGAGATAAGGGGAATGAGCTTCCTCTTATACCCAATTTGTCTGCCCTCCTTAGCTAGCCGACTAGGACCCTAGGAGAAAGAAAACATTAATTAGAGCACAAACTTGGTCCCAATTAAATGTTTAGCCAAAAATTAATTTTGCTGAAATGAAATTTACTTTTTTTTAATTGCCAGTTAGACAAGGATTGCAAAAATTAAATAAATAAAGCCTTGTAGACATTAAATGTTTCCATTTAATGATGATTTAGTAATTAATATATCATTAAAAATCGGATTTTGGCTACCCAAAATTGATTTTTTCAATTTTAAATTACTAATTTCTTTAAATATTTTAAAATCTTCAAGGCAAATTTAATCCATTTAAAGCCAATTTTTGCAATTTGATCCAAATCAATTTTCCCATGCAATTTTTATTTTTATTTTTTGACAAAAATAAATCATTTGTGTAGAGTCTAAAATTGATTTTCTTATTTGACTTCATCATCACAAAATTAATTTTTTCACTGAACAAATTCAAGATTATCCAAAAATTTTAAATCTAACAAAATTTCATTTTTTGAAAATTACTCAAGTTTATACAATTATATCCAAATTTTCAAAAAAAAATGGTCTAAGTACAAAATTTACAATTTTATCCTGCCAAGTGTTGTTCTTTGAAATTTGTTCGGCCTAAGGATGAAATTGGTCATTTTGGAAAGTCAAGCTTAAAATCGGGTGAAAATAAATCTAACCTTCTCTTTCCGGGCCTGAAGGCATCCAAGACTCAAAATTTTCAAAAAAAATCAAAATTTCTACACAACTTCAAAAAAACTTTTGCCAAGGCGACCGAAAAAAGGGGGTCCCCATAATTTTGGGGCGATGGTGTGAAAACTTCACAACAATATGTTGTACCTTCTTTGGTCTAGCTTCTTCTTGTTTGATCTATGGGGTTTGAGGGTCCCTCAGAAATTTGTTTGTTGGAGATGTATATTGATTGTATCCCACTTCTTTTCTTTTGTCCCGTCTTGTCTTGGTCTTGTTTCTTTGGGTGGAGCTTATTGAATATCTTTTGATGTGGGTGTCTGGTCCCTTTGTTTAAAACCTTCTTTGTTCTGGATTTCAGGGTCCCTTCAAAACCTATTTTACTTAATAAAAAACAATCTAACAAAACATAGGAACACCTTTTGCACTTAAAGTAACCAATAGGGAGTTGCAAATTTGCACCAACTAACAAATTAAAATCAATGACAACC
This sequence comes from Cupressus sempervirens, assembly GCA_028749045.1. NCBI lineage: Eukaryota > Viridiplantae > Streptophyta > Pinopsida > Cupressales > Cupressaceae > Cupressus > Cupressus sempervirens. The sequence goes on from CM053791.1 coordinate 148,558,079, forward strand.
AAACATTAAATAACTCAATGTATTACAGTAGTTTCTAACAACATTTCAGAATATATCTAACCTTCAATTCCAAACGTGAAGCCCATTATTACAAATGTTATGACTCATTTTAATAAATAACAGCGAATTGCCTACCAAAGTGCAGCTCCGAATTAAGTTTGCAGGTCTAATTCAACTCCCTGATGACTTCTACAAGACCTTGTATGTTGCTAATATATAGCAGAGTACTCCCTCCCTTCCTCAGTTTGTATGGACCCATTACACTAGTTTGCAGGCACATAAGCTGAGCATTGAAGTATCCCAAGTAGGTACAACCTCCTTTGTGATTGTCTCGGACTTGTTTGGTTGGCCTGGAGTCGTTTAGAAGTTGGAGTAGCCAACTCTAAACATACACAGTCCTCCATAACAAATATAAATTGTTTATTAGCTATCTATTTTCAAACTCAAGCCTTCTTCCTTCAAATCAAACTCCCATGAAAGTTGCAATCTTTTTCAAATGCAATAACAAATATTTTACGAACTGATATCACCTTAAGCTCCACAAAGTTAGATCCCAAGACTGTATTGTCCAACAACATCAAGATCATTAGCCAAGAGGGATTGCGTCCTTAAAGCCCTTGAAGAAAATTCCCATAATATTGCCAAATTCATAAATGTCCCAACATGCCAAAAAGAGAGCATTTCATTCCTTTATGCAACTTCCCATGGACTCATTCACTTGTTTTGTCAATGTGGGATAAAAAAACATAACGTTGCTTTCTTCCTCCAATTTTTTTGCAGATCCAATTTTCCTCCAAGTGCTTTTTCTTAAATATTTCCCACCTTTACCTTTTATATCTCCAATGTGTTATAAAATTAAGGGGAACCATTTAATTTAAATATTACCCACAAACTACAAACTTACGTTAATAAACATAACTAATTAAATTTAACTTTACAAAAGACTATATTAATGTGTAATAAATTATATCAATGCGAAATAAATGATCCCATCTATATTGAGCAATTTACCATTGACATACTATTGCATTGGAACTTCTTGGAATGAACTGTAACTGAAATTGCTTGAGCCAAATGGCCTGAAAGTCCTTGTTAGCCTACAGGACCAAGGGAAAATATGCTAATGACAATTGTGTTCTGAACTCTAGAATTGGGACATGAGTCCACCTTTTACAAAATTGCTTGTCCTCAACCAATTTCAGCTTTGGATGTTGCAAGATCTGATCACTCTCCCATGTCGCATCCTCAACAAGCAGGTTCTTCCACATAACTAGGTATTCCTTTATTGACCTCCTCTAAAGCAATGTTACTTGGGGATGCGTTTCCAATCTCAAGCCTCGTATTTCATAAACCATCCCCATTTTAGGGATATAGGGACGCCTGGAAACATGTCCAAGTCGTCCCTACAAAAGAAAGAAAATTAGAAACGCATCCCCAAAACTTCGGAAATGATCAACGTGTTTCCAGTTGGCGTTGATTGTCCCGGGCCTGCATAGTTGTTTCCAGTCCATCCCAAAGACTGATTGAAGTTTCCAATTTCAAAATAAAATTTAATTCAAAAAACACTAATAGATGGCAATTTTTTTCCCGTTCGTGGGCCTCATACATTGGAAGTCACTAAAAGAATAAAATATGTTATGTTTAACATAACATATGTTGAAAGTTTATTTGTTTTCGAAATCATTACAAACTTAGCATCCAACTATGACCAAAAATTCAAACTTTTGTTCAACAAACCAAACCTTAAAATGATTGTAAATTAAACTTTTGTTTGGTATTCATACTGCACACCTGGAAATGACTATTGCTAGGTTGAAGAATACTCGGATCATTTCTAGCTTTGATAATACTCTTATAGAAGCAATAATCACCCAGAAATACATTGTTCTAGCTGATTATTGCCTAGATATGATAGCACTAGCCGTCTAGGAAAGATTTGGCACAATAAACTCAATTATCCTCCAAAAAGCACAAGCAAGGGCTCTAAAGTCTAAACATATCACCCATATATGGTAGATTGATTCTCTCATTTGATGTTATCTTATGTTCCTATTCTTAGACTTCAGTATTCTTAGATGATGATTCGATTTGAAATTTTGATGCTATGTTCTATGCTGATTTGATGAATGGAATTGACAATTTTAAATTATATTGCTATGACGAATGTGACAATGTTATGTAGTTCTGAAATTCATGAATATATTTGAAACACTTACATTATATATATAGCCGTCCCCCTTCCGTACCCTACTCTAACCAAGGGAAAATTGCCTCAAAAACCTGTTTCCCCATCTCCCCATCCCCCTATCTCGAAAACCAGGGGTAACATAGCTCTAAAGTGTCCTCTCCCCTAGTATCAATGATTGCCTCAAGAACCAATATCAATTTCCATTCCTCGTCCATGGGTGGCAACTCTATTGATGGTACTACTTTGTGGCCCAAAGCTTTATAGAGTCGAGAAACATGAAACAAATTATGCACCTTGTTGGTGGCTAGCAACTCTAGCTCATAGGCTACCTCTCCAATGCACTGAGTGACTCTAAATGGTCCATAAAATCGTGGCTTAAGTTTCTCCACACCACTCTTGTTCAGAGAAGATTGTCTATAAGGGTGGAGTCTTAAGTTCCCTCAAGATGTCTTGATTCCCTTGTAGAAAGTCCTTGGCCTTAGGCACCCGACTGTCCCCAAAGAGTAAGTCCATTAAGTTTGGGGCTTCATACCCATATAATACCATAAACGGAGTCATTTTGATAGTCATGTGATAGATAGTATTGTAGCAATACTCACCCAAGTACAACCATCAAATCCAAGCATTCTATTGTCTTGATACATAATCTGCAGATAACCCCCAACTCACTTGTTTACTATCTTTGTATAGCCACTAGAGTGTAGATGGTAGCTAGTATTGGGGGTAAAGTTTTGTGTGACTCAATCTGAAAAGCTCCTGTTAGAATAAACTCAAGAACTCACTATCTCTATCACTCACTATATTCCTTAGCAACCCATGTAACCTAAACACCTCTCTAAAAAACAAATTTGCTACTCTGGCTGCTATGTAGTTGGTTGCAATAGCGTAGAAGTGTACAAATTTAGTCAATCTATCAACCACTACATAATATAGTCCTTACCCTACACCCTCGACAATTTTGTAATGAAGTCCATCAAAATATTTTCTCATTTCTAAACTGGAAACGTTAAGGGCTGAAGCAGTCTAGCTGGAAATGTATGCTCGTTCTTATTTTGTTGGCATATTGAGCACTCTCTCACATACTTTAGGAATTCATTGTTAAGTCCCTTCCAAATGAATCTCTCTCGAATCTACCTGTAAGTCTTGAAAAAACCCAAGTGACCAGCCGACGAAGCATCATGGAAATTTCTTGAGATCACTTCCTTAATGCATGAAGAAGGCACCAGATAGAATTTGTCATTATAGAATATGAGATCACCATTCACCATGTATCTGTCATCTTGAAATGTGCCTTCAACCAACCCTACTTCCCACTGATCCTTTGCATACTTACTACAATAATCTCCTTCCAATCAGCTAATATCTCTACCAATGAACACAAGTGTGGTCTTTGTGAGGCTGCATCTGCCAGCACATTCTTCTTCCCTTTGACATATTCAATGTCAAAGTCATAAGCCTGGAATGTGTGCTTTATAGGATTGAATAGATATATGATGTTGCTTAATAAAAGAGAGCCAAATGCAATTATGGTGTTGTCTACAAGATAATAGAATATGTATATTTGGGTGGCATTGACAACCAGGTTTGCTTTCTGTCACAGGGCCTTGGTTTGAGACGACAAATAGATAAATCAGTTACAAGTAAATTGAAATATACAGAAACCTATTATAGGGAGGTGGTGTGCAGACCGTCTAAGTTCCATACCAAATGATGTGGCTGAAGTGGTTAGAACGATCATTATCATTCTTTAATGAGAATCATCTACTGCCTATGGCAACGATATATTACAGACACATTGAAAATCTTTAGAAGGAAATGCTATACAAGATGCGTAGACTGTTATCCGATAAAAGCTTAGTATATAAAAAGGAATTTGTTCAAACTCATTGTAAAAGTGTTGTGTATAACAAAGACACAATATCACGCAAATAAAATGTATTGTCTTTACATCAATCAAAGGATAGTTATCGATTCAAAAGCAACATGGTAACGCGTCCGCAACAAATGACGTGAAAAATAGAAGTCAAGGATATATTGTTTTGTCTTATTCAAAGTATATGTCAGGTCGGGGTGACAATCAAGAAGCAAGGTTAATTCTTGTTTATTTTAAATGGCAATGATTGATCATGAATTGGTCCGGGGCTAACAAGCAAGAAGCAAAATCGTTTTTATATTTGAAACGGTGTATTCAAAATAAGTTATTGAAATGCTATGTATTTTGCCGAGTAAATGGAATTAGTTTAATATTCAACAAATGTTTACATTTGAGTGGTTGTAAATATTGGGGCCAAAAACCTTATAATAGAACTAGCAATACTTTGTTTAAAAGTTAATCATAGGAGTTGGCTGATGGTAGTTGAAAAGATTTTGAGCATTATTTATGTATTGTGCCCTATTCAACAAAGAGACAGAACATTGAATACAAATGCAAAGTTAAAAAAAAGGATAGTGCTGGCAGCAAACAAATGAAGTTATAGTAGCGCATTGGAAGAGATTATTCATGAACAAAGGGATGAAAGTTGATTGAATCATTTTTTACAAATAATTCTTAAGCCAAGTCAGAGAATTGATGTTATACAGTCTGTAACAAATCAAAGGTAGTATTAGATCTAGCACATTTAGCCAAATCTAATGATCATGCCTAATAGAGTGAGGCTCTTGAAGCGAATATCTTTGATGATTGAGATTATGAAGAGAGATCCTGACATTTCATTAGAGGCAATCTTGGAAAGAGAGGGAGCATATAGAGGATATGCTTTAGTGAAATTTTGATGATCTTGGCCATATTGATTCAGAGGGAGTAGACCATGTCGAGATGGATTCTCTGGTCATCAAGAAATTGTATCAGTCAGAGAACCATGATTCATGAGATGAAGTTCCATCCTTGCGCCAAAGTGAAGTTTATACATTATTGAAGACAAGTTTGGAGTTATTAACCAGAGTCCTTATTGAGAGGAAGACTCAACATCAGTGACTACTTGAGATGTACTATAATGCATCCTTCTCTGTGAGAGAGAAGTTTGAGGTGAAAGCCTTTGTGCCACCCTCTAGAAATGTTAATGGTGGATATCATGACAACACCACATGAGAGTATACATGGTGACTTCATATAAACTTTTGATGTCATGTGTGTGACTCAATGATTTTAATTGGCCTGCCCCTTGTGTACATCATGAGGAAGTGACGACTTCCAAATAACTATCACTTGTATTTGTTAAAGTTGTTGGAAGGTCACAATCTTTACAATAACCTAGTCTTCTAGAATGATGGATATCTTATGATGTCTAAGCAGATCATTATAGTTTATATCTTACATGGTGGATTCATTTCCTTAAATAAATCATGAATATAATATTCCTATGGTAAGTATTATTGAGGATACGTGTGCACATACCTTATGAACATTTGAGTACTTGGTAAATATCATGCGAATTGATATTTTGAGGCCATTACTTGAGGTACTTCATGAATATCACGTGACTTGATATTTTGAGGCCATTACTCTTGATACCATGAGATGATATCGAAAATGTGATTATCTTTTGATCAAAGATATTCTTAAACATGCCATGCTTGATTTTGTACTATGGCAATATCTAATTATGTTGTTTATCCTCCATTGCTAAGAGGAAGTGTTAATGATTGTAGCAACAATTGGATGATTCCCATCGATGAAATCGAATGTTTGAATGACCTATCGGTCTCAAACATTTGATATCTATCCTTCACAATTATTATCATGGAGCATTAGTATTATTGATAATAAAGTAGAAATATAATATATTATCATATAAGTTATTATCACATTCTTAATCATGATAATAAGCAAATGTTATTGACAACTAATGAGAGTCAAAGAGACATGTCTATACGGATACATGCCTCTTAATATCATATACATATGCATTGAGAAGGTAACTTGAAACACACAAAAATTTATAAATGCTATTATAAGTTAAAACAATGACAAATCTATTATTTAACACTCCTAGTAGGAACCTTACAAGTTGTCATTCCCAAGTGCAAGCAAACTTAGCTGGGAAATTCAGGAAAAAATCTAGCAAAGTCCTAATAGGGGGCATTGTATCAACACTCTTTTTGTGATTTGAATTAGTGTAACACCGGTGCTTGGGTATGTCGGGACACCATGACGAGTTTTCGGGACGAGGGAGAAAAGGGCCTCAATTTCGCGACAGCGGGGGGACAACCGTGAGAGGGTAGCGAGACAAGGGGGTGTTGTATACTATACATATAGAGCTTGATATGATAGTTATGAAATGATGTTTCAGTATAACATACAATATTAAAATACTCGAACATAGTAAAATAGAAACACGAACCAAAACTATTGAACATTCAACATAGTACATACCCAACAGTAACATTCAAAAATCAGAATTCAAATAGAAATTCAAGTTTCCTTCTCGGTGGCAACATAGTTGCATAATGGTGGAGATGGGGGTACTTGGCTACTCCAAGTACCTAGTGCAAGGACATCCCAGGGACAAGTACTTCAAGGTTTTGGGGAGGGTGTCAGTCCCTAGGTTTTATTGACTTAAAATAAAAGTAATTAGGAGTCAACTCTTAGAAAAAACGCCTCTTCATTCATGGGTCCAACATGTCTATATATTTGTAATTTACACATTGTAATTTAAATCCATAATAATGACTAGAATTTATTTATTACTTCTAAAGTTTTAATTATCTTCTAGACATTAGGTCCTAGGTATATTTTTCTTGTTTATAACAAATTCTACCATTAATATCACAGTTCTATTTTTTTATGTGCTTAAGTAAGTTCACATCAAGTGGATCGAGCTTTTAGTATTAGCTACATATCATCTAATAAAAAGATTAGACTGTTTTGTTTATTAGATGTGTATTATGTGGTTATCAAGTTTATGTATATAAATATTTACGATTTCAATTTTTTTATATAGTTAAACCTAGCCACACATTTTATTTGTCACATAAAGATACACAAACCCAAACTAGTAACCTAGGCAAGAAAGAAACCACCGTAGAAGTTGTCAATTCAAGGATAGGACTTCATTTAATTTTTTGATTTGATAGAATTATTGGTCGTTTTCCATTATGTTCTCTTGATCACCATGGATAAAACCCTACATATAATCATCCCTAAAATCTTATTTAAACTATTTTGCACATGCTTCAAGTGTCTATAAGTTAAAACAAACGACATACAACAACATTTGAAGACAATAATGACCGTCAACTCATCTTGTTCCAAGGAAAGTAAATAATTTTAATTAGAAAAGCTATATTTTGTGGGAGATTTTAACTGCTTTAAAAAAAACACAAGGGCAGACAAGACAACTGAGATAGTCGAGCAATATAGACAAAACTTCAAAATCTTCTATTATAAAATTTAATCGTACAAATAAGAGTTGTCGTAAATAGAATCAACGAAAACAATTCTACATATATACATGAGTACACTAAGATACCATACCTCTCTTTCATAAATGTTAATCCATTTGTGTCATGAAGAAATGATATGTCTCCCACCATAAACACCACCTAAAAAATCAAGTTCTAGTAGTCAATACATATAAAAAATACAAGTATAATGAAGACAATATTTGTATGACTACACATAAAAGTCAAATAGCTAAGTTAATGCCTTGAACAACATACAGGGAAGACAAAATTCTACAAAATACTCCATAAAGACATTTGGGAAAAAGAATGGTATTAGACTGTAATAAGTGTCACCAATTTTTTTGGCTTGAAGTTTGAAATAAGATGAGTTAAAAAAAAATCGTTGAAGTTTGTTTGGAATTTTTTTGCTAAAGATGGTGTAAGCAGCTAAGGCAGAACAAATATTGCACAAGTTTGAGCACTAGATAGGACAGCGGTCAACAAAAGTTACGGTTAGGGCACATATTTTTTTGGTACTCTAAAGACATCATGACAACAGAGGTGTGAATGTTTGCGGTTGCAGAGAAATGAAGTCAACCTTTTGCGTTTCCAAGATAAAAAAGCAGTCAAACAAATGGAAAAATATTTTAAAATATTTCAACCAAATACTTCTATAATGGCAATACTCAAAAATCATATGTTTTAGTTCACTAGTCATATACCGTTTAAATAAAACAAAATTAAGTAATTTTTATTTTATTAATATGTTTTTAAAATAGAAGTCAATATAGTTATTCTATTTTTATCTAAGTTACCGATTCGGATGCAGATTCTGAAGTGGATGCAGGAAGCAGATATGGGATGCGGGATTTTTTGGGGGGGGATGCGGATGTGTATGGATGTGTGTAAGTAATTTTAGTCTTGTATTCTTATCTTCAAGATCAAAAGATGATGTACATTGTTTCTTTCAAGCATTTTGTTTAGATGCAAAACCCCTAGAAATTTATTTGTACAAGGTACATAATCTGCAATTTGTTTACTTGTTTCAGATTTTAGGCATCGATTAATTTTTAAAAAAAATCCTGTTGTATAATTTGAAGAGAGAATTTCCTCTCACTATTTGTCACAAACATGGCAACTTAAAATGCTCTCAAACTTGAAAAGGTTTGCAAAATGCATTGCCATATAAGCTCAACTAGATAGCAACCCAAAAGAAACCCCTTGCAAAGAAACCTACTGCAATTCAAAAGGAGCTGTGGAATCAGTTCGATAAGCCATTTCTAAGCACTCAACATATAGTATTATTTGGTTGAAGTTTTCACCCACAAAGAGTTTCTTTGAGGCATCAATGTCTCATTGCTGTTCAAATCTGTCGTATCGCTCTTATCTTTCATTACATTTATTTAATTATTTCACTCATTTTACTCATGATTTAAGCCTAATAGAACCATGCCACATGTTAAAAAAATATTAAAAAATATTTGTCTTTCTTTTTTGGGTGAGGAACCCTGTGGATGCTCCCGGGTGCCCTGTGGGTGCCATTCGGAGGCCACTCACAGGCATCTACCCACATCCGGGTGCCTGTGAGTGGCTTCCAGGTGGCACCCACAGCGCACCCATCCGCCTCCAGCACCCCTCCGCACCTACTTTCGCATCCATCCTCTAGGAGGCCGAATCAGTAACTTAGATTGTTATAGTTTACAATAATAAAATTTGTATTTTATGTTTTTTAAACAAAATTTAGTTATTGTTTTATTTAAAAAATAAATTCTAGAAATTATTTCATTTCATTTTATATCTTTATTGATTTCAAGCTTAATTAGAAATGTTAGATTGTTTTGATGGTTTTGTGGATATATTAATTATGTTTTATAAAATTAAATTTATGTAAGGTAAATTTAATGCTGATTTTATTTTTTATTTTTTAATCAAGTCAAACTTCGTCCAAATTTTATTGTTGCTGAACTATAAGTTGAATTCAAACATTGAAACTTAGGTATTGGAGCATAACAACATAGAGAATCATGTCAAATAAAGCTATATAGAAAGTAAATGATGCACACTCTTAATAGCATCAAAGTTAAAATTTAGAATTCATAAGTTTGAGGCTACCAACATTAAATTTTCCCAAGAAAAAAATGGTTTGACATTTCCATATAGTTATTGTCATTTTTATTATTCACCTTAGAATCCTTTTTCCTAACATTCATGTATTCCTAGTTCATGGCTGTGAATCTTTTGGTCTAATTGTAATATCCCTTTCTTTGTAGCCATCCTAGTGATTCATATCATTTGTGCACCCGAAGGCTAAGTGGACAATTAAAGGAGAAATTAATTAATTATTTGTAAGGTTATCAAATAAATTAATATTGAAAGGTCAACTTATATTTAATTAGTTTAATAAAGTCACTAATTATATTATAGAAGCTTCTTGAAGGTTCCAGCTCCTCTTGGAGAGAAAGATGAAAAGAGGACCATCCAAGCTTCTAATCATCAAAAAATTGATATTTTCTTTGATGTATTCATTGTGGAGCCAAGGGTTTCTACCTATATTGGTCACTGGGAATGGAAACTCCCATTGATTTGCATTGCTGAGGTTGGGAAAGAACTTCCAAAGGGTTGTAGTTATTGGAGGAGATAACTCAGTCTCTCCTTTGTGCCAAATTTAGTGGCCTAGAGCCAAAATTGTGGAGAAATGATTGAAGAAATAATTCTGATGCAAATTTCAATCATATTGCAGTGGTGTTGAGGAACCAGGTTTTTGCTCATGGAGGCTTGTTTATGCATAGATTTCATATGGGTACTTGGACACTCCATTTTCTGAGTCTTGGCAATGACTTTTGGCTGGATTTTGAAAGCTTTCCTGAGGTCTGAAAATTAGTATCAGATTGCTGTTAATTGAAGGAACAGCCATGGCAGAATTATGGTTTTTGTTCATTGCTCTTCGTTTAGACTTCAGATTTTTGTGGGTATTGGAGAAATCAATTCCTGAGCTGGTTATCACTTCCACAACAAATTTTAATGGCAAATATTGCTTCTTTATTTATTAAGAAGAATGCAGATCAAGGATAGCGGTGGCTATACTGGGGAAGGGTGACTTCATGCTTAAAGGGCATCAAAAATTCCAATAAAAATTCAAGGCACATCACCACATATCTTGCTAATCATTTCCAGGTTCTTATCATGTGCATTCATTTCATAAGCATACAGAATAGACATAGTGGCTGCAATTTGTACTCAGACTTTGGGAGTGCATTATTTTTTCAGCCAAGAGTCGTGGCTATTTATATCAGCATTTGCCATTAGTCATTTCAATTCATTTAAGTCTCGTACTTATTTGCTTCAAATATTAGTTGCATCACTAGTGTTTGTAAAAATGTCATATTGCTGTAGGTACTGATTTGCATAAGTTAAATCATTCATATGCACTTGAAAAATACAAAAAAATAAATAAATAATCTTGCATATTATGTGTACATTATGGCTAGTCACTTTGCATTATTGAAAAGCATTTCAAAGTACATCTTGGCATCACAAAACATCAAAACAAGCAAACTGAAATTCATATTGGCAAGCTACCACTTCGCATACAAAGTGCTTGACAATATTATTTGAGTTCAAAAATCAGATATATCAAGCGAAACTATAGTGGTATTGAACCTTTGATCCTGTCATCTTGGAGGGTTGAGATTCATATGCAACCACAACAGAGAGGTCATCACAAGTATGACACCTGTAGGAGAGAAGAACAAGAGGAAAATAATTTTGAGGACATGCCTTTAATGGGTGACAGGGAAGGAGAGGATCTGCTGAGAAATGAAGGAAGAGATGGGGAAAACAATGAAGAAAGAGAAGCACAAAAGATTTTTAAACACATGGCAGCATCAAGTTGCTGAGGCTCTATGAGCATTTACTACAATGATACAACAGATGAACCCACAGGAAAGACAAAACAAAGTACCAAATGATGATAGGAGGATAGCACAAAGAGCTCCAACCCATACCATTGACAGGCCTACATGCTCTACTTTCCTAAGAAATGAATCGAAAGAAGATAATGCCAGAGAAGTGAAGAGACAATGTTTGCAGATAATCCCACGGCAACAAATGTTGACTGAAAATTATTGACACCACAGGGCAGGGAATACATAAGCCTTGATGGATTTGTGAGTCATCGGAGAGAGCATTGTAGGACAAGACAAGATCAGAGACAGAGGAGCTGAAACAAAGACCTTAGGCATGCCACTAAAAAACTCACGTTACCTATGTTTGATGGTAGTGGGAAGATTACAACTGAGCCTTGGGTTCATAAACTAGAAATTGTAATATCCCTTGCAAATTCTGAATTCAAATTTCTTATTTCATGACTTGAGAATTTCATCAAACACTTTGCACGCAAGGAATATATTGCTGATCTAAATTCGGATTCTTTCTAAATGCCAAACTTTAATAGATACGCTTGCAAAAAGTCCAAAGTATCTAACAATGAAGATGCAAATGTTTTTGAATTTTTTGAAATGCATAAGCATTGGTTAAAGATGGGACAATATGCATCTACAACAATATGATATTAGGCAAACGTCTGCCATGCAACTTCAATGATATTGTAATCCCTTTAAAATGAAATCTTTCTGATATAAATTAGATTACAATGCTTCCACAACTGATTACTAAATCCCTAGAATGCTTTAAAAAGACTCAAATCTAGCCTCAAAGAAATGCAAAATATAAATTAACGAGAACCTAGAAACTGCCCAAAATATCTGGATGTTACTGAAGCAGCAACACTGTAGTGATAGCACTTTAGCAATGACACTATAGAGACAACACTATAGCAGAGACACTGTTCACCCTCCATGATTTGTTGTACACCAAGATGTCATCCAAGAAAACTAGCACAAATTGCCTCAATTGTTGTATGTCTAGATGATAAATAGGTTTTTGCAACTCCTCCTGTAGTGACATTAGAACACATTCTGCTGCCCACTCAACCATGTCAGGACGCATGAGTTGTTCCATCCTCTTGAAAGATATAGTCCTGCAGCTAGTGTCTCTAAAGGCTTTTAACACAAGTCTTCCCATTCATCTGAAATCTAATTTCCATGTCACGAAGATTGAGGGTAAACTCAGCTATGTTATGAAGCCACGCCATCCCCAATATCATATCATTATTTCCCATGTACACCACATAAACTTTTGCCTTAAACTCAAAGTTATTCAAACGTATGGGCAGATCTGAAATCTTCTTGTAGCACCTAAGAGCAGAGTCATTTGCACACTTTACTCTTATATCCTTAAAGTCCTCTATTTGTATGTTGCATCTCTTAACCAACTAGGCATCAATGAAGTTATCCGTGGCTCCCGTGTCAAGCTAAAACTCTACGCATCTTAAAGACCCCCTCACGCTGTATGCTAGTGAGACGTGCTTCCTTTAGCTGAACTTTCTCTTCTTTTTCAGCCTTCTCTTCCTCATGTTCAGATCCTGCTGCTCTAGACTCTGTTTGATCAGATTGCTGATCTGAATTTTCAGATTCAGAATCCTCATAAAATGCCCTCATAACATGGTTAGTCTTCTTCTTAGGCCTTAATGGACAATCATGGAATGCCTCATACAACCCTTTGAAATAAAAACACAACTTGTTTCTATGCAAATCATTAAGTGTTTCTCGATTTAGGGGTGCTACTAATTTCCTCTTTCGATCTATGTTTTTCTGAATTGCCAAAATATGATCCTCAATCTGTTTGTGCATCATGTCATGATGAGATAATCCTGCAATAATCTCAAACTCCTTCACCTTCAACTGAGTCTCCAAGCTATGAACAATGTCAGCCACACATGAAGAACCCCCAAATTATTCTTGTTTCTTCATGTTCAGAGTCTTTACCAAATCCTTTAACTGGACAAACTGATCAACTTCATTGTTGTAATTGGAACTAGATGCATTTTTAGATTCATTATCTCTTTCAAATAAGACTCTTCTCACGTTATCCATCCCTATTTGCCTTGCTATATTGATGAGATTGACCTTTCCTTTGACTTCTTGAAGACGATGTCTGGCATTGGCAGCAACCGATTTAGCATTGTAACCTTTTGCAACCATACTTTATTCATTTCTTTAAACCTCTTTACCTCTTTAATGCCAATGTATGTCAGACCAGCTCTCATATGCTTGACATCTTCGTGTTTACCAATAGGTGTAGGGCTTCCCTTGATGGATGATATCATAGTGTTGACTTTCTCATTATCACAAGCTTCTATATCATGAGAATGATGGTGCATAACACAATTGTCCTCAAACATATTAGTAAAAATATCGTGCCATTGTAAAGCGTTACGTTCAACATGTTTAGTCAAAACACTAGAGGCTGCTCCACTAAGTAGAGGATCAACTTTCATATCCACATTAAGTGGCTCAATCAAAAGATGAGAAATTTGTAACTGCCCATTCCAATACAAGCTCTCTGACTCAAATCAGTTTGAATCAGAAGCATTATGTTGTGTGCTACCGTCAATGCACACATGTACATTTAAGGTATTGCTGGTATATACCTTAACAAATAACGCCACTGCAAAATGATCTTCAAACTCATTTTCTAAGGTTTGATTTGAAAAATCAGACTCATCATGACATGAATCTGCATCATACATTGCGTCATAAGTACCCACTTCTTCAGTACTACCATGTGACAACTCAAGGATAGCGTCCTACATCTAAAGACCCTGATCTGGCTACGACTTGAACAATTCTGACTTCACCGATTTCTTTAATCAAATTGATGATTTGACATTTTATTAAACACTTAGCAGACAACTTATGATATCATTTACACAATTGATTAGAATACAATATGCAATAGTTTGAAATGTTTGAACTTGTAGAACAATATTGAATGTTAAAAATCCTTGCAAAGCATAAACAACTACGGTGCCACTGATTTTTAATTGCAATTGATTCTACTGTTGCCATGACATATAAATAATGTAGACCCTTGCTAGCAATTCCATTGTTCACATAATTTGTTGAAGATAGAAATTGAAATTACTCAAACTAAATTTATTACAGAGAACCTGGGCCAATGCAACAACTTCAACAGTATATTGTCTTCAATGAATGAAATGCAGCCCTTCCCCTAAACCTGAACTTGCAGCAGTCAACGTTGTCCTTGTATTATTAACTGCAGCTCTCAAAAATTGTAACGTAGGCCTTTTGTCTACACATATACGCCTACCAAGATAGCCACACACCTGAATTTATGAAATGCAAACCCTAGCCGCAGCCCCTCAAAAACACCAACACTTGCATGTAGGCTGATGGTAAATGGATGTGGATTGTATAGGGTTGATCTCTAGGCACATACAACCCTCGACACTGCCTCCGATGATGCACAACAACCCAATTGTGAACATAGGCACCTTCCAACTTTTAAACACAGGTAGAATATAAGTCATAGCAACTTGTTAAATTCCAGCAAGGCCATGAACTCCAACTTCTCATAAACAATATGCCACAGTTAGAGAAGTGAACAATCACCATTAACTTCTTCCAACCACAGTGAACACAGCTATAGGAAGACAATAATAATTCTTAGAATTATAAACCTTATACTTCAGCAAGGGCACAAAAATCAAAACGTAAGAATATGTCACCAAGGTAACAAAAGAAAATAAATATTAAATCGGATGCTTTTCCTAGTAAATGGGCTCATATTTATAATCTCCAAATGGCACCAGTTTTCCAAATGTAAGTCCACTTAAGAAGCTTCCTTAGCAAATCATCATTTCATAACATTAAATATATTAAAGCGCCATATAATATAGTTTACTAATTTCTTTTGGCTCCCAAAAATGACCTTTTCAACCATATCATGAAATTCTTACACGCGAGGCCATTGTTTCTTGTGCTCAAGATTTAAAACTTTTCAACTTGGTTCCAACAAGCTATGACACTCAGGTGGCCAATAAACAATATCAACAAAAATAGCAACTTCAACATATTTAGATGAATAATAAAAATAATTCACCCGTCTTACAAAATAACTTAAGAAGCATCAAAATCAAAATCTGACAACACCAGAGTGATCTTGATGAAGAAAGGTGATGAATGGACTAGACAGGGTGACTTACTATAAATAGACACTCCCTCTAATATTCTTGGAGCCCAAACCAAAAGCCTGAAATAAAAACTAAGAGCATCACTTGACTCCTTTAACTCAACGGAGCTCATCGGAACCAAATCCCATTGTTAGCTCACGAGAGTTGTGATGATGAACTAACCAAGCAAATTGCATGTACCTACTAAAAATGGGACATTACAGTCCTCCCTCCCTAAGCTTGCTATCTTAGAGCAAAACGAAATCATAGTCCACCTAGATCCCAAGCGTAGAAGTGCGTACTATCCCTATCGTGTACAAGCAACTCCTATAGCACCAACACCCAATTAACTGAGATCAATGAGAGAATCATTTGGAAACTAACTGTAGGCATTTGACGGCAGTAACTCATCAGAACTCAATCCAACTGAAATACCAACTCCGTCAACATTCGAGTCCCTATCAAATTGGCACACACCCAACTGCACTGTGGAGATGATAACGACCATAAGTACTTGAATCACTATTACCAACTCCAATCTTTGATAAATTGTTCTAGGTGTGTAGATACTGCAAGTGGTCTAACTTGTAGCTGTTAATCCAATCTGCAGCTAACCCATCCCATAATGGATGGTATGAAACTAGAGCCAACCCACACCGACGTGAAACCAAATCCTCTAACTATGGGTCAAAAGCAAAATGATGAGCATACCCCATTGTCTAATGTTGGTAAAAAGCCCCAATCTTTGCCAATGGCTCATAAGTACCAAACCAGAACTAGGAGACACCTCCAATCTCTGACTTCGTACAACTACTAGCTGGGTAGGATCCTAGGCAACCCTCTCAACAATGTCGACCACTCTCAAGAAAATACTCCATGAATGATTCAGTACAGTAGAAATTATGTGTGGAAGCATCAACCTGCTCCCCTGCAATCTAAAGCTGATCCCTCTAAAAATGTGGCACTACTAATTGTCCAATGCTACCAACTATACGAAATGAAGAAATAGATTCCCTTCCCACAAGATGAAGCAAATCACCATGAGAGCTCATCTCCATTGATGCTCTCATCTCCCCTGTACCTACTACATCCATAGCCTGGACAAATGTGACTGCTACATCATCATGTCCCTCATCCCCAACCGTAGAAGCAAACTCACCACTAACCACCACAATGTGCAAATGAGTTGGATTTGGGGCTAGTGTGGACCGAACATGCTCCGACTCCATGGTCACCTCATCCAGTTGTGACCATGACTCGTGAAGAGCCAACTGAGTACACTGAAGAGAGTCCACACTCACCTCAAGCCCCTGAATTAGCTCATCCACCTTCTCTTTCCCTAACAATGCCTCATAATAGGTGTTACCCCACTTCATAAGGTAATCCTTGTCAGCAACTAAGTGTGAGTAATTATGCTTCAACATCCTGATAGACTCCCAAAGCGCGTGAATCTCTTCTAGGGAGAGACTATTATCATCGTGCTCATATGACATAGGAGCACGCCAATCATAGCCAACATCTGACAGATAACATCATAATGCTCAAGAGCTAAAGAGATGTCACTATCACTCACCTTCAGCTGACTAGTCACATGATGCCTATGTAAGCCCTGCCTCCCATGTAAGCTCACTCCCTCACTATCTGCATTGTGATAGGAAACTGAATCAGAACTACTCACCATGTGTGCAAGAATTAGCTCATCCACCTTCTCTTTCCCAAACAATGCCTCATAATAGGTGTTACCCCACTTCATAAGGTAATCCTTGTCAGCAACTAAGTGTGAGTAATTATGCTTCAACATCCTGATAGACTCCCAAAGCACGTGAATCTCTTCTAGGGAGAGACTATTATCACTGTGCTCATATGACATAGGAGCACGTCAATCATAGCCAAGATTTGACAGATAACATCATAATGCTCAAGAGCTAAAGAGATGTCACTATCACTCACCTTCAGCTGACTAGTCACATGATGCCTATGTAAGCCTTGCCTCCCATGTAAGCTCGCTCCCTCACTATCTGCATTGTGATAGGAAACTGAATTAGAACTACTCACCATGTGTGCAATTTTCCTTGCACACATCTGTAACTAAAATACAACTAGTTGGTACCTCAACCAACACATCCTCTAAAGAAGCGGAAACCCTTGTTGTACAGTACTCCTTACATGACCCTATTTCCCCCTCAACAGAAAGTCCCTGTAAATCTTGATCTTGGGACCCATCCAAAACCTCCTCGGAGTCATCAATTGATAACTAGCAAGGGATATCATACCCGGTGCAACTCATAGCATTATCCAACAAATCATCAGAGGTGTCCATACTATTAGTATCCCCATCACTTGACAGAGCCTCAATTGTTGTCACCTGAATCTGCACACGATTACGTCAAGTTGTGAATTAGTAATGCTAGAGCATGATCCAACATCGATTGGCTATGTTGTAATACCTAGATCATCAATATTACAACTCAGTGACTATATATGTATCAGCCCCTCCTAAGGAAGATGTTGTCTCCCACCTTGGAGAAACATTGCGACAACTGACATAAATCTCTAATAACAATCCCCTCCTTAAGAGAGTCTGAACAAGTAGTGGTAACAATTGCCCCAATAGTCCCTGCTCTATCTGTAGTGACAACTTTGGAATCCTGAACTTGCAGAGGCTCAATGTCGCTATCCTTTACTGCCACTAACACTACCACATGTCCTTGAGAAATAAGTCCATCATCAATACTGCATATGGGATTAGTGGGTGCTATACTGAATGTAGGTACATTTGTCTCTTGAATGCCAACTGAAGAGAAGTCAAGCCTTCTTCCCTGCATCCTCATTGCCAGTCTATGCAAAGCGGAAACCATATACCCCGCTCCTCGGCATATCAACTGTCTCTGAATCTGACACTTTGGTCGCCAATCTCTGTTGATTAAGCTTAAGTCTTTCCTTACTTTTCCTCAAAGCATTTATTTTTCCACTATCTTCCACACTACTATTGATGTCAGTTTTGTACCACTACATAACATATAGCAATTGAACACTTGATATGAGATATCAAACACTTAATTCCTCTCTTGAAAAGTTAATACTCATAAAGGCATGATAATAACTCCATTGTTCCTTACACCTGTGGATACTAACTCAGTTATCGATGTGATTTGTTGGTAATCATGTAGGTGGCCTTATGTTGTTCATTCAAGGATGACTTGGGTTTTGGGATGATGGTGATGATTTTGTATGAATGCCAGATGATGTTGATGGTGGCGGTGATGGTGGAGTGTCTACCAATGATGCTTCTCCTTACTTCCTTCCTCAAAGCTCCAAATACTAAACTACTCACTGCTCTACTCCTACTCCTATGAATGGAAAGATTAGCAAATGGACAGGGATCGAATCTAATGAAAGCTAACTAGCGGCTCTACCTCCATAGATGCAATGATTCAAGGGAAAAGGACTTGTTTACCACACAAAGCTTCCTAACAAGCCGCTAGGATGCTAGTGGCCTAGTTATAGATCCCTATCAAACATCCACTAATATCACCATGCAACTATCCATCTACTCTTACTCTTACTTAACAACTTCTTGAAATAAAATCTACTTTAACAACTTCAAAGGAAATCTAATTCTAACTATTGGAAATTGAAACCATGCAATAACATCAAATGTTCTTAATCACCATGCAAGTCACAATAATGAGAAAGAAAAGCGATTTTGGCATTATCTTAAAAACAATTTTCTTTGACCCTTTACAAATGAGAGCAAATGACCTTATATAGAGGCCAAAAATTACAACCAATGGTACAGATTAAGAGGCAAAACCAACGATCTAGATTGGATCATATAAACCCTAATTAGGGTTGCCACCCCATCAGCCAATGAGAGGATGCCACCTCATCAGTAGACCAATGAAAAAAGGAAAAGTAGCAACCACTGAGAAGGCACCAAAATGGTAGCCAATCAAAATCAAACACCTATCCTACCCAAGAAGAAGGAGAATTTGCCACTTGGGCTTACATCAAATGATCTTCTAATATAGTTCTACCGCTTTCTTTCATCTATTTAGCCAAAGCAATGAACTTGGCTAGCTTGTCATTGACTTCCTTCATGGGAGGGCAAAGTGTATGTTTCATCTTGAGCTCAATTGAATTCATCATGTTGCTCACTGCTTGCAGTTTCTCATGATCTTTCTCATATTCTTTCGTGTATTTGATAAAGGCATTGAGGGAGGCAAGGGTGCCCAAATGTTTCTTCTTGATGGCAACCTTCCCCAACTTATCCAATTTTGATCCAAATTTTGTCTCATTGGCGTTCTCCTCTTGTCCACTTGAATTATCCCTTTGGTCTCTAGCCCCAAATATTTTCAAACCACTTCCTCCAAATTCGCTCTTCCTTGAAATTCACTCTTCCTTGAGATTCACTTTTCAATTTTCACTGCCTCTAAATCAAATAAAAGAGGTAGGACCCCGCATAGAATTGCTTTTGATTTTACACGATCCTAAGTTGCAACTCTAAATTCTTGCTTATAATCCTAGCCCAATCAAACTTTCTCTTTCCATTCTCAATTTTATCAATAAAATAATACATCAAGTTTTCAAGTTGCATACCTTGAGCTAAGCCCATGATCCGACTGAGAAGCACAATGAGATCACCATACTCTGATTTGAAATCCGACATGGTGAGTCTTGATGATCTGGTAGCTCCCTTTTTGCCTTTGTGTAACCAATTCGGCTTTAGATGAAAGAAGTAAGCCTCTTGGTTATCCTGAAATAACTTAGTTGCCTGGTCCATTATTATCACTATCATGCCCTTATACTAGGGGATATTAAATGTTTCTTTGACCATTTGTCCGCCGATGTTGGTTAACACTCTCTTCCCTCCATCAAAAATGATGGACTTGGTAACAATATCAAACCGGGATGCACACTCCATAACCATTTCTAGACAAGACAAAGTAGGAGGGAAGACCGCCGCGGTACAATTCCACTTTTGTAGATTTTCTTTGCCATTGGAGATTGCCCTTCCTTCAATCTATCCTTTAATTGCATCATGTTCACTGTACCGATATTGGTATCACTTATTCACCTCACTTTCAAGAAGAAGGTGGTCTTAGGCATCATGTCTTCCTTGTCTTTTTTAGTATTCATTCCCTTTGGGTTCTTGCTTGCACTGACATCTAACATCCTAAACACTTATTTCTGCCCCTTTGTTCTAAATGATATGGACTACACTTATCGATCTCCAACCTTCTTTCTATCGATGGAATCTAGCTTATTTCTACCTCGCCAAGTCCTATCTCTACACTTATCAATCTCCAATCTTCAACCTAGAGGTGGGACTACCACTTATTTCTAACTCTTCGTTACCTTAAGATGGACTACACTTATATCTCCCAACTTCAACCTAGGGTGGTCTAGCTTATTTCTGCCTCTCCAATTGTCCTATTATGAAATCTACACTTATCTCTCCAAACTTCAACCTATCAATGGAATGATGAAGTGGTGGATGATGAATGCAAGAAGAATATAAGGGAAACGAACCAAGCAAGAACAAGGAATATAATCCGCCTTTAAACCAATCTTCAGCTCTAAAATGAATAGAATTTTACCTTAATTTTGTCTTTACCAATAATCGGGCTCTCTTCAAATTCAGATCAGATCTCGGACATTTCAAGCCTCCTTGCAAATAATGATGCCCTAGCAAAAATCAAAATTTTTGACTTGAAATCGCCCACATTTTCCAAAATCAAACCCTTAGATCACATAGCCTCTTTACCAACAAAAATCGTCCAAATCTGAAAATTGAAATCGCAACCCTTGGAAAGAAAATCCAACCCCAAGAAAAATCGCCTAAGCAAGAAAATTTCAAATCTGCTCCAAAATCTGACCTAGGGCAAAAATTCACCAAAGATAGAAAAAGAAAAATGCCACAAGCAAGGAAAAAATAAATCACCTAAGTTTGCAAGCTGCCCTTCTAGAGAAATATCGCTCAACACATGAGGAGGAAGGTGGAATGAGGAGATGAGAGAGGGGGGAGCCCCTCTTATACAAAAATTTCCTTGTCCTTCTAAGCTGGCCAACTTGCCCTGGAGGAGAGCAAAATTAAATTAGCCCTTTATTAAAGGCCTAGATTTAAATGCCATGCTAAAATTACTTAGCTCAAAGTGAAATTAGCCCATTTAATTGCCGGTTTTGATCTAAAATTGCAAAATAAAATTAGGAAAGCCTTGGAGATGCCAAAATTTTTATTTAAAAATGTTTTAGCAATTAAAATATCATTAAAATTGAATTTCGCAAGCTAAAATCGATTTTCAATTTTAATTTACCAACTTCTTTCAACATTTAAAAATCTCCTAAGCAATATTTCAACCAATTTAATGAGATTTTGCAATTTAATCCACTTTCAATTTTGCAATGCAATTTTAATTTTTAACCAAAACAAATCATTTCTTTGGCATTCAAAATCGATTTTTCAATTTTAATTTCACTATCACGAAATTTCCTTTTTCACCATAAAAAAATTAAAATTTTCCAAAAAAATTAAATCTAAAAAATTTCATTTTGAAAATGGTAAAGTCTATACAATTATTTCCAATTTTCAAAATCCGTGTAAGTCCAAATTTTTTTGCAAATTTATCCTGTCAAATATTGTTCTAACCATCAAAAAAATGTTGTTTTTGAAATTTGTTTGGCCTAAGGATAAAATTACATGTTACGGAAAATCAAGTTAACATCAGGTGAAAAAACAAATCCAACCACATCCCTCCTGGCCTGAAGGCATCCAAGGTGTAAAATTTTCAAATCGAAAACTTTTGGACAACTCCGAAAAACTTGCCAAGGCAATCGAAAAAAAGGGCATCCCCAAAATTTTGGGGCAATGGTGTGAAAACCTCACAACATCTACTCTGTAGTCATGTCCCCACTCTAGCTCAGTCTAACAGAGACATGTGAGTCAGCTTATTATGGGGTCTTGTAGGCTGACAAGGTTGGATAGAGACCCAGTATGGTTATTCAGTGTTGGGGACTTAGTTTTCTGGTGGGTATTGATCAGTTGGGTGACGTTCCTTGTTTTAAGGAGGCAGTTCCTACATTTATGGGGTTCATTCCTACTTTTTAGGAGGTATGATCATGCCCAGGGCTGGGTTTCCATGAGATGACCCTTTGGATTCAGTTTCAGAGGGATAGGGCTTGTTTCCTAAATTTTAGGAGCATCCCTAGATTTTAGGGATGAGACTGCCAGTGGATCCTTGATTTCCGACTTCAGTCACAGACAGGTGACAGGATGATTTTATGGTTTGTGATGTCAGTTGGGCAATTTGTGGCTATTTGGGTTATATTTTTAATATTTCCTAAGTTAGCGTTTAATATTTAAATAAGGCTAAGTTAATAGCCATTTTGGAGTAATAAGGGAATTTTGGCCTCATCTGGATGTGTATCCCATGTTATGATAGCTCGTTGGAAAGGTCTTGAAATTCTCTAAATCTTCCTCTTTGGTCTCAGGGCAATTCGGTGAGCAGATTTATTACTATGGTGGAAAAGGTCATTTTCTAGTGACATGGTCACTTTAAAATAAGATTTAATTCATTTTTATAGCCAACACCAATTGGGGGTCACTTTAGGGTTCAAATTGCTTTGCAAGGGGTTATAAGGAGATGGGCGGCATTTCTCATGATTATGCATATTTTTCAAACACTTCTTTTCAGATTTGCTCTGCTTGAGCGATTTGCATTTTGAGACGCAAACCCCAGGGTAATTGCTGGCTGGGATGTAGCCCTCAGCAGCATTGGGTATTGGTTTGTCAGTAGTTTCAACAGTATTCAGGAGGAAGGTAGACGCCACTTCAGCTTGGGCCTACAGTTTGTTTTGTTGGGCATGTTCTTTGGCGTATGGAAGGTGAATTCTAGCAGCCGTACTTGCAGCCGTACTCTGTCATTTGCAGCACTTGGATACATAGAAAAATCGATTACTCAGCAGCAGAATCTTGCATCTTATCAGCCCATTTTCATCAGCCAGTTGTGGCGTCATTGTTAGAGGAAATGTATTGGATCTTTTATTTGGCTCTTTAATTCAGAGATCTGCCTAGTACGATTTGTATCAACTCTGACTTTGCTGCATATTGTTATTTATTTTCAGACTCTTTTCTTGCCATTTGTTACTTCTCATTTCTATGTGGAATAATCATCAAAAACACAAAAAAAAAACAAACTCTTTTGCATTTCCGTCTAGTTCTACAAGAAAACATTAATAAACAGGAAAAAAAAAAAAAATAAATAAATCTACAGCAGATTTGCAGCAGAGATCCATCAGGGATCTTTCATCTGCCAACTCCCAAAACTATTGGTTCTCCCATGTTTGTCCATAACTAGAAAATGCAAGAGTGATGGTCACTCCAAATACAACAGCAAATCTAAAATAATAAATTTTTTCCTACCCCATAGAATGGCAGGAAACCATTTGATACCACTATAAAGACCTTAATCTAGCTACAACTTGAACAATTCTAACTTCACCGATTTCTTTAATCAAATGGATGATTTGACATTTTATCAAACAATTAACAGACAACTTATGATATCATGTACACAATTCATTGGAATACAATATGCACTAGTTTAAAATGTCCGAACTTGTAGAACAATATTGAATGGTAAAAATCCTTCCAAACAATAAACAACTAGGGTGCCATTGATTTTTAATTGCAATTTATTCTACCATCACCATGACATATAAATAATGTAAACCCTTGCTAGCAATTCCATTGTTCACATCATTTGTTGAAGATATAAATTGAAATTGCTCAAACTAAATTTATTCAAAGAACCTGAGCCCAATGCAACTTCAACAATATATTGTCTTCAATGAATGAAAGGCAACCCTTCCCCTAAGTCAGAACTTGCAACAGTCAATGTTGGCCCTGTATTATTGACTGTAGCCCTAAAATATTGTAATGTAGGCCCTTTGTCTGCACATGGATGCCCAGTAGATGGCCAGATGCCTGAATTTATGAAATGTAGACCCTAAACTTGCAGCCATAGCCCCTTAAAAACATTCGCACTTGCATGTAGGCTGATGGTAAATGGAGGTGGATTATATAGGGGTGATCTCCAAGCACATACAACTCTCAACACTGCCTCCAATGATGCACAACAGCCCAATTGTGAACAGAGACACTTTCCAACTTTTAAATGTAGATAGAATATAATCACAACGATTTGTTAAACTCCACCAAGGCCACAAACTGCAACTTCTCATAAACAATATGCCATAGTAGAGATGTGAACAGTCACCATTAACTTCTTCCAACCATAGTAAACACAACTACAAGAAAACAATAATAATTCTCAGAATTATAACCCTTATACTTCAGCAAGGGCATAAAAATCAGAATCTTAGAATATGTCACCAATACCTGAAAAAGAAAATAAATATTCAATTGGATGCTTTTTTCATCAAATGGGCTCATTTTTATAATCTCTAGATAGCACTAGTTTCCCAAATGTAACTCTAATTAAGAAGATTTCTTAACACAACATCATTTTATAACATTAAATATATTAAAGTGCCACATAATATATTTTTATGAATTTCTTTTGGCTCCCAAAAATGACCTTTTCAACCATATCATTAAATTCTTACACGCAAGGCCATTGTTTTTTGTGCTCAAGATTTAAAACTTTTCAACCCAATTCCAACAAGCTATGACACTCAAGTGGCCAATAAACAATACCGACAAAATAACAACCTCAACATATTTAGATGAATAATAATAATTCACCCATCTTGTAAAAATGATTGAAGAAGCATCGAAATCAAAATCTGACAACACCAGAGTGTTTTTGATGAAGAAAGACGATGAATGAATTGGACGGGGTGACTTACTATAAATAGACGCTCCCTCCAATATTCTTGGAGCCCAAATCAAAAGCCTGAAATAAAAACTAAGAGCATCACTCAACTCCTCTAACTCAATGAGCTCATTGGAACCAACTGCTGACTTACTATAAATAGTGAGTCCTTTAAATGGAGCCAAAACAAACCATAGGCTGCTTGAAAGCATATAACCGCACAATTGAGACCCTCAAATCCCATTGTCTGCTCATAAGGGTTGCGATGATGAACTGACCAAGCCAAGTGCAGGAACCTGCTAAAAATGGGGACATTACACTGTGCCGCTAACTCTTGTGGATGCAATGTTTCATAACTGTTGTCATAAATATCAAAAGTGTTTAGGAAATCTCCATTCATGACTCTAATATCTTGAGTATCAATACCTAAGGTCACTCTCATAACCTCTGTGAAAACCCTAAGAATGATGTAGACAAAACATTGCCCAAGGCTGTCAAATTGTTTTCCAAATTCAAATTTGCATGTCTATCAAATTCATCATATAAATTTTTACGTAACTTATTGGAACTAGAAGACATAAAATCATTCGCCTTTGCCATGGGTCGAAGATTCAAGAAAGTTTTTAGCTTGTGAATCCAAGACTAAGTTGTAACCTTCCCACTCCACCAAACATAGGTAATGTGAATCTGTTGTTAGCATGGTTTAGATATTTATTTTGATCTCTCGGTCTTCAATCTCGCCTTTTCTTGTAATGCTCTCTCCTTTGACTTAGAAATCTGTCAAAACTTAGGTGTTCCCTAACCTCTGGTGTAATCAATTCACATTCAACATTCGCTTCCATAAGATGGTTTGTAAATGTTGCCTCTCCTTCTTCAGCAATATCATCTTCATGTTCATCCCTCCAAAAGGTAGGGCATGTAGGTCTATCAATTTTATGGGTGGGCGCTCTTTGTGCTATACTCCTGTCATCATCTAGCACTTGGTTTTGTCTGTCCTCTGGGTTCATTTGTTGTATCATTGTAGGGAGTGCTTGTAGAGCTTCAACTACTTATTTCTGCCAGTACAGAGTTGGCCAATAGTATGCCATACAGCCCAAGGTACATATCATGGATAAAAAATGTAAACTAAAAAGACCATAAGAGAATAAAAGGTTTCTCGATCTAAAATTTGAACGAATACATTCTTCAAGAAAAATTGTTCGTAAGCCTCGGTTTGACTTTTCTGGACAGATTTGTACTTGTGAATGACTAAACATCACAAAAGATATGGGAAGGAATACCCATATTTCTCTCATATTTTACAGAAAATTGGTTCTTGATAGAGAGAGGATCACATAAAATAACAACTCCGAAACATTCTACCTTTTTGAACAAATTATTATCAAGCTTGCTGTGCCTGAACTGAATCTTATGCAGTCATCCACTTCTATTGCTGTTAATCTTGACTATCCTACTATAGATGTCTTTCCAATGACAAACCCATCATAGAAACATCAAAAGGAAGGTAATGTACCATGCATCACAAGTTTAGTAGTATTTGGAATGAAAAGATAGAGGTGGATACTGGAATGTGAGTAGACAAGGGTTATTTTCTTCATAGAAATAAATGTAGCTGCTACCCGTTTGTTTTATAACACATTAGAACAAATGATACACAAAGATTTGTTCCGAGACTAATACCATATTATAAAAAGCAATTCTGCATTCAATTTAACATAGAAGCTTTATTGTTTTCAAAACCATCAACATTAGGAACTGGACATTTCTGTACAGTAAAACTAAATATTAACTTTCATACATACTCTTCGATTGCTGCCTGCAGAATAGCCCATGGCTGTACTCAACACTCCATCAATTCCACTTGCTCCACGGTTACCAGCAACTTTTATCCCTAAAAAGGGGAGTTGAGGGTCAACCATGTCATGCAAAAAATTTATTGGAAGTTTTGACCAGCCCAATCCATACATGTCTGCATCACGAATAGCCATGCTGTTGCCTAGAAAAAATACTGAACTTGGGCATAATGATTGAGACACCATCCGAGATACATATGGCTCAGTCAATGAAGGCTCTGCATTCAACTGGAAAGAAATCTCCCACCCAACCTGCAAATTTATTAATATGTCAATGTTAACAAAACTTTTCATCTTTCTTTGTTAAGACTGAAAGCTTACACCAATCAAATCTCATCTCTATTTCCAATTGGTTATAGACCACCAATTATTGCCCTCAAACAATTGCTTTATGCCAATGCAAGAACTTGAAAGCTTAATGATAAGCATGAAAGCACACTAATAATTTTCTATATAGCTACCAAAAACATGGAGTCATAAGTTAGTATGTATAAGCTTGTAGTGAACTGAAAAAATAGATCAAAACAAAGATAAGCTGAAGATTGTATGAACCATCTGATAGCTCCTATTTTCACTAAGCTTAAATTTCAAAATTTATGGTGAAAATACTGAATTAATGTTGTAATTGTTCGGGTTATATATTTTGTTTTCATTTGTAGAGGAAACCCTAGCATGTTTTGCCCTGATCCAATTATTTTGCATTCTTGTCCCAAGTGTAAAGTTTAGTGCCCTAGGGTTTCAAATTTATCCCACATTGCAAAATCTTCATAAAATTTGAGCTTAGGTCCCTCTCCTTGATCGGGATTTCATTTTGTGTTTTACATCATCTTCTATGATGTTACAATTAAAGGATAGTGGAGTATCACAAGGAGGAGTTTTCAATGTCCCAGTCTTAAGATAAACGTTTTGTCATGGTATCGTGGACAATAAAGTTTGTCTTTTTGATCATATGATTTCCTTTGTGTCGTATGATCGTATCATAGTTTGATTGGCTTTCTTTTCAGTGATCTCCGATATTATGACAAAGGAGGTTATCGTGGCATCGGGAACAATGAAAGGAGGTGTTACAATGTTACGAAGCAGCAGACATCTTAAAATCGTAAAGGAAATATTTGGTTGTTGCGATGCTATGGGATATTTATGGTCGTAAGATTGTAAGGAGATTGAAGATAGCTAAATAGTGATGGTGCATTGTTAGACAGGTGTCATTTTCCTGGTTGGCCAAATTGTGGTACGAATACCAGATGTATGCTTAGTCGGATCAATGAGACCCAAAAAGAATTTTATACTATTTTGAGTGGCATGTGGTGGTCTCCGACCTTACAATAAATGGCTCATTGTAGGATCTCAACAAATAAAGAATGTGTTTCGATGTTACAAGCAAGCCGTGATCATAGGATCGCAAATGAAAATTGTAAAGCCCGTGATGCTACGGTAGAAAGAGTTAGCAGTTTATCATAATATCGTAGAAGTTTGAAGGGTAACCAGAGATGTTATGAAATAATCAAGGTGACCGCGATCATAGGATAGAATGATGAAAAAAGTCAAGGTAAGATGCTACGCCAGTTCAATGAAGTTGTTTGCCGGGAGATTGTAGAAGAAGGAAAAGTCGGCACTGATGCCACGACAATCAAGGAATTGTAAGATCGTAGGAGAGTTTTGCCATGGTTTCCGATTGGTCAACTAGGGTTTTCCAAAGGGTTTTGTAATATCGAGAGACTGTTTCTTCAATTGTAAGATACTATGAGAGGTCTTTTCATTAGTCATGATCGTAGCATCATAGGCCTTATTTTGACATAAGTCACTTTTCTGAGCCGGAAGCAACAATGAACTTCTCGACCAATGAGATTTAAGCACAGTACAAAAGGTGCATAGTTGGACAGTAATGGCGATGCTCCCCTGAGTTGACAGTGTAAGTTGATATTATGTTTCAAGCATGTTAAAATCAATGCAAAGTGAATGTTGATTTGCCTACATTAAGTGGTAAAGATTTTCCTACTTTACAATTACAATTCGCCATTTGCAAAGAAAGAGAATTTGAGCATTTTCAGAGCTTCCAGCGCAATATAGATTATCATTTCAGAGTTTTCAGAACGGTTTCCATATCTAGTGTTTGCTAGCATATTGTCAAGATGTCTGATAAAGAGGTGGAAGAAATTCAAGCATCAAACATGAGAGCTGCAAAAA
The DNA here is from genome assembly GCA_028749045.1 of Cupressus sempervirens. Classification (NCBI taxonomy): domain Eukaryota; kingdom Viridiplantae; phylum Streptophyta; class Pinopsida; order Cupressales; family Cupressaceae; genus Cupressus; species Cupressus sempervirens. The sequence goes on from CM053791.1 coordinate 148,587,617, forward strand.
CTTCAACTTCTAAAGGAGGGAAAACCAAACAGAAGAAACCAAATAGATTTGTAGAGGAATGGACAAAACTATTCCCTAGTTCTTCTAATGCTAATGCTGCAAATGATCAAGCCTTTATCGATCCATATGCCCTTTGCAGAGATGTTGTATGCCCTGTTGTTGGTTCGGAGCTTTTCAAGTATTTCTATTATAACAGGGAGAAGAAAATTCTTGTGTGTAACCCGTGGAAGAAGAATTTAGCCAAGTTGATTTTTCCAGAAGTCTTTGTAGATGTAGATTTGATGAAAGCTCTTTTTCGTTGCTACAACCTGGCCACTAAATCCTTTCATAGGAAAGATGGAACCATCCTCTACACTCTTGACCGGGAATCATTTATTGAGGCTTTTGGACTGGGTGGAGCTATGGGCCAGCCTGTAGATTTAAAGGATTTCCAGAGAAAATTTGAGGCAAATACCAAGGCTTATACTTGGAAATCTATGCTATAACATATTCCCATGGATTTAAAAGAAGTGGGTGATTACTCTAAGAAGGTAAAAAAAATGATGCCATTGTACAAGTTTAAAAATTATTTTGTGAAAACAGTTTATGGTGTCCACAAGGTGGTTGGCCTGGATGGGAATGATATGGTTTATGGAGCTGAATTCATAATTGCTAGAGATGTACAAGACTCCTACCATGGTGGGGAGTACGATTATGTTAATTACATTCTGGAGGTGATGAAAGAAAATATTGCCAGGGCTCAAAGTGGGGAGCTAAAAGATTTCACTTTCCATCATTATTCAATGTTGATGCACCTGATCCTCTACAAGAATGTAGGATATATAAGCTTTGATTTCATTGATCACACTTTTGATGCAAATGGAGTTCTACCAGTTCAGTTGTGGACACGGGTATGGGACAATAACTATCATTTTTCTGATTCTATCTCATTTTTTCAATAATTTTACTGTTGCAATAATGAAGATGCTAGATCCAGGTTACTTTAGGGCACCTGAGATTTTAAAGAGCCTTTTGAGGCCTGCCCTGCTTCTTGAGAATAAATGATTAGATCATAATTGGGGGGACATTTTGTTATTCCCAAACTTTTCTTTGATGAGAGTTTATCCCATATATTGCCAAAGTTTATCCCTCCTAGATTAGGTATAATTGAATTTATTTGGCAATTTTTTATGGTCAATAGGGAGTATTTGGGACCCAAAGTGCATATGGGCATTTTCTTGTGAAGATGTTTTAGGATTGGGGATTTTACATTTGGGAAACAAGCCCTTGACCAGATCCATACTTTCCTCCACCACTACAATTTGTCAACCGACCCTTATAGGATGTATGATCCTGATAATTGGATGAGAATCTCTGAAAGAGATGAGAATTTATGTCTTGCCTAGCACCAAGGAATTGCCACATGAGGAAGTTATTCCAAATATAGTTGCAGAGGGTGAGGCAGCTGATAGGCTAGCAAAGCTAGATGATGTTTTAAGGGTCGAAAATGAATTGAAGAGAATAGATCCCCAGTTTTTGGGATTTTACATGGATATTCCCTATCCTCAGAGGATCAGGAAGATGGTTACAGACCATGCTGAGATTATGGCTAAGATGCCAGAAGGCCCAATGGGAGAAAAACATAGGGTATGCCCAAACAGCCCTGAACTTGATGTAACTTTAGAAATAGAAGAAGAAGATGATGTCCCTCAACATCATGGGTTACAAAGGGAAACAAAAGACAGAAGATTGTCCATATCCCTGCAAAGGTGAAACATAGGACATTGCAGATTTTACCAAGCAATAGTCAGTATTTTGCAAATTTAAGATAAAATTATCTCCAAAATTGTATTAATGCAGCTGAGGGTACACTCACTGATTTAGAATTAGCAGCAGCAAGGCTGGATGATAGGATTATCCAAGCCCAATGGTTCCTGGAAGATGATGAATTCATCAAATCTACTAAATTCAAGAGCTTCCTGTACAAAATAAAACAGAGTGAGCTTGTATTAAAGATGAAATCAGGAGAATCTGATGAGCAGAAGTTGGAACTGGTAGAGAAGCTATAGGCCTATGATCCTGAAAGTGATGTAATGACTCTAAAGGAGGCTAGGGATCTTGTACAGAGGAGTGGCATGCTATTGGTGCCTGAGGATGTAGGAAAATGCCATTTCATATGAGCCATTTGGTGCAGATGGATTGTAGAGAGAAACTGGTTTCAACATTGACACAAAATCTCTCGCAGTTTGGTGTATGGCTCCTTCCTCCAATAAGCTAAAATTAATGGATGTACAAAGTATTGAACAAGGTAACATGATTGTATGGACCCTACATGGCACCTCTGGCACAGAGATTTCTAAGGCATTGAAACACTTTTATGAATGAAGCCAAGATAGAGGAAATAGAAACTAGACTTTCTAAATCCATACATGACTACATAGATGTGAGGAAGCTTTATGAGGATGAGCTAAAAAAAAGCCATGTGTAAAAGGAGAGAATTGTAGAGCTTGAGGCCAAGGTCCAAGCACTTGAAAATGAGGTTGTATCTCTCAGAGAGCAACTTACACAGGCAAAGTAGGTAGTTGCAGAACAGAGAGAAGAGCAAGAAGATCAAGAGCAACCAGCTAGGGATACAATTGAAGCCCCAACACAAACAAAGGATTTGGGCGAAGAGGAAACATCAGAACCTAGAAGAATGAGCACTAATGTTCAATCTACTCAGCAGGGAAGTGATATAAGGACTGCTGTCCTTAGGAATATGATGAGCCATAGAATTAAAGTTTCGAAAAACATGTCACAACAGGCTCACAGTTTTTATGTTTCTTTACAAAGTGCTGAGCAATTTTGCAATGAGCCACTTTCATGGCTGTCACCCACATTTAATCTTTGCGGGCCATATACTCAATTTTTGGAGAGGCTAATTGTACTAATGGCTAAAAAGTCAGATTTGCCTGATAAAATAATCACAGTGAAAGAAGGCTTGGAGATAGTAAAAGAATTAATTGGTTTCTTCATAGTAAAAGAATTAATTGGTTTCTTCACGGGGAAGTTACAAACTATACAAAGGAAGTTAAAAGTTTTATCTCAAGGAATACAACCCTGCATACCATCAATTTTGGATGTTGCTAGAATAGTGATAGACTAGGAAGAGTGGTCTAATTCTTTTGATAACATTTCAACTTAGGAGGCTACAGTATCAATTTTTGAAGATACTTATGATATTCCATATAATAAATTAATTGATTCCTTGTTTAAGGCAGAAATAGATTTGAATAAATTTATTGTTGAATCAAAAGTAGTCATGGATGCTAGGTGGACCAAAGCAACTCAAGATTTACAGGAGGTAAAAAATACAAAATGGCCCACAAAAAGGGAAATTTATGTTTGGGAGACAGTGGGAGAGATTAAAGCTCTGCCGACAGGAAGTAGTTGAGATATTTTGCATACAGGTCAGTGAAAGACAAAGAGGAGAAAAATCAAAGGCCTGATAAAAATGTTCTTTTACTATCTCAACACTTTTCTTTTGCTGATCAATTTTTTGGAAGAATGTTCTGCATACCTTTTTGTTCCCATCTTCCAAAGTTTTTGTATCCATTCTTATTTTGACATGTGTCCTCTCATTTGTAGCTTGTTGCAGTCCTATATATGAATTTCCAAGATGAAGAGTAGAGGTCAGTTGTTTGTAGAAATTTTTCATTGTCATGTATTATTTTGCAGTTCATCCAGATGTTCTATGGTTATGTGAATGAGTTCAGTTATAGCATACTTGAATACAAAAAGTGAACATTTGGTACCTAGGGCTTGTCTCTGTGTAATGTCCCCTTTTTTTAGCATTCATAGCATGATGTTGTCGTTAGCCTATTTCCCCACGGTCCCGTAGGCTAACCAGGACATTAAAGGGACTTAGAGGCCATTTGGCCTAGATAGTTTCAGTTGCAGGTCTTTCTGGGGGGGTTTGAGGCAACTTTGGGCATACTTACTATTTATAGTAAGTCATCTTGGGCATGGGCGAACATCGAGTGGCAACGGTATGTCGATGGTAATTGTTTAAAATCGACAAGAAGACTTGTTTATCACTGATAAGATTTGTTATGCATTGATAAAGCTATTTTATAAAGTTAAATTTAAATATTTAACTTTATTAATGCATAGAATATAGTTTATGGAAAATATTTAAATTAAAAGAGTCCCCTTTATTTTATAACACATTGGAGACATAAGTTACATAAAGGGAGTTATGTTTTATCCCACATTGAGAAAACGAAGGATGGAGCCCTTGTGAGAACACTATAAAAGAAATGGAAGAGCTTCTTTTAAGTATGCTTGGAAATATCAAAAAAATTGAAAATTTTTCTGAAGATTATGTCTCAATAGTTTGAAAGACAAAATCCCTTCAAGCTGGAAATCTTGATGCCATTGAAAAATATGGTCTTGAGATTCAACATAGTAGCAATCCGAAAAAGCAGAACCGAAAAAGCAAGCTGAAAAAGCAGTCCGTAAAAACAGTTCAAAAAGCAGATCCGAAAAAGCAAATCGGAAAAGCAAAGCAGGAGGGGCAGCATTGAATGAAATTATTACAACCATTTACAACCAGGTTCCTTTGTTAGTATTGCTTTTTTAAGTGTTATAAGTTTCAGCTGTAAGTGTGCATTATACCACCATTATCATTTTGTAATCCATGTAAATGCCAAAAGTCTTAGCCATATTTCATGAGCATTATATTAGAAATTTCATTGCAAATTAAGAAGATAATAGTTGCTGGTGTCATTTAAGCAATTTAATATCATTATTTATCAGCTAGTTAGTTTGCATACCAACTGTTCGTAAAAATGCCAATTGGCTGTAGGTGTTCATTTCTCATGCTTAGATCATATATATGCACTGAATATTGTCAAAATTAGTAGCACACTCATGTTAGGTCATTGTGTAGTCCATTTGGAGTCTTCTAGCACAAGATTCTCATTGATGCAAATTGAAAAAAGAGTCATGTAAAGCCAGCTGAAATACTATATCAGTCATACATCCCTTGCATGTGAATTGTTTGATGAAATTCCTTGAGCTTTCATCAGCATTTTTGAGAGCAGATTTGAGGAGGGTCATACAGTGGTATCAGAGCTTGCTTGCAAAGTGTTTGACGAAATGTCGAACAACTGAAATATAAAGATTTTTTGTGTTTGAAGAAGTTATAACCTATTGGGGTTATTACAGTGGTATTAGAGGAAAGATTCTTACAGTTATTAGAGACCTTGGCATAGGGACAGCGATTAGCAGAACAGAGGGCATAGGCTAAGTCACAAGGTTCGAGTTCGAGTTCGAGTTCGACAACTATAAAATTCGGATGGTGTTCGATAGCGACAAAAAATTTGAGAAAAATTCGGCATTAAATTCGCTTTATAGAATTTCTTTAAAATATAATATATGTAATAATTTATTTTTATTTTCTCTTTTCAATCAAAATATTAAAAATAATGCTAGTTTTATGAACATTAAATTTTTAATACAAAATAAATCACTAAACTCTATCTTTAAACACATAAAATGGAAATATATTAATTTTTTTATTTTGACTTTATAAAACAAAGTATAAAATTATGAAACATAAAACATAACATAACAAAGCGATACTTTAGTTATGAATAAACAATTTGATTTTTTTAATACAAAATAAATCACAAAACTCTATCTTTAAACACATAAAATGGAAATATATTAATTTTTTTATTTTGACTTTATAAAACATAAAATTATGAAACATAAAACATAACATAACATAACTTTATTTTGACTTTATGAAACATAACAAAGCGATACTGTAGTTTTACAAACCCTATAAACCAAAATTAAATAACATAACGATACTTTTGATGGCCTCCATTCCATTCTCGGCGCGGCAACAGGAGAAACCTTGGTTGTAGTGACGACGGCAAACAACTGTGCAGAATAAACAAACACCTTCCAGACACTGTTGTTTCATTGAGCCGTACGAATTTTGGCCGAATTTATACGATTTTTTTTTGAAATTTATATGTTCGCCGATTTCCGAACCTGAAGCTGGAAATTCGGCGAACCTTGTGACATAGGGCATAGGAACAAAATCAGAGAATGGAGCTTATGATGCAGATGATGTCTCGTCAAATGGGGTTGAACGCTAACATAGGTGGAGGAAATAATCAGAATGGTAACAATCAGAATGGGAATAATTAGGATGGGACACATAATGGAGGTGAACAAGTTGGAAACAATTTCGGTCATGCACCCTAGCAAGCTAAGACAGTGAGTTCGAGGCCCATGATTCCCACATTTCCTCCTAGAGCTCCAGAGCAGCCCGTACCAGAGCCCTAGATCACTGATATACAGGACCAATTGAGGAGAGATTTGGAAGCTGGAGGTCCAGATTTTACTGCTGCAATTACCTTTAGGGAGCATATCGATGTGCAGATGAAACATATGCCACGTGGACATGACAGGAACCAGAGCTATGAGCTACAGAAAAAAGTAGGGAAACTTCAGTTACCATATTATGATGGCTCGAGGAAGTCTACAACAAGAGCTTGGGTTCAAAAGCTTGACACATACTTTCAATTGAACCCTATGCCTAAGGAAGAAGCTATTAAGTATGCAGCAATTCATCTGGATGGGTTAGCACACGAGTGGTGGCATCATGGTATGGTCACTATGAGTCATGCACACATTACCTCATATGTGGAGTTTACGGAGAGACTGATTGAACATTTAGATAGGCCTACGGATCGTACCTTCCCTATGACAGGCAGAAACTTGTATGAGGAGTTTAACAGACATGCTGATTCAATACAGGGAGACATTAGCACATCTTCAGGTAATGGTTTATCTGCATCATCTTCATAGGCAGAAGGGGTTACAAATGTTGTGCAGGTTGAGCCAGTAGCATCAGAAGGTGATATCACAGGCACACCGGATTGTGTGATTGACACAGATAGTGATTCCAGTACAGTTGGGCTGAATGAAGTTACAACAGTTGAGGATACTGTCAAGTTTGAGGATAGTACATTTGATCAGCAAGTGAGCATTTAGGACTTTGCAAAAAATGAGTATCAAGCACAATTGGATGCTTCTTCACATGAGATAGAGGCTAGTAGCTCTTTACTTGGCTTGGCAAGCCAGCTGAAGACAAGGGACAAGAATATTGTCACGGCTTTATCTCATCATCACAGAATACATGGATTGATTCAGAATCACATTTGGATGATTCAACTGTAGGAGAGACTGAAAGGAGTCACAACAAGTTCTTCTTGTGACAACTTACAACAGATCAAGGAAGGCATGGAGGCAATGAAGGTAAGTTACATACACCTACTTTCAGATCACGATCATCTTCTTAATCTTGTAGGGATCTATTTAGATGCATTGAAGAAGAAGGAGGAGGAGGTTGACTGACTTTCTCATGAGCTGGAGGATACTCGGAATTCCTTGGTGTGTATTCAGTTGGCTCTCCAGGATTTTGAGAGATATGTGGACGAGCTTTGTCTTGAGGTGAGCTCAGTTCGGGAGTTAGCGCGTATAGCAGGGACTCAATTTTCTTTTACGGTTAGGTCAAATGTTGATGATTTCTCAGAGATGACAGAGTTCACATGAGAGTCCCAAGATCTGAGTAATATAGATGATAACTATTCTGAAGTTACTCCTTTGGACAGTGTACCAGGGATAGAGTATAAGGGTTCGACCAGTCGGCACAATCATGTTTCTAGTCAGTTGAGAGTTGGTGAGCGAGACATTTCTATCGCTTGCGAGAATTTTGATGTTGTTCGTCGGTTGTTAGCAGTTTATGGATGGGGTTCTCCTACTAGTGATGAGCAGGGAGGCAGTTATCTTTCCTTGACAGAGATCCACTCTTTATGGGAGGCTATCCAGATTTTGAGACAGAATTATATGCAGTTGGTAGCCGACAGAGATTATCTTATGGAGTGGGGCAGTACAACATATGACACATTATTGGTCAAGGAAGATGAGGTGAGTGAGCTTACTTAGCAGCTCGAGGTGACTTCTGAATTTCTTGAGAGTACACAGTTGGCTTTCAAGGAGTCACAGTTTCATTTAGCTAAGGTGACCATGGAGTTAGAACGACTTCAGTCTTTACTAGATTCTATACAATCACAGATCGTGGTGTCTAGTGATCCGCAGATGTCCATGGTCGAGGTTGATAGAGGTAGTGGAGATGAGGATATATCTGTCCACGACACTAGTATTGGCATATTTGGTCTGTTTCCACTGGAGGCAAGTTCAACTGAGTTGGGCGCTATAGCTGAGCACTGTGATATGTTTGACTTGGAGGCCATAGCGACTAGTGATGTTGTTGTTGATTTTGCACTCTTGGCTATATCATCCTCTGACTTAGCTGATGATCAGTCACAGTTGGTTGTATCACGTATGCAGGATGAGTCTTTGACTAGGATTGGTTCTTTTTACCGGCATTATACTCTAGGATATGTTCATCGGTTTTCTTTTGATCCATCTGTTGAGGAGTTGATGGCAGACAGGTTTGGTCTAGGCTCTCGTTTCTGCTATCTACCTTGTAATGACTATTCACCATCAGCAGTGCATGGGTGTTATGGTTATAAGATAGTGACCAGTGATTTGCAGAGTTGTGATAATTGTAGTAGGTGTCCAGCGTGTGGATTCTCTGTATTTGGTGCAATTTCATGCAGGAGTATTCATCGTTGTTGCAGAATTGTATTGTACATTCCACATAGGCTAGTGGGATGTGTTGATGATATTTACTATGTTGGCAGTTTGGGTTATCTACTCTACTTGGGTTCTGATATTTCGAGAGCTTGTTTCTCATGGGTTCCTGACTTTGGAGTTTGAGTGAGTTGTATTCGCCAATTTTATTATGGATTCCTCTTGGTTAATTTTCAGAGGTTGTTGCAGGAGCCTATCTTGACTGAGAGCAGTATAGTTCATAACTACATTTGGGATCCAGGTGGATTGATTGGGTTGTTGTTCGACCATTGCTTGGGGACAAGCAATTTTGGGAAGGGCGGACTGTAATGTCCCCTTTTTTTAGCATTCATAGCATGATGTTGTCGTTAGCCTATTTCCCCACGGTCCCGTAGGCTAACCAGGACATTAAAGGGACTTAGAGGCCATTTGGCTTAGATAATTTCAATTGCACGTCTTTCTGAGGGTTTTTGAGGCAACTTTGGGCATACTTACTATTTATAGTAAGTCATCTTGGGCATGGGCGGACATCCAGTGGCAACGGTATGTCGATGGTAATTGTTTAAAATCGACAAGAAGACTTGTTTATCATTGATAAGATTTGTTATGCATTGATAAAGCTATTTTATAAAGTTAAATTTAAATATTTAACTTTATTAATGCATAGACTATAGTTTGTGGGAAATATTTAAATTAAAAGAGTCCCCTTTATTTTATAACACATTGGAGACATAAGTTACATAAAGGGAGTTATGTTTTATCCCACATTGAGAAAACGAACGATGGAGCCCTTGTGAGAACACTATAAAAGAAATGGAAGAGCTTCTTTTAAGTATGCTTGGAAATATCAAAGAAATTGAGAATTTTTTTGGAGATTATGTCTCAATAGTTTGAAGGACGAAATCCCTTCAAGCTGGAAATCTTAACGCCATTGAAAGATATGGTCTTGAGATTCAACATAGTAGCAATCCGAAAAAACAAATACGAAAAAGAACTCCGAAAAAGCAGAACCGAAAAAGCAGATCCGAAAAAGCAGTTCGAAAAAGCAAATCGGAAAAGCAAAGCAGGAGGGGCAGCATTGAATGAAATTATTACAGCCATCTACAACCAGGTTCCTTTGTTAGTATTGCTTTTTTAGGTGTTATAAGTTTCAACTGTAAGTGTGCATTATACCAGCATTATCATTTTGTAATCCATGTAAATGCCAAAAGTCTTGGCCATATTTCATGAGCATTGTATTAGAAATTTCATTGCAAATTAAGAAGATAATAGTTGCTGGTGTCATTTAAGCAATTCAATATCATTATTTATCAGCTAGTTAGTTTGCATACCAACTGTTTGTAAAAGTGTCAGTTGGCTGTAGGTGTTCATTTCTCATGCTTAGATCATATATATGCACTGAATATTGTCAAAATTAGTAGCACACTCATGTTAGGTTATTGTGTAGTCCATTTGGAGTCTTCTAGCACAAGATTCTCATTGATGCAAATTGAAAAAAGAGTCATTTAAAGCCAGCTGAAATACTATATCATTTATACGCCCCTTGCATGTGAATTGTTTGATGAAATTCCTTGAGCTTTAATCAGCATTTTTGAGAGCAGATTTGAGGAGGGTCATTACACTCTGAGTTATATTATGAGTTTCCATTAGCATTTTAAAGATCTTAATAAGAAGGATTTCCCCTTAATTATCATTTTCTTTGAGTTTTGTCTCCTTTCTCATATATCCATAATCTTGGGACTGAATGAGCAAGTTTTATTCAATTTAATGCAATCTACACAAATTATATATCTCTTATTGATTGCTGCTAATTTAAAGAATTAGGTAATTGCTTTCTGTAATGGATAAGATTTGGGGTTTGTGAACGGGATATGATAAGAATGAAACTTAGAGTTTAATGTTGACAATTTTAATCACAAGTTGATTAAAAAAGTCCAAATCTGCTAACTTTTGACTCTATATCCCAATGGATAAGACACTGGTCCATTTAAGAAGTTCAAGAATAGAGTGATGATTCACTTAATTGCAAAATATTCGTAACAACAAATCAATTTACCATTTTATGTATTGAAGAACTAGAAGTGCTGGTCATTACTTATTTGCATCTACTTTCCCTTTGGTTATAATTAGCTACTATAATCAGGAAGTTTATCAGCAACTCATAGAAGAACATTGAACATTTTTGCTATAGGGGATAGTCTTGCAGAGAAGAGTATCAAGTTAATAAGATCAATCCCTAAGGTCTGCCCGCCTTGGCCTTGCAAGGCCTAAAGTGAAGTGAGTCCTGATGACTCTATTAATGTTGGCCCAGAACTAAGATTTAGCCTTGCTAAATATAGGATTTAGCTGATAGGCTTGTCCCTGTCTTTCGTTTCCTGGTATCAGGTTTAAACCACCTGATATGTTCCTTACCAGAAAGAACTCCAACACCATCTACGCAAAGACTCAAATTTTTCAAAGTACTCTGGGAAATTTTTGTTTGCTTTAGTTTTAGTACACAGTAGCAAACATGTTATTTTTCTCTCGTGTAGCTTTTCAAGAAAAGGAAGGATACCTGCAAATAGTTCAAGAAAGGGGTGAGATTTTGAAAGAGCAATTAAATAGACTAATTAGATGATCCAAACTACTTCGTGGAAGAGGACATTATAAACCCCCATTCCAAAAAATGTTTGCCCTCATAAAATTGTAGATAAGGATGCTAAAGAATTTGTTCATCATTAATGTGCAAACATCTCCATCTAGTAAGATAGTTCTCAATCTCCTCTCTCTGACATCTAGGATCTCATAAAAAAACCAAAACGAATCCACCCTCCTCATCTAAAGGTGGAAGTTCACATGAAGATGTAATATGCTACCCTAGTGCCTTCTTGAGGCACAATCATGAAACATATGATGGATTTTTCTATTCCCTGGCAGCTTAAATTCAAATGCTATTCCCACTCTTCAAACAATCCAATATGTGCCATAGAAGCAAGGATTTAATTTCTCTGCATAACTTTCCTTCAAAGAAAGACTGCCTATAGGGTTGTAGGAGCAATAAAAACAAGTCTCCCACTTCAAAACTCTGCTCAACTATGTCCCCATCTTCATTTTTTTCCCGATTCAGGGCACTTTGAACACTATCTTAAGTTTCTTAAGGATGCCACTACTCTCTTGGATACAAGCCTTAGCTTTGGGAGTTTTGCTATCCCCAAGAGCTAGGCCCAAAAATGAAGGAGCATCATATCTATATAAGGCTCAAAAAGGAGTTGTGACTTGCTCACACACCCCGTCATAGACACAGAGCCCCTTCTCTCCTTTTGCACCCTTAGGTGAGTTTAGGTTAGTGTTTTGTCATTTCTCTTCCCTTGGAGTGTTTTTGGTCAAGATTTCAAATCTTATCTTTACATTTAGGAAAACATGCTTGTATCTTGCATCACATAGATTAGGTCAGTTGCAATTCAAGACTTTCATAGCATTAGGCAAGAGTGAAGTAATGGAGATGGATACTTGTTAAATGTCTAAGTTACATTTTAAAAAACAATAAAATGATAGGAGATATAATGTTTAAATGGTTTTGGATGATATCTTGGAGCTTTATATTAACAAATGAGTTAAGAGGGAATCAAGATATTATAAAACTATTAATGGACAAAAAAAGTATTTGATTATCTTTTAATTGAATTGGGCATAACTTTGTGACTTTAGAATATTGTTTCAACCAAGTCATTGAAGATATGGGCAAAACAAAGGAAAAGTGTGGCTAACAAGTACAAGCATTTTAAGGAGTGTTCAATTCCTTCCAAAAAACCAATCATCACCCCTCAACATTTCACATGGTCAAAGAAATGAACACTCAAGAAAAGCAAGGTCGCCAATTCTATAAAGTTGGGGATTTTACCCTCCATTGGAGAGTCAAACACCCAATTATCCAAGACCACTTCAAAAACTTAACATTCCAAGTTATTAAACAAGAACTTGCTTATGTTAGAGTCATCTCTTTTACAAGGTCGAGGATAATGGCAAGGAAAGGAAATATCCAAAACGGATGAAAATCCTCAATGGGTTACCAAAGCCACCAGAAGCTCAAAAGTAACAAAGTTTGGTAATTCCTTAGGGGTAGGGATAACAACATAAAATGTAGGCCATAATAAAGTAATTAATATAGTTGTTAGGAATACATGTACCAAGAGTTGCAATAGTTGGTTCTTGTAACCAACACGAGTGCTACATGTAGGGTTCATTGGGAATTGGAGTGGGATGGTAATATTAGGAAAATTGGAAATACTAGCTATTTGATTCCTTGGTACAATAAATAAAGTAATATTTTGCCATCTTTGTGTAATTCGTATGTTTTGGTTATTAGTTTAGTAATCTGCTTGCATTCGTATATAGTTTCTTTGTATAACCTCCATACTTGGCATTTGAACCTCTCCACGTTTGGCATATGAGTACTTTCATACTTGGCATGTAACTACTTCCATACTTGGCATATGATCACTCCATACCTGGGATGGTACTCTGCCATATTGGTAGATAACATTTCTGGGGCCATTGCCTAGTTCCAACCCAAGGTCTAAGAAGACGGGTTGTAAGATTGAAGCATAATTGGCTGACCTTTTGACCAGCAAATAGTGATAACTGAGAGTGACATTGAGGAAGAGAAAGTTATGAGAGAGGATCAATTGACAAAAGATTTCATTCAGGCCTGGGACATGGCGGTAAACCAGTACGTACGACTAGAGGTAGAGTAGAGGCTCTCCCCATCAATACAGTACAGGACATACTCTCCATGAACGACGTTGTGTATTATGTCCTTGGAAGTCTTCCAAAGTTGCTCGCATAAAGGCCAATGGAAGTGGAAGAACAAAGAGAGGCTATTCAAAGGGAGCAACAAAGGTAGAAAATACTGACAATGATTTTACGAAAGGAACCATAGAGAAGAGGAATCTAGCTGGGTTCTATAAGAAATTTGTTAAAGACTTCTCTTGGATAGCTCATCCCATAACTACCTTACAACAAAAAGGAAAAAGGTTTGTTTGGTCATAAAAGTGTCAATCGACTTTTGAGTATTTGAAGGAAAAGTTAACTACCACACCAGTACTCAGAGTGACAGATCTTGAGGGTCGCTCTATGGTTATCATTGATGCATTAGGAGAAAGATTGGGTGCTGTACTAATGCAAGAAGGTTAGGTAATTGCCTATGATTCCAGAAAATTGAAGAACTATGAGCAAAACTATGCAGTGCACGATTTAAAAATGACAACTACTAGTCATGCTCTACAGATGTGGAGACATTATTTGATAGGCAAACCATTTGAGCTAAGAACAAATCATCATAAATTAAAATATATATTCAATCAACCCAATCTTAACACCTGGCAAAAGAGATGGTTGGAAATTTTAGTGGACCATGATTTTGAATTCAGTTATATCAAGGGAAAGGAAAACCGAGTAGTTGACACCTTGAGTAGGCGAAGACACATTTCTACGATAATAACAATAAACACTAGACTCAAGGAAGAGGTGCTTCAGAATTTTCCAAGGGATGATTTCTATAAACAAGTATGTCTAGCCCCTCTAAAATGATCCATGTGATGTCAAATACGAACCCTACCAACTAGAAGCAAGCACTCTTAAATTATAAAGGGAGAATGTTTATACCTAAGGATCCTAAAACCCGCAAAATGATTTTGAGAGAAATTCACGCCACTCCTTATTCAAGACATTCTAGGGTATCAAAAATGTTAGCTGATATAAAACCACCGTACTTTTGGAAGGGTACGAAACAAGTTGCAATCAAATTTGTTGCAAGTTGTCTTAAATGTTAAAGGGTCAAAACCAAATACTTGTATCTAGTAGGGTTGCTACATCCAAATGTAATTAGCATGGATTTCATATAATGGTTACCCATGACTAGAAACATAGATAACACTATTCTTGTGGTAGTGGACCGACTTACAAAGGTAGCTCATTTTATTCTAGGAAATTTAATAGATGGAGTACCATAAATTTGAAAGAGAAATTTTCAAACTTCATGGGATTCTAGAGAAGATTATCTCAGATAAGGATGCTAGAATGACATCTAGATTTTGACAAACTTTGTATTCAGCTTTGGGAACAAAATTGAATATCAATTCAGCTTATCATCCAAAAATTGACAAATCGACAGAAAGGGTAAATCAAGTATTAGAAGATCTTTTAGGGTTATACTATATGGATCGACAATACTGTTGGGAAATGAATCTTCCCTTAGCAGAGTTTGCTTATAATAACTCATATCAGTTTGTTATTGCGATGGCACCACTTGAAGCTCTGTCCGGACAAAAGTATAGAGATTCTAGATGTTGGAAGATGATTGAGGATCGAATAATTGTTGGCCCTGAAATGCTCTTAGAAATGGAAAAGCAATAGTTCGAATCTGTCAAAGATCGAAGGAGGCGAATTATTACAATTTTTTTGATCAAATTTAGTTATTAGTTTCTTTTACAAATTTTCATATAACCTCAATCAACCATCAAATTGGAATTTGAGAAGTTAGTTCTATATTTGTAAAACTGGAATGTTGTGATATTGCTATCAGGATTTAACTATGTAGTTTTTGAGTAAAACTCATTGACCCATGTTTCATGAGTAGTGATTCAAAATGAATCCATCTCTCATGAGAATAAATGGAACACTTAGCACTCGTTGGGCCTAGGTGATGCTTACAAAGGTGAAGCATTGGGACTTCTCGGGAGGTAGTGCTACTCCAGCTTGAGCGTGCTTAACTAAGGACTCTCCTCCATGGTTAAACCCACTTTGCTTGCAACCCCATTTGCAAAACCTTCACCAAGTGTTGTGCCTTATGAACCATTCATTAGAAAGCCCCTAAAGCTAACCAATTGATAAGTAGGAGATAATTTCAAAAGCAAGTCAAATTGTGATATTGCTATCAAGATTTAACTGTGTAGTTTATTAATCTAACTCATTGACCCATGTTTCATGATTAGAATGTGCTTACACAAGTAAGAATACATAATTTTGTTTGAATACACTTGATCATATGACAATAAAATAAATTAAAGTATAAATAACTCTTGAAAAATAAGTTACTCTACATAATTGAATATTTTAATAAGCAAGCTGAAAGGAAGGATACACGAGAGATCAACAAGGATAGCCAAGTATGGCTGAGATAAGTGGTGTAGTCCATATGCTCTGGACAATTTGATAAACTTGCAAGATAGAAAGTTGTGCCAAAATTATGAAGAATTTACGAATAATTGAAATTAGTAAGGCTAGTGAGCTCAATGTGGGATCTGGATGGTGTCCTTTAAAATCCCTAGCCAGGGTAGGATAGTGGCGAATGATGCTACTATGATCACCAGAGGTCAGGATAACTTATGGTCGGATGGATAGACTGTAGGGAGATACTCGGAGTCTAGCCGGTTGTGTAGTTGACAACTCTAACACTAGGTTGCTCAGGTGGCAGGAGAAGATGGTGTACACATGCCTTGTCTCGTGTAGGGCAGGGCCATTCTAAGTTCAAAGTGAGTGGAGATTACACTAGGTCCATGTTTGGGAGGTTAAGCCTCTGTCAATGCTTTTCCTCTCCCCCAAATGCCTAGACTTGCATAGTGCAAACCAGATTCTACTTCTTTTATGTGGTGTGATCTAAACCCTATTAGTAATTCTTTATATCTTTTAGTTGTTTCCTTATCTTGATTTCAGCATTATATTTTATGCAATGCATTTCTATTCATATGAAATGGTAGTTAGAATTAGTAGTTAGTTTTGTTTACCGTACAGGGTAAAAGCTTAACACATGTGTAACACGACTCAACGCAGAACAGATACTTTATTCATATATGCACTTACCGAGTACAGTCCGAATACAGTGATCACAATGATTACAACTGATGATTCCAAAGTCCATCTCGAACGTGTACATATACCTTTCCGAACGGGTGACTCAAGTGTCGTGGGCCCGTTCGGATACTACTCTACCCATCGGCTACACTATACATTTTACCAACAACATCATCCCCCCCAAAAAGAAAAGTCATCTTTGAACAACAATACAACAAAATTTCAAGACAAAATACATCAATGCATAAGTACTAGACAGAGGGATGCGTCCACGTCTTCAACTCGTTCAGCTCCATTCATAACTTGTAGACCTGTTCTTTCCTGATCTTCAGCTCTGCTTCTGCTTCCATCTGAAGCTCTAGGGCTGACTGCATCATCTCTTTGACTTCTCCCAACTCCTTCTCCTTATCTGCTGCCATCTTTTCTTTTTTTGCTGCTAACTGTTCTTTTTCTACTAATAGGGCTGTCCTCTCGGATTGCCAGGCCACCCTCTCAAATTCCCAAGCTGCCCTCTTTGAAGCTAACCTGGCAGCTGACTCCTCCCGAGCTCTCTCAACTGCTACCTGATCTGCCTGACTCCTCCGAAGAGTGTAGTATGCCTCCCTGTATAACTTTTCTATCTCATGAATTAGAGCCTCTACCTGGCTCTCCATCTCAGAGTCTCTCGTCGTGGACCAGTCCTGCCACATCTCTGTGGTCTCTACATCTAGCCATCACCTTTTCTCAAAACAAACTTTAAACGTAGCTGGACATCCCACCCTCACGAAGGATATGGCTCCCTCCAGCTCCTTCACCACTGACTCCAACGCCTGAGTCTTAGCCGAAGCTAACACCTGGCAAGCCCGAGCTGCTAGAGCTGCGACATCATTAAGAAAAACTGCCTTTGTCATCACTGTCTCCTGTGCTACCGGGCGTTCCTATTGTGTACCCATAACCCTCTCCACAACCTCCGCCATACGCTCAACAGCGATATGCGGTACTCCCTCACTCTGTGCCTACCCAACCTCCTATAATGGGTTCTCTGGAACTGCTTCGCGTGTGGATGTCAGCAAGTAGGTCACTCGAGGTGCGGGGGTTTGGTGGAACTTTGTACTCAGGAAAGCACTCAGCCTCTAGGATCAACTTTCTTTGTCTCGCTCCAATGATGCCAATAGGGCCGTATCTATTGTGACCACCACATCAGAACCTTCTACATCCAGTCTGACACCTGATGCCCCCAACTCCTCGCCTGTCGCTACCTCCATCACCCCTATCTCTGTGTCTATCTCCATGTTAGGTACCAAAGTCTCTCCTCCTGTATCTGGTCTCTCACGAGTCGGCTCTATCTCTGGGGCTGCTATCTCCGTTGGTGTCGGATGTGATTCTGCTATAGCTCGTGTCTCTACAATGGGCTGCGTCGTAGCTGAACCTGGTGTCATCACCACTAGCTGCCTGAGCTATCCAAACCCTGGGATACCATGTATGCCTACAGTAACCAAGTGTGTCGTGGTCAAAAGTACAGATCTCGAAAATCTCAAAGGCGTAGCCGTGATCACTTCTACCTCTTTGTCCTCTTCTTCCCCCTCAAACCCACTCTCCTCTGAAGATGTTTCCTCTCGACCACTATCTGTGTTTCCGCCATTCGGCCTTAGTCGCTTCTGTCCTACAGTTTTGGTGCCAAGAGTATCCAAATGCGTCCACTACATAATAGATGGTTCGCCAAGTGCGATTGGTCTCGATTTTGCCTCCAGTGCATCATTCGACATCATCCGCGTCATCACCTCCAAGAACAGACCAATAGCATAATGTGGCATATAGAACGTTTTATGCTGCAAAGTGAGAAACTCCAACATCCATTCAGCCAATAATGTTGCCCAATCATAAACCTTGCCATGCAAAATTCCATTCATCATGGCTACCTGGGGAAAAGAGATATTTGAAGCACGGCTCGAACTTGTGAGGCAGTTTTTCACTATATCCATCAAACAACACCAATGACCCTCCAGAATATTAGATTTCTTTAACCCTTTGCCTATGGATGTGTCTGAAAGAGCCTCCTGTTTCACCTACGACAGGTCTCTGCACACAAGCTGTATCAACTTCAACTTCACTTCATGGCTCATCTTTTTTGGCTTGCTATCTATTTTTCTCCCGCCCTGAGCATGACCAGGTATGCCAAATACCCGTGTAAAATCAGCCAGTCTAAATGATACTACTAAATTGTGATCCAGATACTCAAATGCACTGATTTGAGAGAACCTGTCATATGTTTCAATCATAATGCGCAAAAATCCTTCATTGTCTCTGATACAAAATACTAGCATTTGCACTACCCATTCCACCTGAGCTTTCTTGATACTAGCTTTCACCGAATGGTTGTCTGAAGCTTCCTGCCACCACTTCCGGCATTCTACACCATTTAACCCTTGAAATGTGATACTTTATATTGTAGGAATCTCTCCCAATTGCTTCGGTTGCTTAGCTTTCTTTTTACTTGCACCTACATTGGTTCCTGCGCTAGTCCCTGTATAGGTCCATCCTGCTACACAAATTCTAGAAGGTAGTGTCTTTGCGTTCTTGTTCATGGTAGTGTCCTCGTCCAGTTTCCTCTTCCAAGCTCTCTTTCCAGCTGACTGCATAACTGTCAGACTTTGTCGTTTTGTGAATCAATCTCAAACCGTTAAGGCAGTTATTTTCCTTACACAACTTCTTTCTCAATTCTGTTCCTGACTTCTGTACTGTACGACTATACAGTTTTCTTTAGGCTAGCTGTACGGCTTCTTCAATAAAAATTAAAAATTGCGCTAAAGGATTTCCTTATTTTCCATCAACTTTGAATCCTCCCTGTCTTTTAGCTGTACAGTTAATGTAATTTCATTCCTTATAACTCACACACCACACGGACAACTTTGTCCCTGCCATACACCATATGGCCTATCACCATACAGACTTTTGTTCAACTCTGTGCAATCATCGTACGGACTTTTTCCCAGCTCTGTATGATCACCGTACGGACTAATACTTCTATAGTTTGCTCTTTTCTTGGGGAGTTATCCTTTTCCGTCCGTACGCTGTACAGCTTCTCATTCTATTTCCTTTCTTCATACAGTCACAATTCCGTACGACATTGAGACTGCAATCTATGTATTGTTTACTTTGAAATCGTACGGCCTTTTCTTCCTTTGCACTCTGTTTCCACCATACGGCCTTACTTGCCCCTCCCGAGTTTTCACATATGGACCTTCCTGTATTCTCCTCTTGCTCGTACGGCTTAATTTGTTTCTCCTATGTTTCCCTCTTGACGATATGGCTACACTTTTATTCCCTCTATACTTTTCCTCTACACGTACGACTTGTATGTTCTTTGTAGCCTGATTGCTCCTTAATTGTACAGTCTTTATATAGCCCAAATTGCTTTGCAATGTTCCTCGTACAATCCTAGACTTGTGCTGTTTTGGCCATATGGTATCACCATACAAGCTTTAAGATCTGCTTCCCTTCTATTCTTTCTCTTACATGGCCGTACGGCCTTCACTCCTCTTCTTTGCACTTTGGTAGGCCGTACGGCAAACTTTTGCTCCCAAGTGATTTTAATATTTTAAAATTTTGCTCCCAAGTACTTTTAATATATTAAAATTTTGCTCCCAAGTACTTTTAATATATTAAAATTCTCGTTATCTTAATACATTTGCCTCCTGCTTCATATTTCATTATTTTATTACTTTATACTTCTAAAATTCTAGTTTATTATTTCAGCACTTTAAAACTATCCTGACTTCAATATTTTATTATACACTATCTACATATATACATTATTCCCAGTCATTTTTCTTCCTCGATTGGTTGTCAACGGGGGATTATTTCTTTTATGGTAGATCTTTAACTTTCATCCATTTACTGCATCTGGTATTTCTTTTTCGTCTAGTGTCCATAATTTAATTGCGCCATTATATCCAACTTCTCGTATCTTGTACGGTCCGACTCATTTAATTTTGAACTTTTCAGGCCTAATTTCATTTCGCCCATTATACCTCAATACTAACTGATCGGGTTGAAAGTTGTTTAATTTTAAATGCTTGTCATGCCATGCCTTCCTCCTATTTTGTGTTACTTCGATGGCCCATTACACCTGCAACCATCGCTCATCAAGTTTGTTCAAATTGTACAATCTCTCCCATAAGCTCTCCATGTCACCTAATTTGTTCTTGATTGCTATCCTTAAATTTGGCACCATGAAATCTGTCGATACCATTGCCTCATGTCTGTACATTAGCTGGAATGGGGTATGTTTTGTAGTTACTTTGTATGAAGTACGGTACGGCCATAGAGCGGATGGTAACTTTTCTTCCCAGTCTTCTCCCTCAACTGCACAGGATTTATAGATTACTCCAACTAAGATTTTGTTCATTGCTTCGGCCTGTCCGTTAGCCCTTGGATAGTACAGGCTCAATAATGAATTGTAAATCTTGAACTCTATAGTGAGCACTCTGATAACATGGTTGACAAAGTGTCCTCCCCGATCACTTGTCAACTGGAGGGGGATCCCGTACCTTGTAATAATTTGCTCATACAAAAATCTTGCTGTGCTTACTGCCGAATTGTCTAGTAATGCCCGTGCCTCCACCCATTTAGTCAAGTACTCTGTTGCTAGCACAATATATCGGCACCTTGTTTTACTTGCCTTCAATGGTCCAATGAAATCTAATCCCCATCTCTCAAAAAGTTCCTGTGCGTGCGAGGGATTCAGAGGCATAAAATCTCTCTTCAATGGTTTCCTAGCCCGCTGGCATGTATCGCATGCAACGACCCACTCCCTGGCATCATTGTATGCGGTCGGCCACCATAGACCTTCCAGAAGTATCTTCCATGTAATAATATCCGGCCCCATGTGTCCTCCTGTCGGGCCTTCATGTGCTTCCTTTAGTACTTTCGAAATTTCCTCTTCAAGAACATACCGCCTTAGAATCTGATCCGGTCCCATCTTATACAATAGTCCATTTATTAACTAGAATGTTCTGCTCCTTAGTACCAATTTCCGTCTTTCATTTGGTGGCATGTCACTTGGAAATTGCCCCATTGATAGGTGTTCTCCGATCCGTGTGTACCGAGCTGGTAGTACCGTGACATGAAATAGTTGCGCATCTGGAAAATCATCATTAACCCCCTTCGATGGCTCCCCCGATTTTATTCTTGACAGGTGATCTGCACTCACAAGACTTTTTCCTAGAGATACCACAATCTTAAATGTGAACTCCTGTAATAATAACCATCGACTTATTCTTCCTTGAATAATCGGCTTGTATAGCAGTGCTTGATGATCTATGTAGAATACAAAGGAAGTGGCCAACAAGTAATGTCTAAACTTCTGAACTGCATATACCATCCCCAACGCCTCTCGCTCCATGGTACTATAATTTTTCTCTGCCTTCGACAACAATCTACTTCCAAAGTACACTAAGTGGTCCAACCCGTGCTCACCAGTCTGCGCCAGTGTTGCTCCAATGGCATAATTTGATGCATCTACATGAACATGAAATTCTTTATCCCAATTCGGATAGGCCAAAATCGGAGCCATAGCCAACCTTCTCTTCAATCCCTCAAAAGCTTCATTCTGTTCAACCTCTCATCTGTAAGTTTCACCCTTGCAGGTGAGTTTGTCCAGTGGATAAGAAATTTTTGCAAAGTTTTTAATAAATCTCCGATAATACCTGATGTGTCCTAAAAATGACTTCACTTCCGACACATCCGTCGAGAGTGGCATCTCCAAGATCACGCGGACCTTGTCTGGATCCGTCTTCAATCCTTCTTTACAAACTATGTCTCCAAGCAGCTTTCCCTGTGGCACCATAAATCTACACTTCTTTGGATTCAGCACCAATCTTTCTCGTCTGCACCTCTCCATACATTCTCCTAACGCCATTATGTGTTTGTCCTTTGTCCTAAAAATTGACCAATCATCTAAAAATGCCTTAAAATTTCTAACTGACATTTTATCAAATATGTATAGGATAATCCTTTGGAACGTCGCCGGGGCATTGCACAATCCGAACGACATCCTATTGTATGCATATACTCCATCCTCCACAATGAATGTCATTTTTAACTTATCCTCCTCAGCGATGGATATCTGATTATACCCTGAGAATCCGTCCATGAATGAATAAATTTCATGCCCCGCTACTTCGTCCAAAATGCTACCTGTAAAGGGTATTGGAAATGGATCTTTAATTGTTACGGGGTTCAAACATCGGAAGTCCGCACATATTCTTATCTGTGTCGTGTCCTTTTTTCAAGGATATCATGATCGGCGATACCCACTCACTTGTCTATACTTTAAAAATGATTCCTACTTCCAGTATCCTGTCAATTTCCTTCGTGACCCACGCTGCATAGTTCTTATTCATTCGATACAGCCGCTTCCACACAAGTACTGCACCTTTGATTAATGATATCCGATGGACACATAGCTCCAGCGGTACTCCTTTTAAGTCCTTATAGTCCAAGCAAAAACATCTTTGTATTCCATGAATATTCTGAATGTTGCCGCCTTCAACACTGCATTCCAATCATCTCCTACAAGAATGTTCTTCGAATTTTCCTCATCACCTAAGTTCATTGTTTTCACCATCGGCTCCTCATACTTCATCGGTTTATCTTTACTAAACGTATGGGCCGGTGTTTCATCCACCTGCGCTTCTCCCTCCTTCAGTTCACTGTACTCCTTCGGAAAGTCATTGCCTGCTTCAACGCTCAAAACGTCCCAGCTTGGAAAAACCTCGTAATCTTCCATTTGCTAGTGTAGCAATCCATTTACTGAATTTAGGTCATCATTAGTTGACCCTCCTAATCTTAAAACCCCTTCTTCATCTGGTTCCATCCTTTTTTTCCCTTCGTCATCACTCTCGCCTTCGCCTTCTGAATCCGACGATGTTGCTTCTTCTCCTACCATCTGTGTATGTAAATCAATTATAAATCTCCTTCCTCCTTTCTCCACAGATAGTGTGTTCCTTTTCCAATCATGCTTTACCTTAGCTTGCACCAACCACCCTCGTCCCAAGATGGCATTGTACCCTCTTCTCTTCAATGGGATGACCACAAAATCTAGTAAAAAGGGTTGTGTCCTAATTGTTACTGGCTGTGCCATCAAAGTTCCCAACGGCTTTATCCCATGTTGATCTGCTGTGAGTAACTAGAAAGTAGGCAGCCATAGTGTTGGTTGTCCAAGTTTTTTCCAAATATCTTCCAGCAGCATGTTCACCCCTGATCCTCCATCTACTATTGTATCCGTCAGCACAATACCCAGAATGAGCATCTCCACTACTGTCGGGTGTCTACCTGTCGTAAGTGCCAACTGTAGACACCTAAATTTGATTACACCGCTTTGGTAATCCTATTTAACTATCTCTAAAGGCATCATTAATTAAATTCCTATTTATTTAATCCTTTGCCATCCCCTAGCCGATTAATTTAATTAATCATCTATAGTCCTAATTGATAAATCAAATAACCTATTATTTATCAATTAAATCCTATTCTTCTATCTAATTCCAAAATCCCCATTTATTAAATAAATCTATTTGATAAATAAAACCCTCAAATCTAATAACCCCTAACCTATCCCTAACCCTTCATTTAGCCTAATCCACCCCATCCACCCATACTAACCAAGCTTAGCCACTAACTCACCCACCCTCATTAAAGGCCATCCACTTGCAAATCTCTAACAAGCTTAATCTAATCCTAAACCCGAGCCTAATCCCCCCCCCCAACCTTGTCACATTCCCTAAGCAAGCTTAAGACTTTCCTAAGCCAAGCAAAGTCAACAATCTCAACTCTCTCCAAAATATCCCAACCACCAAGCATTCATTGCTCTTACAAAGCCATAAAGACTCTTACAAGCCCATTCATTACTCTTATAAGCCATTTATGAGGGTCTTTAAAGCCTTGAGCCTCCTTTGTTGACTCATCCTTGCCCTTTCTTCCATCCACTCACCCTGTGACATGTGTCACTCCCTGATTGGCTATAAGGAAGCACAATCCATGTGCTCTCCTCTCATGCAATCTGAGCCCTCCATAAGCTTTCTCCCATCCTTGCATCTTAGCCCTCAAACCCTCAAGCCCTTAGCCTATAAATTGAATCCCCTCCCAAGCCATATCATCACAATCCTTTAAGCTAAAGTTATAATGCCATTTTGAGAGCAAGTTTTACATCAAATCCATTCACCCAAGCCAAAATCCATCAAGAACACCATTGAAGCTAGTTTGAGAAGCTTGAGCATACATCTCAAATCCTATCAAATAGACTCATCCCTAAATCAAGAGAACAAACTCATTGAGAGAGCCTTTGAATGGCTCACATTCTCATTTGAGTTGGTTTCCTCTTTGTCTCTCTTTTAGGTTATATTAGTGTTGTTAGTTGATGCTTTGTTTCTTTTAATAGATTAGTATTACTTGCTAACATATTAGTGTATACACCAACAACATCGGGTCTATTGTTGTCGTCGTTGTTTCCTTACTATCCTTCACTTCCTCCATCACCCTCGGGGATGGCATCATATTTATAATAGCCGTACGCAACTGTGGCATCGTGAGGTCATTTAATTTAATCGTCGCTCCCGTTTGCATTATCTGTTTCACCGTGCTTTGCTCCGCCAAGTTTCTTATTGATGTTTCGGCAGTGTCCACTTGTAACTTCTCTGCTTTCATCTGTTTTTCTATCTCCGTTCGGGCTTTTTGTAACCTTTCCTTCTCTTCTTCCGCATTCGGATATTTTGCTTTCCTCACTTGTTCCTGTGTGATCACCAGTACCTTCTCATCACATGTTTCAATACTTAATAGATTTACGCCTTGTTTTGGACATTTTGAATCTTCATGGTCCCATGGACCACACCATCTGCACAGTAGCTGTGGCGTCTCCTTCATAGGACAATCCCTAGTGAAGTGACCCCAAAGATTGCATGCCTGGCATTGTATCATCGGTCGTCCACTCGTATCATACTGTATTCTACTTCGGCCTTCGTTGTTATTATTATTGTTTCCACCCCTTCCGCGTCTATTATTATTCCGATATCCACCTGAAGTTGCATCATTACTCGTGTGATTGTTGTTATTGGATGCTTCCTGCGTTAGTAACACCTATTGGTGTCCTTTTGCTTTCAAGCTAAACGGGCACTCCTTCAGTAAATGTCCCACTACCTGGCATATGTCACAAAACTGCTTCTTCGGGCATGAACCCTTCGTATGGCCATCCTCCTTGCAATCTGTGCACCACAGATGTCCTTTCACGGTGTCCGGATTCTTTTTTAAATTCTTGAATTCTTTCATCATTCGAAGCATGTCTTTTTATAATGCTTTCACCTTCTTGTTCGACTCCTCATCGCTACTGCTACTTTCCAAGGATGAATCATTCAAATTAGAGGATTTATGCTTTTTATTCTTACTCGTCTTTTGTTCACTTTCCAAATCCATGGCACGAGTATACGCATCAGTGTAGGTTGACGGTGGTACAATCTTCATTTTCTTTTTAAGAGCCGGCCGTAGCCCCTCCACAAACCACCATTTTTTCAAACCATCTGCTGGTTGACTCTCCATCTTTCCAATCAATTCTTTCAATCGTCTAGCATAAGTCCGGACTGTTTCATTCTTTCCTTGTTTAGTACTATATATCTTTGCCACTATTTCATTATCTTAGAGCAATCTGAATTCTGCTATAAATTCTTTTTTAACATTTTCCCATGTATTGAGATTCTGAGGACTGGTATCGAAAAACCAATCTATCGCCACACGCCTCAAGGTCGCTGGAAATTGTCTCACCCAGTCATCCTCATCCGTCACACCATTCGCCGTCCATATGGTTTCACAAGTTTTACAATGTCTGATAGGGTCTGTTGAACCATCATTGTGAAACTTGGGCAACTTTTCTTTAGGACTTGTCATCATTACTTTTCTTTGATTTTGAGGTACTTGTGTACCCGTGTTGTTCTGAGCTCCCACACTATTCTGAACTACCGCGTTGTTTTGGACTCCTACGTTGTTCTGGACTCTTGCGCTGTTCTGTACTTCCGCATTGTTTTATACTCCCGTGTTGTTCTATACTTCCGCGTTGTTCTGTATAACAGTCTTGTTTCTAACAACCGTGTTGTCTGGTGAAAGGTCTTCAAGTGATGTTCTTCTATTCTCCGCCTATATTCGTTCATCCGATGTATCAAGAACGAAGAGATCACTCCACGCTCGTGCTCCCTCGGCACTCTGAGCTGTGCGAGTTGCTTCCTTTCCATTCGAACACTCTCCTCTCGGCGCATACAGGTTAAGGAACTCTTCCCTTGTTTCCTCCACCAAATTTAAGCGTTGTCAAGTCTCCAACAATTCCTTGGCACTCCTCAGCCTACTAGGTGAGTGCACTCCCTTCGTCTATGCCCCTTCACCCCTTCGGTGCCCCTCAGCAATCTACTAAAGTCTCTGCCTGTGCTCTGCCTGCTGTGCTAGAATTAAAACTTCTTGTGTTGTACGTAGTTCATCCTTAGCTTTCACCTTGTTCCTATACTTGTTAAGAAAATTTGGCATTAATCTTCATATCATTCCTTCATTCCAGGTCCATCTGGCAACAACGCCAAATATTTACCGTACAGGGTAAAAGCTTAACACGTGTAACACGATTCAACGCAGAACAGATACTTTAATCATATATGCATTTGTTGATTGCAATCCGAATACAATGACTACAATGATTACAATAGATGATTCCAAAGTCCATCTCAGACGTGTACATATACCTTTCTGAAGGGGTGGCTCAAGCGTTGCACGTCCGTTCAGATACTACTCTACCATTGGCTACACTATACATTTTACCGACATGTTTTAAGTATTTTACATAACATGTGCAGTATAGTTAGTTAATCTTTCCTAGTCATTATTGCTAGTTCATCAAAATGATAGTTAATTCTTCAAACGACAATTAAGATCTTTGCTTGAGAATGCAATTAGTATGTAGCAGCTAGTTGGTTATATTCTGTTAATTCTCTTTCATGTGAATGGGTAGCTAGTATTTACTTCTATCACTGTAAGAAAGAATATATCTCAAGGGTATTCAGTCCATAGAAATTTTAGCTTTTACACATTTACTATGACGATAACATCTACTTGATACCCGACTCCAAATTGAAGATGCTGATTACAAGAGAAATTTGCAATCCACCCTTAGGAGGGTTCCCAAGATCAAGTTTGTGGTTGCTTGAGGACAAGCAATGGGGATGGACAGACTGTAATGGTCCTGTTATTGAATAAAATAAAATGGGCCCATCTTTTATATTCGTTGTAGGTGTAGATGTTGTCATGTCGGCACTTGTTGTGCACCCTCGAGAACTAATTTGGAAGGGAATATATGACTGACATGTAGGTAGTATTTGTCATGCATCTTAGATTATTCTGTTTTATTCTGAATTTAGCTAGAATTCTTGTCTACCATTTCAGAGGTGGAAGACCCTCCATATTTGGTGTACGCAGTTTTGGTGGGATTCATCCCTTACCCTATTCTACTCTATTCTTCCTTGGCTTTGGATCAGGCGAATTTGATGTACTATCATTGTAAGGAGATTGAATTTTTTTTATTGGCATTACTTATTCATATGTATGCACTATCAGGCATAACACATTTTATCACTATTATGTCGACATTAATTCAAATTATTATATTTTCACATTTGGCGATTCCAAACTTGCAATAGTGACCGAATTAGAATACATGTTTCGAAGTGCACTTAGGAAAATAGAGTTTGCTCCACCATCACCATAGAAAACTATTGTTTGTCATAATTGTTGAAATGATAGCTTCAATCAGATAAACATGAATGGTAATTATCAACAGATTTATGATTACATATATACACACACACAGTTAACCATAAATCATTCGATCATTTTGTAAAACAAATATTCTTCATGATAATCTGATTATCATTGAAATTTTTCCAAGTATAATCTGAATTATTGATTTGCATTTGATCGATATTACAAAGCATTATCTTTGTCATTTATAAATATCAATATTGAAAAATTAGTATTGATCAAATATCAGACTCAAATCTTATAAATATTTGTTATATTGCCGATAACTATTAGGTGTGAGACAATGTGTATTGGTTTATTGAAACGGTGCATAAACAATAATTAGTCACCGATAATGAAGAGGTACATAATCGGTGGAGAGACATGTCTCTCTATATGGAGAGATATATCTATCCACCGATATGTCTTACCAAATAATATCTATATCTCCAAGCAGATCGAAACATGACAGAATCAGTGGAGAGACATGTCTCTCCATATGGAGAGATATATCCATCCACTGATATGTCTTACCAAATAATATCTATATCTCCAGGCAGATCGAAACATGACAGATACAAAAATTTAGCAGTGCAAGTCTATAAGTATTCAATCTATCTCTCTTATAATCAGAAATTTGTGATCCATTTTCTGAAGTAATTGAAGTATTGTTAAAATCAGAAATAATCACATTTGTGAAATATCATTGCAATATTATTCTGATCATAACATGCAAAGCACATTAAGTCAGTAAGAGCATCATTCAAGAGATAGAAAAATTAAAAGAATGTCTATATTCTAATCTACAATAAAAGAATTTATATATTCTAACCTGCAATAATTCTAAGCAACATTAACAACCCCCGTACGACATCATTCAACCTACTTGTACGACACCCAAGCTACATCCTTTTACAACATTGTGCAGCTCTTGACCATACGGTCCACCGTACAACCCCCCAAACCTACCCACAACATGATAGTTACCTTCTCCGAATGCCCTCAACAACACTCCCTCATCATACAGCCCAACATTATCTCTGTACGCCATACAACCACTTATTCCATATTGACTGGGAAATCACTGTACAGCCCATGCTTATTTCCGTAGGTTATAAAACCACTTCTTCTATACAGAACAGGACATCACTGTACACCTCTATCAATGAATGTACACCTTAGTTTGTCTTCGACAGTTTGAGTTGGACAGCAACGGAGACCTTAAGCCAGGTAGCATTGGGCGCGGGAATATTACAACTCATCACCTCTTTGATTCTGTCAAATGCCCACTGAGCGTCATTTGTCTAACTAAAAAGCCCTTTCTTGGTGAGATATGTTAGAGGTGCACATAAGTAAGAGAACCCCTTCACAAATCTATAATAATAGCTACACAAACTGAAGAAACCCCACAACTCTACCAGTTTGGAATGCCCCCTCCTAATTGATAAGTGAAATACTAATATCCTATTTCATTTTTGTAAACTATTAATTAAATCAAAGGAATTAATAATTAAATAATTAATATTATTCAAGTTTATTCTAAGATTAATATTATTTAATCAATTAATGCAGCCCTAAATTTTAAATTGAGATCACTTTATCCTTTATCATCATTAGGTCCCAATTAGTTTCAAATAATTTGGAAGGGAAAATTATTCGGAGAGGTATAAAAGAACCAGTGGAAATCATTATTGACATGTTATGTTTGGGAATTTCATTGTGCAAAGGCTCGTAAGCTAGAGGAATTCACATTTTCGACAATGAGATTACCCATCTACTACTAAAAATTACATTAATTTGTGACGTCTCCATTCAAGACAAATTTCCAAAGGTTGCTTCAGAAATGACAATAATTTCTTCTATATCATATTTGAGAAATAAGGTGATTATATCTCGAGTTTTTTGTATTTCAGGAGAGTAATAACCTTAGTTACCAGATTTTCGTGTCGGACACCAAATTTGGATTCAAGTCCAAGTCCGTGATCCTGGCTGTGGATCTGCAGGCCACGGATCCTAATGGATCCACAAGCAAGCAAGATCGACGATCCTACCTGAATCCTCAAGGATCCACCGCGGATCCGCACGAATCTGTGTGAAAGGGAGCAAAAAAACATTTAAAAGTGGGCCCAATGAAGTTTTTTAATCTTCTTTTTGGTGCAAACCCTAAAAACGACCTTTTAAGTCATTATCCAAGTTCATTTACACTTACATTTGCTCTCTCATAGTTGCTAGTTTGAAGTAAAGTGCTTGGATTCAAAGGAGATTGGTTGTGGAGCTCCAAATACCTTGCAAGAAGTATTTAAGGTATGCATTTAAACCATATTCTTTATTTCTTTCATAGATTATTGATTTATTTATCATTTTCCAAATTTTCAAGTTTTTGTGTAAGTGTTCAGAATGATTTTCTTTCATTTTTTTTCTAGATTGCAAGAATAGAACAATGAGTAGTCAAGGCTCAATGAGTGGGGCTGGATCACCAAGCTTCAAAATTGATAAGGGGTCTCCTTTATGGAGACACACAACAAGAATCACGCAATGTCCTGGGGGTGGGGCATACATATGGAAATGTAATTATTGCAATGTACAACATAGAAGCTCCTATTCCCGAGTGAAACTACATTTTTTGGGCCTTGTAGGTGAAAGAATTAACATGTGCCAGGGTAGTGGACCAGATAAGAAGGGATTACCAGCTGCACAAATAGCAGCGTTAGCAAAAGAGCAAGAAGATGCTGATAGAGTAGTTGCAAAAGCAAATAGTGGTGTTTCCAAAAGAACAAATACACCAACACCACCATCCAATCAAACAAGCACAAGAACACATCCTTCTTTGCCTATGCCAACTACAAATGATGAAGATGTAGACCCATCTCCACTCACCCACAAGAGAGGCCCACTAGATAGGGCATTCCAAAATGAATTGAGAGACATTACTGATCACAAAATTGGATGTTATTTAATTGCAAATGGTGTTTCCTTTAATTTCGTGGGATCACCTTATTTTAGGGAGATGGTGCAAGCAATAAATGAAGAACCCCATGTTTACAGACCACTTGGTTATGAGAAGTTGCACGCCACCATATTGGATGATGAAAGGAAATTTGTAGAGGCTGAACTTCAACCAATAAGAGATTCTTGGGTTCAATCGAGTGTGTCTATTATTTCGGATGGGTGGAAAGATTGTAGAAACCATCCATTGATCAATGTTATTGTTGTATGCCCTAAGGGAGAAATGTTCTTTAAGGCAGTTGATTGTGAAGGGCAATTGAAAGATTCAAATTTTATTTCACACATTCTCATTGATGCCATAGAGTCAGTGGGTCCTAATAATGTTGTCCAAGTGGTCACAGACAAGCAAAAGTTTACAGGGCTGCAAGGATACTTGTAGAGTCTAGATATGATCATATCTTTTGGACACCATGCACTGTCCACTCTCTTAATTTGGTGATGAAATCAATTGGCACTAAAATAGATTGGGTGAAAAAGATATATGAGAAAGCTGAAGACATTCGAACGTTTGTGACAAATCACATGTCACAAGCAATTTTTAGGAGTTTCCCAGACTTGGAATTTTTTAATGTAAATTTGTAACTTTAATATTCAATTATATATTTATTGGATTCCATAATTTTTTTTTTTTGTTGTTTACATTAACATGTTTTAATTTTTTAAATGTATTACTAACTTGAGTTTAACATGTTCTTAAATTATTGAAACTCGCTTTGCCTCTCACACAATCGTCTTGAGACGACTTGTGAAGGTAAAGGAAACATTGAAACAAATGGTCATTGGCCCCCATTGGGGTGTTTGGAAGAATTCCAATATAGCAAGGGCCTTAAACGTGAGAAGAATGATACTAGATGAGGATTGGTGGGGTCTTGTGACTTATATGTTGGAAGCCACTGATCCAATAATGGCAATGCTTTGCTTTGAAGATAGTGATGAGGCATGCCTTGGGGATATTTATGATTACATGGACACTATGTTGGAAAAAATTAAAATAGTAAGTTCTACGCTCTTTTACAACAATTGTTTATTTGAGAGATATCTAAATTCTAAAGTTTATAGTGACATATCACTAGTTATAATTATTATTCATATCTCATATCCTAGGTCATGCAGAGGAGGGAGAATGATCCTCAAGACACCTTTTACAACAAGGTGGAAGCAATTGTTCATCATCGATGGAACAAGATGACCACACCTTTGCACCTCCTTGCATATGCTCTATCCTCGAGGTACTGCAGTGCTTATCAAATGCTTGTGAATATGTTATCCAATGTTTGCGCTATTGATACTTGATAGTGTTCAATTGTCTTTCGTTATCCCTAGGTACTATAGTGCAAATGTATTGCGCCTTCCAAGTAGAGCGCCACCATTTAGAGATGTAGAGGTTGCAAATGGGTATAAGAGGGCACTAGCTAAAATATTCCAAGATCCAGAAATTGGGGCAATTGTGAGTAGTGAATTTTCTGCCTTCATCTTAGGTGAGAATTTCCACCCTATTGCTATAGCAGACCAAAGCAGGATGGATGCCATTAAATGGTGGTACCTTCATGGGCAAGCCTTCACGGACCTTCAACCTCTTGCCATAAAGGTCCTACCCAAGTAAGTTTGTAAAATTTAGCACCTAAAGTTGATTTCTTAAGCTTAAAGTTACCACTCTCAATTCCTTGAATTTATCTTGATTGTTGTATTGATATTTTCTAATTTCTCTTTAGGTTGCCAGCTCTTCTGTAGTTGAGCGGAATTGAAGTACTTACTCCTTTATCCGCTCAGTCAAACGCAACCAATTGGCTGCAAAAAAAGCAGAAAACCTTGTGTTCATTCACAAAAATTTGCACTTGTTGTCATGGAAGGATCCTAAGTACAAGAAGGGGCCCAAAAAGCTTTGTGATGTAGCACCCGAGACTCCTAATTTAGATATGACCATCCGGGATCTTGCTAGATCCACTTTGATTGATGTGGATGATGAGGACGATTATGAGTTTCACGATTCCCCTCTACTACTAGTGGTTTGGGTTCCTCTATATAGCACTTGCTGCTCATCAATAACCCTCTGATGCGGATTTTCTTGAAAATCCATTTGATGATTAAATCAAAAACTTTAGTCTTGACTCTTGACTCTTTTATGAGTAAATCATGTTACAAACTTTAAGTTTAATATTTATATTTTGAATGTTACAAACTTTCACTTTCAGTAATTCAATGTGAATGTGTTGATTTTCTTTATAATCGTGAAAATAGATCAATTATCAAGTATACTAGATTCATAGATGCATACTAGAATCATAGATTCATACTATGAAATGATTTAGTTTTAGAATTATGTGTATTTCTCTTATTTTTTAGTGTATATCTATATACATATATATATATATATATATATATGCACGAATCATAATTCAGGGGAAAAAGAAATCCCGAATCCACAGATCCGATTCATGTGCCCGAATCGGATTTGTGTCACGAACCGACGACTAAGGTAATAACCTATTGATTAACCGTGGGTTTGGATTTTCTCTTATTAATTGTGGCAATTCATTTATTTGGAGAAAGTATGTCAAATCGATTAAAAGTTTGATTCATATTATTAATTGATACTTCAAAGGAAATGTAAACTTTCTTCACTACCCACACTCTTGACTAGTTCTTTCTAGGATTGGTAATTCATTGTTTGTAAACTAACTAAATTTGTAAGGATGAAGAGAAAATATAAAGGGGTTTCCTAAGTAGGGTAGGTCTCTAAGAGATTTTCTTGTGCATAATTCTGTCCTCGATGGTATGAGATTATTACCTAACATTGTGGCTCTATTTTGAAGTATAAAACCACAAATCTTCTATCATAACTTTCTTGTCTGGTGCCTTTTTTTGTTTGTTCAATTCATTGTCCACATTCAATGATCATAGCAATTATTCATAATTATTGGGAAGACACATTACGAGAATTTGAAGAAAGCTTTAGATAAGGAGGCAAACGAGATACCTCAATGCTGTGACAGTCAAAGATAAATTCCCAATTCTATTCACCAACACAATACAAGAGCTCGTCAGCCATGAGATATACTCTTTCATGGATGGATTCTCAAGCTACAAACTAAAGGTAATTTTTGTGGTGGACCTACAACAAAATGCAATTTGGCATGTGCAATGCCTTGACCACCTCCTAATACATAATACTACATATCTTTGATAAGGATGTCAGTAGGAAATTTCAAGCCATTCATAAACAAGTTGTCAATATCTAGCGGGCAAGTAACTCACTTGACCGCACTTTGGCAATGTATAGAGAGGCGTCAAAGGGATATGTTAGCACTCAGCACCCGAAAGTGTAGATTCATTTTGCCAAAAGGTAAATTGCTCAACCATGTAGTCCATAAGAATGGATCAAACACAACTACTAACATGGTAGGTGTCATTATCTAGTTGGAGGTGTTGTTGTATTAGAGATCGTTTTCTGCAAATGTAATAATATTGCCATTGTTATTGGTATGTTACAAATGCAGATTTGAAGACTTATAAATATGAGAGGAGACATCTATATGGTTAATCATTATTAGATAATAATAATATATTAACAATAATATTATATATATATATATATATTAGAATACAATATATAAGAATATTTGTCTAAATGATGATTAACCATCAACAATGTATCTTATGATCGAATCAATCCGACTGAGACTGACTGTAATATGCTATGAATCATTCTATTGACATGGATACAAAACCTGGCACATTAATCTAATGTGGAAATACATAACTCTTTCACCATTATCACAGTAGTGATTCTAATTATTTTCCAGTAAATAATGTTCCTTCTATAAATTCATAACTTCAGATGGGCTGAGTACCATGGATGAATTCAAATGTAAACAGCTGTAGCTAAATGTCTATCTCAGAGTCTCCTTAAATCGTAAATTATGCCACGATCTCATCTTTTAGCATACCCAAAAATATGATTTTGTTAGACTTCCACGACAACCCAAATTGCTCTCCACAGCATACAAGCCATGAATCTGATATTTAGTTCTCAAACAATTCGCAGTGAATTATATTCCACGAGAAAAAAAATGCCCAGAATATTATGGAAATAAATTTATAGGGTCGAATTGAAATCTTTTGCTTTAAAAATTAATTCTGGATCCTCTATAGATTTTCAGCAAGATAATTTCAAATACAGTCATTTTCCTTGTAGATATATTTGTGTTATATATGTCAGGTGTCTTTCCCTATCTACATATGATATCTACTGATAGATTTTCAATATATCTTATTGTTTCATATATAATCTCTGAATTGTCTTCTTAAAATGTTTGATGTTCAACTATTCATTTATACATTTGCAACTGGCTCTGATACCATATCGTTGTATTAAAGATCGTTTTCTGCAAATGTAATAATACTGCCATTGTTATTGGTATGTTCCAAATGCAGATTTGAAGACTTATAAATATGAGAGGAGACATGTCTCATCATGAGACATGTCTCAACGGTTAATCATTATTAGATAATAAAAATATATATATATTATGAATATAATAGAATCTATATATAATAAAATATATATTATATAAGAATATTTGTCTAAATCATGATTTACCATCAACAATGTATCTTATGATCGAATCAATCTGACTGAAGCTACAATCTTAACAGGAGGCCCCAGACAATGTGATGAGTGAACTCCTTGAGCATGTTGGCTACTACGGAAGTTCATTAAGAAGTTTGTCCAAATTTTGTACCCGCTTGACATGCTAACAAAGGGTGATCTTTCAAATAGGGGTATGAGTAACAAAA
This sequence comes from Cupressus sempervirens, assembly GCA_028749045.1. Classification (NCBI taxonomy): domain Eukaryota; kingdom Viridiplantae; phylum Streptophyta; class Pinopsida; order Cupressales; family Cupressaceae; genus Cupressus; species Cupressus sempervirens. Next base: position 148,623,728 of record CM053791.1, read on the forward strand.
GGCATTTGAAGAGCTGAAGTCAAGATGGGTGAGTGCACCTATCCTCACATATCCTGATCAAAATAAGGAATTTCATGTGCAAGTTGATGCATAGAAGTATGCTATCAAGGCTAAATTGGCACAAGTGGGTGTACACGGGCTAGACCATCGAGTTTTCTTTGCCAACCAAATACTCTCAAAGGATGGAAGGAAATCTAACACAACAAAGCGGGAGGCATTGGGAGTGGTGTATTCTGTTTAAAAAATTCACCACAACCTTTTGGCAACATCGTTCACATTTAGATGGACCACCAAGCCTTGATGTACCTGGTGAACAAACCCATCATCCAAAGGTTGATGAGTTGATGGTTAGTCTTATTGTAGGAATTTACATTCACCATCTTGATGAGATAAGCGAAAATACACGTCATCACTGATAAATTGTCTTTGATCAAGTCAGGAGAACTAGCTAAAGGGGCGAATGAAGACATTCCTAACGTGCACCTCTTCTATATCACAACATAGCCATCATGGTATCAAGGCATTGGGGAGCACATGTCCACATTTACTTTCCTAAGGAACATGCCACTAGTCAAGACAAGGATGTTGGCCAAAAACAAAAAACTTTCTAGCTCATCAATGGGTTGTTCGACAAGATGAGAGCAAATCGCTAATTATAGAGATGTGTCATGCAGTAGGAATTATTCAAAGTTCTCAAGAAAGCTCACAACAACCTAGTTGGCAGCCACATGGTACCCAACATCACCACACATAAAGTACTGTTGGCAAGACCGTGGAAGCCCACATTGCACACTAACAAGCGTGAGTCGATAGGAGAATGTGACTCATGCCAATCTTCCCTTCACAACTTTAGTGATTGTTTGGGCTAGGGCTTAGTCCAACTTTAGAAGGTGATTTAGGTACACTGGTACAAATATATTATGGTAGTAATGAAGTACCTCACCAACTGGGTAGAGGCAAAAGCACTACCAAACAATATTGCCATTAGTAAAGCAAGATTTATCTACAAGAAAATTGTCACAAGGTTTGAAATTCCAATTCAAATCACGAATGGCAAAGGGGTGCACTTCATAAATTGTAATAACCCCAACAGATTATTGTCTCTTTTAGCACCAAAACTCAATACTTCAAGTGTTCGTCGTTTCGTCAAACAGTTAGCCAACAACCTTCGATACAACCGTAATCATCCTGCTGACTCACTCTCTAGAATGGTGTTGGATGAATGCTTTTGATTTTTAAAATATAATTACTTAAACAGATAACATGCAAATGAAACAAACTGAGATTGCAAAAATCAATCCATGAATTGCATTTATAGGTTCTGCAATCATTACAACTATAGCTTAAAAAAAACAAATACCTAACTAGGCACCTGTAATGTTTGTTGGCATTTCACAAGCTGGAAACTGGCGATGTAATTAAAAATGCCCACACTACTCCTATTGACTTGTCCACACGGCTGGCAAAGAGAGGAATCATTGTTGGATCTTCAATTGGGAATGAAGGGTTAATGAATTGTCTCTGGGCACACATTTGCAAATCCGCTGCCTCTGTTATTTGGTTGCCCCAGCTCTATAAGCATTCAAAATGAGACTAAACTCTACTGTCCACTCCCTTCAATGTGGATCCTGGAATCACAACTGAGTCTGTGGTCCAACCCTTCTTCGCGATTTGCGATATATCTCATGGACGCCCAAATTCTATTGTTATCGCTACTTCAAATGCGTATAGTCTCTTTGCCATACGGAGTTTCGCTCAGCTATTCATCCATTACTTTTTTCAGCCTGGTCACCATATTTCTTGATGCCTGAAAGTGTGATTGGAAACCCGACCATGAGTATTCTGAATCGATTCGTTGTTTGCTAGTATACCCGTGCTGTCAATATGTGAATCTGCAGAATACATTACGCATCTTAATAACTATTCGCTATTCCCTGCCAAGAGTAATGCGTGCCCGTTTTCATTTATTCGCTGAAAGTGGGTTCCGGCACTTGCAATCGCTTCATCTTCCGATACTCACCCGCCCTTCAATGACCTTGACGGATTAACTCTCTCGGCCTGATCCAAACCTTTATCTTGTGCCAAACGGACACCGCCCTCAGTCGAAAGTAATGGTTTTGTGTTGCGTATTCCAATTCTGCGGCGGTAATCTTAGACTGAGATCTTCATACCGCCCAGTCACCTTACTTCGGTCTTCTCTTGCTCACGTCGCTAGCAGTGGCTTGTATAGTTGAGACAGCGGTTACTACTGACGAATTTCCAAATGCTGAAGCGATGGCCTGTAGTCGCATATACAATTCGCACTTTTCGGTTTCCTCGAACAATGACTGAAATGCGTGAGAGGAAAGGCGTCTAGCATTTGCTGCTGCCGAGTGGAATCATTTCGATGTGCAGTAGTGATGTCTAATTTACCAATACTGGTCGCTCAAATGCCAAACTGGAGTTTGACTTCAATACAAAAGACTTGCTTGCATGTGAATGAGCCACTGCTGGGAATCACCTTGAAAACCCGAACCCTCCTATATGTTGGCCAGAATCGACTCATTCAAATCGAACCCTTTCTGAAAACTCACCTTTAATACAAAGAACGCTACGAATCCACAGTTCTGCTCTTGAGTCTTCAATTCTGAATTGAATCCTTCAAAGAATAGTGATGCGAGAACCACAAAATTGGCCCTAAGCCACAAATAATTGCCCTGATAAAATGACTGAATGTCACCTCCAATCTGCAATAATTCAGATGATATTTCACACCCTCAAAATTGCGTACCTATTGAGAGTTTTCGTTCTCAATGGCCAGTTGTGATAATTGCAGAAACCCTAGGTTCCACAATGCACCTGTGATTGAATCACAATCTGAAAACAAAAGAGATAAACAACTGCCTGATTCGAATGGAGCCCCGGGGTGCCTATTTATTCTTTTCTCTCCACCTTCTCCAGAGACTTCTAGAACATTTCTGATTTTATCTCTTAAGTGACTTTATTAAATATTTTTATAATCCAAGTCACTTTATTAAATTAATTAGATATAAAGTTATCTTTTAATATTTATTTATTTGATAACTTTATAAGTAATTAACTTAATATCACTTATTTATTTAATTAAAATGATTAATTAGTCGTCCTCATAAAATGTTCATTATTTTGGACAACCAAGTTAATCAAATTAATTAATCAGACTGCCTCCGAAAATTGGGGACATGACATAAATCAAGGCATTCGATTGATGAAAACGAAGTTTAAACTCTTCCACAACCCATTGAGCCCGAACTAAATATTGATGTAAGTTTTGTGACTACACCAACATGCACAATAAAATAGTTAGTATTTGTATATAGTCTATTCATAATTTCATAGTTACACAAAAGTTATCAGTATTCATACAAAAGTTGTTCATTGTACGCAAACCATCAATTACCATACAGGGGTTGCAAACGAAGGGCATGTACAAATGGGAATTTTCACTGTATGGAAGTTGTGTTTTTCCATGCTATATGTTGGTTCACAAAACTGCAGATTGGAAATCCAAGAGCCTACCACTTCTCCGATAGGATTCTGCAATCAGTTCTGCCAACGAACGGGAATACTTCTTGATTCCCCTGCACTTCAAGCTCCGCTACACTTAGGCGGGTAGACCTTCTCAAACCTGATCACTTGGTTTAGAGCTTTTCTAAAGTGAATTTAAGCTTTGGAGTTCTCCGACTGGCAAAGTCCTTGAACTCGATTTAAAATGAAACTGAATATTGAATAATGGTTGGATGTTTTGTATAATTGAATAATAATTAATTTGATGCTTGTAGGAAGGAAGTTATAGATTTTCTTACTTCAATAATAAAAAAAGCAGTGCCTCTGCTCATCCAGGCAATAGAGTCAACTTCAGTGAATTTTCACTTACTACTTCATAAAGTTCTTATGCACTTATATTACCAACAATTAAATAATCAAGATGCGACAAACCAAATATTACACAATCTTAAATTAGTCGAGATTGAACTTTAACTCCTCTGGTAGGGAGACAAACTGGACAAAATACAGAAATAATTTGATATTTCACAATATCTGTAATGATCGAATTTAAAATGCTAAATGACCATGTCCACTTATCTGACATTTAAATTGTATACAAAATTTCAAAAAATAATTACAAAGGACAATTTATCTGCAGTTTAAATCTCCATGCCTTTAATAATAAACAAAGAACATTAAAATAAAATAATAGAATTTAGATTAGAAAAGCCATATTAAGCTCCTTATCCCTCCATACAAAATATAAAATGCTTCTTCTTTGAGAATATGAATCTGAATGTTTTCGAATTCGTCTTTTTTTTGTAAATATGTGAGATATTTTTCATATTTATATCCTAGAAATGAATAGTGTGTCGTTTCATTTATGAAAGGGTATCCCTTTTCACTAAATAATATTGATTTACAATTGAACCTTTTGTTAGCAAACAATAATATTATTTGTGATTTATTTGGGATGATGTTCCTTCCTTAATCACATTATACTCCACTATTAGATCATTTCTCTTGCGATGAACTTCAAATGCTGTTGTAAATCCCCATTTTGCCTTTTTTTCAAATGGATCAAACTATTTGCTATGACAGTTCCTTAGACAAACCCGCGAGTTAGGAGATCACTGTGTGAGACGGCAACACTTGAATAATGGAAGAGAGCAACGAACATCGTAGATTATCACAATAGATGCTCCCACCCAGTACCAAATATTGTCATTTGTAAAATTGTGGAGTGCATCATGGATAAATTATGGATGCTAGGTATCTGTCGTCATGGCATTATTGGTGGCGGAATCTCTTTATATGTTCTTAGGTTTATTACCAATTAATTACTTTGACTTATGCCATACTAAAAACTCCCTTCTATTTTATTGTCACCACATCTAGATTCCTCTCGAAAATTGACTTTCTTGACTTTGCCTTTGATCAATATATATCATTAATATTTAATAATATCAAAAGATTATCTTAGAAATATTGATGGAATGGTTCGACCATGAATCCTGTTTGAAATTGCCGCTTGTAGGGTTGCCTCTCGATTTTTATCATTTTTTTTACACATTATAATCTGATTGGCTATTTTTGTATAGATACTCTGTCCTGCATCATCTATTGACCATGCTGTCTGTGGTGTTAAATGCACCATCATTTCATGTGGAGGCTCATATTCCCTTCGACTATTTACGATAACCATCATTGTTACTCTCTCTATGGTGTATGGTGGAGAAGCCATTCTTTGAAGCTTCCGTTAAGACTTCTTCAACCACGTATTTCAAACTGGTCATTGGACGTGAATCCCTTGAATTCGCGATTTCATATTCTAGCATCCTTTTATTCCATATTCGTCTTCTAGACTCCCATATAGTGAGTTTTTATATAAAAAATATATGCACGATATACAACTGGAGTTTGAAATAGATCTATTTGTATCACTCTTATAGAAAAATAAGTTGCCATTATTATTAGTTTTTCTTATACTCTCAACATCAATGACAATGCTTTATGAAAACTCCAACATCAAATCTCAAATGGAGGCTCAATTTTTCATAAAAAATCAGAGCTCCATCACTATAGACACTAAATACTGTCAACCCTACCATACAAGTCTTGTGACATTTTTCTCATGTCATACAGACATTTGGTGGTGTCAAGTTTCTTCTATCATTACCATACAGAGATCCTATTTCACCACACATGTCATACGAGAACTAGCATTCAAAGAAAGGAAGCTCTTCACATCCATATGGAGGTATCCCTTGGTCATACGGGCTCTACACACTTTTGTATGAATGTCTTGTTGTGCACTATTTGACCACAATTGCTTCTTAGATTTAGTAGGGAAACAAGAAAAGTAATAAGAAATGAAAAGTTGGTTTTATTAATTATTAAACAACACATGATGAAAGACAATTTTCGCAATCCAACACACCCATGAAATTGTGATAATATCTAACAACATAAAAATCTTCACTTTGAAGTTTGAACCACCTTCTAGAATGGTTATTGCAAGGAATTCAAAAACAAATAAGGCATTAATTATGTGTAGCATGGAGATGAGAAAATTACAGTGGACACACATGTGGAAGGATTTGGGTGGCACAAGCTACCACACATATTAGCACTAGAAAGACAAAAAAAATTAAACGAAGAAATGAAGGTTCTGAGGAATGCAAATGTTGATAGAGTTGTCAAAATGCTTGTCTTCAATGTTTTAAGGGTTCAAGCCAAGGTTAAAGGTGTTGGTGTAGATAATCACATAAGACTATCATCCTTTACTTCAACAACTACCCATTACCATATCATTTTGGCCAAACGAGCTTATATAGTTATTTAGAATACCCTTCAAAGGAATGAAAGTGGGCAAGTAGACAAGAAAGATGTTCACAAAGCAATAAAGGAGCCTCTTGAAGCTAGTATATTGAGATAATCTCACACCCAAAGAATGGGGCAACATTGATAACAACAGTAGTAGTGGAGGTGTAAAGAAAACTTTCTTAACCACACTTGAGTGGAAGTATATTATGGACATCATTAAGAGCCAACTCTTAGGTCCTAGCCAGGCCTTTGATATAGTAGTATGGATGTTAAATATCATGGTAAGAATAAGCACGAGAAGACTATATAATCGGGTGTCAATACTCTAGCACGAGAAGACTATATAATCGGGTGTCAATACTCTCAAAAAGAATCTAAGAGTTCCTTTACAACACAAATGTTTGTATATGGCACAACATTTCATTGGCCTACTCCTTAGTGTTGTGTCAGTCCAAATGCCATCACACTCCTTAGTGTTGTGTCAGTCCAAATGCCATCACACAAGCAGGACAATTATAAGCCACTAAGCTATGTGGACTTGTCAACGCCTATTATATTCTACTAGACATATTAAGGTATTCTAACTAGAGGGGGCAAACAAACCAAGAAGACACAATGACAAGAATTGCAACTCCAGAAAGAGTTTGAAAATAAAAGCAAGGAGTATGAAGGAACCATTAATATGTCGTTTGCAAGAGACAGTGATGCATATGTCACTCTGGTGGGTACAAGAGGGTACAAGGAGGGTGACATGGATGATAATATTACTGTACCTACCTTACTGGCTACATCTGTGGTAGTATTCCAGCCAACAACATTACCTATCTAGTCACTCACAATGCCATTACCACTACCTTTCATGACACTAGAAGAAGAAGTTCCTCCAATGGAACCAATAGAGAAAGTTCCACCTTCACAAACAGTATGACTATAGGTCTCACTGTCAACACTATTGGAGATACCACAATCAAGGGAAGTGGAAGTCTCACAATCACTAGAAGTGCTATCATCAGATTACCTATCTAGTCACTCACAATGCCATTGCCACTACCTTTAATGGCATGAGCCGATAAAGCTCCTTCCATGACACTAGCAGAAGAAGTTCCTCCGATGGAACCAATAGAGAAAGTTCCACCTTCACAAACAGTAAGACTATAGGTCTCACTGTTAAAACTATTGGAGATACTACAATTAAGAGAAGTGGAAGTCTCACAATCACTAGAAGTGCTATCATCACTAGAGCCTTAATTGAAGGAACCCACGACAAAGGTAGGAGTTGTACTAGCTAAGGGTAACGAGGGTGAGACAATTGTGTCAACAAAGGGTGTTGAGGGTGAAACCCATGCTGCCATTAACTCTTGATTGCAGTTGTTGCGACTAGAGGCCCAAAAACCACCGGTTGAGTCTTCTGGGCTCCTTCTAACAGCCACAAAGATGATTAGCATGGTTTGGGGCATGGTTTAGGAGAGAGGAAATTATGCTCAATGGTAGAGGAGCACCTTCAAGAGATAGTAGAGCACACTTTATTGCCAGTTTTGCAATAAGTTGGGTCATTGTTAAGGGATTGAGAAGATATTATCCTATAGACGGACAAGTGGAACCACCTTGACCCAATTGGTACAGTCAAGCAATATCCCCACCAACTGGAGGATATGGCCCCATTATGGGGAGAGTAAAGAAATTCATGACAGACCTTGACATTGGGCAAGATCCCCTAGTGGCATGCGCAATAAAGAGGCTTCTTACATCATATAGGTCAAGTGTCACAAGGAGTTTGTTGAATGCTTCGCAACAAATGGATAGTTGTGGATAGAGACAAAAGAGATGAAGGCAACACAACAACCTCCATGACCACAAGTTGGTGGTCTCCATGCTCAAGCCCTCAATATGCTACATAGCATGGAGATATGTTTTAAGAAACTAGTTTTACGATGTAACCATTGCACTTGCATTCAAGGACTCCAATACATTGAAGGACAAGGTCACACAACATGTGGAGCATGAACAAAAGCCTTTTTTTTTGAGTTGGCTGAAACGAGTGTGACATTGCTTGTTAAATAGCGCTCTGGAGTCATTGCCTTTGAGAATATAGTGACGAAATTATGTTAGCACTTGGGCCTAGAAAGAATTGTAATTGACTAAGGAGACTTCTAAATTGGTTGCTACACAAGGGAGGTTAAAGGTAAAAGATGAGGAATTAAAGACTAACAAGAACAAGCGATGGAGGCAGCATATATAGTCAATGAGCCTAGGGAGTGAGAAATGGTGGCCAACAAACGCCTCCAGGAGCAGTCCCACTTGGCCACATTGACTTCTTCTGCTCCAAGGATATCTTCTTGCTACTCTTCTTAGTCTTTCTTTTTTATGTGCTAATCCCCATTTTTATTTTGATCATCTTTAAGACAACTATTTTTTTTTTGTTTCACAGTGGGGAGAAGGGGGGGAGGTTGATTTTTTTTTGGGTGTTATTTATGGTAATGTTCTAGTACATTGTTCACTTTGCATAATCAAGTTACCCTCTTTGGGAGTAAGCACAATCAATTAACAAATCATCATCATAAATTATCAATTTGTTCAATCAAACAAACATACAAACATTCACCATTCTGACATCAACTATTCAAACATAAACTATTTAACTTCATTCAAACACTAAAAAGTCAAATGTAAATCCATCAAGAAATGTCAATCAGCATTTATCAAGCAATCAGTTTGCATAGGAAGAAGTGTCTTGTAGGAGTTGGAAGAACAGAATCCTTTAATGGTCTAGGGATAGGAGTTGCAAGCATGCAAACCCCTTCATCTTATAGTTCTAAGCATTGCAAGGTGCAGGGACCCTTTCATGCTCTAGGGCTAGAAGTTGAAAGGTACATGGGGACCATTTTAACCTCAAGGGAACTTGTTTGACTGATTTTGAGGATTGTGCTTTGATTTTTGGATTTGATTATTATCTTGAATTTCTGATGTAAGAGTTATTATTGTTTTGAAATAATAATTATTGTTTTGAGGCAAAAATTTGGAGTTGCTCAAGATAGGCATTGAGGCAAGAAAGACAGTACCCTGATAACATAAATGGAGCACTTCTTTGCTATGTCTGCATTTAGTGTCAGTGATGGATACCATGATAAAAAGACAGTCATAATGACAAACTTCGCAAGAAACCAAAGTGGGGAAGGAATGGGACGCAGCAGATCCATATACGCACACGGTAATCTGATGAAACATGATATTGTTCAAACTTCCATATTTGCAGTCCATTTTCAGTATGCATATTACACAGTGGATTACTATTTTGACTAAGCCATTAATCTATAGCCATTAGTCAGCAACGCGTCCACCAGCACATTTAATCTGTTAGTTTTATCGATGACAAGTTTAACGAAGAGGTGGTATCTCTAAACTCACTTTGTGGTTGATGTTTCTGTACAGCTAAATGTATTTGATACAGGAATATAATGACCATTCACAAACAGTAGAAAGTTATTGCTGTGAACTTATGAGAATTGAAGTGTGATACAAAAAAATTGGTTTCCTATGCATGGAAAAGACATTGTATTCGGAGTTTCATGAAATTTTATGGTTTAATCAACAAAATGTCCAAACCAAAAAAAATCACATGCATCAAGATTAACAAACATGTTCTTCATTAAAGGGGGTATATATATATATATATATATAGAGAGAGAGAGAGAGAGAGAAAGAGAGCACACCATATCATTCAAGACTTTAAGCCATTTGCTCCAACTGTTCATTTCCTTGGGGACATGTAATTCTTTGATTGCAGCAGCGAATCCAACAACAGAGGATTGAATTCGATGTGTTAATATGTGTGATGGATCATGACGGTATGGATGATTTGCAACCATAATATAAATATCAGGTCTACAGTCCTCCAATAGTTTAGCAATGCGTTTACTTGTTAATCTGCTGCCCACCTATTTGCATCATACACAGAATACATGTTAGACATAGATGATTTTATGTGTACTAGTGCCTCACTGTAAGGAGAAGATTTTCAGACGCAAATTGTCACAGAGACCAACAGATGCTTTGCAGCACAACCCAAGAAATCTTGAAATTATCCAGTAAATCACTAATTCAGTGACCATATTCTACCTTTTATTTCTGATGCTGAAAACTGTGTAGTTGCATACAAGCAATCATCGGTATTGTATGCTGAATAAAGAGAAAGAAAATTACTTTGTTTTAAAATAATATACTATAATTGTATAAGAAAGGGACCAAAGGTATGAACTAAAAAAAATTAAACACATCAGAAGTCAACGTGTTGGGTTAGCAAAATATATTGATAGATCAAAAACTCAAGCCTATTACATTTAACAATCCACTTTGAGCATAAGAAATGGCAGTTAAAGTTTTATTAGCTGAAAAAACAACCAAGGATTTTGGGAAAAATAATGTTATTTATTGCAGAAATAAAAATTATTGGGGAATAACTGCTAAAAAAAATGTTTATTGCAAAATACAAGAGACAAAGTTTGAAGAAGAAAAATCTTATAATGGTAAAGGGAAACAATAATCAAGGCCAAAGATGATATGATCCAAGTGAAAGTTCAGAGCAACCTTCTGACAAGATGACAAAAAAAAGCTCAAACTGCTGGAGGCACAAATTTTATACCATTGATTGGAATCCAGTACACCTTACTACATTGAAAACAAAGGTTATGTTCTAGACCAGCCAAAATGGTTGAAATAGTATACACGAGCAGAAAACTTTATCCCACAAAATAACAGTTTTAAGATGAAATTCAAAAAAGATTACAAATACAAAACAAATCTGTTTTAAATATTAATGAGTTTCCTGTCACAAAGATCCCCCTCTACTTGTAAGGGAATGCTTTACATATGGATTTCCCAATTTCAAGACGAGTCTTTTTGTTTTCTATTTTATATTCTTCATTCCAATCTTAAAACAACCATAAACTAATGTGGCACAAATGTAAGGTTTTTTAGGTTCACATTTCTTCGGTAACTGCTACCATCCTATGAGTTATTCCAATTTCTATTTCCAGCTTGTATGTCAGAGGCTACTTTTCTTAACTGAGCACCTTATATATAACCATGATAAAAGATATGACTTTGAACACACCATGTACACATATTTGAAATTGGAAAGCAGAAATAGAAAAGCTCTATTGCAAATAATTATGCACAAGAAATAAAGCAGCAGCAGCCTATAATATTGATATAGCCACAAAGGGGAAATGAGCCATTGGATTCATCAGCAATTTTTACAATGTGATATTGGGCTTCCATAACAATAAATGCAGCTATTCCTCTAGATCAAGATGATTCTGATATATAATAATCTCACTGTGTATAATTAAAAAAAAGAAACAGAAAATAGAGCTAAAGGCATACCTGCAGCACCACATCTGGAGACATCCACTGCCTAACTGAGCTACTCAGAAGAACATGATCCAGGAAGTCTATAAAAAGTAGGTTCATTTCACCTTCGGCGATTGTGGAAGCATATTTTCTTAGGCGCAATCCAGACAAAATATCAGGAACAATTGGCCACCCAAGATGTCTTCCTAGTAATAAAGCTGCCCATGTCTCCTCAGCTGTCTTAAGATCTCCAAGAATTAAAATTCCTCGACTTGCTCCTTGAATCAGATCCACAACTTCTTTGTATCGATCACGTATGTCTATTAATTTCTCACTACAATGTAATTGTACTACCTGCATGTATTTCGTAAAAGGCCCTGATTTTGACATCCACCTATCAAGACCTTTTAAGCATCTTATATTCCAGTCGCAACAATTTCCTGCTAATGGCTCTCTAAATGCACAATTTATGTGTACAGGACCATAAGGCAGCTCTGTGGCTCTAAATACTGCAGAATCAATTGTAGTAAGTACCATCCTGGCAGGAAGCTGATCATCCGGTGGAGGTAAATTATAGGAATACCTCACAAATGAACCAAAGTGATTGACCTGTATGCACCATGAGTAAAACAAATTGACCCAGTAAGGAATGCACTTCCCATACATTTATGCATTGCGTGAAAATGAGGCAAGTAATTTGATGATTTATATGAATTTGCGCATATGGTGACAATAGTTCAATTGTAGTTCTTAGTCTTAGACTCAAGAGAGTACTAGGCAAGACCAAAATTTTCAACTCGACAAATACTTGGCAGAATCTCGAGAACTCAGCAAGTATAAACAATTAATCTCTCTTTAAATAACCATTTTTTTTGTAAAATTTAATTACAAATGTACTAAATTTAAAATTGAAATCTTAAAGTGAAATAAATGGTGTTATAGAAAAAAGGTGTTAAAAATAGATTTTAACTAACGTTTTATCAGCATCGCCCAGCAAAAAAACTACAGAAGACTTGGCACTCAAAGAGTATTGTTGTCACTAGAATTTGCACCCTCAAGATGAGCACCTAAATACTTAGAAATTCTGGTGAAACATTGGAACAATCACGAGTTTGTGGGTAAACTATGCAGGTGACTGAACCTCCGGATTCTAGGCCGGTTCCTGTATGATATTATGATATTTCACCTATACTATGAACTTGTGAGGAAAAGGGGAGAAAAACGTATGAAAATTTTAAAAAAACTATTTAAACCAGAAAGGTGATACACCAAAGACAATAATGAAGGATTTTGATGTTTAACAACACAATGGTATGACATGCAATGATACAACTTTGATGAAAATCTCTACATAAAAGTGTTTCAAAAGAGGGCTTCAATGAATAATATCAAAAAGATATAGACCATAATCAATATAATTTCATTAAATGCACAACTTATGACCTATGCATAGAGGTTTTACTGACACATATAGGTGCGAAAATGAGACATAAACTTTATTGTCAGGAAATAATGTATCGGGATGTTCCCGACGGGGTATCAGGAGGTTCTCAACGGTGTATCAGGATGTTCCTAACAAGGTATCAGGAGCTTCTGGACGGTGCATCAGGATGTTCTCGATGAGGTATCAAAAGGTTCCCGACAGTGTATCAGGATGTTCTTGACGGGGTATCAGGAGGTTCCCGACAGTGTATCGGGATGTTCCCGACGGTGTATCAGGAGCTTCCTAACGGTGTATCAGGATGTTCTCGACAGTGTATCAGGATGTTCTTAACGGTGTATTGGGATGTGTGTCGTCAGGTCGACGTGTATCGAGATGTATCCAAACGGTTCTATTATTGTAGTTGGCATGTTGTATGTGGCCGACAGATACCTTCGAGAAGGTTCTTCGGACAGTATTTATATCTCCCTTCGGGATCATTGTAATCATCATGATATCAGAACCTAATATAATATCTTGGCATATGCGAATAATAAGAAGAGTTCTGCTGTTCGAGTTCGTGCTCATTATCTGGGTGCAATTCTTAATTAATCTATGCGGTAAACATTTTGCGCCGTTGCCGGATGGACCTGGAAATGCAGGAGAATGAAGAGTAACGCCGAATCAGCTGAACAAGAATAAGAACAAGCTAAAAGACAAGGACGAAATACGCACCGCACATGGAGATTTGATTTTGGTGCAGCAAGCTGAACGCAGAAAGAGGTTCCAGAAGATTGCTGCAGACGGACGCAAAAGCGCGGAAGCATTGTTGGAGGAGACGTGACAGCGAGTGGAATTGGTGGAAGAGGCAAGAGAAGAGTTTTTGAATTGGTGTTCGCCGAGGGAAGACAGTCCAGACGGAAGAGAATCAACTCACACGGCTCGGAGTGCTGAAGGAGCAAGAGCGTGGAGTGAACTCTTCGTCCAAGATCCACTTCCAGAAAGAACAGATTCACTTAACGAAGACCCTTCTTCACCAAACATAGCTATTGGGATACCAAGTGTGAGCGTCGGAATACCAAGCGTGAGCGTCGGGATGGCAGGACCAGAGGAGAAGTTACCTAAATTTGATGGCGATGGAGCAGCTGATCCCATCCGACATTGTAAAACCTATAAAATGATTTGGAGAGCTAATGGCATAATGGATACAAATGAATGGATGAGGCAATCTCCAACAACCCTACGAGGTGTTGCAATTGATTGGTTTACTGATACCGATCCACAAAATTTAAACAGCTGGGATAACATTAAAAAGGAGTTCATCGCCGAATTTCAACTCCTGCGCGACGATAATGAAATTGTAGCGGAGATATTCAATACTAAGCAAGGGAAGAATGAAACAGTCCGAGTCTTTGCAAGGAAATTGAAGGACTTGATCAATAAAATGAAGAATAAGCCAGCTGACGGGTTATAGAAACGATGGTTCATTGAGGGCCTTCACCCAAAGCTGCGGAAGAAGATGAAGATCGTGCCACCATCGACATGCATTGAAGCATATAACTGGGCAATGAACCTGGAAAGTGAACAAAAGACCAAGAAGAAGAAGAAGGCTAGCTCATCCGATTTAGATGACGACGCCTCTTCAGGAGAAGATAGCAGTGATGATGAGGGTAGTAGCAAGAAGGTTCGTGCCCTTCAGAAAGACATGATTCGGATGATGAAGGAATTCAAGAACATAAACAAGGAAACTAAGGGCAATGAACTGGGGTGCACAAAGTGCAAGAAGGAAGGCCATACAAAGGGATCCTACCCGAAAGAGCAATTTTGCGAGATCTGCCAGATTATGGGACACTCGGTAAAGGAATGCCTTTTCAATCTGAAAACAAGAACACCGCAGCAAGTGTTCCTAACACAGGAAGCATCCGCGATCGGAGGGAGCGGGAACAACAGTACGAAGGGTGCCACGTCGGGAGGATACTGAAATAATCGGCGTGGTCAAAACAACAATAATGGCAACAACAATAATGGCGGAAAAAGTCTAATCCAGTACGATGCGAATGGCCGACCGATAGTTCAATGTTGTGCATGTAATCTATGGGGTCACTTCGCCCGAGAGTGTACAACGGTGAACACACCGAAGTTGCTATGCCGATGGTGTGGACCTGGCGATCATGATGATACTAAGTGCCCAAAGTCCAGAGTAAAACTGATTGCCATCGGGACGGAGGAGAAAGAAGTTTTGGCTATCACTCGAAAGCAGGCGAAGCTCTACCCTGATCCGATGGAGGAAAAGAAGAGACTGGAGGAAGCCCGTGCAGAAATCCAGAAAGCAACACAAGGAGAAACGACACACCTGAAGGACACACCTGGTACCTCTGTACGGAACTATGCAGAACAAAACATTGTAAGGCAAATCTTGCAGGCTAAGGTACCCGTCAGGATTAATGATTTGTTGCTCACTACGCCTCAACTCCGTACTGCACTCACGAATATAGCCCTGATTGCTAAGCAACCAGTAGAGCGAGAAAAGGAGAAACAGGGAGATGCAAGTGCAGAAGACGCGATGTTGTTAGCTCTTTCATCTGGGCGCTATCCGGCAGTTGTCGAGATGGGCATTCTCGGAACTGTGTTAACAGAGACGATCGTGGATGGAGGGTCTGGTATCAATGTGCTGCCAAAGGATACCTGGAGGAAGTTGGGACAGCCGACATTGTGGCCACCTACCTTCCAACTGTTAACAGCCGATCAACATGGAATCAAGCCATTGGGAGTCCTGACAGCACAACCAATGACGATTGGAACACAGCCATTCTTGTTGGATTTCGTCGTGATCCCACTAAAGCGGAAAGGATATGATGCCATTATGGGCCAGGGGTGGCTGATACAAGCCAAGGCAAAACACGATTGGAAGAAAAATACTTTATCACTTGAAAGCAAAGGCCGGAAGTATGTCATTGATCTACACACTCAGATGGTTGGAGAAGAAGCTCTATCGTCGGATTCCGAAGGAGAAGAGGATGAGAGGAGGCAGAGTATGGAACTCGATCAGAAGGGAGTCCTACGATTGGAAGGAGATGACGATCTGGATTCAGTAAATGGTCTTTACCACTGGTAGATAGAGGATTATGATCTCTTTCCAAGTTGTAATATGCTACAGATCGACGAAGGTAAGAAAGGAGGAAATGAAAGTCTGAAGGAACACAGAGAAGCCGACGGAGGAAATGAATGTCCGAAGGAACATGGAGAAGCCGAAGGAGGAAATGAATGTTCGAAACAACACAGAGAAGCCGAAGAAGGAAACGCGAGTATGACTGAAGCTGAAGGAAAGAACATACAATACGAACCCGAAAGGAGGAAAGATTCCACTGTACGACCGCGCAAAAAGAAAGTATTACGTCAAACCACAGATATAGTAGAAAGGTGCCAGCAGCAAGGAAGACACATCATACGGGCCGCACACGAAACAAAGCGGAAGGGTTTAATAAAAGTTGCAGCAATACGGAGTGGACGTGTTATTGACGGACAGAAGGGGCAGCTGACGGAGTCCATCGTAGTGAGCTTCGAGAACGAAATGGGCGATATGGAGATGACACAGAATAGGTGTAGCAGATTTCAACTTGGACAGTGGGTGTTGAAGTACGACGACCGGAATGAGATCAAACCAGGCAAGTTCAAACTTAAATGGGTCGGGCCGTATCAAATTCGGGAAGTGGATGGTAACGGAGCAGTAAAACAATGAATGCTAGACGGAAAGGGAGTCGCTGACGCAGTGAATAGGTCGAAGTTGACTATCTACCATGATAATCCACCTCTGTGGATGAACAACTGAAAAAAATGACTGTAAGTATTGTATATATGTAAATATTGTACATATGTCAGATAGGGAGCAGTAGAGGGAAAAAAGAAAGAAAAAAAAAAGACACTGTACGGTCAAGTGACCGTACGGCCTTAGGAGCAGGCAATACACACCGTACGGTATTCTCAAGTTCATAACCGTACGGCATTGAGAGGTTGTGTTACTGTACGACGCCCCTAGTCCTATCACCGTACGGAAGTCCTTGCCATTTTGAAATATGTTTGTGCAATGAGTCGTACGGCTTCCTTACGGCAGTATTCAAATTAAACACCGTAGAGCATTACATCCACCGTACGGCATCCTAGATGAAGCACCGTACGTCATTTTGGCCTAAGTACTTTCACCACCGTACGGCATAGGATTTGTATTTGAGACCGTATGACGTTAAGGTATACAACCATACGGCTTGTTGAAGGTGACACTGTACTGCTTGAAGCAAGGACATCGTACGGCATGATCACGTCCTCTAGAAGCCATGTCCTAGTACGGCGCAAGGTATTGGAAGGACTTGCGTATGGTGGTCAGTGAGGAAGTGAATCGCAACATTACAGAGTCCAACAGGAAGGCGGTATGCAGGCCAAAAGTAGGGTGAGAGGAGGTTTTCCCTAAAAAAAAAAAAACGTCGACAAATCAAGAATGCTCAAAATGAGTAATAGATGATGTTAAAAGGAAGGGGAAGTATTAGCAATTGCCAGAAAGAGTGTGGAATCAGAAGAAATTGCAGAAATTGTGTGTTCCATGCAGTTTTGTGTGGGTCGCTGCCCCAGGTTCCCGCGAAGGCGTTGCCCCTCGACCCCGCCGGGGGTGTTGCCCCCTGGACCCCCAGTCGTTGTGGATATCAATCGTGAAGTGTGACCAGTTGAGAAGACTTGAAGCTGCTGCAGGCATGGATTGTCTGTGTACCAGAGACACTAAGAGTAGGTGTTGGCCGAGAGGCTGTCTTGGCGGATGCGTAGAGAGCTCGGGAGGAGCCGATCATCCAGTTGAAGGCACTTCAACAACACTTGGCTCAGTGGACCCAGAGTTGGAAGCAGACTAAGTAGCATGGGTGGCTATCAAGGTCAGCTAAGGAGATAGTTTTTGTTGTCTAGTCGTCAGGAGACAACTTTTCTTTTTGGGGGGGATGATGTTGTCAGGAAATAATGTATCGGGATGTTCTCGACGGGGTATCAGGAGGTTCCTAATGGTGTATCGGGATGTTCTTGACAGGGTATTAGGAGCTTCCCGACGGTGTATCAGGATGTTCTCGATGGGTTATCGAGAGGTTCCCGACGGTGTATCAGGATGTTCCTGACGGGGTATCGGAAGGTTCCCGAAAGTGTATCGGGATGTTCCCGACGGTGTATCAGGAGCTTCCTGACAGTGTATCAAGATGTTCTCGACGGTGTATCGAGAGGTTTCTGTCAGTGTATCGGGATGTGTGCCGTCAGGCCGACGTGTATCGAGATGTATCCAGAAGGTTCTATTATTGTAGTTGGCATGTTGTATGTGGCCGACAGATACCTCCGAGAAGGTTCCTCGGACAGTATTTATATCTCGCTTCGGGATCATTGTAATCATCGTGATATCAGAACCTAATGTAATATCTTGGCATATGCGAATAATAAGAAGAGTTCTGCTATTCGAGTTCGTGCTCATTATCTGGGTGCAATTCTTAATTAATCTATGCGGTAAACAAACTTTAGAGGTTCTTGATACAACACAGAAAATTAACATCAAATCACCAGTATTACACACGAAAATGAGTCCCAAAGTAGATCTAGCCAACTGTATTATGCCTTTAGATGTCAAAAAACATCAACTTCAGAGATACAACTCAGAAAATTGAGTATACAAAGGATAGTCCAAATGTCACAAGAGTCTATCCAAATGTCACATGGTGGGTGTTTCAGTTAAGGATATTAACACCCTGTTCAGTCCACTTGAACTATAGTTCCAAAGACACTTGATGTAAACATGTCATTTATGTTTATATTTCTGATGCAATATTTTCAACAGGATCAAACACTCATGTTCGGGGCCATCAATTCCATTAATGGTTGATGCTCTTTGGCAACAAACATGATTTGCTATCACAGATAAATTATCTTTGTAGCATGAAATGGTAGATGCTGACCAATCATTAACAACCTTGTAGATCTCTGTTCTTCATCGTTATTATGATATTTCTGCCCTGATGATCCCTTTACAGCTTTCAAGTTCACATGACTATACAATATCTTCAATGTTTTGGCAATTCTTCTAGCTTATATTCTGTCTTAGGAGTTCTTGTTCAGCTTCATTTTGAACTTAAGGAACATCTGATAGATGCTTTGCCCAATCTTTTATAGATTCCCAGTCTGGATCAGTATCACACTTGTTTATCTGTTTGATGGCATGGACTTCTGAAAGCTTATTTTTTCAAACTCCTTAGTTGTGGCTTCTAGGGCTTGAATTAAATTTGAATCACTGCTCTTGTAGTCTTTATCAATCCTGCTGCTTGACTTCTTATTATGCATTCTATTTTCAATAACTATGCTATTTGCTGGTTCATAATGCAAGCTTAGCAATTTTAAATTACTAGCGGCACCTTGTATATTTTGATCAGCATCACGTTGAATAAATTTTTCCTCTCTTTACTTTATTGGTTGCTCATGAACTTGAATGTCTTATTCCCTGTTTGTTATCATGATGAATTCTAAAAAATAGCAGTTAGATTCAAGATTTCATATTGATATATAAAATTGCCTCTTTGATATCTGTTTCTTCGTAGTCAGCTTTTGATGCTCCAACCTCTTACAAGCACGCCGGGCTCAATAACCCTTGTGGGAGCCTACGGTTATATCCGCGTACTTGTAAGGGTTTGGATGCTACACAGGAAACAAACATGTTAGAGAAAAAAATAGATCAGGATTTTTTTAGATTTTTAGATGTAAATGCATGTATGAGGTAAAGGTTGAGCTTGTCGGTCATTGCTTAGATCATTTTGATCTAACTCAAACTTTTGCACATGCAGGATCTGGAATGGAAGCATGGCAAGATGGGACAACAAAAGCAAGTGTGCGGACAATCAGCGGCAAGCCAGTCATTCCAGGCAATGGCTGGCACCTATGAACCCTTTACTTTTACATTACTTCTTTTTGTACTTGCATTTATATGTAAAAGTCTGATTCTGATTTTTTTTTTTCATTGGTTAGTTTCATGGCATGTGTGAAACACTATGGACATTAATAAATGAACTTACATTTTCGGAAAACATTTTGTATCTGTATTATACATTGCCTCTTTTATGCTTTCGTCATAAAACGTAATTCATAATCCATAAAATAAAATGAAATATCCAGTGCAGAGAAATAAATTATGCCAGCAACACAATCTTGTCTTTTTGGATCAACAGGTCAAAAGGATAACAAATATTTGCAGAGTTTGCAAACTACGCTTCATATAATGTGTACTACAGATCTAAATGAATGTTTATCGTTAAAGATGTACACATGCACAAATGAAGCTATTATAAATTATACATATTTATGCGCACTCCTGAATAGGTACCCTCATGGGAACTATTTAAAAACAAAATTTGGTCACAAGAAACTGAATTAGAAAACTTCCATTGTCAACCATAATTAGCTATGTTTACTCAAAATGAAAATGGATGTTCAAATCAAATTCAAAACATGGATTCATATTAAATTTGATATGCATTGAGTTGTAGTACCAAGCAAGTCATTTCCACTTTCGAAATAGAATTCTTTAGTAGGAAAAATATTCTTCCATCTGCTAGCAGGATAAGTAAAGCCAAATTGAGATTCACTCTGATTAGCAGTGAGGTTTTATTGGCCTGGCTGTTCAAGCAGTGTGTGCTGCTTGTCCATTCTTGCCCTAGAACCAGACCGGGCATAAAATCTTTAAAATAGCACTTATAATGGCATTAGCCCTTTCAAGTAAGTGTCTTTGACCAAACTAGTAGAGATTTGAAGTTAAACATTACAGGTCATGGCTAGTATAAATGCATCTTAAAAGAAGAAAAACTACGCCTCAATACAAAATCTTCCCTCCAATTCTAATGAGGCATGTTATTATATAAATATACCTGATTTATTGTTTGGTTTGCTCCTGCATCATGTAGTTCTGGAGGACGATCAGCTGTAAGCAACAACAATGGAATACAGTCCTGACTTGCCTCTACCACCTGTGCATGAAAAATATAAAACATGAAAGAAATAAAAATATAACTCATCATTCTCATGACAAGAAGCATAATATAAAGAAATAACAAGCAATAATCAAGAAGTGAATATAATTATTATAAATCTAGTTAGCAACAAAACAAACCATACAAAAGATTAGAGCTCATAGTCCAAATTTCAGATTTAGTTGACTTAATTTGATAAAATATTGTAATGATGACTTAATTCCATAAACATAATTTTACCCCATCAAAGGGTCAAGCATAAGAAAGGTATAAAGAAATATATAAGCAGTTTAATTTACCTCCTGGGCTCTAGTTTCCTTATGGCTTTTTTCAAATGGTCCTCGAGCTGTGTCACCATCTCAATATGACTTTCTCCTCCTATGGCCTTAATGATATCCTTCACTTACTATATTTATCCTAAAAATCCTTAGGAGACACTTTATCTCTTCCCTGGCCTTATCAATCCCCACACTAGGCATATCATTCCTCACATATGTAGATGTTATTAACTCTAACAGTATATACTATCCTTCAGAGATGTATGATCTCTGCCATTATTGCTTTCCAGGAATTTCAACATTCACCAAGTGTTTACCGTATAAGGTAAAAGGATACTTATCGCATGTAGTATAGTATGATATAACACAAAGCAAATACTTTATTCATATACACAATATGCACTCCAATGCTTACAATATGATTATGATGATGTCCCAATAGTTCCTTTCGGACGGTGTACATATACTTTCCGAAAGGGCTGACTCAACTATCACACGCCCTTTCGGATAAAAATTCTACCTGTCAGCTACGATATAGAATTTACCGACAATGTCATCTCCCCCAAAAAGTAAAGTTGTCTCCGGACGACAATTACAAAATATCCGAGAAAGATTAACAAAATAGAATACATTAACTATCACTAACAGAATAGATCTTTTTCTGTCACATCACATTCACATTCCTCCTATGCTTGCACCAAATTGGTCTCCAAAACACGTTGCATCTATAGCCTCTTCTAACACAATATTGTCTCCTTAGCTAATCTGACCTTGATAGCCACCCGTGCCACCTTCTCTGCTTCCAACTCCTAGGTATGCTAAGCCAAGTGTCACTCTACTGCCTCCAACTAGATGGTAGGCTCCTCCCGAGCTCTCTATGCATCCACCAAGATAGTCTCACATCCAACACCTACTCTGAGTGGCTCAAAGCGTAGCACCCCTCTTGAAAGGCTTGCTCCAGTGCTCTCTCCACCTCTCACAAACAAACACTCCATGCCTGCAGCAGCTCCAAGTCTCATCAACTGGTCATAGTTCCCAAGACTGACAATTGAACTGATTGGGGGTCTAGGCGGTAACGCCCCCAGTGGGGTCGAGGGGCAATGCCCTCGCCGCCAAGACCAAATTAGCACCCTCAAACCCACACAGAAGTCCATGGAACACACCATTTTTGTGATTTTCTTTTGATCCCATACTCTTTCTACCAACCGCTTATGTTTTACTATCTGTTTATGTCTTTCCCTTTCCTTTGGTATCATATGTTATTCATTATGAACTGTTTTGATTTGTCGTCATCGTTTTTTTTTAAGAACATCCTATCACCCTTCTTTTGTGTTCTTATGGTGGTCGTCCCTTGTATCAATTTATGTCGTACGACCATGCAATGATGTTTTATAACTTCTCTGTGTTTATTGTATGATGTACGACTATCTCCATGTGTTGTTCATTCCACGTGCTGGTGTGTGGTTGTACGGTTGTATCTAACAGAATTTTATCTTATGTCTACTTGTCGTCTGTACGGTGTTATTAATGGCCATTAATGACTTCCTCCTTCCATGTTTGTATGGTGCACTTCTACGGTCATACGGTATGTTTACATACTGATAACCTTTGTGTCTTTGCGGTTATGGCCATATGACAGTATGATACCCTCCTAGCCATAGGGTATGCTCAAAAAGGGATCGTACAGTATGTTTTCTATCCACATATATCTACAAGCCATATAGTACACTCTCTATCCCCAGGTATTTGTAGGTTGTACGGTATACTCCCTATCCCCATGCCTTATGATTCACACTTTTGTCCTTCAATTCCTAACATGTTCTATCCATATAGAATGTCTCACAAGCTTGTTTTCTATTAATGAGTTTGTACGGTGTACAACGATGATGGCTTGCCCTTCTCAATTTACCTTGCTTGCTTACTTATTGTTGTACAGTCATACAGTTGATGTATGTTTTCTCTGTCTTGGCTGTATGTTAATATAGTCGTACGGTACCTATCTGTTCTTCTCCTTTACTTATTGGTCGGCCGTATGGTACCTACTATGTGCTATAATACCATACGGTGCTAATGATGTTCTCTCCTGCCACCAGGCATTCCCTTAAACTGGACGCTATTGCTTCTACTCTTCTAATTGAAGATTGTACGGTACAATATTGTTTTACTCCCATGTTTTTCCTTGATGTCGTACAGTATTAATTGCACTCTTCCTTCTGATTGATGCTCGGTGCCCAATGCCCATACATTATGCTCATTTGATCACTTCATTTTGTACCAAATTATAATTACTTATATTTACATATATACATCACTTATTATTATGTTTAAACTCTTTTTGAGTTGTTTGGAGGCACACTATTTCTTTCATGATAAGCTTTTTTCTTCCACTCATTCACTACATCAAGTACTTCTTTCACGTCAAGCATCCATAATTTTATTGCTCCATTATCGCCCACTTCGCGGATATTATATGGTCCTACCCACTTCAATTTGAACTTTCCTGGTCTGATCTCGTTACACCCATTATACTTCAAAACTAATTGTCCTGGTTAAAATTTGTTTAATTTTAGATGTTTGTCATGCCACGCTTTATGCTTGCTTTGTGTCAAAGTAACAAGAATCGAAATCGGATCGAAATCGGCAAGGCCGAATCAAATCGTGAATCGGCCATGAATCGGAAAATTTAAAAAACCCTTGAAATTTAGTGAGTAACTTATTTCATAAACCCTTTATCGCTGATTCAATTCACCGATTCACAAAAAATCGTTTGGCTTGAATCGAATCGCTGAATCGCGTGAATCGCATGAATCGCCGTGATTCTTGGAACTATGCTTTGTGTAACCTCCCTGCTCCATTGTGCTTGCAATCATCGCTCATCAAGTTTATTTAAATTATACAATCTCTCTCTTAGACTTTCCATATCTCCAAGCTTGTTTTCGATCGTGATCCTTAAACTTGGTACCAAATTTCGTCGGCTGCCACTCCTTGCCGTCAATAATTCTATTCTTGATTCTAAGAACTTCAATCCATACTACTGAAGTTTTTATTAAGCCCTTCCTCTTTGTTACGATGTGTTTTCCTTGCTACTGACACCTTTCTACTAAATCCGTGGTGCGGTGTAACCTTTTCTTTCCGCACGGTCCATTCATTGTGTATCGTACAGTGGAATCTTCCCTTTTGTTGGGTTCATACGATATGTTCTTCCTCTTGTACTGGCCACACGATATGTTCTTTCCTTTAGCTTCAGACATAACTGTCTTTCCTTTTTTCGCTTCTTTGTATTCCTTCGAATATTCATTTTCCTCTCCTTTATTACTTTCGCGAACCCTTAACATTTTACAGCTCAGAAAGAGCTCATAGTCATCCATTTGCCAATGGAGTACGTCGTTCACCGAGTCTAAAACATCACCATTAGACCCTCCTTCCAATCTCAATACTCCCTCTTCATCAGGTTCCATTCTCTTCTTCCCATCGTCATCCCCTCCACCTTCGCCTTCAAAATCCGACGACGCTGCCTCCTCACCTATCATCTGTGTGTGTAAGTCGATTACAAATATTAGACCTCTGCATTCCATGGACAGGGTATTTCGTTTCCAATCATGTTTGACCTTTGCCTGTACCAACCAACCCCATCCAAGGATGGCGTCATACCCTTTTCTTTTTAACGGAATGACCACGAAATCCAATAAGAATGGTTGTGTCCTGATGGTTATAGGTTGTGCCATTAGGGTCCCTAAGGGCTTAATCTCGTGCTGAATGGTAGTGAGTAATTGAAATGTAGGTGGCCACAACGTAGATTGTCTCAACTTTTTTCATATATCCTCTGGTAGTACATTTACTCCTAAACCTCTGTCAACGATTGTGTCCGTGAGTACAGTTCCCAAGATACCCATCTCTACTACTGCAGGATATCTTCCTGTAGTGAGTGCCAGTATCATTGAGTCTGTTGTAGTCGCTCCATTGCCATCCTTTCTTGTCTCTTCTATTCCTTTCAGGAGTGGTGTCATGTTCATAATCACCGTTCGCAACTGAGGCACTGTAAGGTCATTTAACTTCATAGGAACTTCCATTTGCATTACCTGCATTATAATATTTTGTTTTGCCAGGTTCCTCTTCGAGGTGCTAACAGTGTCTTTTGTTTGCAATTTTTCCATTTCCATTTGTTTTTCCAACTCCGTTCGTGCTTACTGCAACCTCTTCTTTTCTTCCTCTGCATTTGGGTACATTGCCTTCTTTGTTTGTTCGCGAGTGATGGCTAGTATCTTCTCATCACATGCTCTGATGCTTAATAAGTTCACCCCTTGCTTAAGGCATTTTGAATCTTCGTGGTCTCCCAGATTGCACCATCTACACAACAGCCGTGGCATTTCCTTCGTGGTAGTCTTTGGCGAAGTGCCCCCAGAGGTTGCACGCACGACATTGTATCATCGGTCGTCCACTCGAGTCGTACTGTATCCGACTTTGGCTCCCATTATTGTTATTATTATTATTGTTACCACCTTGTCCGCGTCAATTATTATTACGGTATCCTCCTAAGGTTGCATCGTTGTTCGTGTTTGTTCCGGTGGACACTTCCTACATCAGTAACACTTGTTGGTGTCCTTTTGGCTTCATATTGAATGGGCATTCCTTGGTGGAATGTCCCGCAATCTAATAGATATCGCAAAATTGCTTTTTTTGAGCAGAAGCCCTTTGTGTGGCCCTCCTCCTTACAGTCCCTACACCACAATTCCCCTTTCACTGAGTCAGGATTCTTTATTCAGAATTATAAATTCCTTCGTCATCCGTAACATATCCTTCTGCAATGCTCAAATTTTCTTACTTATTTTCTTCGTCACTGCTGCTACTTTCGAAGATGAATTGTTTGAATCCAACAATTTGTTTCTTCTTTTTACTCATTTTCTACTTACTCTCCAGATCCATCGCCCGATTATTCGCATCAGTGTATGATGCTGGAGGTACAATTTTCATCTTTTTCTCTAGTGTCGGTTTTAGCCCTTCAACAAACCATCTTTTCTTTAATTCGTTTGCCGATTGACTCTCCATCTTGCCCACTAACTCTTTCAACCTTCTTGCATACACAAATCGTTTCATTCTTTCCCTGCTTCGTACTATATATTTCTGCCACAATTTCATTATTGTCCCTTAGTAGTCGGAACTCAACTATGAATTCTTTCTAGACTTTTGTCCATATAGTTAATTTCTGCAGACCGGCATCTGAAAACCAATCAATCGCTACACCTTGTAGGGTCACCAAAAATTATCAAACCCAATCATCCTTGTTCATTATACCATTTGCCATCCATATTGTTTCGCATGTTTTGCAGTGTCTGATCGGATCTGCCATCCCATCACTGCTGAACTTCGGCAATTTTTCCTTTGGTCCTACCATTGCTACTTTCTTCTGATTTTGTGGTACTTGTTGTGTACCCGTGCTGTTCTGCACAACCGCGCTGCTTCAGACAACCACCCTACTTTGGACAACCACATTACCCGATGAGAAAAAATCTTCCTCAAGTGAAGTTGTTCGATTCTCTGTCTATATCCATTCGTTTGGTGTATCAGGAACGAAAAGTTCACTCCACGTTCGTGCTCCTTTGGCACTTTAAGCCGTGTGAGTTACTTCCCTTCCGTTTGGAATCTCTACCCTCAGCGTATACAAGTTAAGGAACTCCTCCCTTATCTCTTCTACCAAATTCAATCTTTGTCGAGTTTCTTCGAGCAATTCGTCGGCACTCCTTGTTCTACTATGTGAATGCACTCCCTCCGTCTATTGTCCGTCGATAAGCTGCTGAAGCTTTTGTCTGCGCTCTGCCTATTGTGCTAAAATTAATACTTCTTGTGCTATGCATATCTCATCCTTATATTTTATCTTATTCCTATCTTTATTAAGTAGATTCGGCATTAATCTTCATAACACTTCTTTTGTTCCATGTTCAACTGGAAATGGTGCCAAATGTTTACCGTACAGCGTAAAAGGATACTTATTGTATGTGGTATAGTAAGATATAACACAAAACAAATATTTTATTCATATACACAATATGCACTCCAATGCTTACAATATGATTATGATGATGTCCCAATAGTCCCTTCCGGACAGTGTGCATATACTTTCCCGAATGGTTGACTCAACCATCACCCACCCTTTCGGATACAATTCTACCCGTTGGCTACGATATAGAATTTACCGACAACACCAAGAATGTCCTTGATCTACTCCTTTCAATATTCACCAAGAATATCCTTATTTGTTTGGAAAGATCTTGTTATATTTGTTGGAAATGAAGGAAATGACAATGTTTGTTGTTTGTGATCTTGATCAATGGATTTGTTGACTGTTCGACAGATGATCTAATAATTGAATTTACTTACATATATATGCCTTCCTATCGAAGGTTTATAGCTCTAATATACCCAACAGACATATCCATTTGTTCATAAGAGATCACACCTCTCTTTAATAATCCCGTAACACCATTTCAATTCCTTACTGTATAGAATATATATTTTCTTTTATATTTCTTCGGCACCCTTGACAAACTAATAATTTTTTGAACACGAGCACTTCAAGATGTCTTAATTTTTGTATTATTTGTGCATACACATATTGGGGCCCTATTTTAAACTAATCTTTATTTAGTCCTTTCCCTCAATTAATCGCTGACTTTTAGCCATTAATTTTAATGTTTAGTCCTTTCTTAATCAATGTTTCTTCCTATAGTTGACAACCTTTGTTTATGGAGACATCAACATATATAAACTTTTGTGTTAAGTATTGATGCTTTTTATCCTCTATCCCGATCTTTCACATTTGATGGTCACCCCTATTGCATCATTCCTTCATCATTCAATTTGTAATACAATTCTTCTAATTGCTATTGACCTTTATCTTCTGGAAATGAATCATTATTACTACTATGATTCTTCACACCTTCATCTTATTTTCTGAAATGATGTTTAAACTTTATATCTTATTTTCTGCCCCTTCAAAAGATCCTTTCCTCATCTTAAATATCTTCTTAACTTTATGAAGGATTGTGTCACTTAGGCAATTCAATTACCTCTTCCAAGAATCGTGTCTTTGCCCCTTGCTTCACAATTGTGATTTTAATTGCATCTTAACTTTTCCAAATTGATCTCTTCTTTTTTGTCTTCATTTTATGATCGTTGTTTGGCCCTCATTGTTCTACAATCCATAATCATTGTCCTCAAATGTAAATCACAGTCTTCAACAATTGCATCGCTACTTTGTTTGTGTAAGACAGCTCTTCCTTAGAGCTTGTAGTTAGTGCATATATCATTCGCAATATATATCTGAAATCATGCTGTTTATAACATCACCAAATCCCAGGTATTTGAGGATTAATGAAATATCTATTTGCAAGGCCTTAGTCGGTACCTACTGAGCATTGCCTTGATAAAGTGAACTCTATTGCCTATATTCATTCTTCTCAATAAATATTAACATTTTAGACTTAAGTGTGTTGTGACATGGGGCCTTATCAGACATGGAGGTTATTCTCTCACTTTATTTGGTGCGGTATGCCCCAAATTATTACTACAGGGGTTTGGGGGCAGTGCCTCTTGAGGGGTCTTGGGGCAGAGCCCCAGGTGCACTCCCTGTCGTAGTATAGGGTGGGGTTGCCTAAGCCAAAAATGACTTTATTATTGTAAAAGGCATCCGCTGCTATTTTTCTATATGATGACTTATTCTAGACCTAATTTTGTAAGTGGCAAAAAGCTTGTATAAAATGGCTTAGGGTTAGGGATTTCATAATGTATGACGAGATTGTAGCTTCTTGAGGCAGTATTGAGCTGTGAGGGATTGCGGATTGTAATTGTTGGATAATAATAATATTGGACTTGTTGTTGGTGGACATAGCCCAAGCATTGGGTGACCAACATTAAATCTTTGTGTCTTGTGTTCTCTTTTGTGAGATTTAATATTTTCTGATATTGGTTATATTTGCATGTAATAATTATTTCTGTCTGTGGTTAATCCTAACACAGTGTTGCTAATGTTGACTATTATGGTTTGGGGACTAATCATATATGTCCATGTGATCATATTTATTCACCAATTGGCCATCAATTCCTAAAGATACAAGTGCATCATAATCATATTATTTGTTCGTTGGTTAATTGGCAATCCTTTTATTTGTTTGTTGGTCACTGCTGGATAGAAATGTTCTTGGCATAATCATAATTTAGTCTTCTCGAAACTTGTTTGCAATGTCCTCACTCCTTATGATGTCTCCTAATAAATTTAACCTGTAAATATATAATAGTAAAGGTTATGAAGGTAAAACTATCAAATTTAAATACAATGCTCAAAGTATAACTGATCTGTTAATTCTACATAATCCTTGAGTTATTCAAATCAAGCTCCCTAAACCTCTGGGTTCTAGAGAACGTTCCTTGGCTATTCCGTCGTCTTCACTGAAATTGACATTCAAGTTAGGCTTCCAAACCCTCTCAAAGGACCCTTTGTGTTCTAAAGAACAATCCTCGATTAGTTGGTCATCTTCTTTGAAACATATCCTCAAAGGCCTCTAGGATTTGTCTATCAAATCCTCTACATTTCCCTTGCATGAGATAACCTCAATCTAAGTCCTTTTTGACATATCCTTTTTTGATTCTAAGTATTGATATAAGATGATGTCATTCTCTTTCTGATATTCTTTTGGAATGACCAGAGCTATACATTTTTCCAATCTAAACTATTTTTTTTACTAGCAATCATAAATTTCCATTTAGTTATATTCTCATTAATTATTAATGGTATTATTCTTACGATCATATCCTAAGAATATTTACATAAATATAAGATTTATATTAATGTGGATATCTAAGTAAGTTCTTCTAAAAAGAATTCAGCTGCAATTGCCAACTCTCCCATACAAGCAATTCATGTCCCTAAAAGCGATGCTCTTTGGTACTTACCTTTCTCTTGAATATAACTGGCATAGCATGGATGATTGTTGTCTCTATACGCTGATTAAGAACCCCCTATCTGATGCAGACTGTGATTGGTCTCTTGTTTCTCACCACTCAATGATCTTCTACTATTTATTGACCTCCAAATTTTATGTGTTTTTCCCTTCCGTGGAATGGAAATATATATATATATATATATATATATATAGATATCGAAGTTTCGAGAATTGCCATGAAATTGCTTGAATCGCTAGTTTGGCGATTCGATTCAACCTGGGCAATTTTCATGAGTCGTGAATCAGATCAGTCGATTTTTTCTCATGAATTGCTTGAAATCGTCGATTGATGCGATTCATGGCAAAAATCGCCTGAATCGACCATGTGGCAAGGCATAAAGTGGACTTTTTTTTTAATAAAACATTTTTTTTTTTGTTTTCTTTTTAGCCTTTCCTCTTTGATTTAATTTAAAGAGCCTACTAATTGTTAATCATGAGTAGAAGAGAGGAAAAGTGAGAGAGAAAAAGAGAAAAGAAAAACCATAGGTTTCCAACCAGGAAGAAGGAAGAGCACCAAAGAAATCAGGAGTCCATCTAGGGAGGCCATAAATTGCATTGGGAGCATTAAGGAGTCAATAGCAACACTCGTCAACTCATTTGCAAGAGGTAAGTGTTGATTTTTTTTTTTGCATGCTAGTGTATTATGCATTTTTGTTAAATTCTTTTAGTTCTCATTTACAAATCTTGAATGTTTTTTAGTTTTACTAAATTGCAAACTAGGGTTTGTTGTTTTGTAGCTTTTGTTTATTAGTTTCAAACTTTGAGGTTTTACTTGAATTTTCTTATTGTAACAACCCTTTGCTTTCATTTTCCTCAATGGGTAAAAAAGATGAATGTTGGAAATATAACAAAGAGTTTCCTAGAAGAAACAAATTTCAAACAAAATGTATGTTTCGTAAAGAAATAAATTTCGGTGGTATTTATATATTCAAAACTCACATTGTTGTGATACCTGGACATGATATTACAAGTTGCACTAAACAAACTGCTGAGGCAAAACACACTTGTTTAGTGGCATTAGAAAAATATGAACAAGAGAAATTGAATAAGAAAATGCAACTTGAAGGGTTAAGGGCTATTGGCTCCCATGCTCCTGTAGCCGCATCTGCATTTGCATCAACTTCCACATCTGTAGGTTGTGTTGGAGAGGGTTTTTCCAGGCCTCCATTTTGTCCTAGTTCTAGTGCTCATGCTAGTGCTAGTGCTAGTCAATCTTATATTAAGATTGAGTTGAACTCCAACCTATTGTGGCCTAGAGTGTGGAAAAACAAATTGGATAGTTACTTTGTCCCCCGCACTACTCTTGGCTCGCAACCCAAGCTCAAGGGCATGGGTTTGAATAAGGAGATTCATGATGCTGTCAGAAAAGAGATTTGTAAATTTTGGTACTTTTGCAACATTCCATTTGTTGCAACCAAGTAATTAATTCATTTTTCTTTGTTTTCTTTAAGGTTAAAGTAAAACTTTAATTATATCTACTTGTTTTATAATTCATTGATTAATCATAGATTAACTTTACAAGCTTACATAATGATTTGACATCTAAATTTTTAATCATGATATATTTGTGATAGGGCTCCTTATTGGCAAAATATGATAGATGCAGTTGCTATTTGTGGTCTAGGGTTTAAAGCCCCAACTGAGGCTTAGTTGAGTGGATACCTCTTGGATGAAATGGTAGAGGATATGAAGGTTGAGCTTAAGGAGCACCGAAAGGAGTGGATCGAAAAGGTTTGCACCATCAGGACTGATGGTTGGATAGACAGGAGGAATAGAACACTCCTCAATGTTCTTGTTTCCTGTGGAGGTGATTGATCATTCTACTTTCCTACATACACAATGAATTGTGAATTGTGATTGAATATTTCAAATTTTGATTTGTCGATTGCTAATTTGTTGATGATCTATTATAATTCATTGTTTTGTAGGATATACCATGTTCCTCAAATCCATTGATGCTTTCGTTCATATAAAAAATGCCATATACTTATGTGAGGTTATTGAGGAAGTCATAGCAAAGGTGGGGGAACAACATGTGGTGCAAGTGATGACGAATAATGCATCAAGTTGTATCACTGCAGATAAACTTTTAACTTTTCAAGTTTTGAAAATAAATTTATTTGAATTTTGAAATTTTTCTAATTCTAACTTTCCTAAGTTCTAAAATGTTTGAATTTCTAATTAACTTAAAATTGTTGTAGGTAAACTTTTGATGGAGAGGCACCCCACTATATTTTGGTCTCTTATGCGGCACACTGCATTGACCCCATGTTGAAGGAAATTGACAAGCTTGAGTGGGTCAAATCATGTGTCGAAAGGGCAAAAAATATATGCAAGTTTATCTATAATCATTCATTTGTCTTTAGCACAATGAGGGATTACACTAGAGACAAGGAGTCAACTCGTCCAGGCACCACGAGGTTTGCCTCGAATTTCATCACACTGTAGTCCTTGTTGACATCAAGGGACGATTTGAGGAGCATGTTTGTTAGGCGAGAGTGGATTTCAACTTTCTATGCTACGACCACTACAGGGGTAGATGTAGTAAATTGCATCTTTGATGATGATGGTTTTTGGAAACCTGCTAAAGAAATTCTTAAGGTAAATTTATTGCAATTTAACATTTAGTATTTTACTATTTAGTATTTAATATTTAACATTTAATATTTAATTGTTTAATGATTTAGTTTTACTTTAAGTTATATTATTTTATATTTAAGTTTTGACTCAAATATTTGTTTAACATTATATGCAGGTCACTAAGCCCCTTGTATCTCTCCTACGAACTGTTGATGGGGAGAAGCCCACTATGGGCTACATATATGAGGGCATGGATAGGGCCAAGGAGTCTATTAGAGCCCAGTATGCAGGAGTGCAAGAGAAGTATGCCCCTATTTGGGATATCATTGATAGGAGATAGCAAAATCAACTCCACCAACCCATCCATGCAGCAGCTTACTTTTTGAATCAGGCATTTTGTTTTTGTCCTGACTTCAAGGCAGATGAGGAGGTTCTCACCGACTTATATACAGTGATCTAGAGGTTGAGTAGCGATGAGGATAGTGCAGTTGCAACCATTGAGCTCGACAAGTTCAATAATAAAGAAGGGCCACTTTTCTCTGGCAGGATGGCCATAGATACTTGGACAACAATACAACCAGGTAAAAATTAAATAATATATTCATGAGTCTAAAGTTTATGACTTATAAGTTGTGCATTTTAATTGTTGATTATGTAATTTTAAAGTTGCAAATGAGACTAATTGTTTTTGTTTTCCCTTATTTCAAATATACGGTGGCAAATGTTTGGGCCCACAACCCCAAAACTTCAAAAAATTGCCATGCGTATTCTGAGTCAGCCAAGTAGCGCTTTTGGATGTGAGCACAGTTGGTCCATGTTCGAGCACATCCACTCGAAGAGGAAAAATAGGTTGACTGTGCAAAGGTTGAATGATCTTGTCTTTGTTCATTACAACCTTTGTCTTAGGATCAAACAGATTTTGGATGCTAACTCCTCTCCGATCATTCTAGAGGAGATTGATCCACAATCAGAGTGGCTCACTAAGGCTGTGGATCCAGTCTTCACTGAGGAAGAGCATGAGTGGGTTGACCAGGTGGATAGAGAGGTTGAGGCTGTGGCCATGGCAAAGGAGGCAGTTAGAGCATGTTCAGGCACTAGTAGACGCACACATGCAAGCACAGACATAGGCTGTAGTGATATTTTCGTGAGCTCATCTTACATGCGGTGGCTATGGCTCGAAAGTTCTTTAGGACCTACATTAGACGCCTTTCTAGTAGGCAGACTGGATACTCAAAGGTTGAGGCTAAGGCTACGACCAAGCTTGAGGATGATGATGAGGATGATGATGAGGATTGAATTGGAGCCTTGTTTTTTCATTTTGTTTACAAATATTGATAAACATACATTTCATGTATCTTCATCTTAGATTCTTACATACAATTATGATTTGATGTCTTATGGATCTTCATCTTACATACATTCTATGATTTGAATCATTATGATCATATGATTTCTATTTAGTAATTTACTTCAGCTACAGCCTAAAATAAACATTTTATGTGTAACATAGTTATGTATGTGATAAATTAATCATTTATGTTCCATGTTTATGTATGTTAACTTCTATTTGATGATGTTATAGTGTTTTAAGTTGTATTCAATAAAGGGTGCATGAAATAAGTTTTAAATTCTTAAAATTTCTAAATTTAAAGGGTTTTTTTTTAATTTGCCAATTCATAGCCGATTCACAATTTGATTCAGCCGATCCAATTCCGATTCTCGTTACTTTTATGTGTGTGTGTGTGTGTGTGTGTGTGTGTGTGTGAGAGAGAGAGAGAGAGAGAGAGAGAGAGAGAGAGAGAGAGTATTGCTCCTTAATCAATCTATAGTGTCTATTTCGATCTGCTAGTAATATTAGTGGGGTTCAGTATTGATATCATTAATTATCAAATATTTATGAATCAATATTGTCATTTGTAATATGCATATCACTGTCCACATTATCATAGTCCCTAAGTGCACTAGCAGCATAAGTGGCTAGTAGATACAATAGGGACGTCACAAGCAATACCAAAGTATATAATTGTTTCAAAATCAAGCTGATGACTAAAGTATACATTATAGTTGAAAGTAGGGAAAATAAGTCTTCATTGAGCCCTACTAAAGATGACACCAATGGTCCACTCCAGCAGTAGTACCCTGTAAATACAATAGATATGACATAACTGATACAAATGATTAAAATTGAAATCAGAACCCAGTTGAAACTCTCACATATAGTCAGAAGTAGCCAAATTTATGGTTTCATTAAACCCCAACCATGAAATATGCAAAACATAAACTTGACAGAACTAAGGAAAAATATTTACCAACAGACATACAAGAATAATGTTAGAAGAAAAAACCTTGCAATGAATTTCAAATCAAGACCATGGAAATTGAGTAAGTTTAGCCATAATCTTAGATGAAATGGTCTCAATGTACTTTTGCACATAATGCTATCAGAGTTCAACTACTTACAGCAGGGAGGAGGTTTGAAATAGCTGTTCCAGATGATGTTATGACTGCTGCAGGTTTGTGTGACCCCCTTGCATATCCCAAAGCATGGAATGCAAGAGAACGTTCATCAATGCATGAAATACACAAGGCATGAGAATTTTGTGCCGCAGCTACTGTAAGTGCAGATGATCTTGATCCTGGTGCTATACAAAAGTACTGGGAAAGAAAAGAAAAGTAAATAAGTAGGGGCAGAAACTTAATGACAATATTCTGAAACTGAATAATAAAAAAAGTTCATTTAAGTTGTTACGTACTGTTATACCAAGTCGACAACACTCCTCAACCATTAGAAATGCCCATAAAGCATTGATGTTGGAAAACTGTCGCAAATGTTGACAAGGCTCTAGCAATGCCTCAAACTGACCACAAAGAATGTGCACACTAAGAATCAAACAATGAATTTACAATTATATAAACTTGAGCATGCATAACATATAGTGTAAATAATTCATGCAGAGCACCCCTTTGTTATGACTTAATTCAACAATTTAAAAATAGGGTAACAGAAGTTAAAAGAATGTCATGTTAAGGTTCTAAAGGAACTTCATCATGGGTCACTGATAATTTTGACTTCATCAATGGTCACTGTATCATCACTTGATTAGGATGGTCAGCTGTCATCCCAAATTCATTAGAAGCAAGGCCTCAAACCGACCACAAAGAATGTGCACACTGACAATAATATAATGAATTTAGAATTACTCGACCTTGAATTAGCATTATATATACCACTAAACAATTCAAGCACCGCAC
This sequence comes from Cupressus sempervirens, assembly GCA_028749045.1. Taxonomy (NCBI): domain Eukaryota; kingdom Viridiplantae; phylum Streptophyta; class Pinopsida; order Cupressales; family Cupressaceae; genus Cupressus; species Cupressus sempervirens. Next base: position 148,659,966 of record CM053791.1, read on the forward strand.
TCCTTTGTTAAAGAATCTAACCAAATTAAACAGTTTTAAAAAGAAGGCATTAATACAAGGTCAATAAATTTCCAAAGGCTTCAATACCAGTCACTGATAACTTTTTCAAGAAAATCTTGTGATGATACAGAAGGCATTGTGAACTCTAGTCATGAATCGTGCATATGTGGCCCATCCAGCTCATCCAATTTAACCAAATTTTATCTGCAGGAGATTTTTGTGCATAGTAATGTAGCAGGAACACAAACTTCATTTACAAGGTGGAAGAAGGGTGCACAAAGGAGGAGATAAGGCTTGTACAATTTTTGGGCATTACAACCTTCCATAATGGGAATGCTTGGTGACAGCATGAAAGTTGCAAGAAAATGATACAAGCCACTCTCTCCAAAAGATTTAAATGGAAAGTTGCTCCAACATGCTACTAGAGAAGTACACAAAGATGTGGAAGATCAAAAGAAGCAACAGTAAAAGTTTGGATGCACAATGTTTTTAGATAGGTATACAGACGGATGAAACCATAACATTCTCAACTTGTAAGTTTTTACTGGCTACAAATAGTGAACTATATTTTTTTTAAGTCAATTGATGCCTCCAACAATATAGTGAATATTGAAAATTTGTGCTTGAAGTTGGAGAAGGTTGTTTTAGAGGTGGGCGTGGCAAATATTCACCAAGTTTTTATCAACAATGCAGCAACCTATATTAAGGCCGGAAGATTGCTTTGAAAGAGGCACCCAATGCTTTTTGGACCCCTTCTCCAGCTCATTGCCTTAACCTTCTTTTGAAAGACATAAGCAAAATTAATTGGGTGACAATGTCGAAAAGAGATATAAAATGTATATTCATAATCACCCATGGACTCTTCACTTGATGAGATTGTGATAGAATGCTACAAGGTTTGCAACTAATTTTCTAACATTTCGAAGTACTTCTAGTTTATGGACTCCCTTTAAGTAGAGGCATGTAAATCATGCATGGATAGACTCAAATTATGCAGAGAATGTTTGGAGAACATTGATGAAAAAAGGATTGTAAACAACAGCATTTGGAGAAGTTTTAATGACTAGAGCTATAGATATTGTCAAGGTTACTTTAAACTTAATTTGATTTTCAAATTAAGCATGTTGTTTTAAATTTTATAAGAATTTGTTTCATAGTAAGTTGTAACTTAATTTTCTTCTACTTTGTACTTGGTAGCTAATGAGGGCTCTGCACTTGATGGATGGGGAGAAAAACTCAACGGGACATTTATAAGGCCTTGGATAGGGCCAAACACACCGTCAAAAAATACTATACAGGGTATGAGATGTCTCCGCTTGAAATAACATTTGATAATAAATAAATAATGAATAATATAAATCTAATGATAATATATCAAATATTATAATAAATTACTATATATATATATATATATATATATAGTTATCTGATATATTATCTATTAAATATATATCATAATATTGATATATTATATCTGAAAATATCTATATAACATATAACTAAAATATGCCATAAATACATTTAAGCATACAACATACTATACAACCAAATGATTAGTGAGACTTGAGTTTGATAAGTCACAGACAGCCACGACCTTTTTGAATAGCCACAAGGGCCTCCTTCCTCCCACGAGTATAAAGGGGGAAGATACTAAAGTAAAGATTCATGGAACATCAAGAAAGGATATATATCATCTAGCTACCATTTTTAAACAGTTTTGTCTTCAGCATCTAGCAAAACTCAAGAGTACAGTCAGCAATAATACTATTCAAAACATATTTGCCCCAGGATAAAAGCAGCAGTTCTAATATTCCATCCACCCTTTGCACCATCAACAGCATTGTATGAACACCTGTGATTCCCAACAAGCAACCCAAAGCCAATGAAATATAGACATTTATTATTGACAGTATAAATAAAACTATTGAGCAAGATATTGTCAACATACACAGCCAGAAGTAATTTTGGAAGCAAATCAGATATAATAAATAATCAGTCAGCCAATATTAGATTTAATTTGCAAAATTCAAATAGAACTTCAGCAATATACAAGAACATAAATCATAAGATTGAAGATCATTATTATAATCAGATCAGGAGAAAAAATTAAATTAGCAATCTAAGTTAGTTTATCTCCTTTAGTCATAACCCTGTATTGGCATATGATTAAAAATATATATATTCAAAAGATACATTATTCTAAATAAAAATATATGAATTAAATTCTTTATCTAAATATATCGATGAACGATATTAATAAAATATATATGTGATTAGTAGGTGAGTAAACATTATAAATAAATATGTGATTAAAATATGATCATTTGAATTGATTTTGGGTGTTATATCATTGCACCTAAAGTTCTGATTCAGATGCGGATGCAGGTGCGAGAATTGGATGCACGGATTTCTTTTTTTGGTTTTGAATGCATATGTACGTACGTATGTATGTATCTATGCATGTATGCAAGTATGGATGTATGGATGCATGTTTACATGCATGCATATAGTCATGATGCATGTATGAATGCATGCATGTACACGTTTATCTATGTATGTATGCATGGATGCATGCATGTGTATATGTATGTATGCATGTGCGATGTTCACAAGTTTTAATGTAATAATTTAATTAATTGATTGGTCCCAAAATTTAAATCAAACAAGAAAATGACCATTAATTGATTACTTTAATTAATAAATATATAAGCCCAAATTATAAAATAGAAAATTAGAAATATTTGTATTTGTGGTTCTAATTGATTTATGTATATCTCAGGCACATCATTTATTTTGGTCATAGGTGTTTGTTTTCCAGTTAACACGTGTCATGGACCTCCGGAGTTTTCCTCCAATGGGGTATTTATGACTGGCGCGTAGGATGTTTTTAGTATGCGTCTTGGATTTTATTTTGGTATTGCGAATTTTAGTTGGGGTTTTTGTCTACCATTTCAAAGGTGAGAGATCCTCCCTATTTGGTGATTGCAAGTTCGGTTGTTCATAACCACCCTAGTTTGTTGCTGGAAATATCATGCAAATATTTCACTTATGCGCCAAATCTGTTGAACGTCTTCATTTGGCGATGATTGTGTAAATTTGAGAATTTGAATGTGCAAATATTATATTTTTGTAGCCGGCATTGTGCGATCTAGAATTCTATGGTTTGCCTGTACTGTAACATCATTGCCATCATAATTGTTATGTGGGCCAGTCAGATCAATGGGTATATCCATCAGCTGAATATATTAAAAATCATTATTGTCAAACATAAGGGCCAACTCATCTATATGACTAAGTCCAAAATTATTGTGCTGTCAGACGAAGATCATACTCAAAGAAGTTTGCCAAGCTGGTTTAAGCCAGGCCGTACAGACTACATTGAACCATACATATATTCCCCTTTGGGAGTGAGTGATCTTGCTCGATATAGGAACCAATCATACAGTACTACATTCGAGGAGAAGGTGAGTGCAGGAAGTAGTCAAACCATATGCCTAACGTGGTTGTTCATTTGGCAAGATGTATACGCTTTAGTGAGGAAGCCAAGGTACCCATATGGTGAGTAAAGAGGAGGGGCTAGCAGGCGATCAACACATCAATGATGCCATTAGCATGCCACACATCCACTGTATGCCAAGTCTAGAGAACTGTACGGTGTTGGTGAAGTTTACTATATGACTGGGATGGCAGACCATATGCAAATCGGGGAGTACGTACGACACTAAAACCATACTGAGCTGGAGATTGACGCCAAAGACAAAAAGGAAGCTGTCAAACTGGTTTTGGTTTTGGAGGAATGACACTGAAGTCTGTCTAGAGGTCTAGAATATTATACAAAGTTTATCTGAAGGTCATTCGCCAATCCTGGACATTACAGCATGCATACAGGTATGCATGTATGCAAAGAAATGAAAGAAATATACAAAATTAAATCATTTTATTAATATGATACTTCATCATTGATCAAGATAAATATTAAATGTCAATTGATAGTTCGCTAATAGCTTAATAAGCCATATCATATACATCTATGTTCACAATTCCAATGCAAATCAGAAATCATTACAATTTGGCATATCTTTTGATGATATTCTTGCAGAATTATCTTACACCTTATCTTTTCAATTTTACATTTTGAGTTTTAGCAGTGCTGCCGAATATGGTCTCTCATATCAGCAGCCTGTCACCATAGAGGCTACTTGCATTGAATTTAAATACGCTACTGTATTTATATTTTGGAGGAATATTATCCACCTATAAGTTTGTAGAGTTGTCAGTTGATTCACATTTAGAAATATTTAGCTTGCAGATAATTTTTGAAGGCCAATTATATCACCAGTGAGGAATATTTGCATTTCTTCAATTGCCATGTTGATAATATCTATATGATAGAATAATCTAGTTCAACAAGGAGAGAAGCTTCTGGCAATATGTTGTAAATCAATGAAATAGTAAAATCAAATGGTAATGTGTACAAAACTGTTGTATATTTTTCTATTATGGGAGAAAAATGAAGTTTTAATTGTGTACCATCAACGTAGATCATAGTTCAAAAATTTGGGAACTTGTGAGTTGATATCTGCATGATAGAATATTAAAAAATCTAAAACAAAAGAATAGAAATTTCTGGCAATGTGTTGGAGATCAGTAACACATAAAGCTATGTCGAAAGGAAAATCGGTGTAGTTTTTCGAATGGATACGGGAAAAATTGAAGTTTTAGCTAGGCTAATGTGGAACGTGGTTCAAAAAGTTGCATTACTACATAGGGCACTCGTAAGTTAATATCTACATGATAGTATAATGATAATCTAAAACAAAGAGAAGAGAAATTTCTGGCAATGTGTTGGAAATCACTGATATAGTTTATGATTTCCCCTGAAGGCACCTAATAAGTCTATCATAGGGTTGTGGATGTGCTCTAGTACCTCCACATGCTTTCCTAGGCACCTTTGAAGAGCATTCACATCCTTGCGCACACGAATCCACATGGAGACTGGGGAGGAGAGAAACGGTAACTAAGTATTGTACATGAAGCCCAATGGAAGGTGGAAATCTGACCTAAGGACTTGAGAACCCCATAAGGGTGGAATTCAGCCCATCCTTGGGCTTTTGCCAAGTAATATCTTCTTAAAAAAGATGTGTATGGATCCTCATCAACTCATGTTTTTTGGCAAATTTTCTCACTACCTGATTTCTTGTTTTCTTTCATCAATAGGCCTCAAATGCCTACAATTTTCAAGTTTTAGGCATTCTGCACGTGTCAAGCAAATCTAGATAAAAGGTGGGGGTGATGTGATCATGGAGCCCGATGGAGAGTGGAATTCTACCCTTAGATGGGCTTAAGAGCCCTACAGAAGGTGGAAATTCACCCATCCTTGGGCTTAGCCCAACTTCGTTACCTTCAAAAACATGTTAAATCATGTCTAAACTTTCAATTTTATCCTTGGTTTCCTCTCCATTTAGATCACCTTAACAGAAAATCAACTTACTTTTTCAGAATTTTTCCAATGAACATAAGACTTCTGATTTTTCTTCACTTTCAGCAGCTTGTATGATCTTTAAGTCTCAAGATTCACCTTTCAAGTGTCAAAAACTCACATACAACTCTCCCCAACATGATCTGATTTTGATCTAGAGGCTAGGCAAATTTGGGAATTAGCTAATATATGGAGTCCAACAAAAGGTGGAATTCCAACCTTGCTTCTGCTCTGGAGCACCACAGAGGGTGGAATTCCACCATCTCTTGGGCTCACCCAGGTAAGTCTTCTTTCAACACACTAAGTGCTAACTCCCGTTTTTGTGCTTGTTCATGCTTTCAATATTTTGAAAGCTAATTCCTTTTTAATATTCTCCATTTCAAACATGTTTGAGAAACTAAACATTAACTAATTCCTGAAAGCTAAAGTGGTTGAAAAGCGATTAATTTATATTTCATTACTTTATGTTGGTATCTAAAATGTAGTATTAAATAGTTATAAAATAAAGTGACTTTAAAGAACTGAGATTGATTGAAGTCAAATAATAGATTGGTTCATGACCTGTCAAATCATATACCAAAGGAAGGTTTACGAGAGAAGAAACAAATCAGGGAAAAATAATTTTATCAGTGAATACTGGAGAGCGTTGGGTTTCAGGAACTTGATGGCAGAATCCCTCAACTTGATGGCGGAATCCTTTAAGTCTTGTGGATTGGACAGAAACCTAATCCCACTTCTCAGTGGATTCATATCACAGTGTCAGTTTGTCTTCAATAATGAAATAAGTGAAGTCTTCCATAAAGACTAATTTATGAGGCATATTAGTAATTTTTTTATTTTAAGATTTGTCATTCAGTTTCAGAATAAATCATTACTGCGGGAAACAAATATTCCATGCTTAAGAATAAGTCATATGGCTGGAGAATCAATAATATCTTTGCTAAGTTATGATTTGGAGAAAACAAACTATCAAATGTTTTGCAAGTTTGAAGCTTAATATCAAGAGTTTAGTAAATAAAATATTATCAGGTTTAAAGGGTCGATTATTCTGAAGTATGCAGGCGATCATCTCGATTCAACCCATGGATATCATATTTCTGTGGATATTATATTTTCGTGCGACAAAGGCATTTGAAAGAGTGATTAGAGCTGGAGAAAAATGCTTTGAGCTGACAGATAGAATAAAAGGGTTTGTAATGTTTATTGATGATTATGGTCAGCCAACATTTAACACAGGTCGTGAGTATTGAAGAGATTTGTTTCTAAGGAATTAATCATTTCTATTGAGTGCACAAATGAATATATAAGTTTTGACACAAAGCAAATTACAATCTTTCCCAGTTGAAAGAGATTTTGTTAGTTGTTGTGAAGAGTTTGCCATGTGGTATGAAAGCTGGCACAACCAAACTTAGACCCTGTACCTGGGTAGTCTGGAATGGTTAAGCAACTAACATGATTCATTAGACTTAATATATTGTTTAAGAAGAATATGAATACTTTCTCAGAAATAGCTTCTCAACCTATGACAAAAAGATGATTCGTAGTATCACAAATGCAAATTTGTATAAACTTGTAATGACAATCTCAAGCAAATGCAAAGACCATGGTTTATATCACCCCCATTTTCAATTCCCCAAAAGTTAAACCATAAAATAACGTATACACAATAAAGGTCATAAGGTGCATCCTTCTGACTGAAACAAAGATGCATCAATTCCGAAACTTAATAGAACACTTACACCATTATGCTAGCAATGCATACCTGGCTTGCCATGAGTTCATGTTTGCACCACATAGACGATGACTGGTCATCTTTTTGTAATTCAGTTTCTGAATAAAGAAATATTTTTGTATCCTGAAACCAAAATTTTGCAGACATAAGAACTTATGCTACATTTTGTGCCAATTATTCATATAATTAATTTTAGAGTTTACAGCAATTTTTTTAAAGACAACCTTTTTTATTTTTTATTTTTTTATTTTTTTCGTTCTTTATATTGTACCAAAGATTGGACCTTATCCCTCATTTGCTGTTCTGCACATATTTACTTGAATTTATTCACCATATGCTGTCTGCATAATACACAATTTTTTAATTAGTATCCATTTGTACAAGGCTATAGGCCTTGAAATTATCTACTTACCATAACATGTGTCCTCTTAAGTTTTCACCATTACAACCATGATAAATACAAATGTTTCGGATGACAACCACAAAGTTTGCAGCAAGATACTAGGGACTATATCATATAAAGCTAAAACTCGTCTGCACAATGACTTAGTTTATGACTGGTAGAGAAGCATAAACAAACATAAAGGAACACCAAAGTCCTAAACGTATTGGAAAAAGTAACGTTGGAAAACTTGGCAAAGCCAAGAACTTGCCAAGGCCTGAAATTTTTCGGGTAAAATGCAGCCAAAAACTCGGGAACTATAAAAACTGCTTAAATCTAATTAGAAATGATTTTTTCTTTTGCAAGAATTAAATGAAAATAAACAAGTTGAATCTAGACATCATAAATGCAAAGTGGGTATAAACACACATTCTCATAGGAATATTGATCGCTAGAACCATACAATACAAATAGTAAATTGTTTAATGTAAAACTAAAAGTAAATATATCACTACAATTAGATCTTCCTCTTCCTAACTCTACTAAACAATAAGGCAGAGGTAGAAGTACAACTAGAGGGTCTAGTCCTAGAAGCCTATGTTGGGCATGACTATGCCTCCTCGCTTACTATCTCTGATTATGTGTGTGGCTCATCCTCCATACTAGATGTGGCTCCTCCTGGCACTAACAATGACTCCTCATAATACTCATCTTCCCCAATGTCATTAATGCGAAACCAAATCTACTCCCCTCCTCCATAACTTGTCTCTCCAAATTCGTGATGTCATCCTCTAAAAAAATGGAGGTTGGTCCTATGATGTCCAATCACTATAAAGATCTACATCATCCAAAACAATTAGACCAGCTACTACTTCTTGTGCCTTTCTTATGCGCAATCGAAGATTATATTGTACAAATATAAGGTCATTAAGGCATTTTTGGACTAACTTGTTTCTCCTCTTGATTTAGATTGTAATGTTCCCAATGCCCTAGGAAAAAAAAATTCGTTATCTCCATAGTTTCTCGAAGGAAATCAGCATGTATATGGCCTGTATGTATTTGGAGGAAGTTGTGCTAAGCCTGTTTGGGAGCAACAAGAACCGAACATGCAATCAGTGATGTTTGTACGGTGGCAGGTGATGTTCATATGGTGGCAGTAGGGGTCATATGATGAGTTGCGGGAGTGTGCGGTGTGGGGTGATGGTTGTACGGTGGGAGTAGAAGACAGCACGTACAGTAAGTTTCAAAAGGGGTTCGTATGGTGGAGTAGGAGTTTATCGTATGGTGTGGGGGCTATGTACGATGATTCCAAATATCTGTACGATAGAGAATGGAAGATGTACGGTTCAAGAGCCGGTAGGAATACCGTATGGTGTAGGTTGGGTTTGCATGATGACACTAGATATTTGAGTAGGTGTTCCTTCAAGCCGTACGGTAGTGAATATGTATGCCAAGGGAAGAATCAATGTTGAATTAAATATCCAAATGCAAACACACAGAGATAATATAGAGAAGGTACACCAAACATGAAATAGTACTCGTATCACAATGAATTATAAAATTGAATTTTCAGACAAAGGTGGTGCTTTGACTTGCTAGATCTGAGCCAAGTAGTACACAGGCAAAATCAGGTGAGGGTTGAATCCAACCAAAACCGAAAAGCCAAATAGAGAAGATCTTTTACTTCCGAAATGCTGAACAATACAGAACTCCAACAAGAATTTGCAATACAAAGAAATAATCCAAATTGCATACCAACTACTACCTACATGCCATGCTTAAATACCCATCAAAGAAACTTTCTAAGGGTTTACAAAGATAGCCGACGGCCACACCTACCTACAGAAACAATTAAATAAAAATGTGTCCAAGATATACTAAATCAATCAGCCCATTAACGAAGGTTTGAATAAATATTTATTTTATGACAAGAACATTACAATCTCTCTGTCCCAAAATTTGCTTGTAATCAAGCGAATGCAAATCCGATTCTTAAAAACCTTCTGTAATCAGCTTCTTCAGTTTCAAGTCAAGTACCAAGTAGATCTTATCGCCGTAGTATATGATATCATCAATAACTTGGTATCTTTCATCATGTATATAGACATCCATCAACTCATGCAAAATTGTTCTTTGAGTACTCGACCAATAGATGGACCTGTCAATTATCCAAGGAATGGGGTAAAGTGTTGATTGTCATGTTTTTACTTGTAGCATATGGGATCATGTCATGTTTAAAAATGGCCTACATCTTCTTGATTGTTACTTCCGTTGATCCTTTATTTGACATTCCTCTTAGCAATACCTTCTTGCCATCCATCTCGAATGAAAAGTTCATCCTCTTGAAACTTTGGGTGTACTAGTCAAGGGTCTCCATCCACTGGATGCCCAATGTGATATTTGTATCAACCAAATCTATGACAAAGAAATCATCTGTCAAGGTATAGTTTCCCATGGAAATTTTTAGCCATGGGATCACATGAGTGTAGGGTAACAAGGTTCCTCTAGCAACCTTAACCTCAAATCCTCCATGCTCTATTGCATGCAAGCCCTTACTAGCGACCAAAGATGAATCGATGAAATTGAGTGTGGTACCATTATTCATCATGACTGTGACTTGTCTCCCAAGAAGTGTGCTACAAACCCAGAAGATAATACTTCCAGCCATTGTCGTGAGGGTAGCAATGGAACCCCCTTTTTGTATCAGGGCATTTATTCTCTCCTCTTGGTTACTTTCTTCACCAGTCACTATAGGTATTTGTCCTTCATCGTCATTAGGTAACACCTCAATGTAATGAATCTTTCCCTTCCCAAGGAAGCGATGACCTAGTCCCCATGGTTCCTTGCACGTGAAACAAAGTTTTTTCCTTTGGAGCTCTTGCTGCAAGTCTTCATCCAACGGAGGTTTTTTCTGAATTGGCTCCTTGTCTTTGTCTTCTTGTGGGGACTATGTTGGCGTAGCTATGTGAGTTTTGGAGGAAGATGCGGCCATGTTACGCACCTTCTTAATAGCCTCGTTGAGTGCACACAAGTTGAACCCTATGATCTAGCCTCTCAAAGGCTCTTTCAACCCATCCATGAGTAACACAATTTGATGTGTTTCGGAGACATCTGTGACTAATACTAACAATCTTTGCAACTCAGTGATGTAATTGTCTACCATACCTGTTTGCTTTAGCTAAGCGAAATTTTTGAAGTTTAGCTTACGGTCCTTCCCATCGAAACGGTCACTGAGTCTCTCAATGAACAATCCAAAAATTTAGACACTATTTATTGGCCACGCCATTCACATTTTTTGTTGATCAAGCTTTGATTTACTTGGTAAACAAGCCTATTATACAAGGAAGGGTAAGGAGGTGGCTAATCCTCCTCCTAGAGTTTACTATTAAAATCATACTACATCCAGGAAGGAACCATATAATTGCAGATCAATTGTCACGCATATTATTAGGGGAACCAGTAAAGGAGGGAGTGAATGAAGACTTTCAAGTCACACATTATACCAAGTTGTCATACTACCTCACTAGTATGAAGGAATTGGCCAATATATGTCTTCTACTTTTACAAGAGACATGCCAGTTTGTGGAAGGAGGATTGCGTTGAAGAGTACGACATTTCAACTTTTCAACAGCTTACTGTACAAAATGGGGTCAGATGAAGTGTTGCAAAGGTGTGTAATGGAAGAAGAGATCCTAGGAGTACTCAAAGAATCCCATGAAGGAATTGCAAGAGTCCATATGGGACCTGATACTACAACACACAAGGTGTTATTGGCGGGACTAAGGTGGCCAAACTTGCACATATATGCCCAACAATGGGTATAAAGTTGTGATACATGCCAACAAGCAAGAAACTCTTGAAAAGCAATTCCATGCCTCTTTTTCAATCACAACCAAAGGAGTTATTCAAGAGATGGGGGTCGGACATTGTAGGACCCCTGAAGGTAAGCAACATGCATAGATGAATGCGTAATAGTGGTTACTGAGTATTTCACAAAGTGGATAGAAGAAAAGGCCCTTCTTGATAACACACCATTAAGTATAGCCAAATTCTTGTACGCACAAATAGTAACCCGGTTCGGCATACCTCTTTAAATAATGAGTGATCGAATACATTTTGTAAATCAAGTAACTTGAACCACGACTATCGAGTTCAAAATTTTCCATTCAGTTTCCAATCCATACAATCCTCGAGCTCATGGTCAAGCTGAGGCCACAAACAAATTGCTACTATCCATCATGTACAAGACTTGTGGGTTAGAACAGGACAACTGGGACGAGAGGCTTCCTACAGTGTTATGGGCATATAGGACCGCTTATAAAGCCACAAGTCGGAAAACTTTGTTCCAATTAATGTATGGGCAGGAGGTTGTGATGCCAACATAATAAACAGCTCCAAGATTGAGGGTTACAGTCGAATATAGACTAAGAGACAGGGAAAGCCTGAGGGAGAGGCTCAACACTTTACTAAGAATGGATGAAAAGAAGGATGACAACACAATGGACTACTGAGGTAGCACAAAACAGAAGGAAGTTTAGGCATGACAGGCATTTACAATGAATGAATTTTCAATCAAGCCAACTAGTACTCAAATATAAAGGTTGGAATGAACTTAGACCACGAAAATTTAAAGTCTAATGGTTGGGACCCTACAAGATAAGGAAAGTTATAGCAAATGGCGCCATAAAATTATCTAGTCTAAATGATAATCCCCTAAAAGACCCAGTTAATGGATCAAAGTTGAAAATTTACAAGCAAAGACAACAAACTTTTCAAATCCATATATTACAAGTAATACAAGATCCAAGAAGATTGAATATGGAAAAAGACAGGGTAAAGTACTTAAAAAGAATTATAAAAGGTAAAATAGAGAAAAAACAAAAGGGGCAAAAATAAAACAAGTGAAGGGAAAATGGGCCCACCCGAACAGGGAAGAGCTGCGTTATAAAGCTAGTGAGGGGAAAGCAAGAATAAGCAAAAGAAGCAACCAACAAAATGACAATAAACAGGAACTGACAGAAGCAAGCACAAGCAATCATCATAAGAATCAAGTCGTATGGACAAGAAAGGCAAGACGAGGCACAAGCATCCATACAAATCAGGTTGCGCAGACAAAGGCAAGAGGAGGCACAAGTAGTTGTACAATCCAAGCTGTCCGAATAAGGAACACAATCGAGGAAATTAACCGTACAGAATTCGTCATACACGACGTGACCAACAACGTACAAATGAGGGAAAGCACCATCAAAGGAGGGAAAAAGATTGGCATATGCATAAAGTCCATCATATAGGAGGAGAAAGCAAAGAGTTTCGTAGGCATAAACCCCAGCGTACGGAAGGAGAAGCCGATCAGACTGTACAAGATGATCGTACATGCAACAAGAAGCACCACACGAGTAGAAGGAAGCAGCATTTGTACAGTGACCATACTCATTCGAGGAAGTTGTATGGTAAGACACATAGAAAGAAACAGTTGGGAGGTTGGAAACACAAAAGAAGCTAGGGTATTTGAGAAAAAGCACAAAATGGTCAAAAACAAGTTGAGGGAATCTGAACAAAGGTGCAGTTACAAATTCAAGAAGGGACAAGATCACAAGTAAGAAATATGACGTCTTCCAAGAGGAAGGAAAGGGGAAAGGCAGTGAGAAAACCATAGCGACAAGTATTACATTTGAGAGTGTTTCTGGAAGCGAATGTCGAGCTCGATGGGAAAATGCGAAAGAAACTCGTGCTAAAGGAAGCATTGAAGAAAGAAGAGGTAGAAAAAAAATGATGCCCATCTTTGATTTGAGGGAATTCAAGCCTATACTTAGAACAATGATTGCGGGGTATGATAAGAAAATACACATATCTATAATCCAGTACTTTCAACAAAGTATTACAATTTCTTATTCTGCATGGCATGTGATCAAGGTGTAAGGGGTTCCAGAGGGCAAGACCCAGCAAAAACTTCAACCAATATGACAATGGAAGAAAGGAAGAAATGGCTTGGACTAATGTGCAGGGATGGTCTCATAGATAAAGAATGGGAGAGCATTCTCAATAAAAGCAATAGCCAAGGTTTGAAAAAGACTTTTATAGCTCATGGAGAATGGAGATGTATTGTGGATTTGGTCAAGAGTAAACTTACAGGAGGGAGTCAAACCTCCAACATAGCCATATGGATGTTGCCCTTAGTAAATGTGTTGAACATTGGGAGGGTCTATAATTGGGTGCAACTCCTCTCAGAACGATTGAAGAAGTTTTTGGAGCTAATATAAAACTTTTTACATGCCTCATCATGCCATAGCCATGTTTTTGGAAGCTCTCCACACACAGGTAGCTCCAAAACATTGGAGAACATTTGACCTTCCAAATAGAGTGGAACCCTATAGGCCTACAAAGACATATTGGCTAGACATGGACACATTCGGAGTTGGAAGTGGTGAACCATGAAAGAAGAGGGTGAGATAGGAAGCCTCCATTCAGACATAGAGCACAGAGGAAGAAGAAAGTTTGGATGATGATGGAGGAGATACAGGTATGGAGGACTTGTCTTCAAATCCCATGAAGATGAGTTCTGGTTGGTAGATAACACTTTCAGAGGAACACCCAAAGAAGTTACGCTCCTAACTATCGAAGAGGGAACCTTGCCAAGAGCCATGCTAGAATAGGTCGAGATCCAAACACAACTGACGGAAGCAAGAGGAGAACTAAGCCCTGCAAGTACGACAATGTACAGTAGTACACCAACAAGGGATAGTCATACGCTAATAGAGGATAGTCGTACGCCAGCATCACAACAAGACGACCATATGACCGAGACAGAGGAGGACCATACGGCAAGGGAAAGATGTACGGAAGACATGAACTAGGATGCCCGAATGGAGGACACAAACCAAAAGGCTCATACGGAGTACATAAACAAGGAAGCCCATACAGTTGATGAAAACAGTATGGCAATAGGAGAAGCCAGTCATACGTCGCCAATAGGAGGAAATGACGGACTTCGTATAGAGGAAGAAAGTTGTACAACACGGATGGGAGGGCATTCCTAGATTGGGAGCAAACCGAGTATCATTCACAACATCACGGTTGTTGTCAGTAGCAAATTTAGTTCCAGCAGATCAGATAGCTCAAGCTAAAGTGGTAGATCTTCAATCCCACAAGAAGGCACCGCACACCATCAGGATCACCAGCCCTTAGGGAGTGGAGATGGCTCAACCAATTCCTTTGGTAGTGATACCTGCTGACACTGCAAGAACCGGGTTGCAGAAAAAGTATATCAGCAGTGGCCACCAAGAGATGAGTCCAGAACTTGGACGGGAGGGAAATGAGGCAGACAGGTTATTGGAGAAATTCCAAATAGGAGTAAAGGAAGTACCCCCACCCTCACCCACTTTTCTATAAACAGGGGATGAAGACAGGATGGAAGCAGAAAGGACTGTAGTTTGTGCAGATTACAGCCTTTTAGAGGTTTGCATTTGGGGTATAGAGAGCCGCCATTCATCTATACAGGCAGTGGCTACTATTTGGGGTTGCAGGGGCAGCGTTTGACAGATATTTGGGCACATTTGGAATAAGGATGCCTCCCTTATTAATTCTAAGCTTCAGTGTCAATCTGGGACAATTTTGAAGTCTGTGATATTAGCTAAAGGGGCTAATTTATGCATACTTCTGCTACAGGTTCATTCCAATGGTTTTAAATTAGATTTCATGTGCTTTAATTTGTGCATTGTAATCTGATTTTTTCTCAGAATATTGTAATCAGTCCATTAGATATTGGTTTGAATAAGAAGGATTGAAACTAAATTTTCATGCCAAGTGTTTGTGAAAATGTCCATTGGCTGTAGATGCACATTTTACTTGTAGAAATCATGTGTATGCACTTGAAAGGGTTAGAAAGGATTGCATTGTAACTTAGGTCTTTGCCTAGACTTCTTGGTAATCTTTTGCAAGCATTCGAACTTCATTTGAAACCATTCTGAGCAAGCAAAAACAATCTGAAAATAAAAGACAGAGGATAGAGCTGGCATGCAAAGTGTTTGACAAAAAGTCAAACGTCTGAAAAGTAGAGCAATTTGGTGTTTGTTATAGTTAAAACTAGTAGAGGTTCTTACAGTTGTTGGACCAACCCATTTGATGCACAATGATAGTTCCTCTTTACTTGGACAAACAGAAAATGTTAAACCTTTGAAAGCAATGACCTGTTTGAAAAGGAATTCTAGGAGAAACCGAAAGGCAGTAAGATTAATGGGAAAATTCAAAATAATCAACCCTAAAGCAGTCAGTTGTGTGTTAAAAAGCTACTCTAATTAACCTCTAGTCATATATATACTAATCAATTTATGTGACATGACACTTTTAGTTTCTGTAAACTAATGTTGCATAGCGGGGAACTAAAAGATAGCTAAAGCGATAAGAAATCATTTATCATACCACATTTCCCATTAAAGTAGTTGAGGCGGAGAGTTGAATAAAGAATTGGAAAAAGTGATCCTTCTCCTGATGGAAAAACATGGAAAAAATTTAATTCAAATGATATCCATCTTTTAATATTTGAAAGAAACTCATTCAAATTTAAAACGCACCATACGGATGCCCTAAATTTGACATATCCATCATAATTTTTTAGGTTCAAATATAAAGAACCCCTGCAAGAATAGTAGTTGTGCTATTGAGCCTTTAATCATTATCATGATATTCATCATTTTACAAAAATTAAACAAATAGCAATACCTGAAGAAAAGCCAACAATTCCAAGCAATCAATATCAGTTTCAGTTGATATCTGAGTCCTGGTAGGAATAACCTGATTATGCATAAAACAACAAACAGAAACTGTTTACTTCCAGAGGTCTCAATTCACTAAGCAATATAAAAATATATATTTCAAAAGTGATGTATCTCAAATTACAAAGTGTGCATAAGAAAAGACAAAGAAAACACACACACATATGTGTGTGTGTGTGTGTGTGTAGAGAGAGAGAGAGAGAGAGAGAGAGAGTCTTGCAACTAAATCTGCCTGCACCACAATTATAGTTACTAGTTCTGTACTTGTCATATGATCGACAGTTAGATTTATGTGCCTCATAATAAGTAATTTAGAATGATCTTGATATAGCAGAATAAACTCTTGTAAAAGAAACCTCAGAAAAATCGGAAACTGAAATTGCTCTACAACTTAACAGGAAGACCTGTGCTACTGAAAATTGTGGCTCAAAGAGAATCCTTGGCAAATACATCAAAGTAGAGGTGTCATTCAAGAGGGTTCCTATTAAATTTGAAACTGGCTTCAAAGTGCTTACATATATCAGTGAAAAAGATTAGCTGTCAAGTCCCATTTGCAGAACTAGAAGAATTAAAAATATTTTAAGCTGAATCAATCATTTTAGTTTCAAATGGGCACCTTAAAATTGGTTTTGATTTTCTGTAATATTTACTGAAGTGTTTGAAACACTTTATTTAAAATATAATTCAAAACAGGCCTTTGGATGTAATATAAAAATACTTTTAATTAATTAAAAGGGAAAGTAAAATAAATTAAATAGAGGCCCAAAGTAAGCCTCTATGTAAGAGGCCAGGGCTCCCATCAAATCATCTGTTTCGTCACTTTCGTGTGATGTCCTCTCATCCCAAATTGAATTAAAAACATCATACTAATAGAAAAATAAATATATCATAATAATAAATAAATAATAAAATAAGAAACAATAAAATTAATAAATAAATAAATAATAAAATTAAAATAACATAATAATAATATCATCAAGTCGAGAGTAACTAAGAGATATATAAAAAAATTAATTATCATTGACGACAGTAAACAATCCAAGGATGGCATCTAAGGTATATCAACAATTTTGAGAAAATAAAGTACATATACAATAGCCACTACATAAGGACTTCAAGGTAAGCATTATGACTACCCTATAAGTAATCATAAATTCATTGCGGTTGGAACTTCGAGAGGGCGCCAATAAACTGTCCAGCCCAACTAAGCCTGAGAGCACATAAAATTCACATCAAGACAACTTGCCCTTAAGCCACAAGTGGCAGGAACGTCCAACTATGACTAGTTCCATCCCTTGGGACATCCCACAAATGGCAGGAATATCCAACCATGACCAATTCCGGGTAATCAAATTGCTTCTCAACCCACAAGAGGCAGGAATGTCCAACTATGACCAATTCCATCCCTTGGGATGGAGTACTTAGTTTGGGGGAGCCGGTAAACCACGACTCCCCATCTTCTTTCCTCCAATTCATATGTGATAGATTACAGAATAAATACGTGCACATATATAAACAAATGATTTAAGTATTAACCCCACTGCAATCGATAACTAGCAATGCATATAGCAGATCATTTGTACTCAGTAACTACTAATGCATATTACAAGATTGATTGTATATAGGCAAATCAAATACATCATTATCTATAATTTATTAATTACATATAGGAAGATCGAATACATTATTATCTATTATTGCACATAGACAAAATGAATGCATTATCATCTACAATTACATATAAGCAGATGGAATGCACTATTATTTGTTATTGCACATAGGCAGACTGAATGCTTAAATCACTTAAGTTCCATACCGATTTATACATGCAATGTCACAGCTATATGTATATCTCTATTCTTATTTCTTATATCAGAGTAGTCTCTTAGATCGATTTCTATGATATCCCCGATTTTTAATTATCTGCAGTATAATAAAAAAGAAAAGTCTTGACAAAAAATGGCAAACCTTGTCTCTTGTAAATAATATGCATTTCTATGTTAAAATAAAACAAGCCATAATATGGTTTCTCATTACTTGAGTGATTGGTGTACTTAGACAATCACCTTGCCATCAGTTCTCCATGTAGATGATGAAATTTTAGAATGGCCTATATGATCACTTATGAATGGCACCATGTCATACATACTATATGAAGGATCAGTGAGATGATGGTCGGCTGAGTCCAACCATCATCATGTAACTACCTTCCCTGTTTGCATTTCAATAAATTACACCCATCCACTGCATTACCACAAGCTGCAATGCATCTGACATCCATTACTTGGCATAATTCATAATTGCACACCATTGTATTACATATACGCTGCATTTCATAATCACACTCACTTCCCAATCATTCCATAACTGCATTTACAATACATTCTTTACACCGCTCCATATTTCATAAATGCACTTACATCTTGTTTATAAGAACCAATTATAATCTTAATCGGCTATGGTAAACATATGAAACGATTATTATCGTAATTGGCTAATGTAAGGATGAAGATCCATCAGTCATAAAGTGCGATTCAAGCATAACAACTGGCTATGTTATTAACTAAAACGATCATGAATCAGTTTGAGACATCTAGTCTTCCTATCTTTTCCATCATGAATCACAAGTATATTATGAGAATCGGCTTATTCTCTCGAGGCATCGAAGAAGACATCTTATTTTATATATCCTCATTGGATCTGCTCTTATTGAGCACCAGCCATCATGGCTATTCTCAAGTTGCATCTGTAGATTGTGTAATCAGAGACGGTGTCATTTGCAGGATTATACTGTAATATCAAAAACAGCATTATATGTCTATATTGCACGAGTGAAAGGTACAATATTCAGAAACAGCAATTATATCATTGAAGTGATAACCTTATTGGTCACTGCATATTATTAAATGATATATCAGATGTGGTGTCTTCAGCATTGTAAGCAATTGAGTCTCTTCTTCATCCAGACTAAGAGTTCGCAGAGATTGCCTTCATATATTATCGAAAATCTGAGAGATCGCAGGGATTTCCCTGTAAGCACAACCATCATAGTTGCATAATATTATTGCTATATTAGATAAAGCAAAGAGTGTTAATCTTTACTGAAATAGAAAGATTGTTCTGTAAATACTTCATATCAAGTTGTGGATACTATTAACTATTATATCAAATATCACCATGACTGCATTATTATCAAATCATTTCTGTGTGCGTCATTGTTCAAATCAGTCATTATAGTACTCATATTGATTAATCAAGGATGCAACTATAAGGATTCTAGTTAAATATCACATAATCTTGTTTAACTAAAAGGGCGACATTATAATTTCCTTCATGTCCTTGGGATTCTTGATTTGCTGCATATATATGCTCCTCAGTCTTAGTGAAGGTTATGATCTTTCCCAACAATTGCGTTACTTGCAAGAGTAGTGACTCTTCATCTTGAAAAATTACCACGCTTATTATCAAATATGATTGGCATCATTACGTTTGGTTTATTACTATTGTTAATATTATTGTTATTATTGTTATTATTGTTATTGCTATTATTATTATTATTATCATCAACCTCATCATCATCATCTTGGATCACGGCCTTATTCAAGTTGAGACTGCCAACAAGATTGCTGCAGTAATAGGTAATTGATATTGCTCCTCGTTTGCTGTTATCTTGGGCCAGACCAGACCTTAGAAATTTGTGAAGTCTTTGGGTAAGACAATTTTACTGTTCCTGAGTCTCCTTAAAGCCTCCTGCACTGAGAGATAGGGCCAATATGGATGTTAGAAAGGAAAAATGACACCGTCCAATTCGTTGAAGCAATTCTACTCTAGGATGACTTTTAGGCTTATTAATTAGGGTTGTTCAACTTATATTTGCAAGTAAACTCTCTGAAAATATTGATGATTTACAAATGCAAAATATTACGCTTGTGGTTTTGGTACAAGTTTCATCTCTTATTTGTATTGTTGTGCCGCCTTATCATTATACTTGCAATTTCAATTAAGTGTCACTACTCATAGATTTTCTAAATTTGAAGTGTAGCTTGCTACTTTGGTAAATTGCAGTATTTAAGGTTCTGCAACGCCAAGTGAAGAGAAGTTCATGTAAACTGATACCCTTGAGTATACAGTATTCTGCATAAAGATGTAAGTAAAAGAGCCTCCAATATCAACACTTAAGGATAGCTATTGCTAAATGATACTGCTGTCTACATGGATAGGGTTAGAAATATTCTAATTTATTTTGCTAGATATGACTATAAATTTGGCCACTAATATTTACATTTACTGCCTATATAATATCTACCATAAATTAGCTGTCATATTGAAATTCAAACCTGTTGTTGTAGTTAAATAATAGTATATGAGGGTATATATGGTTGACAATGGTTTACTATTCCAATACACTGCTGGCCAGCATTAATTTCTAGTAAATTTTGGGATTTATAATAGAACGTTTGGTATTTATTCAACTTGCACGTTCTCTGAGATTTTGTCTCTTTCCTGAGGCTGCCCACTGTGATCTTGCTAGCCTATAGAATATTGAAGAAGAAAGAATAATAGATCAGCAGACAAAAACTTTATTTACTTGAGAAAAAATCTTACAAAGGGATGAAGATATAGATCGTATTCAAAAGGGGTTGATGAAAATATACGGAATAGAAAAGATACAAAGAAGTATAATAGAATCAAATATAAAATTTCCTTTGATGAGTATTTTGGGTTACTCAATGTTAGGTATCCAAATAAAAGAGACCTATATAACTACATAAGGAATTTGAGGAAAGAAAAGGAAAAATCAAAAGTTTATAGAGAAGAAATCAGGAAGCAAGAGGAACACTTAAAACCAAAGCTTCAAGACAATTTTTTACAGACCAAACCATTGAGAAACATCATTTTTCATAATTGATTGATATTCTTTTGTCATAGCTTCTTTCCAGGCTAGATGTTTAATAGCATCAGAAGGATTGGTTGGCTCTGTTTTGGATAAATCAATCATATTTGTTGCATAACCAGAGAATCTTTTAGGTCTTTTACTTTCTCTAACTGATCTTGAAGGTGCAACAACATCTTGAGCTGCTTCAACTGTTTTTATGGCCCAAAGTGGTCTTTTCTTTGAATTTTCCTCAAGGTTCATATTTTCATTTTTTATCTCTTCTAGGTTCTCCCTCTGGGATTCAGATTCACTAATTCTTTCACAATTTGATAAAGGAGAAAGTTCATTGGAACTTAAGGCTCTTTTGAATGCAAGATCTTCCTCAAAGATAACATCTATGCTAAGTTCAATAGTTTTCTGTTCAAGTATGAAAATTCTATATGCTTTAGAAGTTTCACTATACCCTTGTAATGACCCTCTCTATAAAGGCCACAGAAACCCTCAAACTGAACTTAGGAATTTTGTCAAACACTTGGCGTGTAACAGTAACAATATTCAGAATATGGTAATTTCAGATTTGATACTTTCAGAATATAATCACAGAATTACAATATATATAAAGCCATTGAACTATATTTCAATTACAATGCAATAAATTCTGAAATTATTTTATTACCAATTCTGGACTGATTATTACAATGACTGTATGACAGCAATTTTACCCAAAAATTGACATATATTTCAGAATGCAAGAACCTGGTTTGAAGAACTATGGAAGAACACCACGTTTTGCTGCAGATCGTTGATGAAGACCTCCAACCGCACCCCTAAACTGTCCTTAATTTGCTGCTGCTGCCCAAACTAGCAGGGTCGTACCAGGCCGTACCTGTACGGCTGCTGAAATAAAATAATATTAGGGTTTTGGGACCCCCAAATGCAAGGAAAATGGGCGCCTAGGGTTAGATAGTAACCCTGTAAAACCATAAAAAATAACTCCAAGGGGTTGAGGAGATATGAGCAATTATGTGGTTCTGAACCCTACTTTGCCAATTCTGAAAATGCACTTATTCTGTCTTCAAACTCTTGTCAAATGCTTCTCCAATGATAGGGCAAATCTGAAATCCTTATTCCAACCGAAAACAAACCCTAACAATGAATTCTCAATAAGCTCCAATGAGATGGCTGAATACCAACTCCAATTATGCAACAATTCAGGTGATATTTCACACCCTCAAAGTCGCCAATCCAAGGGAGTGATTCGTTCCCAAAGATCGAATAATTTGCAGATCCAAAGTCCACAAATGTCTTCACAATGAAGAAGTAGAAGAGTTCTCCAATCCAAGCATGTCCAAATGAGAGGCCCAGCCCTCTATTTATTCACTTTTCTAAGAAGTTGCTAGAACTTCTAGAAACATCCTTTATAATTTCTCATTATAATGCACTTTTTTATAATAAAGTAATTTTATAAAATAAAAAGTGCAACTCAAATTAAAATTATAACATGTGGGCCCCAATATCACATAATGATAAAATATAACCTCTTAACACTTCTTCAAGAGCAAGATATGACTATCTGATCCGCAGAATTGACTCTCTTTCCACACCATTTGCCTACGAGAGTCTGGAATAGGCAAATCCATGATCAATGCCATGTCGAACTAAAGAGGGGACATTACAGTCCGCCCCTCCTGAAATTGCTTGGCCTCAAGCAATCTCAACGCCGGGTGCTACAAAATAGCCTCCCCCTCCCAAGTAGCATCCTCAACAGGTAAATCTTTCCACTTAACCAAGTATTCTCTGATCACCCTTCTACGAAGCTGCTTTTCTCTGCTCTCCAGGATGGATTCTGGTACTAAAATCAATTTTCCCTCATCGTCTAAAGGAGGTAATACTGCAGAAGGCACCACATTCTGACCCAACGCCTTCTTGAGGCGTGACACATGAAACACATTGTGCACTCTGCTGTCTGCGGGAAGCTCCAACTCATAAGCCACTTCACCAACTCGCCTGATAATCCTGAATGGTCCATAATAGCGTGGCTTAAGTTTCTCTGCCCCACTCTTCTTAAGAGTAGATTGCCTGTATGGCTGCAACATGAGGTAAACCATATCATCTACCTCAAAACTACGCTCAGTTCTCTTCTGGTCTGCATACTGCTTCTGTTGGTTCTGAGCTCTTGCAATATTGTCTTTGAGGGTAGCAACTATATCCTTACTCTCCTGTAATAATTCACCTGCACTAGGTACCCGGCTGTCGCTCAACAACAAATCCAAGAAACTAGGTGCTTCATAACCGTAAAGTGCCATGAAGGGTGTCATCTGTATAGTCATATGATATGTAGTATTGTAACAATACTCGCAGAGATATATCCATCTGACCCAAGCTCGTTGCTGAGCTGCCACATAATTCCTTAAATACCCTTCCACCCATTTGTTCACAATTTCTGTCTGACCATCGGTTTGTGGGTGATAGCTAGTGCTGGGTGTAAGCTCCGTGCCACATAACCGGAATACCTCCTGCCAAAAGTGACTCATGAAACGGCTATCCCTATCACTCACAATGTTCTGAGGCAAGCCGTGCAATCTGAAAACCTCCCGAAAGAAAACCTCTGCCACCTGAGCTGCTGAATGTGTAGTGGTGATAGGAAAGAAATGAGCATATTTCGTTAATCTATCTACCACCACATAAATACAATCTCGTCCTTGTACCTTGGGCAAACCTGTGATAAAGTCCATGGAGATGCATTCCCACTTCCTGTTGGGAATCGGAAGTGGCTGTAGGAGCCCTGTCGGATAGCTGTGTTCTTGTTTGTTTTGCTGGCAAACAAGACACTCTCGAACATACTGCAAAACATCAGCTTTCAGCCCTTTCCAAGTGAACCGCTCTCGAACTGACTTGTAAGTCTTGAAGTACCCGGGATGGCCTGCTATCGGTGAGTCGTGAAGTGCTCTCATAATCAGTTGCTTAACCTTCGATCCTGGGACTAGGTAAATCCTGTTCTTGTAAATGATCAAATCATCCACAAGTGTGTATCTTGTATCAATCACTGTTCCCTCTACTATATCGGAGGCCCATGTATCCCTGGCATACTCTGCTATAATCAAGTGTTGCCAATCCTCTGATATCTGAACCATAAGAGTGAGGTGTGGCCTTCGAGATAGAGCATCTGCAACAACATTCTGAGTTCCCTTGACATATGAGATGTCAAAATCATATGCCTGCAACTTACCCACTTTTGTTGGCGATCATTCAGGTCCTGCTGTCCCAAGAAATGCCTCAGACTGTTATGATCAGTTTTAATACAAAACTTGCTACCCACAAGATATTGTCTGAATTTGGCCAAAGCATGCATGATGGCCAACATCTCCTTATCATATATACTGAATGAACGCTCAGGGCCTCTGAGCTTCCTGCTCTCATAAGCTATGGGGTGCTTATTCTGCATAGGTACAGCACCTACTCCCTCTCCAGATGCATCACATTGAAGCTCAAAATGGCTTCGTGAAATCAGGTAATGCTAGAACTGGGCACGTAGTCATTATCTCCTTAAATCTCATAAAACAGTCCTGTGCCTTCTGAGTCCACACAAATTCCCCTTTTTTCAGTAAATCTGTCATGGGAGCTGCATGTCGTGAGTAGCCACTGACAAACCTGCGATAAAAACCACATAAACCAAGGAACCCCCTCAACTGTGTAAGGTTCTCTGGTGGAGGCCAATCAACAATAGCGCGAATCTTTTCAGGATCCATCCGCACTCCCTCTGCACTAATGATGTGTCCTAAATATAACAGCTCGGTCATCCCTAAGCCACATTTGGACTCCTTTGCATACAAGGACTCCTTTTGTAGAATGCTCAACACCGTCTCCAAATGCTCTAGATGCTCCTGCCATGATCGGCTATAGATCAAAATGTCATCAAAAAACACAAGCACGAATTTCCTCAACTGATGGTGGAAAACTCTGTTCATAGTGGACTGGAAAGTGGCAGGTGGATTGGTCAGGCCGAAAGGCATGACTACAAACTCAAAGTGCCCACAATGACATCTGAAAGCAGTTTTCTCAATATCCTGTTCACGGACTCTGATCTGGTGATATCCTGATCTCAAATCAATTTTCGTGAAATAACAGGCCCCATGCAATTCATCTATCAACTCATCAATGCGAGGAATAGGATACCTGTTCTTAATGGTTCTCTTATTTAATGCCCTGTAATCAATACACATCCGAAGCGTTCCATCCTTCTTTTTTACCAAAACAACAGAAGATGCAAAAGGTGACTTACTAGGTCGGATGTGCCCCATAGCTAGCAACTCCTCAATGGTCCTTTCGATCTCATCCTTGAGTCGCTTTGGATGTCGATATGGTGTGATCATGATAGGTTTAGCACCTTCCTCCAGTTCAATAATATGCTCAATACCTCTGTCCGGTGGCCTGCCTGGTGGAATCTCACTGAATAACTTTTCGTACTTAATCCTCAACTTCTGAATATCAGGATGATATTCCACCTTATGTTGCTCCTCCTGTGTAGGTATCAAAGTACAAACTGCTGCCCACTCTATATCATTATGCCTAGTTAATCTCTCCAGCCGCCTAAATGAGATAGTCCTGATGTCTCCATTACGGATAGCCTTTAGCACATGAATCCTACCATTCATTTCGAATTGTATCTCCATATCCTCTAATCTCAAGGTAACCACCTTCAATGAATGTAGCCACTGCATCCCAAGTACTATGTCCATGTCACCCATGTTGACCACATGATAATCCGCCTTAAACTCATAGTTGTTCAAGCGCAAAGGTAAGTCTCGTACCATCCTGTCACAACGAAGAGTGTATCCATCAGCTACCTTGACTCTTAGTCCTTCGAACTCCTCAGTAATGAGTCCACGCTTCTCTACAAATCGTGCATCAATGAAATTATGCGTGGCACCTGTGTCCAACAATGTAATAACCTTCTGTCCAGCCAAGACTCCCCGAAGTCTGAAAGATCCCTCTCTCTTAATACTAGACAGTCGTGCTTCCTGTAAATGTAGCTCTGTTTCCTGCCTTTGCCCTGCACTGTCTATCTCCTGCTCTCCCTCTGCTTCATCAAGATCCTCATCATGATGTTCTGAACCATCTGAATCTGAGCCTTCGTAATAAGCCCACATTGCCCGGTTGGCCTTCCCTTTTGGCCTCATAGGACAGTCATGGCCGTACTCATACGGGCCTTTGCAATAGAAGCATAGCTTCTTCCTACGCAAGTCATTAAGTGTCTCCTTGTCCAGCCTCTTACTTTCTTCCTTAGGTAGCCGTGCCTCTCTATGAAAGGGTTTCCTGTCCTTATCTTTTCCTGAAGGGAAACTCTTTGCCTGAAATTTATTTTTAGAAGCTGAAGAGGAATCCATGTCACGAGCTTTCTTAATGGCTTCCTGCAAAGTGGGAGGGTTGAGAGCTTTAATCCACCCTCTCAACGGATCAACTAACCCATCCATAAATAAAACCAATAGCCTTCGTTCAGATACATCTGTTACTAACACTGCAAGTTTCTGAAACTCTGAAATGTATGTTTCCAATGAGCCCCACTGTTTAAGCTGGGCTAATTCCTTGAAATGGAGTTCTGGATCTTTCTTATCAAAACGTTCAATCAGTCTCTCCGTAAACTCCACATATGAGGTAATGTGTGCATGACCCATAGTGATCATACCATGATGCCACCATTCGTGTGCTAACCCATCCAGGTGAATTGCTGCATACTTAATAGCTTCTTCCTCAGACATAGGATTCAATTGAAAGTATGTGTCAAGCTTTTGAACCCAAGCTCTTGCTGTAGACTTCCCCGAGCCATCATAATATGGTAACTGTAGTTTTCCTACTTGCTTTCGTAGCTCATAGTTCTGAGTCCTGTCTTGTCCACGGGGCATATGCTTCATCCGCACATCCATATACTCTCTAAAGGTGATTGCAGCTGTAAAATCTGGTCCTCCTGCTTCCCAATCTCTCCTCAGCTGATCCTGTATGTCAGTGATCTGGGGTTCTGGTACCGGCTGCTCTGGAGCTCTAGGAAGGAACGTAGGAATCATAGGCCTCGAACTTACTGTCCGAGCTTGCTGGGGGGCATGACCGAAATTGTTCCCAATTTGTTCGCCTCCATTATGTCTCTCATCCTGATTATTCCCATTCTGATTGTGACCATTCTGATTATTTCCTCCACCTATGTTAGCGTTCAACCCCATTTGTCGAGCCATCATCTGCATCATAAGCTCCATTCTCTGATTCTGTTCTTGTGCTCTTTGTTCGGCTAATCGCTGTCCCTGTGCTAGGGTGTCTAATAACTGTAAAAATCTTTCCTCTTGCGGATCTGGACCGGCATTCCCGCCTCTATCCATATTGTAGTCGTAGTCTTGATCAAAAAATACCTCCTCTGTGTCTGTATGACTGGATTCTATGTCCACCTGGATAGATGAGCTAGACTGTTCGCTCTGCAGGTCAGAAATCCTATCTTGTCTTGCTTTGGTATTGCGGAAATTATAAGGCCTTTGTCGCATGCTCTGATTTTAGTGTTTTGACATTTCGTCAAACACTTTCCCTCCTATCCAGCTGTTCCAAATTCCCTATAAGACCTCCACAGGATGGCAGGACTTATAGCTCTGATACCACTGTAATGACCCTCTCTATAAAGGCCACAAAAACCCTCAAACTGAACTTAGGAATTTTGTCAAACACTTGGTGTGGAACAGTAACAATATTCAGAATATGGTAATTTCAGATTTGATACTTTCAGAATATAATCACAGAATTACAATATATATAAAGCCATTGAACTATATTTCAATTACAATGCAATAAATTCTGAAATTATTTTATTACCAATTCTGGACTGATTATTACAATGATTGTATGACAGCAATTTTACCCAAAAATTGACATATATTTCAGAATGCAAGAACCTGGTTTGAAGAACTATGGAAGAACACCACGTTTTGCTGCAGATCGTTGATGAAGACCTCCAACCGCACCCCTAAACTGTCCTTAATTTGCTGCTGCTGCCCAAACTAGCAGGGTCGTACCAGGCCGTACCTGTACGGCTGCTGAAATAAAATAATATTAGGGTTTTGGGACCCCCAAATGCAAGGAAAATGGGTGCCTAGGGTTAGATAGTAACCCTGTAAAACCATAAAAAAATAACTCCAAGGGGTTGAGGAGATATGAGCAATTATGTGGTTCCGAACCCTGCTTTGCCAATTCTGAAAATGCACTTATTGTGTCTTCAAACTCTTGTCAAATGCTTCTCCAATGATAGGGCAAATCTGAAATCCTTATTCCAACCAAAAACAAACCCTAACAACGAATTCTCAATAAGCTCCAATGAGATGGCTGAATACCAACTCCAATTATGCAACAATTCAGGTGATATTTCACACCCTCAAAGTCGCCAATCCAAGGGAGTGATTCGTTCCCAAAGATCGAATAATTTGCAGATCCAAAGTCCACAAATTTCTTCACAATGAAGAAGTAGAAGAGTTCTCCAATCCAAGCATGTCCAAATGAGAGGCCCAGCCCTCTATTTATTCACTTTTCTAAGAAGTTGCTAGAACTTCTAGAAACATCCTTTATAATTTCTCATTATAATGCACTTTTTTATAATAAAGTAATTTTATAAAATAAAAAGTGCAACTCAAATTAAAATTATAACATGTGGGCCCCAATATCACATAATGATAAAATATAACCTCTTAACACTTCTTCAAGAGCAAGATATGACTATCTGATCCGCAGAATTGACTCTCTTTCCACACCATTTGCCTACGAGAGTCTGGAATAGGCAAATCCATGATCAATGCCATGTCGAACTAAAGAGGGGACATTACAACCCTACAAGGATACCTTTCTTCCCAAATGGTTCTAATTTGGTTTTCTTTTCTTTTGGAACATGAATGTATAGAAGACATCCAAAAATTCTGAGGTGACTTATATTGGGTTTTATTTTAGTAAATACTTCTTCAGGGGTCTTATCTTTAAAATAGGAGTGAGGGCTTCTGTTTTGAATGTATACAGCAGTACAAGAGGTTTCTACCCAAAGATAGTATTCTAAATTTTGGTCAAAAATCATGGCCCTAGCAGCTTCTATAATTGTCCAGTTCTTTCTTTTAGCTACCCCGTTTTGTTCTGGGTTGTAAGGAACAGCGTACTCCCTCTTGATCCCTGATTCTTTACAAAGCTTTTTAAACAAGTCTAAGGTATATTCTCCTCCATTATCTGTTCTAAGGGTTTTAATTTTATGTCCTGAAAAGTTTTCAATTAATGCTTTGAATTCTTTAAATCTTTGTAGAATTTCTTCTGATTATTTGCATTTTAAGAAATAAATCCATGTTTTCCTAGAGAAGTCATCTATGAACAAGACATAATACTAGAGTCCTCCAAGGGAGGAAACGGACATAGGTCCACATAAATCTGAATGAATTAATTCTAGTACATTATTTGTTTTTCTAGTACTATCATGAAAAGGACTTCTAGTACTTTTACCCAGGGGACACCCTTTACAAATACTAGGGTGATCTTTATTTAATTTTAGTAATCCAGTAACCATCTTTTCCATAGTTGATAAAGTTTTAAAGTTTAGGTGCCCTAATCTTCTGTGCCATATTTCGTTTGAATCTTTAGCTTCGTGAACTAGGGCTTGAATGGATTGATTGGATTCTACATTCAATTCATACAAATATCCCTTTCTTTGACCAATTAATTTAGCTTTCTTGATGGAAGAGTTTTAGCCCAAGTTAATACTTTGCCATCCACGAATGCAACATTGTGTCCATCATCTTCAAGTGTTGTTATTGAGATTAGGTTTCTTTTAATCCGTAGTACATAGAGTACACCTTTAAGAAGAAGAGTATTTCCTAATTTTAGTTTCAAAGTACAGCTTCCAATTCCTTCAACTAAGTGTGCAGAGTTATCACCAATAGTAACTTCACCGTTTACTTTCTCCGATAAGGAATCTAGAGTTTCTTTCTATCCCGTTATATGTCTGGAAGATTCACTATCTATTACCCATACCTTATTTGAGATTTCATTTGATAGAGAGGAATACAAAACACGATTCTCCGGATCATAAGTCTCTTCTTCTCTAATGACATTTTTACAATTTGCCTGTTGTTTGGAGTTTTCTGGACAATTAGATCTATAGTGTCCAAATTTTTCACATTTGAAACATTTTATCTTAGATAGATCTTTCTTAGGCTTTCCATTCTTCTGATTTCCCCCTTTCTTTTTGAAGTGTTTTTTCTTGCCTTTATAGGAGTTTGCATTGAGAATGTGAAGTTCTTCATCTTCTACTTTTGGTTTTCCTCCTTTCTTTAGCTTTCTTGACTCTTCTTGAAGACAATCATTCTTGAGCCTGTTAAAGTCCGGAAGTTGATCTCTAGCACTTATTCCTTGTACAAAAGTTTCCCATGATCCTAGCAATCCATCTATGGCCATGAGTGTTAGTTCGATGTCATTAATGATGGTTCCTATGCTTGACAATTCATCTCTAATGCCAACAACTCTTAGGAAATAAGAGTTTATTGATTCTCTTTTCTTTATTTGGATGTGATTCAGTTGTCTTTTTAATGCAAGGACCTTGGATGCATTGTTTATTTCAAATGCATTCCGTAATGCGTTCATCATATCGTAGGCAGTTTGGTGTTTGTAAGCATAGGTATGATATCATTCTTAACTCCATCCAAGATGATTTGAATGGCTTTTCTATTTCCATTGGTCCATATGGATTTGTGAGGTTCAACTGGTGGCTGTTTGGATGCTCTATCAACAAATTGTTTAACACTGTTTTCTTCAAGAATCATGAAGATTCTCAATTTCCATGCTCCAAAGTGTTCCTTCCCATCGAATCTGTCCTTAGGCCTGATTGTATATGCCATTGGAAATGGAAGACAACTACTGAATATATAAAAGTTTTGATTATTGAAAAATTTGCAGAGCCCTAGATTTGGTAACTAGGCTCTGATACCATGTACAGATCTGCAAATTCGTGAGCCTTAGAACAAACTCGGAGTTGCTGAGAATGATCTTTCCAACAATATGTATATTCAGATTTGAGAGGCAAATATTCTTATGTGCTTACTGCAGGTCCAGGCCTCTAAGTTCGAACTTGTGTGATTGAACAACTTTGCTATGTATTCGTGGGAAGAAGAATGCTTGTAGATTAGACTGCTTGTATTGTGTGTTCTCCAAACTACATTCTCAACCCTATATATATCCAATCTAGAGGGTATGTCCCTCAAGGGACATGACCCTTAGTTTAGGCAATAAAATAGCATTAACCCTAAATCGCCAATTTCCAGTATTATGTTAAGAATAAACACAACTAAGCATTAGTTTAGTTAAACTCAAAACAATAACACCAATATGAGAATCGCCGGCACCTATAGGGAATATATAAAAGTATTATTTGCCAATCTTTGGACATATATTATGCATACAAGAAGGTATGGCCTGTACTAACAGACTTGTAGTATTATACAGGTTACTTTCTTAACATATAATATATTATATCAACATTGTATGTTAAGATTAAATCAATCTGACTGTAGCTATAATCTTAACAATGTTGATAAGCAAGCTATTACAAAAAATATTTAAGCTATTAAATAAGATATTTTGGATGATCCTAACTCCAAAAAAATGAGCCACAAGGATAATGGTGTTGACGATATCTCATAAGTTTATATTTTGTCAAACAAATAGGACTCCGACTACAATTTGTGATGGTTGAAATGGAATACACCAATCACAATAGAAGGACCACCAAGGTTCCCCACAAGGGAAGTCCAATTAGTACAAAGGTAGGTACTAAGGCATGATCTTCTTAATGTGAAGAGTCCCTTGCTCCCTCCCTGAGAGAAGGAATCATAGTGCAATGAAATCTAATCCACAAAAGTAAGTGCTATGAAATGACAAAGAGGAAAAGAAGGTCACCAAGATTCAAACTTGAAAACAAATTGTCAAACTGCAGAGGAAACTGAAGTTGAACGAGATTTGGAACTAGGAGACTAAAATCTACAAACCCTAAGAATTTGGAGGCTCCAAGGAAGGGATGACCTAGAAGGTAAGGGATGACTTGAGGGACCTAGTAAAGGGAAATGTCGACCTTGACCCAGTTTGCAAAAAACGTTTTGAGATCCAAAGCTCCCACAAAATCGGTATATATTCATATTTGTGGAGCAAAATATACATCATTATTTGTGTAAGCAACAGTATTAAGGTGGAAAAGAAGTTTGAGTGCAGAGGGTTGGTGCTCTCGAAGATAGCAAAGGGAGTTATAGCTACCTATGGGTCAAAGCCTACGAAGTGTGGGAGTTGGAGCTTCCAATGAGTTGGTACTCATATACATTGGGGTTGGAGCCTACAAATCATTGTAAAAGAACAAAGTTTATATAAAGGCATTTATTGTTGTGGTTTTCTCCCGTATTGAGTTTCCACATAAATCTTGTGTTATTGTGTTCATATGCATAATTGTTCATTTCAGCATTTGAAGTTAATTGTTTGGATAAAAGTTTAAATTGGAAAATTCGTTACTATACTGATTCACCCCCACCCCCCCGAACCCCCACTCTCAATATATTCATGTGCTCTTCAACATCAAGAGTAGATCCTTTGTTTCACCATGCTGAAATAGTTTTAGTGCTTAATCCCATGAACCAACGCAAGGATGATTCTTTCATTATCGAGGGATATAACTTCAACTTCTTCTTATCAGTAGTATAATAAAATGTTTGATACAATACTTTGAACTCAAAAAGGAATTGGTCAATATCCTCATAATTTAGTTACCCTGGTTTGTTGGTATGGCCTCTGAACCAGGTCTAGGTTTGAACCAATACCTAGTTTGAGTGTAGTTCGTCAAAAATATGACCATGGTTTGATTTGAGGCAATCAAGTTCGAACTAGTCCCAAGTAACAACAAATCCAGGCGAATTGGTGAAAAAAATATTGAATTTGCAGTGAACCATATCGAACTCAGCCTCACGAACGACATTTATGTCGGTTTTTGGACATATTTTAGAATTTTTTGAGTTCCTAAACCCTAAAAAGTGAATGTAAATGGTTTACGCTGGCTGCTAACACTCATTTGTGGTGTGCAAAGAGGTTATTCTATCTTGAGCTTGAAGAAGATGATGAATATTAATAAATTTTTTATCCATTAGTTGAAACTTGAACTTGAAACAATGATACTTGAACTTGCTGTTACGATTCATGAATCAAGATTTAATTTCAAAGTTTTGAATCTTTAATGTTGAACTAAAAACATATGATGGTATGATCACAATTCGTAATGCCATGATTACAAGTTTAAAGCAGTGTAACGGGACTCGCCGAGTCAGAGGCAGAGTCCACCTTTCCGAGGCAGACTGCCTCTTGACTCGGACTCTGCCAAGTCCTATCCGAGTCCTGCCTGACTTGGCGAGTCCATGGACTCCCCTGACTCGGCGAGTCCCGATGCCAAGACTCTCGCTGGTGGGTAACAAGTAAAAAGGCAAAAAAAACATAAAATGCTTTGTTTAATTGAATTTTTTTGGTTTGTATAACATGTTATTGACCTAAAAAGGTCATTCCACCATTTTTTTGTGCTCACAAGAGAGAGGAAAGAGTTAGAGAAGAATATTGGGGTTTTGAGAGAGAAATCAACAAACCGGTTTGGTCTCCCGTATTGATTGCTAATAGTTTGTGCATCTTTCTAGCTTGCATTAAAGC
Source organism: Cupressus sempervirens (assembly GCA_028749045.1). NCBI lineage: Eukaryota > Viridiplantae > Streptophyta > Pinopsida > Cupressales > Cupressaceae > Cupressus > Cupressus sempervirens. Next base: position 148,693,935 of record CM053791.1, read on the forward strand.
ATTGAGAGGAGCTTGAGGGAGCATTTGGAGGAGGTTTCTACAAACTTGCATTTCCATTATTTGTGCAAATTTGAAGAGATAAGCTACAAGTTGTTGTTGCATTTTTTTGTGTTGTTTTATACTATGTTTTAAACTTTTACATTCATATTTTTTAAGTATTTTCACTTCTCATTTTGTTTAAATTTGTTTGGTCTCTACACTCTACTACTAGTCTACTATTTTTTTACTTCTCATTTTGTTTACATTCATATTGCAGCAGGCTGACAGCAAACAATAACTTATTGAAATTTGATATAATGTCTCAACAACAAGGTGAGGGAAGTGGAAATAGGCCTCTATTTAACCCTAATGCAGACCCAAGTGCAATAGCAAGGGATAGGGCTTGGAAACATGCCATCCTGGGGCACAAAAAGGGAGTTGTTACATATTGGCATTGTGGTGTGGTATATAATGGGGGAGGAATAAATAGATTGAAGTATCACCTAGCACATATACCTAGACGTGATGCTAAAAAATGCAAAGATGTACCCCAAGATGTTATGCGAGACATCCAAACTCTTCTAGAGGAAAAAATGGAGCAAAAAGAATTGAAAAAAAGCAACATGAAGAAATGGCACAACTAGCCGGAGCCCAACAGGGGTCTTCTAGTTTTCGTTCTCCATTATCCACTGCTCCACCTACGGATACCACTGCTTCTATGAGTGTGAGCATTGGGCCTCGTATTCCTAAGCAAAAATCGACACTTGATTCTATGTTTGCTCCACGCACGGCTCCAGGTTCACAGCCATCGCTTGAGGGCATGGGTTGGAACAAGGATAAACATGATTATGCAAAATTGGCACTTGGGGACTTCTTCATCTACAACAACATTTCATTCAATGCAGCAAGGTAATTATTTATGTAAATTTAAATTTAAGTCTTCTCTTGCTTTCAAAGTTACAAGTTTCAGCTTTCAACTTTCAGCTTTCAATAATATGTTTATTTTGTTTATTTTAATTTGTATTTTGTTTTCAAATTTATTTATAATATACTAATTTGTTTAACTTGAAATTTTATTCTATTTGTTTTAGGTCCCCTTATTGGCAAATTGGAATCGATGTTGTTGCTGTTTGTGGTCCGGGGTTCAAAGCCCCTAGTGCTGAAGAGCTAGGAGGCCTTATTTTGAACCAAAGCGTGGCTGATGTACAAGTTGAAATCACGGAGCAGCGTGAGGTGTGGAAGAAAAAAGGTTGCACCATCATGACTGATGGTTGGACTAATAGAAGGAGTAGAACACTCCTCAACTTTCTTGTTTCTTCATCAGGTAAACTATAATTGTACTTAGAGTCTTAGACATTAAAAATTTTGAAGCAGAACTTGTACTTAAGTGATTAAGTTTATAAATTTTGAATTTATAAATTATGATTCATCATTAATCATTATACTAATTTGTTTCTTTTTCTTTAGGTGCCACGGTTTTTTTGAAATCCATTGATGCCTCAGGAAAAACAAAGAATGCTGAATATCTTTGTGGGATAATGGATGAAGTGATAAAGGATGTAGGTGAGGAGAATGTGGTGCAAATAGTTACTGATAATGCAGCAAATTATGTTGTTGTAGGAAAGCTTCTTATGGAGAGACACCCTCACCTATTTTGGACCCCTTGTGCCGCTCATTGCATTGACCTCATGTTAGAGGATCTTGGTAAACTCCCTTGGATCAAAATAGTTATAGAGCGAGGAAGGAGTGTATGCAAATTCATATATAATCATACATGGGTCCTCAACCTCATGAGGAAACACAATGAGCAATGGGAGTTGTCTCGTCCAGGGGTCACTAGATTTGCAACCAACTTCCTCACATTGAAATCCTTGCTTGATTCAAAGGGAAGTTTGAGACGTATGTTTGTTAGTGAGGAGTGGCTTGCATCCTCATATGCAAAGACCACTGCAAGGATTGCTGCAGCTGATCATATTTTTGACGAGCCCTCTTTTTGGACACCTATTGCTGATATTGTGAAGGTAATTTTCCTTTTTGTCCTCATTTCAACTTTATTTTGTTTATGAAATTATGTTATAAATTATTGTTCATTTTTTAAAGAAAAAACTTAAAGCTGATTATTTCTTTTCCAACTTTCATAATGATTGCAGTTTGTAAAGCCACTTATTGTTCTCCTACGAACAGCTGATGGAGAGAAGCCCTCAATGGGCTACATTTATGAGGGCATGGATAGGGTGAAGGAGGCCATTCGCACTTCTTTTGCAGGGAATCGAGATAGGTATGGGCCTATATGGGATGTCATTGATAGACGATGGCACAATCTACTTCACAAGCCTATACATGCAACGGCCTACTTCCTTAATCCAGCATACCAGTTCAGCCCACATTTCAAGGCTGATGATGAGGTGTGGAGCGGCCTCTATGATGTTATAGAGAGAATGTCACCTAATTCAGCAGTTAGCACAGATATAGTCCGTGAGATTGAGCTATTTAAGAAAGCTCAAGGGGACTTATTTGCACGAGAGTTGTGCAAAAGAAATAGGACAGCATTGATGCCTGGTAAACACTAAAAATCTTTGATTCTAATTTCTACATCCTAATTTCTAATAGTAATTCTATTACCATCTTAATTTGATAAATTCAAAGTTATTGATATGATTCAAAAATTTCTTGTTTCAGATGCATGGTGGGAGATGTTTGGCACAAAGGTGCCAAATTTACAGAGGATTGCGATTCGCATCTTGAGCCAGCCATCTAGTGCATCAGGATGCGAACGTAATTGGAGTCTTTTTGAGCACATACACTCAAAGAAGCGCAATAGGTTGGCAGTGCAAAAATTAAATGATCTTGTCTTTGTTCACTACAACCTTCGCCTTCGCCATAGACAGATCCTTGGCACCGATACAACTCCGATTATATTAGAGAATGTTGATCCTTATGCAGAGTGGAACACAGAGGTGGATGATCTTGTCTTCAGTGATGAAGATGTGGAGTGGGTAGATCAGGTGGATCGAGAGGCTGAGGCAGTAGCGATGGCAGTTGAGGAGGCTATAGCACGAGGAGACAGAGTGGACCCTGAGGCTAGGAGTGATGGATCCGAGGCTGATGACGAGGATTATGTGCGTGAGGAGGATGATGATGATGAGGATGAGGAGGAGGTTTAGGGTCAGCCTCAGACACAGGCAAAGAGGATGGCTCTAGAGTCTTCCATGACTTATCTTAGGCGCACTTGTAGGAGCACATAGAGGATGGCTCTAGTTGTTATTTTGATATATGTTTTGAACCTTTGAATTTGATACCATGGATTTTGTAATCCATGAATGTTGTAGACATTTGAGTCTTTGATATTGGAGTGACACTATGTTTATTACTTTATAGTTTAAAACTTTATATTGTGGTTATTCAGTTTTTTTCCTTCAAAAATTCGCTTTTATACTTATGTGATCTATGCAAAATTGTGTATGTGTATTAAGTAGGTTCTATTTATATCAATTATTGTGTATTTGATGTTAATTGACTAAAAGATGCAAGAAACAATCTTAAAATCCTTAAAAATCTTTGGATTTCATGAGTTTTTCAATTTTCCGAGTCCTTGCCGAGTCCGGTCGCCGAGTCCGAGTCCGAGTCGGATTTTGACCTTTCTGAGTCAGAGGCGAGTCTGAGTCCCGTAACACTGGTTTAAAGCTTATGCCTATGGTGTTTTTGTCATTTAACTGATTAAATCATATGATTGTATGATATTATGTGACAATACGATGGTATGGTCATGATTCATAATGCCATGATTACAAGTTCAAAGCCTATGCCTATGGTGTTTTTGTTGTTTAAATGATTAAATCATATGATTGTATGATACTATGTGACATTTTAATTTTAACTTATGCTTCGCTTCATAAATATGTATATATATAATTTTTTATCATTTTTACATGTTTTTGTATGAACAAACCCAAACCCCTTTCCAAAATTTTGCTGTACCAACGAACCGGTTCTTTGAACTCGAACTTCAAATTGAACTCAAACGGTAACTAAGATTTCATGATATCAAAGCAAATTTTCAAAGAATTTACTTTTTCTATAATTCGTGTTTTGGGTCTGTGGAATATGTCTCTGTATTTTTTGCTTTGGGCTACTAGTAATCCAGAATACCATTGTGCGATTTCCAGTCAAACATTAGCGTTTTTTCTTGGTGTCCATCATTAGAGTTTGCAGTTCTATTTTTTTATCAGCCCAACTGCGTGACAGTCCAACTCAGCACAAAAGCCAAAGCCAGCCAAAATAACACGACTCTGTCCACTTTTTGGCATTTTTTGAATGTGGACCAATATCTGAAACAAAAAGGGCACGTTGGTGGTATTTTTTTCTGGCAGCACAGAAGCTCACAAAATTAGCTTTGCCCAAATTTTTTGACCCAGCGGTGTTCTGTGGCATTCTTTTCAACATTTTTCTACCACATTACTTTGACTAGAGCAATATATCTCTGCGCCTTTTGGACGTTTGCCACCACATATAGGTGTTTCAGATTTTTTCCAGACTCACTTTGCTGCCAATTTCAGAATGTCATTCCAAATTTTTACGAGCTTTTTTTCTCGGAATTTTCTTCAGCAAAGACCTAATCTCTGATTTTTGGGTATTCAGTTTTAGGGGTTTTTAAACCCTACACCTGATTAGGGTTTCCTATTCTTTTTATTATTAAAAAATATTTTTAATTTTGCAGGTTGACTACCTTCTAATTTTGTATTTCAGTATTTTCTAATGTTTCCATTTTGCACTTTATTGCAATGCCCACCTCGATTTTTGTGCCTTTGCAGGGTTGAGCAGCAACCTCTATTTCAGTGATGACATCTATGACCAATATTATGTTGGAGAGCAATCAGCAATTCAACGGCTGCAATTACAACACCTGGAAGCAGCGCATGATGACGATATTTGAATATCATTGGTCTTGCTAATATCGTTTTGGGTACAGAACCACATCCTATGACAGGTCAAACAGATCAGGATAAATGGGATGAACAAAATTGTGAAGTTGTCATGCTGCTAGAACTTTGAGTTACAGATTATCAACTCCCCCATGTGCCTTACGATAAAACAACTAAAGAAATCTGGGACATCATGAAGGTTCTATATGTGATGTTCAACAAGAGTTGCACTTTCTTTCTGAAGAATTTGTTGTTTTCTATCATGATGGATGACAAGACAACTCTCCAAACACATTTGTTGAAAATAAAAGATCTACATGACTAGTTAAAGGCTATTGGCCGCAAGATGGAGGAAGAAGATGGTAGTGATCATGCTGAAAAACCTGGCGTGATCCTATGAGCACTTTATAGAGAAACTTAATATTACTTCTCCTACCATTCTTTGCAACAAGCTTTTGTAGCAAGATAGATGGAAGGAACAGTTAGTCATAATAGTTCCTCCTCTTTTGAAAAAGTGGCCTTTCCACCACAAGCCTCAAACAAGAACACAGGTGCCTCTTAATTCTCTCAGCAAAAAGAATCAGGGGAACCTCTGACATCTTCAAAGAAGAAGAGTGTTGAGAGCAATTATTGTCTTAAGCTTGGTCACATGAAGAAAGATTGCAGGAAACAGTTGGCAGCCATGCAATCTTCATAGGAATGGTCTCAGAAGAAGGCTTTCTCTGTGTTTAGATGACTAGGAGGTTGCCTCCTATCAATTATGATCAGCTTATAGGAGGATTATAATATTTTTTCCTCAAAAATAATTTGGTGGGTCTTCATAATTATTCTCCTTAAAAAAATTCAATTTACCATTTTACCTCAAAATCGAAGTATCGTATTCTCATATCCATATTCTTTGATCTGTATCTCTGCTTTTGTTTGGTTTTGATTGATTTTTTCCCTCACAAATTATGTTTGGTTTTGGTCGACTTTTCTCCTCAAAAATTACTTACTAGTTTTTGTAATAAGAAAAGTTCATGTGGGATGTTATTTTAGGGTTTTTACCATTTTACTCCAAAAAAATGATGTTTTGTATTCTTCAAATCATATGGTATTTTGCAGTTCAGTTTGGGGCATTCTGCTCATCTGCAATAGTTTGGAGGATTCCACAGATGTTCTCAATGTATCTTTATTTCCAAGGAAGTACAGTTTCGTCATCCAACATTAGGTTGGATAATTGTGTGATGATTTCTGATCAGCGATTTTGCGAATCTGGGAGGGTCAGTGGAAGAGTCTGTAGAAGGCTATAATCTCACACCAACAAATCATTTTGAAGAAGGGGACCACTTTCATCTTTTCTTCTAGCTACACTTGGTTATTGACATTTTGCAAATCCCGGGAGGGTCTTAGTAGCAGTGGAATGTTCTGAAATATTTGTGACTACAAGACATGTATTCTCTTCTGCAGGATAGTAGATAGAATGACCATTAAGGGAGTATTAGAATATTTTTAATATCTCACTATATTTAGCTAGTTCTAGTTAATGGTCACTTAGGCTTTCTTTTTAGGTTCCTCTTTCAATTATATTTATAGATGTTGTCTTTATTAAACGAATATTGCTTTTTTGTTCACACTATAATTATCAACTGTAAACTCTATTTAAGAGTTCATTGCTGATGCAATTCTATTCTATTTTTCCATTCATTCACTTTTTAACAATTTCAAATACATGTTTTGCAAAATGAGACCATGTAGAAAGAACCTCTTAAATCAAACTTTAGGATGCATTTCAATAGCCAAGCTCTTCAAAGTTTCCGAATAAAAGAAACCCAAAAAATGAAGTTGCCAAATGTGTCTTGAACAATTAGTTCTTGCAGTAAGAATCTCAAAAATCTAGATTGTTCAAAGTGTTCCATCATCGAGGATATTCTAAGTTGCCAAACAAAATTTGTATTTTTTCTATAGAGATAAAAACATCATATACTAACAAAGAATTGCAACCTTTTCCAAGACTCTCAATTACTTACACTTATAATGTTGGCTCAAGTCTATCAAAGTCTATCAACACGTGTCACTAACACATTGTATTGTTAAAGTGCTAAGATACTTTTAATAGAACAGAATGTTCCATCATCAAGGATATTCTGAGTTGCCAAACAAAATTTATACTTTGTCAATAGAGATATAAACATCATATACTAACAAAGAATTGCAACCTTTTCCAAGACTCTCAATTGCTTTCACTTATGATGTTGGCTCAAGTCTATCAACACTTGTCACTAACACATTGTATTGTTAAAGTACTAAGATACTTTTAATAGAACAGAAGTGACTGTATGCATCTTCTAGTATACCGGGAAGGTTTTAGTAAAGACTGAAATAGACAGTATTACCTTCGAAAAACTTGAGCCAGACATTTTTGATAATTCCTCAATAGCCGCTTCCCAAAAAGGCTCTTCGGGGACATGGCTCTTTTTAATCCCTGATAAATGAAGTCTTTTTCCAATTTCCATCACTTGACAAGAGACCTTGCATAAAATGTGTTATAGAGACATAAGAAATTAAAAAATCGGAATCTCAAAGAAAAACAGTTCAATTCAAGTAAGAGGCCCATATAAGGAATGAAACTGCACATGAAAAACTTATCAAAACCGCTGGAAAAGACTTCACCTGCTGCAAAGATAATTCAAGTGCATTGATTGAATCTTCAAAGCCTCTTGAGAGGGAATGGTCCCATGCAATGGTTGCTGCTAGAATAGTATAGTTCTCAAACTCATCCAATTCAATCTATTCATGCCTCCCCTAGTGTTAGTCCCATAATCCCTTTAATTAAAATGAACAAGAAGTGATTTAAAGATTAGGCGTAGATGAGAAAAATGAAAATTATTGAATTGACATGTGTTTATTGGTAATTAGTTTTGGTAAAACTCAATGAGAAAATTACCACTTTTACCTGTGGAACAAAAAAGTAGAAGGAACCAAATTCCAACCATTCAATTGCTGTCTCTGTATTGGAATTGAAGCCAATGGATCCATATGCTCTTATAAGAGGAGAATCCACTGAAAGAAACCTGCCACAGAGGAATAGCTAATGGTTATTTCTTGATACAAACCAAGCTTGTACAACAATAACAAACAAAATAATACAAGATTGACCACATTACATGAACAAAATGTTACATTTTGGTAGAAATCACACACAAAATATGTAATAGTCAAGGGAATCAACAGTTTGCAATACACAAGAAATTATTTTAATCCCATAAACGAAAACGTATCAAAGTAGAAAATAAATAGTAATTTCTTCAGGATAAAGCAACTAACAATTTGGAAAGGTCTCAAGATGTCACAAACTGGGATAGCAAAAGCATCATATGGACAAGCATCAATATCACTACATTATGTTGACAACATTTTAATTACACACCCTACGTGAAAATTTTGGTGATTCAGAAAAAGGATGACTGTTAGATTGTAACCCATATCTAAAGGCTGCAATTCATGTGCCTACAACACATGTTAACAAGCAACAGAAAAATAGACAAGTGGTATACAACCCTAAATAAAATCTTGTTGTTGCTTACAGGATCTCTGATAGAAATACTGGTCAAGATAATTACAGTCTTACCTTTCTTAATGCTGATGTATAAATCTTCAGATTCAATCTTCAATGGCCAATGCTAACAATGTGTACTTTGAAACTGCAGGTTAAAGAACGATCTTGGGACTGCAAATATGTTAGTACTTGATATTGCATTGTCTCCAAGTTCGGTGAGCATATATATCATATAGAAGAGACATGCCCCCGTAGGGGCATGACTCTACGTGGCCAAAGACGTGGCCCTACGTGATCATGATTCATACCGTAAGTTCTGATTAGTTAAGGATAACAAGCCCGATACTTATCGGGTGTTATACACAGCAATACAACAAGTCTGATACTTATTGGGTGTGATACAAACATTGTATATATCCAAAATGCACAGTGATTATAATCAGACTTTTTCTAAGATCATACACAGCCCGATTCATTATCAGATGCATGCATGAAGTTAAGACATAGCAAGATTAGCGATAAGAACCCGATCCCTGATCGGTGTAACAGCAAGTGTCATCAGCCAACCCGATATGAATCTGAGGCAATCATAAAACTCAGATATATATATATATGCACAGGTACGTATAATCGGATGATTACTTTGACAAATGCTAAACTTCAACACTTCCTCTTTAGCAAGGGAGAAGTAATAATCAAGATATTAGAATATCTAATCTTAACACATTATTTGACACTACCACTCTAAGCATAGAGACTCGTCAAATAATTTAAGTTTTCATGCAATGAACACTATCAAGCATAAGATGTGATCTCTAATTGTCCGAAACAATATCTAGAGTAATCATAACTTGTTTTGTTATTCGAGACTTCTGACAAAGTCATAACACTGTCATAATAATAGGCCTATCATTTGTAAGATCGTCACCTTACAAAGATTACCTTCTGAATGCATATGTCAATAAAAGATCGTCACCTTTCATTACATATCTGAATCAAAATTGTACAAGTACAAAACATACATATATATTGAAGAATACCCAAGTCTTTCATATCGAACTCAGTTGTTAACTCTTGTTTGCATTTGCTTATTAGATGATCTTCACCTATAATTAACAAATCATCAACATATAATACTAGCATAAGCATATCATCTTTATTTATTTTGAAGTATAGATTGGGATCAGCTTCATTTTTAGAATACCCTAACTTCATAAGGTAGTTGTCAATTCTTTCATACCAAGCTCAGGGAGCTTGCTTGAGCCCATATAATGCTTTCTTTAACTTATACACATGAGTATCTTTGTTGTGAGTGGTGAACCTCTCTGGTTTCTCAATATACACTTCTTCAATTTCACCATTTAGAAATGTCGTTTTAACATCCATTTGATAGAACTTTCCACCCTTTTGATGTAGCAATAGCTAGGATGGTTCTGACAGATGTGTATCTTGCAACTGGAGCGAAAGTTTCCTCATAATCTATACCTTCCTTTTGAGAGAATCCGCGTGCCACAAACCTTGCCTTGTATTTCTCAATACTACCATCAGGTGCATGCTTGGTTTTGAAAAGCCATCTGGAAGAGATTACTGATTTGTCTTTAGGTCGACGTACGACATCCTATACATCATTCTTCAATATAGAATTGTATTCTTCAATCATGGCCTCTTTCCAAGGTTGGCTTGCTAATGCATCTATAGAGTTAGAAGGTTTTGTTTTGTTAAGTTCTGTTATTAGGGCAACATAACAAGACTAAGTTCTTGTCTTCTTGCTTTCTTTTAACACTTCATCAAGTTCAATATTATTTTACTCTATAAACTTTCTAGCCCAAAGTGGTCTCTTCTTATTGTTGATATTTTCAACTTCTTTAGGATTTGATGTAGAAGGTTCAGAATTATACTACCTCTCATTCTCTGCAGGGTGACCTTCGCTTGAATCTGAGATATGTTCTGAGATTGACTCATCATTGTATTTAAACAAATTGAAGGCAGTGTCTTCTTCAAATTGAACATCTCTACTGATCTCAATCGTTTTCTGTCCTAGAATATAGATTCTATAACCTTCGGAATTTTCACTATAACCGATGAGAACTCCTCTCTTCCCAAATGGTTCTAGCTTGTTCTTTCCTCTTTAGGAATGTGAACATAGACTAGACATCCAAATATCTTGAGATGGCTGAGGTCTGGTTTGATTCCTATAAAAACTTCTTCTAGAGTAATGTTATCCAATACTGAGTGAGGACAACGGTTTTGAATATAAATAGCAGTGTTAGATGCTTTTGCCCAAAATGAAGTATAAAGGTTTTGATCATGAATCATGGCTTTGGCTGACTCTATGATTGACCTATTTTTACGTTCTGCAACTCCATTTTGTTGAGGATTATAAGGTATAGAAAACTCCCTCTTAATCCCAACATAAATGCAAAAGTCTTTAAAAATATCATAAATGTATTCACCTCCATTGTCAGATCGAAGAATTTTGATTTTCTTTCCAAACTGATTTTCTATCAGGGCTTCGAATTCTTTGAATTTAGAAAGAACTTCACTACACTCTTTTTGTTTTAGAAAGTAAATCCAAGTTCTCCTAGAGTAGTCATTAACAAAAATTATATAGTAGAGACACCCATTTATAGTTGTGGACACAGGACCACACAAGTTAGTGTGAACGAGTTCAAGAATAGATTTTGATTTGTGAACACTTTTAGGATAGGCCCGTTTGGAATTTTTGCCTAGAGCACACCCTTTACAAACTCTTGCATGGTCAGATTTAAGACTAGGTAAACCTTTTACAATTTTACTTATAGATGGTAATGCTTGGAAATGGAGATGGCCTGGTCTTAGAGGTTTCATGACATAGGGCAAAGTTCTGAAGGTTACAAAGTCTATATAGACTCCCATCTCTAATTCCAATGGGGACAGCTTTCTTGATATTAGCCTTTTTAGGCCAAGAAAAAACTGTCTTCTTGAGAAGTAATTCAGTATCCTTGATCAGAGAGACCGGAGAGACAAGGTTTCTTTTAATTCCAGGTACATATAATACATTATCAAGCTGAAGAGTGATCCCGAAATTGAGTTGAATTGAGTAGGTTCCATTCCCTTGATTAGATGGGTGGAGTTATCTCCTATGGTTACTTCTTCTGCGGTGCATTCCAAGAAGGTTTCGATTTGGTCTTTGAAGCCTATTATATGTCGAGATGCTCTATTGTCAATAATCCATGTGTTTTTATTTGAGTTTAATTCACTGGATAATGCTAGATAGAATGCATGATACTCCTTTACTTCCTCCTTTTCTTCTTTTATCTTTGCTACGGCTGCTTGAATTCTTTTTCGTTCAGAACAGACATTATGTGAGTGACGAAGTTTGTCACATTTAAAACATCGCACTTTAGACCAATCTCTTTTCGTATATGGTTTAATTGATCCTCTTTTATTTCATTTAAATGACCTTTTCTTATTTGTACTTGAAGTGTTTGAATATCTCCCTCTTGGTTTAGACTTATCCCCCTAGAAATTAACCTTGAATCTTCTTGAGTACACTCATTTTTGAGAGATTCAAACATAGGAAGCTCAAGTCGGGACCTTAGACCTCTAATAAAGGTTTCCCAAGATATGGGAAGATCTCTTAGGGCAATCATGGAAAGTTCTTTTTCATCAACTTGATTACCAATAGTCGCAAGTTGATCTTTTAGTTCAAATATTCTCAAAAAATATGACGTTATAGATTCTTCGTTGTTCATTTTAATGTATAACAAATCTTGTTTTAATGTCAGCAGTCTGCTAGCATTGTTAATCTCAAAAGTATCTTTAATTTTAGAGAACATTTTGAATGTTGTATTAAGATTTGAGATTGAAGGGAGACTATGATCTTGAATAGAATCTATAATTATTTTCATAGCTTTGTTATTATGCCTTTTCCATGTAGTTTTCTCTTGCTCATTGTTCGGAATGACTTTATTTGTTTCTACATATTCTTCTAATTCCATTTCTCTTAAAATAATCATAACACAAGTTTTCCATGAAGAAAAAATTGTTGTCCCTTCCAACCTATCTTCTAGCCTTACATGGTTGGTCATTTTGATTTGAGAAGATTGAAGATCTTTTTCTGGGTTTTGTAAATAAATATGTGCAATTTCTGAATAATTACTTCTTATCAAAAGAACCGTAATTACTGAGTAATAATTTCTTATCAGAATAGCTCTGATACCATGTTATTGCATACAAGATCCCTGATAGAAATACTGGTAAAGATAATTACTGTCTTACCTTTCTCAATGTTGATGTATAAATCTTTAGATTCAATCTTCAATGGCCAATGCTGACAATGTGTACTTTGAAACTGCAGGTTAAAGAACGATCTTGGGACTGCAAATATGTTAGTACTTGATATTGCATTGTTTCCAAGTTCGGTGAGCATATATATCATATAGAAGAGACATGCCCCCGTAGGGTCATGACTCTACATGGCCACATAGAGTCATGACCCTACGTCCACGTAGAGTCATGACCCTACGTGATCATGATTCATACCATAAGCTCTGATTAGTTAAGGATAACAAGCCCGATACTTATCGGGTGTGATACAAACATTGTATATATCCAAAATGCACAGTAATTATAATCAGACTTTGTCTAAGATCATATACAGCCCGATTCATTATCAAATGCTTGCATGAAGTTAAGATATAGCAAGATCAGTGATAAGAACCCGATCCCTAATCGGTGTAACAGCAAGTGTCATCAGCCAACCCGATATGAATCGGAGGCAATCATAAAACTCAGATACTTTTATATGTGTGTGTGTGTGTGTGTGTGCGTGCATATGCTCATATATATATATATATATATATATATATGCACAGGTACGTATAATCTGATGATTACTTTGACAGATGCTAAACTTCAACAAATCTGACTAAGCTTGGTCTTTATCCAAAGAGAAACATTTTAGTTTAAGTGAATTGATCTGTGGCAAACCTGGAGCCTGTCATTATTAAAATAGAAAGACAAGAAAACACAAAAACGCTTAAACAGGGGACAAAAATAAAAAGAAGTGTGGAGGCCCCAACTGAGCTTTTAACGCAAAAAAAGTATACGTGGGCAGTGCCTCCTCACAATAAAGTTCTAAATATTTAGGCTAAAGTTAGTCCTACTCCCTATAAACGGAAAATACAAACAATGATTTGTAAGCCTAATAGTCAGGAATAAAGGGTGATTCAGATCTGGATGCAACACTGAGGCACTTTCCCATTCAGACACCACAAATAAGTCCTCCCAGTCAACTAGGTTACCCAATCTGGTATGAATCCTGGTTTGAATTCCTGCATCCAATTATTCAATCCACAGAAAAAAAATTGGGACCAGGTTTCATTTGGATTCGTCCACACAATAAATGTTGTCACTTAAATCAATGATATACATATTTGCAGAACAAAATGATTGTTAAGTTAAGAATACCACATAGCATAATGTAACCAACAAATCACTATTAACTCTAATGTCACTTAAAACATAAATAATAAATATTGAACAAGATTCATTGGTCAAACTTCAAGCTTAACATAAAAAATATTATCAAGTTCAACAATCAATTTTCAACATCATAAGCACTTTCTAAATCATCATCACTAACATAATCATTGACATTAGAATTGTAGAAATGCTACTACCACTAACTCTAAAAGTGTGCTCATTTTGCAAACTCAAGTGTTCCATATTGCAAAGTGGAACAATCCAAGTCAATTTATTTTAGCTCCATACCCCACAGCTTCATAGAGGTCAAAGGATGATGCCTCCAATACAGTCAAGAAGACTGCCCCTCGCGGGCTTTGAGGGGCAATGCTGCAGATGAGGTTTTGGGGAAATGGCCCCATGTTTTCCCTGTCATGATATAGGGCAGGGTTGAGGGGCAGAGCCCTGGCCACCAAGCCCAAATCAAGACCTTCATGGCGTGCACAGCATTTTTATGTTTTTTAAACAAAATGTCAAAGGCGGAAAAACAAATAGGCAAGAAAATGGACAGATTTGCCCTAGGTATGCTTGGGTTCCCCCACATGACATATCCTATCCACGTCCATCCCTAATGAACACAAACAACTCTTCCACATCCTAACCATATCAACAGGCAGATCAGACAAGATCATGGATCTGGTTCCAACGAAATCCAAATCTGGTCAGGCTGCAGGTGGATTTGGTAACATAGCCACTTAGGTTTCAAGAAAAACCAGCGAAGCATTGGATATAACGTGAGCCAACAGTAGAAATGGAAATAGTTTCAGTTGTAATGTAAAACAAAATCACGGCTCTCAGAAATGAACAATGTTTGCCTAATATTTAAAACTAATAATGAAGGCTAAGTGTTTTATGTGATATTTATATTTCGCATAGAATCATAGTTCATGGTTGTTCTCAGTAACCATTAGTTTTGAGTTTTATATGTTCCTTAGTTGATATACCATTTCTTTAAATTAATGATTTTTTTAAGAATCTCAATTGTTGGTGCACCTCCCTCACTTTGTCAACCTAGCAAACTCTTTGAAATGGATGATATGATATGGAAATCACATACTCAGCTGCTACGGCCAAAATGATAAAAATTAGTCCAACTGAACACTTATCACTCAGCTCAGCCTACTGGGAACCTCTGATACCATAAAGATTTCCTCCGAGACATGCAAACAGCAACCAGAAGATAATATTTTTCTCATAATTCAGGGCACTGCTTCTGCTACAAAATCACATAACAGATTCCAATTGTAATACAGCCTATTCAGCCAAAGACATGAGATGGAGGCCTAACAATTTATCGTAAACAATGCCAGTCAAGTTTTAAGTTTTAACATAATTGATTCCCAAGACCTAATTAAAGCTATAAAAAAAGAATGAACTAGATAGATATAAGCCTCCTGTGGCTCCAATAGTGGCAACCCCACAAAATCCCATTTCCTTGCAAGACATCTCCTCTCAAATTTCAATGCTTTATATACCCCAGAATATGATAATCTCAAAGCCGTTGGATGAAATGTATTACAACCAAAGGTGCAGCTAGATTGATTTATCAAGATCTAGAGTTAGTCTACTTCAATCGTACATGTGATAATGCTTACATTTGATATAATGAACTTAAGCATGTAGTGTGTTGGCATTGTACACTAATCAATTCATTTTTCAACTTTACGCTGAATCTAAGTTTGAGGAACATTGTACGCTAATGGATTCAGTTAAAATTTACACTGAGTCTAGCTCTTAGTTTGAGGAACATTATATGCTAATCAATTCAGTTCAACTTCATGCCAAGTCTAACTCTTTATTTGAGGATTCATATTGTGAATGCAGCACATCTGTATATTTTCAGTTTCATTGAGTAAGATATAAGTTCTTTCTGCTCTTTTCATGCATTCTAAAGGTTTTAGCATAACCCTTTTGTCCATACAGGAAAATGATTTCAAAATCTTCATGAACTGCGCATGAAAAGACTAATTAAATGAAGCATCTTCAAATTTCTATATAAATCTAAAAACATAAATGAAGTCGATTAATATAACTTTCTCACATTATTTTTTGAATACTAGAAGCGTGCAAATGATAGAATGAAGTAACTTGAAGGTTATATTTGCATTAAAAATACACTTAATAAATCAAATGAAAATGGATATGACCTCCTTATTGCTTTCCAATCTTTGATGGAGAAATGGTGGAAATTTTTAAACAGCACTGCCGATCCAACTCCTGCCACACCTCTTGCAATGTTCTTATGTAATTGCTCCGTGTCCTTATCAATTACATCTGTTGAAGATGACTCAACAAGACTGCCTTCATAACTCTTTGGTGAAAAATAGCAACGCGGAAATAATCTACAAGATTGAGGTTGACAACTGAGCCAATCTAAAGCCTTTATGTCTTGTGGAAGAGGTACCTAGAATCAATTATAAGGAATAGAATCTAACTATTAGGCAGGATGGTAGAAAATTACATCAATCCTCTCCATTGCATTTCAAGAGAATGTAAATGATATAAGGAAAAAGTCAAATATGTGGTTCCTAAATAATAAACAAGTGTTTGATAATGATACACAGTAAAGATATACATCTAAACTCTTCAGAAACAGACTGGTAATACTTTTTTTGTTGAGAGCAGCATGAGTTTTGCTCTAGTGACAGTAAGGGAGAAGTCAAAACAAAACGAAAACTTGCAACATATCTTTTTTTATTGCTCAAAAATTATAAGTGCTAAAAGGATGACAAAGCATTGCTATTCAGTGAAATTTATAGAAAGAAAATTGATCATACATATGCACACTATTATGATAGCAGTTTCTTTACTTTTTCATTTCTTCCAGTATAGTAGCCAAGTCCAACACCTTCCAAGAGCAAAGTCAACCATCAAGCAAGATTTTTGTTCCAATAAAGAGGGAGTGTAACCGATGGATGCAGTACATGATCTAAAACTTAAAAGTCATTTTAAGGGTTCACATCTCAGTGGAGATATTTAAGACAGCCTTAAGTATTCAAAACTAGTTAATTTTTTTATGAGATAAGTTTCCATTTGACATATACCACATAGTTCTAGAAAACACAAGTCTTTCAAAGTAAAAGAAACCAGCCATGCAAGACCATTTTAATTTTAAAATTGCATAAATCCCTCAACAGATATTGACAACATGCATGTTACACAATTTCAATACTGCCAGGGGACTGTTTCAATATTTGAGGCGAGAGCACAGAAAAAACATCTTCCTGTGCTAAATCAATGCAGTACCAAAGAAAATTGGAGAACACAATTCTGAGTGGATTCAGATTTTCTGTACATATAATCAGCAGTTGAATAAATTTCAAGATGCAAAGAATTTTTCTTCTAATTATTGATTCAGAAAGCAATTGCTGCATTGTTTTGATCTAAAAATTTCTCTATTAAGTTAGGCAATAATAGCAGAGACACTATATATCCTGAATATGATTGAAACAGACCAAAACCAGAGTCTTTCAGGACAATGTTGAAGCTCACAAGATTCTGAAGTTGTGAGAAACATTCAAACATTTAAATCCAAACCTGCAGAGTTGCATTGAAAGAATGATAACAAACTGCAAAACATTCAGAATGACAAAACCATTGTAGAAGACATTGTCAATACCTAAACAACAAAAATATGAGAACAGAATCATCTCAAAACATGGGTACAAAAGTGTGAAACTGGAACAGGTTACCTTGCCATATCTGGACCATTCCGCACAGCATTCAAATCCTGGTCCACATTCTGCATGGGTACAAACAGCACATGTCCAAGGTTGAATGATGTAATATCCCCGTCATAAAATAATTAAAATATTAGAACTTCATAAGTGGGACCGATTGAATAAATATATCTCAGGGCTTCTTTCTATTTTTTATTTATTTGTAGGTGTTTACCATGTCATGCGTCAGCACTTAGTTTCTCCCTTGGGAATTTTCATTTGGCGGGGTATATATGTCTATCGGGGTGGATGTTGTAGGTATGCGACTTGAATTGTTTATTTGAATTGCAAATTCCAGTTGAATATCTGCTTGTTTTGCCATTTCGGAAGTGAAAGATCTTGCCTTTTTGGTTGTCTAGTTTTGGTGAGATTCATCCCTCACCCCATTTTGCTTTGTATTCCTTGGCTTTGGATTCGGCAAATCAGAAACATTATCATTGTTTGATTCTACGATTCTTATTAATATTATTGGCAATTGGCATTCATCTCTCTTTGGTGTATTTTGAGCATTATTAGTGTAACTCCATTAATCATTCTGAAGGACAAGTACCACATTATCAAATATATAAGACCATTGTGCCGCATATCACCAAACAACAGCTTTGAAGACACAGATTGTACCATACATCTGACTGTACGTCAAGCCCTCACTCCCTTCACTCAACCACACTATACACCTTCACCCACCATCCCACCACACAATATCTCCAACTCCACCACACATCGTTGTGAATAACCAAACACTGTACGGCCTCCTTCACTTGACTTCGTATAGTCTTCCTTGGGTCAACACGTACGACATCACCTCCCTTGTAAATACCATATGCACTCCATTTTCCACCATATGGACTTGCCCTTTGGGTCTCACTGTACAGTCACATTCCTTCTGACCATACCATCCCCATTGGTCTCTTCCATACCAACCAGCTACTATGAACATTGTACGGACTGCACATACACATGCACAAAGATTTGTTTGGCCTAGTCAAGTCCACTATCTAGATAAGAACGTTACAATGGTATCAAAGCCAGTGATCCTACCAGTCTATGGATGGTAAATGCAAGTTTACACCCACAAATGAAGGCGGTACCACTTAGTTGGTAGAATAGGAGATTCGCAAGACCCCACTGTCGAAGTCATGTCCTTGCTCCCAACAATCAAGTACAGATTAACAATACTTAGTGGCACATGGAGGAAATGCTACAAAAATTGACCAAGGCAAAATATCTGAAGAACACAATGGACACAGTGACGACTCAGTTATAAGAAAGGCAAATTCTCATCCTGCACATTCTCGACCTTCCATGCCAACTTTCCCTCCGTGAACAGAGGCACCTTGCAAAGGACAAGATCCAACTTTTGAAGAAATGCAAGAACAATTATCGGAAGATTGGAGAAATGCAAATATGGAAGGGGATATATCTTAAATAGATTAAGCTGAATTAGAAAATAAGGTACTCGAGTGGTGGCAATCGTGGCTATTTCAATGATGATCTCAAAAGCAAGTTAAGCAAGGTAAGTTTGTCCTTGTTTGATGGATCTGGATCGACTCTACACAAGCATGGATAATGAAAACAGATACATACTTCTAGCTCAAACCAATGCCTTGTCAATTTTCTACAAAATTTTGTTATGAATCAAACTTAGATTGTACCTTCTTTATGCTTCTTGTAGATAATCTTCAATATACAATCTTGAATGAATGGAGAGATATAATTCTAGAAATGCTTTTCACTTCTGCAAGTTTTCTTAGGGCAATATTGATTAAGGAGTAGACTTGTTGTTTCTTGTGTGTCCTTTAACTTCAACCACACCATTATTAAATATGGAGATCAAGGGGCATGTCCTTACAAAGGACATGTCAAAGGACATACCCCTTCCAAAGTCTACTTTGACTCATGCCTTAAAGTCGGCAACTTTCCATGCAATTATTAGTTTAGTCCTAAACTAACCAATGTGATTAGTTAGACCTTAAACTTGTATTCCAAGATAGGCGCCGATATCCATAAGAGGATAAGACAATGACTTCAAATCAATATAAAGCAAGATCATATCAAAACGATCTGTTATCAGATAAACATGATTGAAAGTTACAAAATTAACACTCCCTCTGAACTTGATAATCATACTGAGAAATCATATCTAGCAACATCAATTAAGATAAACAGACAAGGATTGATACTCTATATCTATCTGAATCTTCTTAACATGTGGTATCATTGAACACATGATACAATGTCATATTACTAAACCTGTGATATGACATATCACTAATACTAGTGATAACAATATTGCAAAGAATACAATATACAAAATAAATTTGGAGAATAATTAAATTCTTCATTTATCCAAGTTGTGACTCATAGGTACTGGTATTCCTATATCACAACATGGTCCTGAGTTAAGATCTACCAAAATACAAAATAAATTTCGGAGAATAATTAAATTCTTCCTTTATCCAAATTGTGACTTATAGACATAGCAATGTCTACATCACAATGTGTTCTTGAACTCATCTAGATCTTACAGTAGAACTCTACTGTTTAGCACATTATCTAAGAGATCGTCATCTCTCATAATGTCGTTCATACAAGTGTTCATTATCTCAGAGATTGTCACCTCTAAAATAATGAATACAAATGGTGAAGCCCATAACAGTCAATAGCCTAACAATAAAATTATTTTATTAATAATCTAAAGAAAACTAATGAATTAAAATTCAACCATACCAAGTCTTTTCCTAAAGTGATCTATCTTCACTCGAGAGAGAGGTTTGGTGAGAATATCTTCTAACTGATTTGCAGTGCAAATGTATTCTAATTTTATAGTATTCCTATCTACCATATCTCTTACATAATGGTAAGGAATTTCGAAATGTTTCGACCTATCATGGAAAACTAGATTCACAGAAAGCTTGATGGAACTCCAACTATCACAATGAATAATCGTAGGATTCATCACTTGACCAAATAATCCCACAAGTAACTTTCTAAGCCAAACTGCTTTTCGAGAGGCCATCGTTGTTGCAATGTATTCGGCTTTTGTGAAACTTTGTGCTACTAAAGACTGTTTTCTGCATATCCATGATATCATTGTTGAGCCTAAACTAAAACAACATCTTGAAGTACTTTTTTTATCCTTAACACTTCCACCCCAATCTGAGTCTGTGAATCCATGTAAATCCAAGTCAACTTTCTCATATTTGAGCCCAAGTTTAAGAGTGCCTTGTAAGTATCTCATAATGTGTTTGACTGCAACTAGGTGAATCTCCTTTGGCTCACACATAAACTCACTTAAGGCGTTAACAACATAGCAAATATCAAGTCTTGTATTTACCAAGTACATAAGGGACCCAATCATCTGTCTATAGAGAGCAGAATCTATGAAAGGTGATTTTGTTGCTGCTTCTTTAAGTTTATGTAGATTAGTCTCCATTGGAGAAGACATAGACTTGCAGTTCCAAATTCCAAATCTCTTCAAGATATCTAATGTATACTTCCCTTGATTAAGTATAATGCTGTCAGAATTCTGTCGTGCTTCCAGTCCTAGGAAGTAATGAAGGAGTCCCAAATCTTTCATCTTGAATTCTCTAATTAGAGCTTTCTTGCATTGATATATGAGATGATCATCACCTGTTATTAGTAAATCATCAACATACAGTATCAAGATTACCATATCATCTTTATCCTTTTTATAATATAGATTTGGATCAGCTTCATTTTTTGAGATTCCTAAGCTAGTGAGATATTTATCAATTCTTTCATACCAAGCCCTTGGAACCTGTTTAAGCCCATAGAGAGCTTTCTTGAGCCTACAAACAAAAACTTTAGGATCATGAGTTTCAAATCCTTTAGGTTGCTCCAAATATACCTCTTCTGTAATCTTTCCATTCAGGAATGTTGTTTTTACATCCATCTTAGGTACTTTTCATCTCTCCAATGTTGCAGTAGCTAAGACTACTCTTACAGAGGTGTATCTAGCAACAGGAGCAAAAGTTTCTTTATAATCAATCCCTTCTTTATGAGAGAATCCCCTGGCTACAAATCTGATTTTATATTTTTCAATGCTACCGTCAGCAACATGCTTTATTTTAAATATCCACTTTGAAGAGACAACAGATTTTCCTTCAGGTCTAGGAACAATTTTCCAAACATCATTCTTCATAATGGATTGGTATTCTTCCATCATAGCACCCTTCCAAGCTGTATGTTTAATAGCATCTGAAACATTAGTTAGTTCTGATTTAGACAAATCATTCATGTTTGTCATATAACTAAAAAAATCTTTTGGGTCTTTTGCTTTCTTTAATTGTTTCAGATGGTGCAGCGAAGTCTTGTGCTTCCTCTATTGTCTTAATGGCCCAAAGTGGTCTTTTCTTGGAATTTTTAGTTTCTTCAAGATTAAGATTTCCAATTTCATCTTCAATTTCTTCAATGTTCTCCCTCTAAGACTTAGATTCAATATTTCTTTCAAAACTAGGTAAGGGAGAGGGATCTTCAGAACTTAGGGCTCTTTTGAATGCTATATCTTCTTCAAAAATTACATCCCTACCAAGTTCAATATTTTCCTAACCAAGTATGAAAATCCTATATGTTTTAGATGTTTCAGTATACCCTACAAAAATACTTTTCCTCCCGGACGGTTCTAACTTAGTTCTCTTTTCTTTTGGAACATGTGTATATACTGGGCACCAAAAAATCCTAAGATGACTTATATTGAGTTTAACCTTGGTAAAGACTTCTTTAGGAGTTTTATCTCTAAGGTAGGAGTGAGGACTTTTGTTTTGAATATAGATAGCAGTAGAAGAGGCTTGTACCCAAAGATAATATTCTAGATCTTGATCAAATATCATAGCTTTAGCAGCTTCTATAATTGTTCTATTCTTCCTTTCTACTACCCCGTTTTGTTGCGGGTTATAAGGAATAGTATATTCCCTCTTAATTCTTGTTTCTTTACAAAACCTTTTAAACAAATCTAAGGTGTAATCCCCTCCATTATCAGTCCTAAAAGTTTTAATTTTATGTCCTGATAAGTTTTCAGTTAAGATTTTAAATTCTTTAAATCTCTTCAGGATTTCTTCTGATTCTTTGCATTTTAAGAAGTAAATCCAAGTTTTCCTATAGAAGTCATCTATAAAAAGTATATAGTACTAGAATCCTCCAAGAGAAGGAATAGGCATAGGTCCACATAAATTTGAGTGGATTAATTCCAAAACATTGTTGGTTTTTCTAGTGCAATCATGAAATTGACTTTTGGTGTTCTTACCCAGAGAGCATCCTTTGCATATGCTTGAGTGATCTTTATTCAGTTTAGGTAAACCAATAACCATCTTCTCCATAGTTAATAAGGTTTTGAAATTTAGATGTCCTAACCTTCTGTGCCATATTTTGTTTATATCAGCAGCTTCATGAATTAAGGCTTGAATAGGTCGATTAAGTTCTGAATTTAATTCATACAAATACCCTTTTCTTTGACCAATCAATTTTGCTTTCTTAAATGAGTTCTTAGCCCAGGTTATGACTTTACCGTCCATGAATGCAACATTATGTCCATCATCTTCAAGTGTTGTAACTGAGATTAGATTCATTTTTATTCCTGGTACATAGAGTACTCCTTTGAGAAGAAAAGAACTAACCGACTTCAGTTTCAAAATGCAATTTCCAATTCCTTTGACGGAATGTGTTGAATTATCACCGATGGTGACTTCGCCATTAACCTTTTTCTGATATAGAGTCTAGTGCTTTTTTGTATCATGTAATATGTCAAGATGATCCACTATCAATCACCCATGCCTTACTTGAGACTTCATTTGATAGTGTTGAATACAATACACAATTCTCAGGATCATAGATATCTTCTTCCCTAGTAAGGTTTGTACAATTCACTTGTTGTTTAGAATTCTCAAGGCAATTAGATCTGTAGTGTCCAAACTTTTTGCATCTAAAGCATTTTATTTTGGATAGATCTTTCTTAGGTTTGTCATTCTTTTGATTACTCTTTTTCTTCTTGAAGTGCTTCTTCTTGCCTTTATAGGAATTTGTATTAAGAACATGAAGTTCTTCATGTTCAGTTCAATTTTCCCCCTTTCTTAAGTTTTCTGGATTCTTCTTGAAGACAATCTCTCTTAAGTCTATTGAAGTCAGGAAAATTATCTCTGGCACTTACTCCTTGTGCAAATGTTTCTCATGAATCTAGTAATCCATCTATAGCCATCAGTGTCAGTTTCGTGTCATTAACGATGGTTCCTATACTTGCGAGTTCATCTCTTAGACTGGCAACCCTTAGGAAGTAAGAATTCATCGATTCTCCCTTCTTTATTTGTATATGATTTAGTTGCCTTTTTAGTGCAAGAACTCTAGTTGCATTGTTAACCTCATATGCATTTAGTAATGCATTCATCATATCAAATGTTGTTTGATGTTTCGGTAGCATGGGTACTATATCATTTTTCACTCCCTCTAATATGATCTGAATGGCTTTCCTATTTCCTTTACTCCAGATAGTTTTATGAGGTTCAACAGTAGGTTGCCTGAATGTTGAATCAACAAATTGTTTTACATCATTTTCTTCAAGAATCATCATGATTCTAAATTTCCAAGCATCAAAGTATTCTTTCCCATCAAACCTATCCTTGGGTCTGATTGTGTATGCCATTGAGGATAGGAGAATGATGCTAAATATATATCAAGTCTGATTATTTAATTTGCAGGGCCTAAGTTCAACTACTAGAGCTCTGATACCATGTAAATTTTCTGCAAAATTCTGTTATGAATCAGACTTAGATTGTACTTCTTTATACTTGTGTGGATAATCTTCAATATACAGTCTTGAATGAATGGAGAGATATAATTCTGGAATGCTTTTCACTTCTGCAAGTTGTCTTAGGGCAGTATTGATTAAGGAGCAGACTTGTTATTTCTTGTGTGTCCTTAAACTTCAACTACACCCTTATTAAATATAGAGATCAAGGGGCATGTCCTTACAAAGGACATGTCCCTTCCAAAATCTGCTTTAACTCATCCCTTAAAGTCGGCGACTTTCCATGCAATTATTAGTTTAGTCCTAAACTAACCTATGTGATTAGTTAGACCTTAAACTTGTATTCCAAGATAGGCGTCGATATCCATCAGAGGATAAGACAATGAATTCAAATCAATATAAAGCAAGAACAGATCAGAACGATCTGTTATCAGATCAGCATGATTGGAAGTTATGGAATTAACATGCCCAAAGAGGAAGCAATTAAATTTTTCCCACTCCACCTAGGAGTTGCACACGAATGGTGGCATCACAGTATGGTTACGCTCAGTCATGACCAAGTAAATACTTGTGTCAAGTTTACAAAAAGACTTATAGATCAGTTTAATTGAAAATATCCAGAACCCAATGTTAAAGAATTGGCGCAATTGTGACAAACCGGGTCCACTGATAATTATATCACCTTGTTTCATAGGCTCTCTATATTGGTTACCAACATCTCAAAGACACGACGGATTCTGCTATTCATGGAGGTGAAGCAGAGGTGAAGCACCATGGTTAAACCCACTCTGCTTGAAACCACATGACTTTCACTCAAAAACTACACAATCGAATCCTAACAGCAATATCACAATTTGACTTGCTGTGGAAAATATCTCCTACTTATCAATTGATGAGCTTAAGGGGCTTTCTAATGAATGGTTCATAAGGCACAACATTTGGTGAAGGTTTTGCAAATGGGGTTGCAAGCAGCGTGGATTTGACCATGGAGAAAACTTCGTAGTTAAGCGTAGTAGAGCTGGAGTGGTACTGGGATGGGTGACCTCCTAAGAAGTCTCAGTGCTTCACCTTTGTGAGCATCACCTAGATCCAATGAGTGCTATGTGTTCCATTTATTCTCGTGAGAGATGGATTCACATCTGAATCACTACTTATGATACATGGGCCAATGAGTTTGACTCAAATACTCAGTTAAATCCTGATAGCAATATCACAATTTGACTTCTTGTGGAAAATATCTCCTACTTATCAATTGATGAGCTTAAGGGGCTTTCTAATGAATGGTTCATAAGGCACAATACTTGGTGAAGGTTTTGCAAATGAGGTTGCAAGAGGAGTAGGTTTAACCATGGAGGAAATTCCGTAGTTAAGCACTCTCAAGTTGGAGTAGTGCAGGGATGGGTGACCTCCCAAGAAATCCTAGTGCTTCACCTCTGTGAGCATCACCTAGATCGAATGAGTGTTGTGTTCCATTTATTCTCATGAGACATGGATTCACATGTGAATCACTACTCATGATACATGGGTCAATGAGTTTGACTCAAAAACTAAATAGTTAAATCCTAATAGCAATATCACAATTTGACTTGCTGTGGAAAATATCTTCTACTTATCAATTGATGAACTTAAGGGGCTTTATAATGAATGGTTCATAAGGCACAACACTTGGTGAA
Organism: Cupressus sempervirens; assembly: GCA_028749045.1. Lineage (NCBI taxonomy): Eukaryota > Viridiplantae > Streptophyta > Pinopsida > Cupressales > Cupressaceae > Cupressus > Cupressus sempervirens. The sequence goes on from CM053791.1 coordinate 148,720,031, forward strand.
GTTTTTGCAAATGGGGTTGCAAGAAGAGTAGGTTTAACCATGGAGGAAACTCCATAGTTAAGAGCACTCAAACTGGAGTAGTACTAGGATAGGTCACCTACCAAGAAGTCCCGGTGCTTCACCTCTGTGAGCATCACCTACATCCAATGAGTGTTATGTGTTCCATTTATTCTCATGAGAGACGGATTCACATGTGAATCACTACTCATGATACATGGGTCAATGAGTTTGACTCAAAAACTACACAGTTAAATCGTAATAGCAATATTGCAATTTAACTTACTGTGGAAAATATCTCCTTATCAAATGATGAGCTTATGGGGCTTTCTAATAAATGTTTCATAAGGCACAACACTTGGTGAAGGTTTTGCAAATGGAATTGCAAGAAGAGTGTGTTTAACCATGGAGGAAACTCCGTAGTTAAGCACACTTGAGCTAGAGTAGTACTAGAATGGGTGACCTACTGAGAAGTCCTAGTGCTTCACCTTTGTGAGCATCACCTAGATCCAATGAGTGCTATGTGTTCCATTTATTCTCGAGAAAGATGGATTCACATGGGAATCACTACTCATGATACATGGGTCAATGAGTTTCACTCAAAAACTACACAATTAAATCCTAATAGCAATATCACAATTTGACTTGCTGTGAAAAATATCTCCTACTTATCAATTGATGAGCTTAAGGAGCTTTCTAATGAATGGTTCATAAGGCACAACACTTGAAGGTTTTGTAAATGGGGTTGCAAGAAGAGTGGGTTTAACCATGGAGGAAACTCGGTAGTTAAGCGCGCACAACCTAGAGTAGTACTGGGAGGGGTGACCTCCTAGGGAGTCCCGATGCTTCACCTCTATGAGCATCACATAGATCCAATGAGTGCTATGTGTTCCATTTATTCTCATGAGAGATGAATTCACATGTGAATCACTACTCATGATACATGGTCAATGAGTTTGACTCAAAAACTACACAATTAAATCCTAATAGTAATATCACAATTTGACTTGCGGTGGAAAATATCTCCTACTTATAAATCTCTCAAGTTTAAGCTCAAAGGCGGAAAGGAATCAAAAGCACTTCAAGAATCTTCTCAAACACCCATACAGGATGAAAGATCTGAGGACGAATCTGAAGAAGACTCTGATGAAGAAGATGAGGAGGAAGGAGAGATCATGATCATATCTCCTCCACGGCAAAAAAATACTCAAGGTCCATCCATTCAGGAAACACCCTTCTTAGATTATATAGATAACGATGTGGGTTCATTCTCCACCATTTTTACATCTAACATCCCTACTTTAGAAGTGAACATGTTGGCATTCGCCATTTCTTCAGCAACTCCTATTCTCACAGCTGCGTAGTGTGAGAATTTGGGAAATGTGTTTGAAGATTTCTCTACTCTCGCAAAAAGGTCAAGTTTCCCAACTTGAAACCTCAATGGCTGGCTTCGAAATATTCATGACAGAATCTTCTCATTAGGCACCCATGAATGCAGCACTAAAGCATGCACAATCACAATAGCAATACCATCAGGATCAATGTTTGTGGTAGCCACTGTCCCTTTTTCAACAAACGAGGGTTTTTGTTTGCCTGCATGGTTGGGGAAAATCACTATGAAGAGTAGAAAGGTCGTAGTACCTCCAAATAATCTTCTTATTAAGAAAACTAAGTCTAAATCTTTAAAAGACAAGATTGTTTCAAGGATTGTTGTGGATTCAGAAAAGACTAAGTTTGAAGGAATTGCAGGACCTCTAGTAGATAAACCAACTGAGGAACTTAACCGTTCAGATTACAAATTCACCAAAATCGAACTTGGTAAACAATCACGATTGAGGTGTTTGCAGGATACCCAAGATGCTCTTGCCAATGTGTCTAAATGCAATCATGAGCTTCGGGAGAAGAAGAATCAGCTTAACCAGGAGGTTACTTGTCTAAATAATGTCATCCATTGGCAGTCTTCACAGCATACAGTCACCACGTCTCATACACCTCAGGATAAACGAATAATTGAAGCGGCAAAGACTTGGTTTGGAGAAGTTGTCTCTGAAGGAGGTCAGGCAATCAAAGATGCGGTCAAAGTTCTTGAACTTATCAGAGGTGTTGAAGAGATGTTACATGACCTGATTGCTTCTTTGAATCAAGAAGTCAATACCTTGAAAGAGATTTTGTGTGATTGGGATCAAATGGCTAAGACAACATGATTGCATGTGAAGTCATTCCATCTTTAGAAATGTTCTACAAATGTCAGGGACTCATGAGTCACAAAGAAGAGACACTGGAAAAACTTCTAACAAAGTTGCAGGCAGCCTTAGAAGACTGTCAATCAATTGAAACAGAGATCATGTACAATTTGGATCAAATGGGATGCAATGTCCTTACTAAACATGACAACTTGGTCTCTGAAGAAGAAATAACCTCGAAGTATATAATCGGAGTTAATGCTGCTCATGATCCTATGGGATTCTCTTTCAACAAATGACAAGGTTGTAAAATCAGCATATGTCAATGCAATCATAATTGAAGCTATATCAAAGACAATGGAGATCTCAGATCTTCCTACAATGCGTGATTGCATAGCCAAGTATATGGCCCTTCAGAACAATTCTTAGGATTGTTTCAACTTCTTTCGCCTTCTTCTTTCTTTGTTTTTCATGTTTGTAGTTGGAGAGGGTGAATTGCATGAGATGCAATTACATGTAATTCAATTTACATGTCCTTCAGACATGTAATCCAACATTTCTCCTCACCTAGTATTACCAACTTAAAGTTGGTTAAGTTGCTCCCACTTTTTCCTCCTTTCTCTCACTTATTTTTCCTATATAAGGAGTGTTCCCCTCATTGTAAAAATCATCTTTTATTGTATGCAAGAAAGCTCTAAAGAAATTATGCAAGCATAACTTTGATTGTGTAGTACTATTTTGAATCAAAAGTGAATACAAAGAAGCAATTGGAGCTGAACTTTGATTGAGAGCAATTGTGATGAGTGCAAATTGGAAGCTTTGACTATAATTTGTGTTTGTCGTCTTTGATTCATGTTATTGTTGTATGATTTAAATAATTGAGCATAAAGAATTAGGAAACAATCGGAGCCGAAGCTTTCAGTGGGAGTGATTGTGGTGATACATAGACTAGGAGCTTTGACTATAGCTTGTACTGCCTTCTCAATTCACAAAAATGGTTAGAATTCTCTACTTCTGGAAGTCTTCGCACCCCAATAGTAGAGGTTATTCTTATAATATAGATTAAAACCACACTTAGAGCCAAATCGATACACTTTCAACTAGCCTTTGAGTTAGTGTTTGATTGTCGATATCACTATTTCCAGCTATTAGATAAAAATTTAGTTAGAGATTTCATCTTGCCCATTACTCACTCCAACGGTAAGTAGATTCTTTCCTAAAAGTTAAGAGGAATGAATATTGGTAATACCCTTTCAAAATCTCTCAACTTCTTGCTTACCTTGAGTTTATCCAAGGAACGATAAGAAGGGGGAGCCTTCCCTTTAAGGTAGGAGAGACTCTGTCTCATATGTTGTGGCTAGTACCTATTTTGTGATTGAATTTTAACAAATTCTCATTTCCAAAATATCCACCCAACACAATCGTCTTGTGAAAATGACTAAAGAAGCATCAGAATCGAAATCTGACAACACCAAAGTGATCCTAATGAAGAAAGACGATGAATCACCTAGACAGGGTGACTTACTATAACTAAACGCTCCCTCCAAGATTCTTGGAGCCCAAACCAAAAGCCCAAAATAAAAACTGAAAGCATCACTCAACTCCTCTAACTCAACTAAGCTCATCGGAACCAACTGTTGACCTACTATAAATGGTAAGTCCCCCAAAACTCACCATAGGCTCTTGGAAAGCTTAACCCTACAACTGAGACCCTCAAATCCCATCGTCAGCTCACAAGGGTCGCAATGATGAACTATCCAAGCCAACTACAAGAACTTGCTAAAATAGGGACATTACAATCCTCCCTCCCTAAGATTGTTTGTCCCCAAGCAATCCTGGAGCAAAATGAACATCACAATCCACTTGGATCCCAAAGGTAGAACTGCATACTATCCCTGTTGTGTACAAGCAACTCCTATAGCACCAACACCCAAATAACTAATATCAATGACAACATCAACTAGAAACTAACTGTAGGTGCTAATGGAGGCTCTAATCTCTAACTCTAAACTACTGGTTGGGAAGGATCTTGGGCATTCCTCTCAGCAAACCTAACCTCAAAATCTTTATTGGGAAGCGTTGTAGCCAAGGTCTCTACAATCTTCCCCACCAATCGTCGTAGACTCAAGAGCCCCAAATGAGCATACCTACTATGTCTGAATCCTCCTGCAAATTCGAGCTCTTAAGCAAATACTCTATGAATGACTCAATGCAGTTGAAATTATATGTGGAAACGTCAACCTGCTTCCCTACAACCCACAGTTGATCTCTCTGAAAATGTGGCACTGCCAACTGTCCAATGCTACCAATTGTATGAGATGAAATATATTTGTTTCCAGAAAAAGAAGAAAATCACCATGAGAGCTCATCTACACTAATGCTCTCACCTCCTTACCTACTGCATCCAATTCCTGGACGAATGTATCAGCCACATCATCACGTCCATCATCCCCAACTGCAGAAGCAACCTCACCACCAACCATCATAATGTGCAGTTGAACTGGATGTGGGGTTGGTGTGGACTAAACATGCTCCAATTCCACGATCACCTCATCCAACCATAACTGTGACTCCTAGAAAGCCAACTGAGTACGCTGAAGAGAGTCCACAATCACCTCAAGCTACTAGGTGAGCTCATCCACCTCCACCTCTTTCCCTAACGACGTCTCATAACTAGTGCTACTCCAGTCCAGAAGGTAATCCCTGTCAACAACTAACTGTGAATAATTATGCTTCAAGATCCTGAAAGCATCTCAAAGCACATGAACCTCTGCTAGGGAAAGACTATTATCACCATGTTCATTTGACATAGGAGCACCCCAACCATAAGCGGCTAACCTCCGATGAATAGCATCATAATGCTCAAAAGATGAAGAGATATCACCATCACTCCTCTTCAGCTGACCAGCCATGTGATGCCTCTGTAACCCCTGACTCCTATGCAAGCTATGTGTCTCGCTAAATGCACTGTGATAGAAAACTGAATTAGAGTTGCTCACCACATGATCGCTCACCCCATGTGTGCTATTGTCCTCGCACACATCTATAACCGAGATACAACTACTCAATACCTCAACGGACACCTCCTCTAAAGAAGCAGACGCCCACACAGTATCACACTCTTTGCAAGATTCTACTTCTCCCTTAATAGAAAGTCCCTATAAATCCTGATCCTGGGACCCACCCAAAACCCCCTTAGAGTCATCACCTGATGCATACAGCTCATAGCATCATCTAACAAATCATCAGAGGTGTCCATTTCAAAGAACCAAAACTTGAAATCGGCTACGAATCAGCTATTAATCAGTAAAATGAAAAAACCCTTAAAATTTAGAGATTTTAACGATTTAAAACTTATTTCATACACCCTTTATTGAATATAACTTAAGAACACTATAACATCATCAAATATAACCTTTTGTTTGGTTAGCTTTATCTTTAGATCTGTTTTAGGTTTAAGTCTTTGTTTGAATCTTGGGCATAACATGATTCATCCTTACGCCCTGCCTTTTGGCTTCCTCTGTTCATAGACTATGAGCATTTCAAGCTTGGGTGTTTAGTTATCCCAGAGTTGTTATACTATGATAGATGCCCTGGTCCTTGAGCGTAGACTAGGGTTTGTATTTCTGTCAGATTTGTTTTTGTAGATCCCTTTGTTAGTTTTTCCCATGGATGTCAAGTATAATTTGATTGCTTTGGGTTACGCCACTTAGATATGATGATAGTTCCTGTCGACTTAAGGATTGGATTCAAATTCTTTTGAGTTTGTTATTATATTGTATGATGTAGTTACATATTTTCGTTACTATGAATTTTTTGTTTGCTTATATGTTTGTTGTATGGATCCTCTGAGCTAGTCTTTTCTCTCATCTTTTTATTATATCCTTGTTATTATAAATTTGGTCTGCTTGTAGTTCTGTTTTAGGTTAATTGGATGGTATCTTTAGATGTATTAAGATATCATTTCTTAGATTCCAAATTCGGGAGGTTAAGAGCTGATGTCTTTATTTCATTCCTATTTCAAGTATATCATCTCTTCGTTTTTTTATGGATCCATTGCTAACATGAAGGTCGTCATATTGCCTAAATTTAATTAAGTTAGTATTTATGATCATCCAATAGACTACGAGTGGGTTTGTTGTGATGATTAGTTTTAGGATCACTAACCCTATTTTTATATTGAGTTTAGCTAGTAGTAGTCAAATCTGATGCAGGTACTTTGTCATCTCATTGGCGAGTCGTTTTCACGACAAAGAGGGATTATGACAAATGTTTTGAATTTTCTTTTGTAAGTAAATGTAACCATTAGGGGTATGCCCCTATATTCATCTCTATTAATCAATGTAATCATTAACTTCAATTTCACTGTGGTATGCCCCTTTTACGATGTAATAATATAGGACGTCTAGTCTCGGGCAAGACTGGAGGTTTTCTTCTCCTTTCTTTCCTACCAATGCCCGTTTGAACGGAGCAAAAGCTGTTGTAATCTTTTAATTATATTAATAAAATTTACCCTGGCCTTGGCCATTTATCAATTGAAAAAAAAAAAATTATCAAATATAAGCTAAAATACATAAACAAAGAACATAAATGATAAATCCATCACATATATAAAATGTAAATTGTAATTTGTAGCTGAAGTAAATAGAAAACATAAGATCATATGACATAGATATATAGAATTATAAATGTTGTCAAATCATAAATGTATGTAAGATGAAGATCCATAAAACCAATGACATCAAATCATAAATGCATGTAAGATGAAGATCCATGAATCGTATGTCTATCTACAGTCAAAATGAAAAAACCAGTCTATCTACTCTAGCTCTAGCTCAAGTCTATCACTCACTTTTCCTCTCTTTTTGTCATACTCAACAAATAGAAGCCCTTTTAGGGTTATAAGAAAGAGAAATGCTAAAACAATTACTTAAAAAAGTTGTATTTTTTTATGTTTTTGAGTTGTCCAATTGGGCTGCTCAATTTTTCAAGCCGATTCATGGCAATTCATGGGCAAAAATCGGCAATCCGATTCAGTGGCTTGTACAAAAATTGCCCAGCATGTTTCGTATCACCGAATCGTGTGAATCACATGAATCGCTGCAATTTTTGGTTCTATGGTCCATACTCTTTGTATCCACATCTCCTAACAAATGTTCAATTGCCATCACCTGACTCTGCACACGACTCAACGTCAAGTTGTCAATCAATAATGCGATCCAACATCAACTAACTCTATTGTAACACCCATATCACCAATATCACAATTGGGTGACTCCATATATATATCGGCCCCTCCTAAGGAAGATGTTGCCTCCTGCCTTGGAGCAACACTCAAACAAATGACATACAAATCTCCAATAACAAACCCCTCCTCGAGAAATACTGAACAATCAATTGTGACAGCTGCCTCGATAGCCCCTGCACTATCTACAGGGACAACTCTAGGAGCCTTAACCTGCTGAAGCTCAGTGTTGTTGTCCACCAATGGCACTGACACCTCTACTAGTCTCTGTGAAATAAGTCCATCATCAATACTGCGGATAGGACTAGTGGGTGTTCTACTAAACACAAGTACATTGATGTCATGACCACCTGACAGGGAAAACTCAAGCCTCCTTCCTTGCATCCTCGATGTTGGCCTAAAAGCATAAGCCATTTATCTCGCTACCCTATCCATCATCGTTGGATCCAACAATCTCTCTGCCAATCTCTGCTAATGAAGCTTACGTTTCTCCATACTCTCTCTCAAGGCATTTATTTTCCTGCTATCTTCATTACTATTCCGCCAACTCCCGTAACTACTAGGCCTCCTGTATCTGTCCATAGCCGGTAAGTGCAAGAGTGTCAGTCCCTCCCAAACACAACAGCAGATATGAAACAATAATGAATTTCCTACCCCATGGGATGGCAGGAAATTGCTCTAATACCACTATAATATCCAATAACCGGTTAAACATCAATTTCCTCTACGGATCAATAGTTTGACATTTCATCAAACACTTGACAATCATACTTTGATAGTTCACGTGTTGTTTCAATATGTGTATGCTAAACAAATTTATTTATGAATGGAAATATGAAGTAAAGCCAGGAATTTCTAATAAATTACAAAGGTTTGTACTCATCTATCCTGATATTCTATCAGCATGTCAAAATTATTTGCATAGACAATAATTCATTTATTGGCAAAAAACCAGAAATTACATTCATCAAATAATAGACCTTGTGTTTGACACAATGATGGAATTTCCTTGACATTAACAGCTTGCCAACAGATTGCAACCTTCTAGCAAGCAGACCAGGTTTCCTAAACTCCAATGCAGGCCACTAAACTGATATTACAGGCCCTCCTCCAACTTGAACGCAAACCTCGGGACCAATTACATAGTCTCTAAACAGTCCGCAAGGCCTCCAAAAACCAAACAAGGACCTCTTTATTGCTGTTGCAGACCTTTATAAGGTGAAACGCAGGCAATAAAAGTAAATCACAGGCCTCTAACTCTAGTCGCAGCCTGCACAAATACACAAGTTGCTTCACACAATTTCCAAATTCAAATCCCAGGTACTCAAATTGCCTAAACCTTTAAAAGACAAATTAATTCTTGCAGCAAAAAATAGAGGCATTCACAGCCACCAATGAAAGACTTTTGAGTTTGTAATTTCAAAGCCACTCCTAGCACAAATAGACTAAAACTCTGTCAAATTTAGAATTTCAACCACCTTAATAATGAACTCCAACTTCTCATAAACAGTATGTCACAATAGAGAAGTAATAATTGCAATATCTCAGTTGCAATTGCACAGATGTATCAAGGAGAATCAGTCTCCAGGAAAGATCACTAAACCCTTATACTTAAACAAGGGCACAGGCACAGAAATCCAAACTCAAAAAATGTCACAAAGACAACAAAGGCCAAAAAGATAATCAAATAATCAAATGTTTTTCACATCAAACGGGCTCATATTTATAATCTCCAAATGGCGCTAGTTTCCCAAATGTAACTCCACTTAAGAAGCTTCCTCAACACAATATCATTTTATAACATTAAATATATTAAAGTGTCATATCATATAATTTATTAATTTCTTTTGGCTCCCAAAAACGACCTTTTCAACTATATCATAACATTATCACACACAAGGCCACCATTTCTTGAGCCCAAGATTTAAAGCTTTCCAACCCGGTTCCAACGAGCTATGACACTAAGGTAGCCAAAGTACAATAACAACATTTGCATATTTAGATGAATACTAATAATAATTCACCCATCTTACGAAAATGATTGAAGAAGCATCAAAATTGAAATTTGACAACACTAAAGTGATCTTGATGAAGAAAGACAATGAATGAACCAGACGGGGTGACTTACTATAAATAGACGCTCCCTCCAAGATTCTTGGAGCCCAAACCAGAAGCCTGAAATAGAAATTGGGAGCATCACTCAACTCCTCTAACTCAACTAAGCTCATCAAAACCAATTGTTCACTTACTACAAACAGTAAGTCCCTCAAAAACGGAACCAAAACTCACCATAGACTGTTGGAAAGCCTATAACCCCATAGCTGTGACCCTCAAATCCCAATGTCAGCTCACGAAGGTCGCAATGATGAACTGACCAAGCCAACCGCAAGAACCTACTAAAAATGGGGACATTACAACCTAGGATTTAATCCCACAAACCCTAATTAGGGTTGTCAAATTTGCAACCAATTACATGAGGCTATCAATTCATGGGCCAATAAGAAAATTACAATGATTTTGATAACAAATAATAGGACACTTGGCATGTCGTGATAGAATGTATTTGAATTTTGAATTTTTTGAGTGGAGGAGACAACCAATTGCCACCTCATCATCCTTATCTTGTAGATCTATTTAAGAACATGCTTGAAGTTTTGGCTTATAGAAGGTGTTTGTTAAAGCTGCAAATATTTTTTGCTCAAATGTTAGAAAGTACCCCTTAACATTTGAGATTTTCTCCATCCTTTGAAATTTCCTCATGATCTTGACTTGAATCGCTTGCATCTTACTGAACCCGTGAACTTGATCTTTCTTGATTCTCCTTGAAGATGCCCTCATATACTCGAATCTTCTTTGCTTTCCTAAATTTCCTCTTGATTTCAATCTAAATTTGCCTATTGATAGCTTGAACATGAATCTTCGATTCTAATTTGAGTCCTCGAGTTTGACCCTTCTCCTTGTGGCATCTACTTGGCTCTCCACTTTAAGTCTCAAGCCCAGCCTTGACATCATCTCCATCTTTTGCCTTGCAAAACAAAGAAGAAAGCTTCATTATGTTTGTGAAAGAAATCTGAAAATAAAATCACATCAATAATGAACACAATGGATTACTCTTATTCAAGACGAAGCTTTTCTATCTTCTTGCAATGACAATTTAACATTAAGACATCCAAAACCTAAAGAGAAACTTAAGTTTTGATGCATAATCTGTCTTTTTCTAGGATAATTTGTTGGCGATTTAGAAGAAATTTGCTGCTCTTTATGACAAAATTCACAGTCTAATTGAGGAGAATCTGGCCTTACAAATCTAAGGGATTCAATGTCTATCAAGGAGAATTTTGTTTCCTCTTTTGGAGATATGAATTGTTGCCAAAGGTCTGAAAAAAAATGCTACCTTATGGTGATAGTCTGTTGGGTTTACGACATGGAATGCTGGGCTCAAGTTTGCTGTCACATTTTTCAGAAAAATTGCCTCCTGGTCTGAAGAAGTTTGCTGCTTATAATGCAGACCTATGATTGCTTTGGAGGAATGTAAAAACAATTTGCAAACACCCCTATTATAAAGACAGACAAGAGGCCCAAAGGGCACATCTCCCTAGGGGACTGACTTGGGAACACAATTTTTTTAATTCACAATCTTTGGACTGTGAAAATGACCAGTGTTTGGGCATTTCTAGAGGCTTGGAAGTCAAAGTTCTTGAGTAGAAATCATAAGGCAAGAGGATGCCCATGGTGGGAATCATCTAGCCAGGGGATTTCCACCAAACATGACAAAAAATTTCATCCCAATAGCAATCACTAAGCATTAAAATTCCTTTCATCCACAACTCTCCAAACCATTTAATTTGTCTTTCATTTTGCATGAGGAAAATAAGGCTGAAGGGAAAGGGGGAAATTCCCAGTTGGAAGGATTATTGTGGTGGGAATCCTTTGGAGAGACGATTTCCACAATTGGAATCCTCTAGTCAAAGGATTTCCACCAAACATGATTTAGCTTCCCCTTCAAGAATTTCCAACACTTCCCTTATTATCTATAACAACCACTTTTCCCGGGTCTTAACTAACAACTAGCAGAACAAAGAAATACAGTTATTACTTCATATTCATAGGAAGATAGTTATATCAGTTATGTTCATGTGAATGAGATTAATGGTTACAATCAGTTAAATGGAAATTTCATAACTAACAATTGAAGACACTATCAATGAATTTAATAAGGAATTTAAAATCTTCATACCGTAGAATTCAAAACCGAAATCCATCTAGGGATGCCTCTACAAAACCCAAGTTAGTCCATACATACCACTTGGGGAACAAAGAGCTATACCACTTTATCATAATAACAAATACCATCAAATACCATTGTATCAATTAGGGGATCAAATACCACTGTATCATTTAGGGCGTCAAATACCACTGTATCATTTAGGGCATCAAATACCATTGTATCATTTAAGGCATCAAATACCACAGTATCATTTAGGGCGTCAAACACCACTGTATTGTTTAAAGCATCAAATACCATCGTATCATTTAGGGCATCAAATACTACTGTATCATTCCCTTTCTTTCTATTGCTAACTATTGCAATAATATACAATAAGAAGATCATTCACTTTCATAATTCACATAAATGAAAGACACAAATAACAATCCATCAGATAAACCTATCTCTTGCATATAGATATACTTCATGTTCAGTTGGAAGATCAACCAATCTAATTGGTTACCAATTACATCGATGAGAAAAATTGCTTTCATCAAAGGAATTAATTGATTCAATGATATAAATCAAACCATCATATCTTCTACTTGCATAAACATCATAAAAGTAAAATACCTGTTACGAGCAAATGTTTGAATGCATAACTCATCTTTGTCTAGAGCATGTCTTGGCATCTTGTGGAGAGAGGAAACATTGTTAGGGGATTAACCTCCCAACCGCGGACCCTAAAAATATCCCCACATTATCTCATCTGAGAAAGGCCCTCCCTACACAGAATAGACATGAAGCACCTTGACCATCCACTGAGCATCCCGGTACTTAATTCCACCACTCAACTTGACAACCGAGTATATGAATTGGACAACAAGAGCTTACTTGGACATTCTTAGAGTTTAATTATATCTTTTATCATGCTTTAATAGTTCTGATTTATGTTCTTCCCTTTGCAAGGATTTCCTCCACCTCTTTGCCCCTTTCATGGCCATCCACCCGAGGTGAGTCCTAGGCATTTGATCATTTATGGTAGTCTTCCATTTACAATTCATTGCTAGCACTCAACCGATACACAGAATAAAATTAATTACTGGCATTTAGCCATCTTGAGACTCAGGACATAGATTTGTATCATTAGATTAAAGGAAAGAATTACTGTTCAAAATATGAGACATACTTCTCTAGATCGATTTGTATCAATTCACCATAAACATTGGTTAAAGAAAATAAAGAAACTCGACAGTCATGCTCTGTCATTTTAAATCAGTTTGCATCGTAGATATGCTTGAGGAAAAATAATGGCATAATTTAAGAAACCAATACTTGCATCGTGGTTTTGGTATCTAAATGACAAAAACATAAGTATTTACATAGCCTGATTATTGCAAATCAAATACCAGGTAGTCCTGACTAGCAGGCTTCCAAGGTCTAAACCGTGATCTCTGTATAATCTCAATGCTTGGTGTAACACTGTGATGGAGCCAAATGGAAAAAGGTCTCGACTAGAAAGAACAAAGCCGTATGGAAAGAATTGTTGTTCATAAGGGAAGGTAAAGAAAAGATGAGTCCCGACTTGGCGAAATAGACATATATAGCTTTAAGTCACGGCCCAAGGTGGCAGTTTAAAACAAGGCCATCGGGTTCTTGGATTACCAATTCAATAATACAAGGAGCGCCAAGTGTATTCGACGCCTCACATAGAGAGTTACAAATTTGAAATATTAAAGAGCTCCTTTGGAAAGTTTATTAAAACAAATATCTATAAATATATATGTGTGTGTGAGTGTGCATATACATGTGTGTGTGTGTGTGTTATTTTCAAAATGATGTCATCACGCTATCATTGTGTTCAAGGTTGTGCTTATTAAAATACATACATATATATATATATATATATATCTATATATATATATATATATATATATATATATATATATATATATATATATATATATATATATATATGCGTAAATTGGAGAATTATGATTATCTTAACCTCATATCCTCTTGATGTATATATATATATATATATATATATATGTTAATAGAGATAAGCTTGGAGATTTAATATTGTGGTGGCATCATACATTTATACATATACATATATATATATCAGTGTTACAGGACTCGGACTCGCCTCTGACTCGAAAAGGTCAAAATTCGACTCGGACTCGGACTCGACAAGGACTCGGAAAATTGAAAAACTCATGAAATCCAAATATTTTTAAGGATTTTAAGATTGTTTCTTGCATCTTTTAGTCAATTAACATCAAATACACAATAATTGATATAAATAGAACCTACTTAATACACATACACAATTTTGCATAGATCACATAAGTATAAAAGCGAATTTTTGAAAGGAAAAAACTGAATAACCACAATATAAAGTTTTAAACTATAAAGTAATAAACATAGTGTCACTCCAATATCAAAGACTCAAATGTCTACAACATTCATGGATTACAAAATCCATGGTATCAAATTCAAAGGTTCAAAACATATATCAAAATAACAACTAGAGCCATCCTCTATGTCCTCCTACAAGTGCGCCTAAGATAAGTCATGGAAGACTCTAGAGTCATCCTCTCTGCCTATGTCTGAGGCTGACCCTGAACCTCCTCCTCATCCTCATCATCATCATCCTCCTCACGCACATAACCCTCGTCATCAGCCTCGAATCCATCACTCCTAGCCTCAGGGTCCACTCTGTCTCCTCGTGCTCTAGCCTCCTCAATTGCCTTCGCTACTGCCTCAGCCTCTTGATCCACCTGATCTACCCACTCCACATCTTCATCACTGAAGACAGGATCATCCACCTCTGTGTTCCACTCTGCATGAGGATCAACATTCTCTAATACAATCAGAGTTGTATCGGTGCCAAGGATCTGTCTATGGCGAAGGCGAAGGTTGTAGTGAACAAAGACAAGATCATTTAATTTTTGCACTGCCAACCTATTGCGCTTCTTTGAGTGTATGTGCTCAAAAAGACTCCAATTACGTTCGCATCCTGATGCACTAGATGGCTGGCTCAAGATGCGAATCGCAATCCTATGTAAATTTGGCACCTTTGTGCCAAACATCTCCCACCATGCATCTGAAACAAAAAAATTTTGAATCATATCAATAACTTTGAATTTATCAAATTAAGATGGTAATAGAATTACTATTAGAAATTAGGATGTAGAAATTAGAATCAAAGATTTTTAGTGTTTACCAGGCATCAATGCTGTCCTATTTCTTTTGCACAACTCTCGTGCAAATAAGACCCCTTGAGCTTTCTTAAATAGCTCAATCTCACGGACTATATCTGTGCTAACTGCTGAATTAGGTGATATTCTCTCTATAACATCGTAGAGGCCGCTCCACACCTCATCATCAGCCTTGAAATGTGGGTTGAACTAGTATGCTGGATTAAGGAAGTAGGCTGCTGCATGTATAGGCCTGTGAAGTAGATTGTGCCATCGTCTATCAATGACATCCCATATAGGCCCATACCTATCTCGATTCCCTGCAAAATAAAGTGTGAATGGCCTCCTTCACCCTATCCATGCCCTCATAAATGTAGCCCATTGAGGGCTTCTCTCCATCAGCTGTTCGTAGGAGAACAATAAGCGGCTTTACAAACTGCAATCATTATGAAAGTTGGAAAAGAAATAATCAGCTTTAAGTTTTTTCTTTAAAAAATGAACAATAATTTATAACATAATTTCATAAACAAAATAAAGTTGAAATGAGGACAAAAAGGAAAATTACCTTCACAATATCAGCAATAGGTGTCCAAAAAGAGGGCTCGTCAAAAATATGATCAGCTGCAGCAATCCCTGCAGTGGTCTTTGCATATGAGGATGCAAGCCACTCCTCACTAACAAACATACGTCTCAAACCTCCCTTTGAATCAAGCAAGGATTTCAATGTGAGGAAGTTGGTTGCAAATCTAGTGACCCCTGGACGAGACAACTCCCTTTGCTCATTGTGTTTCCTCATGAGGTTGAGGACCCATGTATGATTATATATGAATTTGCATACACTCCTTTCTCGCTCTATAACTATTTTGATCCAAGGGAGTTTACCAAGATCCTCTAACATGAGGTCAATGCAATAAGCGGCACAAGGGGTCCAAAATAGGTGAGGATGTCTCTCCATAAGAAGCTTTCCTGCAGCAACATAATTTGCTACATTATCAGTAACTATTTGCACCACATTCTCCTCACCTACATCCTTTATCACTTCATCCATTATCCCACAAAGATATTCAGCATTCTTTGTTTTTCCCGAGGCATCAATGGATTTCAAAAAAATCGTGGCACCTAAAGAAAAAGAAACAAATTAGTATAATGATTAATGATGAATCATAATTTATAAATTCAAAATTTATAAACTTAATCACTTAAGTACAAGTTCTACTTCTAAATTTTTAATGTCTAAGACTCTAAGTACAATTACAATTTACCTGATGAAGAAAAAAGAAAGTTGAGGAGTGTTCTACTCCTTCTATCAGTCCAACCATCAGTCATGATGGTGCAACCTTTTTTCTTCCACACCTCACGCTGCTCCGTGATTTCAACTTGTACATCAGCCACCCTTTGGTTCAAAATAGGGCCTCCTAGCTCTTCAGCACTAGGGGTTTTGAACCCCGGACCACAAACAGCAACAGCATCGATGCCAATTTGCCAATAAGGGGACCTAAAACAAATAGAATAAAATTTCAAGTTAAACAAATTAGTATATTATAAATAAATTTGAAAACAAAATACAAATTAAAATAAACAAAATAAACATATTATTGAAAGCTGAAAGTTGAAAGCTGAAACTTGTAACTTTGAAAGCAAGAGAAGACTTAAATTTAAATTTACATAAATAATTACCTTGCTGCATTGAATGAAATGTTGTTGTAGATGAAGAAGTCCCCAAGTGCCAATTTTGCATAATCATGTTTATCCTTGTTCCAACCCATGCCCTCAAGCGATGGCTGTGAATCTAGAGCCGTGCGTGGAGCAAACATAGAATCAAGTGTCGATTTTTGCTTACGAATGCGAGGCCCAATGCTCACACTCGTAGAAGCAGTGGTATCCGTAGGTGGAGCAGTGGATAATGGAGAGCAAAAACTAGAAGACCCCTGTTGGGCTCCGGCTAGTTGTGTCATTTCTTCATGTTGCTTCTTTTTCAATTCTTTTTGCTCCATTTTTTCCTCTAGAAGAGTTTGGATGTCTCGCATAACATCTTGGGGTACATCTTTGCATTTTTTAACATCACGTCTAGGTATATGTGCTAGGTGATACTTCAATCTATTTATTTCTCCCTCATTATATACCATACCACAATGCCAACATGTAACAACTCCCTTTTTGTGCCCCGGGATGGCATGTTTCCAAGCCCTATCCCTTGCTATTGCACTTGGGTCTACATTAGGGTTAAATGGAGGCCTATTTCCACTTCCCTCACCTTGTTGTTGAGACATTATATCAAATTTCAATAAGTTACTGTTCTCTGTCAGCCTGTTGCAATATGAATGTAAACAAAATGAGAAGTAAAAAAATAGTAGACTAGTAGTAGAGAGTAGAGACCAAACAAATTTAAACAAAATGAGGAGTGAAAATACTTTAAAAATATGAATGTAAAAGTTTAAAACATAGTATAAAACAACACAAAAAAAATGCAACAACTTGTAGCTTACCTCTTCAAATTTGCACAAACAATGGAAATGCAAGTTTGTAGAAACCTCTGCCAAATGCTCCCTCAAGCTCCTCTCAATGCTTTAATGCAAGCTAGAAAGATGCACAAACCATTAGCAATCAATACAGGAGACCAAACCGGTTTGTTGATTTCTCTCTCAAAACCCCAATATTCTTCTCTAACTCTTTCCTCTCTCTTGTGAGCACAAGCAAATAGTGGAATGACCTTTTTAGGTCAATAACATGTTATACAAACCAAAAAAATCCAATTAAACAAAGCATTTTATGTTTTTCTTGCCTTTTTACTTGTTACCCGCCGGCGAGAGTCTTGGCATTTGGACTCGCCGAGTCAGGCGAGTCCATGGACTCGCCGAGTCAAGCAGGACTTGGACAGGACTCGGCAGAGTCCGAGTCAAGAGGCAGTCTACCTCGGAAAGGTGGACTCTGCCTCTGACTCGCCGAGTCCGAGGCTGACTCGGCGAGTCCCGTTACACTAATATATATATATAAGGTAATGGTTTTGAACATGAATTTTGTTAAAGATGGCTATATATTTTTATATGTTTGCCCAATAGCTCATGATATTTGTCCAACGTACACTCTTGCTTGCCTAGTCATTTACCCTTAGCCATGGTGATTCAAAATTCATACCTATTTGCCCAATGATGATGGTGCCCCTATACCCAATTCTTTTCTAACAATACTTCCACCCCTTTGACATGCTTCCTATAAGGACATTCTCCACAATTAAATCATATTACCATAACAAATTATTAATCATAAACAATCATAACAGCTAACTGCCTTTTCAATTCTCGTGAATTCATGATAAATAACCAACTTTCCAATATAGCATTAAAATATCATCATAACAGTTAACTAGCATGCCAACATCATAAGAGATTATAACGATTAACCACCTTACCATTTCACATGATTATAACTAATTTCACCTGTCAATAGACTTCACATGATACCTCAGCGGTTATATGAACATTTCAAATGGAGCCAAAAATTGGGATATAACATACCCTCCCCCTTGTGATTCATCATCCTCGATGAATTTTGAAATTTTAATGAACACTATAAAGGAGCATTTAAAATTGGGATGTAACATACCCTCCCCCTTGTGTTTTACCGTCCTTGATGGTCTCTGCAATTTTAGATACTAAAAGAATATTCCAAATATAAGATGTATATATAGCATCATGAATCATTTCATTTCAAAATTGAATCAAAATCTAAGTCATGACCAAAAATCAAGGTCCATTATTCCTTTACCTCAATGCCTCCAAAAAAAAAATGCTTGCATGATATCATAAAATAAAAAATGAAACACACTCACCTGAGTTTACTTTACAGTACTTGTGGCCACATCAGCTTCACTTGAGTTGATCATGTTTTAGGATATTCTATTTCATATTCCTATCATACTCATGTAGACACTCACAATAACTTTAGTTCAATTCTCATATTGATATCTCATATAAGAGAATGTTTTTGTGTTCAACAATTGAGAGTAAGATAAGCATTCAAAATTGTAATTTCCTCAACTAAAATGTTCTAGATCATAACTTGATTACATAATTTAAATCACTCATACATACCATCTGACATATGGTACTCATTAATGAGTAGATCATGCTTGCAAACTCACAGATTGCCTGAAAAAGGTTAGTAGATCCATGTTTTTCATTTATGTAACCTTGGCCTTCATGCCCATCTTATCACAATAACATTTCATTAGAATAATTATCTCATGATAGAAATATACTTCATCTCTAAAACAATATAAAACAGCTTAGTATGTCTTGTTATTTCATTACCATATAAAATCACTATCACATGTGTATCATACATGTATAACAATGTGTCAAAAGGTAAAAACATGATATACTATGAAAGATCATCATACATCAAATCAAGATCATAAAAGTTATTTTTAACATGGTACCACACTATATGTATCCCAATCTCCTAGCACTTGGACTACATGCCCACACACAATTCCTAAGATGGGGTGCAGCCTTGATGCTTGTATCTTTTGTCCACCATATTCCGATTGTGGCTTAGACTCTAAGTCCACAAAACCCTTACATTTTCACAGAACTCTACCTTTCATGCTGAAATTTCTTAGCTCAACCCATCATTGGGTCATGGATTGATCATAAGCATCTGAAACAAATTTACATAGGGTTCTTATCCATCTCAGCATGCTCGCCAATCGCCTGTAAATATTGAAAAATTTATCTTTCCCAACTATGTGACCTGAGCTTTCATGCCCATCTTGTCATTGTGATGTTTCAAGGAAAAACTTAACCCAAACAAAAGTTACATCTATAAATAAGCATTAATAGTTTCAGTTATGCAAGTGTGCTAACTCCACACTGGAGCACAAATTGGCCTTCTTGTCATTTAATCAACATTAGAAAGCATTATCATTTTTAAGTTAAAGAATTCTCAAAATCATGGTTCACAATTTTATTTTCCCTTTAGTTCAAGTCCAAAAATTTATAACAAAATATTAACTACCATTTCATATGAACCAGGAATGTAATTGCATAAAGTATAATGCTTGAAACATGCAACTGAAAATGAAATATCTAATCACCATCAAGGTTTAAATAACACTGCATCAAGGTTGTAGTAATTGGTTTGTATTGTGCAAGTCACGGCATTGGACCTAGTTAAATCTTCCTGAGCATCCTGGTGTTAGAGTGTCTGCTCAGCAAAAGACAAGATTAAGGATACACCTCCACCAACCTTTTCCCTGTCAATTGACACCACTGACCTCTTAGTGATCCATTTAGGCAAGCATGCCTTTAAGCTACCTTGGCCAAGGATTTAAATGGGTTTCTAATACCCGATCACCATTGCTCGACTTGCCAAACATATTATTTTCCTCAGTTCCAATTCATTTTTATGATTTCGCAAATTTATTCATTTGTCCATTTTATATGGACTACACCATTAGCTCAGCCCTTCCCGGCTATTCTAGATGATTCCCTGGTGTGATTTTTCTAGCTTAAATTGTAAAATACTTAGTTATGCATTATAAATCTCATTCAACATTAAATTATCCGTTCCTCTAAAACAGTGTTGGGCCCAAGGTTCACTATCAAACCCAAAGCTCTGATACCATATCTAACAACCACTTTTCTCGAGTCTTTACTAACAACTAGCATATCAAAGAAATACAGTTATTACTTCATACTCATAGGAAGATAGTTATATCAATTATGTTCATGTGAATGAGATTAACGGTTACAATTTGTTAAACGGAAATTTCATAATTAACAATTGTAGACACCATCAATGAATTTAATAAGGAATTTAAAATCTTCATACCATTAAATTCGAAACTGAAATCCATCCTACGGAAGCCTCTGCAAAACCTAGGTTAGTCCATACATACCACTTGGGGAACAAATAGCTATACCACTTTATCGTAATAACAAATACCATTGTATCATTTAGGGCATCAAATACCACTGTATCATTTAAGGCGTCAAATACTACTGTATCATTTAGGGCATCAAATACCACTATATTGTTTAGGGCATCAAATACCATTGTATCATTTAAGGCATCAAGTATTACTGTATCATTCCCTTTCTTTCTATTGTTAACTATGGCAATAACATTTTCATAATTCAGACCTATGATTTCTTTGGAGGGATGTAAAAACGATTTGCAAACACCCCTATTATAAAGACAGACAAGGGGCCCAAAGGGCACATCTCCCTAGGGGACTGATTGGGAACACAATTTTTTTAATTCACAATCTTTGGACTGTGAAAATGACCAGTGTTTGGGCATTTCTAGAGGCTTGGAAGTCAAAGTTCTCGAGTAGAAATCATAAGGTGAAAGGATGCCCATGGTGGGAATCATCTAGTCAGGGGATTTCCACCAAGCATGACAAAAAATTTCATCCCACTATTAGTCACTAAGCATTAAAATTCCTTCATCCACGACTCTCCAAACCATTTAATTTGTCTTTTATTTTGCATGAGGAAAATAAGGATAAAGAGAAAGGGGGAAATTCCCAATTGGAAGGATTATTGTGGTGGGAATCCTTTGGAGAGACAATTTCCACAATTGGAATCCTCTATCTAGTCAGAGGATTTCCACCAAGCATGATTTAGCTTCCCCTTCAAGAATTTCCAACACTTCCCGTATTATCTATAACAACCACTTTTCTCGGGTCTTAACTAACAACTAGCATATCAAAGAAATACAGTTATGTTCATGTGAATGAGATTAATGGTTACAATCAGTTAAATGGAAATTTCATAACTAACAATTGAAGACACCATCAATGAGTTTAATAAGGAATTTAAAATCTTCATACCGTAAAATTCAAAACCGAAATCTGTCTAGAGATGCCTCTGCAAAACCCAAGTTAGTCCATACATACCACTTGGAGAACAAAGAGCTATACCACTTTATCGTAATAACAAATACCATCAAATACCATTGTATTATTTAGGGCATCAAATACCACTGTATCATTTAGGGCGTCAAATACCACTGTATCGTTTAGGGCATCAAATACCACTGTATCGTTTAGGGCATCAAATACCACTATATCATTTAGGGCATCAAATACCACTGTATCATTTAGGGCATCAAATATCATTGTATCATTTAGGGCATCAAGTACTACTATATCATTCTCTTTCTTTCTATTGCTAACTATGGCAAGAACATACAATTAGAAGATACATTCATTTTCATAATTCACATAAATGAAAGATAGAAATAACAATCCATCAGATAAACCTATCTCTTGCATATAGATATACTTCATGTTTAGTTGAAAGATCAATTGATCTAACTGGTTACCAATTACATCGATGAGAAAAATTACTTTCATCAAAGGAATTAACTAGTTCAATGATATAAATCAGTCCATCATATCTTCTACTTGTAAAAACATCATAAAAGTAAAATACTTGTTACCAGCAAATGTTTGAATGCATAACTCATCTTTGTCTGGTGCATGTCTTGGCATCTTGTGGAGAGGGGAAACATTGTCAAGGGCTTAACCTCCCAACCGCGGACCCTCAAAATATCCCCACATAATCTCATCCCAGAAAGGCCCTCCCTACCCAGAATAGATATGAAGCACCTTGACCATCCACTAAGCATCCCAATACTTAATTCCACCACTCGACTTGACAACCGAATATATGAATTGGACAACATGAGCTTACTTGGACATTCGTAGAGTTTAATTATATATTTTATCATGCTTTAATAGTTATGATATCTGTTCTTCCCTTTGCAGGGATTTCCTCCACCTATTCACCCCTTTCATAGCCATCCAACTGAGGTGAGTCCTAGGCATTTGATCATTTATGGAAACCTTCCATTTGCAGTTCATGGTTGTCACTTAGCCAATACACAGAAGAAAATTAATTACTGGCATTTAGCCATCTTGAGACTCAGGACATAGATTTGTATCATCATATTAAAGGAAAGAATTACAGTTCAAAATATGAGACATACTTCTCTAGATCGATTTGTATCAGTTCACCATACACATTGGTTAAAGAAAATAAAGAAACTCAGCAGTCATGCTCTGTCATTATAAATCAGTTTGCATCGCAAATATGCTTGAGGAAAAACAACGGCATAATTTAAGAAACCAATACTTGCATCATGGTTCTAGTATCTAAATGAGAAGAACAGAAGTATTTACATTTCCTGATTATTGCAAATCAAATACCTAGTAGTCCCAACTGGCAGGCTTCCAAGGTCTGAACCGTGATCTCTGTATAATCGCAATGCTTGGTGTAACATTCTGTGATGAAGCCGAATGGAAAAAGGTGCCGACTAGAAAGAACAACGTCGTATGGAAAGATTTGCAATTCATAAGGAAAGGCAAAGAAAAGATGAATCTCGACTTGGTGAAATAGACATATATAGCTTGAAGCCGCATTCCAAGGTGGCAATTTAAAACAAGACCATCGGGTTCTTGGTTTACCGATTCAATAATACAAGGAGCGCCAAGTGTATTCGACGCCTCACATAGAGAGTTACAAATTTGAAATATTAAAGAGCTCCTTTGGAAAGTTTATTAAAACAGATATCTATAAATATATACATATATGCATATATATGTGTGTGTGTGTGTGTGTATTATTTTCAAAATGATGTCATCACGCTATCATTATGTCCAAGGTCGTGCTTATTAAAATACGTATATCTATATACGTGCGTAATTTGGAGAATTATGATTTATCTTAACCTCATATCCTCTCAATATATATATATATTTGTGTATATATTTAAACATATGTTAATAGAGACAAGCTTGGAGATTTAATATCATGGTGGCATCATATCTTTATACATATATGCGTATAGATATATGTATGTATGTATGTATGACCAACATAGAACAAAGGTAATGGTTTTGAACATGAATTTTGATAAAGATAGCTATATATTTTTATATGTTTGACCAAATAGCTCATGGTATTTGTCCAACGTACACTCTTGTTTGCCTAGTCATTTACCCTTAGACATGGTGATTCAAGATTCATACCTATTTGCCTAGTGATGGTGGTGCCTCTGTACCCAATTCTTTTCTGACAATGCTTCCACCCCTTTGACGTGCTCCCTACAAGGAGATTCTCCACAATTAAATCCTATTACCATAACAAGTTATTAATCATAAACAATCATAACGGCTAAACACCTTTTCAATTCTCATGAATTCATGATTAATTACCATCTTTCCAAAATATCATCATAACAGTTAATTAGCATGCCAACTTCATAAGAGATTATAATGATTAACCACCTTACCATTTCACATGATCTTAACTAATTTCACCTATCATCACTGTCAACAAACTTCACATGATACCTCAGCAGTTATATGAACATTTCAAATGGAGCCAAAAATTGGGATGTAACATTATCAATCAATTTCGCCTTAACTCATCATTCTTCACCTCTAAAATTTTGCTTGGAGTCAATTTTGGCACAAGGTAAAATAGGGGAAATTTTAGTTTGAGATGATTAATGGTGGGAATCCTCTAACCACAGGATTTCCACCAAACATTATTTCCTTGAAATGCCATTACCAAAACTTATCCCATTTTGACCTCTCCTTGACAATTTCTTGCTCCATTTTTCTTCATGATGTTGAGTTCGTGCCTTACACCAAATTTGAGTGCCTTGAAAGGTGGTGGAATTTCAGGCTTTGGAGGATTAATGTGGTGGGAATCCTAAGGAGAGAGGATTTCTTCAGTAGGAATCTTCTAGTTGAAGGATTTCCCCCAAATATAGTTTGCCACTTAGATTGCCAAAACTTGCTATCTTGCACCCTTTTTCAAGTTGTCATGCCTTAGCATGAATTTGGATCAATTTTGAATCGTTGAGAAGGGTGGAAATCCTAAGGAGAGAGGTTTTTGATGGTGGGAACCCTCTAGTCAAAGGATTTCCACCAAGCATGATTACAGTAATTATCCTTAGGAAAATTGACAATTTTCTTTCTCATAATCGTTTAAAAGCACAACTCATCACTAAAAAGGGGCAAATTACAAGTTTGGCTCAAAATCCATCTTCACTTCTTAACCACAAAACCTCTCACCAATTGACTAAAACTTTATTCCTTCCCCCAACTTAGGCAACTAGAATGCCTCAAAATGACACGCAAAACCCCCACACAAAATCCAGGACTTGACAAAACCGAACTGCCATTGCAAGAGCAAAAGGTGAAAAAGGGGGTCTCCATTTGCAATGGAGCAATTGTGTGAAAACTTCACAACAAGTTGGAACAAAGTTTACATGACAAAAATGTTGAGGTGGTGCCTACTCATTTCTAACCAATCAGAGGACTCCAACTAGACAAGTCCAAGTTCAACCAATCAAGTTATTCCAAGTAGACATGTGGAATGCATTCAATGTATTCCCCATAAAAGTTTCTCGTTGGCCTATCCTTAAAAGGATAGGTATTTGAAGAAATGCAAATTTCTCATTTGTTAGCATTCAATGTTTGTAAGTGGTAGTTTCGGAAAACCCTGATGACAATTATTTTAAGTAATCTTGGTTGTTAATCTTAGATCAATCTAAGTTGTCGATTGCACATGAGGCCTCAATATAAGGCTTGCCCATTTAAGGGAGAGTGTTGAGAAATTGTTGTTGAGATACTACCAAAGTAATTTCACATTAATTATTGGCTCGTGATGTATACTTGTCTTACTTTCGAGTGTTGCATGGTTTCCTACTTCCACTTAGAACAGGATTTTATTATGTTGAGTAGTTTCTTATGTTGAGTAGATGAAGAATATTATTATTGATTCACGATGAAACTTGTCTTCATTGAATTCCATCGCAAAGCAATTAACTTCAATTGCTTCATCTTCATTGATTGACATGCTTTATGGTTTTGATGTGCACAAGCAATTTGAAAATCATTTGTGCATCCTTATAAGATAACACCCTCCTTTGTGGAGTTGTTTAAGTTGGCAAAGCACGGACTAGTTTAGTTTCACCTCATCATAAATAGTCTTTAGCACTAGTAAAGTTAAAGATGGAGTTAGCTTAGATATGTAAACCCATATCCGTTTTGCATTCTATTTCAAAATCCTCTTTGAAAGTAATTGAATAGCTCTTGCTTAGGCAAGAGCCTACAACACAACGGTAAATTGTGAGCCTCTTATCTAGGAGGTCTTGGGTTCGAGTCTACTCGGGCTTAATTAATAATACTAATTATTCACAACACAATATACTAATTAAACTTGGTTATGGCCTCTTACCGATCAAAAAAATAAATTGAATAGCACTTGCCAAATTATTAGTCATTTGAAAGTTGATTGAATTCAATGAATAAACAATGTAAGTACCTTCGCGATAACCAATCACATCATTAAACTGAGTTGTGCCTAATACTAAGTCACAAATACGCAGTGTAAAACTTGGGGTCATTTCACTTGATCACAAAATCATCTATATTGTTCAGCATTTGGAGCTTCTTTGTTCAAGAGAGAACTGGATACTTACTATTTTATCCTATACATTGGGCGGTCAAAAAACTCACATCAATAGTTAGTTGTATGTGATGTCTTATACCTAATTTGCTCTAGAACTTGCCCTAGAGTCACAATTGCAAAAAATTAAGGTTACGGTAAAATCTTGCCAAGTAGATATTCCTTTAAATATTGTGATCCTAGATTTGAATCCTACATTCATAACACTAACAACATATATATCCATTCAATCATTAGGATTAGATTACATCATAGGCTATCAATAACATTATGTATGCATATTAAAGATTGGAGGAAGAAAAATGATCGGTCACCCAAAGCCATTTCACACTAAGCTCAAGAGTGGATTTTTGTCAAAGCCCTCCTCTTTGCTTGCTTGGTGGTTTTCTTGTACCTACTTTCCCTATCAATATTTCGTGCTCCCAAAGACATATGCCACCTTGCAGAATTGGGCATTAGGTTGTAAGGGGGTTTCTTAGTCCTATGTAAGTGCCCTCTTGGCCTCCTTGCACAATGTAAGTGCTGTCTTAGCCTCCTTACATGATGCAAGTTCTCTCTTGGTCTCCTTACATGATGCAAGTGCTCTCTTAGCCTCCTCAGATGGCTCCCTTTAGCCTCCTCTTACACCTCAAACCCTTCCTACCAGATGGGCAGCAGACAGTTGGGAGCATATTGTATCATATTATGAAAATTCATCTTTGCATTATCTATTACTCATGAATACATGTATATAGATATATCACAATTACTTGTAAATAGGAAGGATGTCAAAGATGGTCGGTCTAACATAATATCAGCCTACCAATCTGAAGATAGTATTTTGGATGTAAATATTAATCAATCTCTAACAATCAATCTTAGTCATCTTGTGTGCTCTCTATGTTGATTACTTAGATATTCCTTCATGGTTATATGATGATGTAATGGACTATTGAATGTATTTAATTGTTGGGATGATCTGATGCCTTATACTCTGATCTGCCCTTGAATGGGTACCGATTGCTGCTTGTGTACTAATTATTTATCCCTTGATTTACACCACAATGTATCCCTTTCAAAGTTTGGAATGAATCCTCCTTCATACTCTATTGGTGGAAGGGTCACCACCTTTCATAAGGATTGAGTCACCACTTTACATCATTGCTTTAAGAATAATATATTATCCCCCAATTTAATCTCCCTTGGATGTTCTCCTCGCATGAAATTTTCTTTCCCTTATATCCTCCAATATGAGGTAGAGTCACACCTATTCAAAATGGTCACAACCTTTCACAACTAACAGCCTTTGAAAGGGTCACAACCATTCATCCTCTCTACCCTTTGAAAGAGTCACAACCCTTTTTCTTTTCTACCCTTCGAAAGAAGAAGAATCCTTCATAATTGCCACCCTTCGAAGGAATCACAACCCTTCAATGTGTCTTCCCTTCGAGAGAGTCACAACCTTTCATAATTGTCGCCCATTGGAAGAGTCACAACCCTTCATCAATTCTGCTCTTTAAAGAAAGTCACAACCTTTCATTATTACAACCCTTTGACAAAGTTGCAACCCTTCAATTATTGCTGTCCTTTGAAATAGTCACCTCCTTATTTTCTTCCCATTTCTTTCTTCTTACATTAATCCTTCTTTAACTTCTATGCTCTGATCTTTCTTCCTTCCTCCATAATCCCTTTCAAATGAACTCACATCCCTTTTATATCTTATCTTGAAGGATTAACCACTCTTCATTGCATATCTCTTGACCTTTCATTAAACTTAATTTCATTGTACTTATATAATAATATAGTTGATTATTATTATTTCTATTCATGTATTTATTTATTCATCAAATTATTATATTATTAATTTATAAGTAAATCCTATTTCAATAAAGGGGACATTACATTGTTGGGGGTTGTTGTTATTGCTGAACCTATTGTACCGCCACTAAGTGATGGTTGTAACTTTAAGTGGGTTGCAATAGTGCATTCATTAATCTGTATCTTGTTCTGCTCTCTCTTTGAGCAGCACAACTCTTATCTCTTTCCTTTGTTCATACTACCAATAAAAACTTATAAATTAGTGTTATTGACAATTATATTTGCAAATACTGATTTTATGTCTACTTGGTACTGGAATTGTTGTTCAAAACCTGTGTGATTTTGTCATATAGTAATCTTGTGAGTTCAATATTGTTTAACAGTTATTGCAGTAGTTGTTGATTTGGGTTTTTTAGTTTTGCATGCATATCCCTTCTTTGATCCATAATAAAAAAAATTAATGGGTAAAATTATATATTTTATCAATTAATATTCAACAACAGAAGTATAGGTTTAATTGTATATTATCTGCTACAACAGAAGTGGCTGAACCACAAATGTTCAATCAATCAACCCCATCGGTATGCACAAAAATTGAGTGCTCAAAGTCCCCAGAACCTCAAACCAAGAAAATGTGAAAATGCATTTTAACTAGCATTTTACCTGCATTGACATTTTTCCCCTTGTTTTTTTGGGTTTATAAAATCGCAAGAGCTAAACTTGTGAAAAATCGCCTAGCAAAAAAAATAGAGGACTTGTCAACTTGAAGAGTCTTCAAAGAGTTTGCAAACTATGGAGCATTCAATGCTTCAGTACTACATCAACACAATCTCATCATTCTGCCATCTACTCCATTTGTATCAGTCCCCAGAAATCTTCAAACACCGAGCCATGGTTGTTTGAATGGAAACCAGCCTACTTGGAGAGGAAGTCAGCAATGTGATTGCCTTCCCTAAAAATGTGTGTGATTTTGAAATTTTTTAATTTTAATATTTTGCTTCTAATGATGTGAATGAAATCATTCAATTTTCATAAATGCGCTTTCCCATTTGCAATGGCATTGACAACAATTTGAGAATCTCCTTCAAGGTAAAACCAATCAACATTTATCTTCTTTGCCAACTATACTGCTAGGAGGATCACTTTTACTTCTGCATCATTGTTGGTCCCTTCCTCCAGCTTATGTGCTCTGAATGCAATAATGTTACCATCGGCATCTCATGCCACACAACCACCACCAGATGGACCAGAGTTGCCTCTCGATGCCCCGTCAAAATTGACTTTGATCCAGCCTTTATCCAGGTTCTCCCACTTGAACTCATGCCTTACCTTAGAGGACAGATGAACCCATTAATGTCCATAAACGGACAGACTCAATTCATAATAACTTGTGTATATGTGTTTCATCTAATTTCATCTTTGTGTTGTACTCATGCTTTCTCTGTTCTGTTTTTAGATATAAAGAGTGAGCATTTGAGAACTATTAGGTTTTGCCTGTTTGACAAAAATCATTAAACATCTTGCCTTCTGCAAAAAGTGCCGAAAAGCCTTGTGCCATAAACTAAGAGCAGGAAGATAAAGTTTTAATTTAAGTATCACAGAAACCTCAGTAGTTCTAGGTTTATTTTAGTTTTTCTGCATAAGGGAATATTATCATTTCCTTTACTATTAAAAATGGAGTTTCTCCCTAATTTGAAGAAAGATTCATCCTTACACGTTGTTCCATATTGCAGGAAAATCAAAATGCTTATAAACCCAAATCCCAAGCTCAAACCTAAACTGGCAACACAAGTGTAGAACATAAAAAGCTGGTCCATACAACTAGTCCTTCCATAACACCAATTTATATGTTTAGGGATCAAAATAACGGTACTGACTAAAACTTTTGAAAGCAACCAAATGTAGAAATACAAAGGAACCGTGCCAGATTTTGTTGATAGTTCTGAATCAAGAGTATAACAAGTTTAGCGACATGGCTGTTTTCGAATTGAAGATGCCTGGTGCTTTTCAAAACCCATGTCAATTTTGAAGTTATCAAATGCTTATTTTCTCAGGAATAAACAATGGACTTTTAGTTAAACACGGTCACAGAATTACAAGGTTGAGATATGTTTTATTTATTTGAGAATTAAAATACACCAATTATACTCTTTTTTTTAAATCCCGACTACAAGATATTATATGTATGATTTTTACCCTTCATAATGTAACAGGGTGTCAGTAAAACCAAATTATTTCAGAGAATTTTTTTATTACCCCAGATACAAGTAATTCACTTAGTGATCGCCATGTTTATTACCCCTCTCTCTCTCTGTTAATTGTACAGGTGATCGCGCAGGACCTGTGAGGCTGAGAAATCAACTCCAACATACTCGTTCAACATCTTCCATTAATTTTTATCTAAAAGTTGCTTTAACGCAGCAAGTTTATTTTCATTTAACTGACCTGAAACCGCAATATGCCGCTCTCAAAGGTAGGCGGACTGGATTTCAAATCTTTTAAAGCAGACTGCAATGTAGTGACAGCCTCTGCAATCGTAAGAGCAGCAGGCAAAGTATGCGTTCGGCATATCTTTACAGGTGCTTCCGACTCCCCTCCTAGCCCCATAAATACATCATTTTCCTCAATATTTGTGTCTGCCATTCCCTGCAACGGAATAAACCCATTAGACTAAACAACAGTAAATGACGCCAAATGCTTAGAATTCAAGAAGAGAAAATGACACAACCCTCACTTTACATACTGCTCGTTGTGCAGGAATGAAGGTGTGGACGAGATTCGAACCGCTCAGGTGGTTTCCCTCAGTTGACACAAATGTCCCCGGAGCATTCAGGCCTCTGCGTGCTGAAAACGATGCTCGAGGCCAAAAGCTCCGCCTGCGCAACGCTTTGGGTTCGTAACCGGCAGCTTTTGCAAAGTAGAAACGATTGCATTGAACACCACCCAACATTGAAGCTACACTGCGCTTGCAGGACTGTTCTCGCCAGTGTTTTGTGGATTTCAGGAACTTATCTGCTATAACTATCCATGAGGTCAAAGACAATATTGAACAACGGGTGACTCCGTTATTAGCGGGTAGCTGATGGTGATGTTATTCGCCAGTTTCGAGATGGAAAAACAATGATATGATATGATATGTTAGATTTTAATGATGTCTACGAGACTAAAGTAGTCTATGGGACCCATGCAATCACCCTCCCAAGTCAGGAGCCAAACTAGTCAGTTGCAAAGTTTTGGTTAACTTGTCTCTTCTTCTCTGAATTTTGATAATCAAATCCATTGTTCTCTTCACTTGATCTTCGTCAAATAAATAGTTGAAGTCCTTGTTCTACAGAATTTTTGTATAATCAGATCTGATGTCGTTGTAAGCCAAGCATTCCATGACAAAGTGTTGCTCTATCTCCATTGTTCCCATATTGCAGATTAAACATGTTCTGTCTGCCCACTCTTCCTTTGGAACTTGCCATCTACCAGTTTCACATCGCAGCCGATGTGAACTAGTTCTAATTTGTGCCATCAACATTTTTGCTTTCCAGTTAATAGGTGCCCTTATATAGGCCTTTTCATCATGACTAGAAGTGGGATTAAATTCTTTAATGTAATAAGATTTTTTTCGCCCTATGTGTCTTGTCCACAAAATATTGCGAAATTTTTCATTGACAAACTTTTTTATTTCTTTAATGTTATCCGGGCAAGTTTGGATGTTGATATCCCATTTTTGCATCCATTTGTCATTTTGTTTCATCCATGTGCTTTTCCGCCTCGCACTTGTTTTTCCTCTATTACCAACTTGGGCCAACGATGTGTTTCCAGGCTTTGGATTTTCTTTAAATAGATTAGCATTCGGATCAATGCGACGACTTCTAATGGAAAGGAACCCACCTCCACCAAAAGGATTTCATACGAAACTGTGGTCTTGACTTTAAGATTGCATGTGATGAAGTGTTTTTGAATTCTTTCTACTTGCCGCCATTTCTGTTTGGACATACTACCGCCCCACACTTCACATCCGTATAGAATAACCGGAGTGACCAGCAAACCAAACAGAGTTTTCATGGTCGTCCAATCCCATAATTCTGCGTTCCTGCACTTGTTTTGTAAAGACTATAATGCCTTCCAGCCCCCTTGGATCCTTTTCGATCTGCAAGTATCCCAGTTGAGTTTGTTATGAAAATCGATGCCCAAGTATTAGTACTCTTCCACAATCTCAAGGGGGCTATTTTCAAACAGAAACTTGTCTTGTATGCCCCTATTCTTCTTTAGTAAGAAGATCATAATTTTGGTTTTGCTAGTGTTAACTTGCATTCCTACATCATGACAAAATATTTCTAGTGCTTTCAAGTGCTCTTTCAAACTTTTAGCTGTTCTAGCAAGAATTATGAGATCATCTGCATATAAGAGCAATCTTATCACGAAGTGGGCCAGCTGCACCCTCTCACCATTGGTCTTGTTTATCCACTCCTCTAACTTGTCAATATAGAGCCCGAATAGTGTTGGAGAAAGCGGACACCCTTGCTTAACCTCGATGTTGCTGTCAAAATCTTTTGATATCCCTTTTGTCGTTCTGATTTTAGCTTTGACCTGCTCATATAATCTGTAAACCGCTGACCTAAGTTCTTTAGGGACATCCAGCTCTACCATTCTATCCCATAGTTTATTACGTGGCACTGTGTCGAAAGCTTTTTTAAAGTCCATGAAACAAGAAAAAGCCTTGTTTGCCGGAGTGTCCCAAACTTTCTCTATCAAATGCCTAAGAGTGATGTCGTGATCTATAGTAGAGTGTTTCGGTAATTAGAAGGATTGTTTATATCTCCACTTTTGTGGAGTGGGATCACCACACTTGTAGTCCATTTTACAGGGAAACCTTCTCTATTGGCGTTGTTGAAAATCTTAGTGATGTGCAGTGTGAAGATTTCAGCACCCCATTTTAAGTATTCCGCTTGTAGCCCATCTATATCTTGCGCTTTACCAGCAGCTAACCTCCTAATGCTTTGAATAATATCATTTTCGCTGAATAACTCCCCTGTAGTCTCTGTTTCCTTGGTACTACGCTCTCTTAGATCACATTCGTAGAGAGTCTTAGCATATTCCAGCCATTTGGTTCCTGTTATGTTATTCTCTATCTGAGTTTTTCTCTGCTGAAGCTATTTCCAAAATTTTCTGGGGTTGTTTTTACCAAGATTAATGAACTCTATTCTTCTCTTGTTCACATACTCTTCTTTCTTCTTTTTAATCAGTTGATCATACTCTTTTCTACTTTCTTTGTTCATGTTCTTTTTCCAATTTCTTTTTGCCATTTTGCACTCCTCATCAAACCAAGGATTGGCCGAAAAAGTGTTCTTGGCTTCTTTTGTGGTCCTAGATCTTTTACACTCCTCCAATGCTTTAATGATAGTAAGAACAAGATTATCCTTGTCCATGAAATGTTGTTTTTCAGACTCTAGATGGTTTCCCGGAACCCTAGACAGCCGCAAAAGAGAGTTTTGAAAAGTATCATGGTTTTCTTGTGTCATTAAAACTTTGCCAGTCAGAATCATCTTCCTCTTCTGTAAAGGTTTTGGGACAATATGTTGATCTTTAAAGTGAGTAGTCACCCTTATCAAGATGGGGTTATGATCAGATTTTAACTCTATGGGGCAATCTTCTATCTCAAAGTTAATTATCTTTGCGACATAGTCTTGCGAGCATATAACATAATCAACAACACTTTGTCCATTGTGTCTTTTGCATGTGATGCCTCCTGATTTAGGCCACTTTTCCATACCATTGCATATAACCATGTTGTATAGGTAGCATAAGCCTAGTAATTCAACACCAAAATGATTAATCTTTCCCATGCTATCCTGTGAAGATCTTTCCCATTTTTGTGTCCCTTCTTCTTCGAGCCAAACTGAATCTCTACTTTCATTGTAACTCTCCTTAAGATTGAGAGTTTGGTTGTTTGCTGTTCTAGCATTGAAATCCCCTATTAACATTATTTCTCCTAAAGAGCT
This sequence comes from Cupressus sempervirens, assembly GCA_028749045.1. Classification (NCBI taxonomy): domain Eukaryota; kingdom Viridiplantae; phylum Streptophyta; class Pinopsida; order Cupressales; family Cupressaceae; genus Cupressus; species Cupressus sempervirens. The sequence continues at coordinate 148,754,145 of CM053791.1, forward strand.
AAAGGTTGCTATGTCTTTTTTTAGCGCAACGAATGGATCTTCTCGATCCAATCTATGTTTTTTATATATTTTTGAGCCTTTTGGAGCGAAGTAACATATAGTCACCCTTGTAGAAATCTGATTCTCTGTTATTTTTATCCAAATATACTGCTTGTTTACATCTTCTTTCTCTAAGTTTACAAATCTACTCCAAGTTTCTTTTATTAGAACGGTGATGCCTCCATGCCCCTTACCATTATCTATCTTTTCATTCGACAGTGATACCTTCTTATACCTTTCAAAATCTGGAACTCTACATCCATCATGTTCATGAGTCTCGGTAAGCATAATGATGTCATTATCTTTAGCTATCAGCCCTAACCCAGGTCCTCTTCTCCAAGGATAACCTCTACAGTTCCAGCTAACTATAGTTAAATGTTCCTGGGTGGGCCCGAGTTCTTATTTATTGCGTGTGATTTTGTCGCTGATTTGGGCTTTGCCATCTTGTAGCCACGCCCACTTGCCTTTTCCTCTTGCTGTTTTCACTTTTTCCCATTCCTTCCTCCTTTCTTCTTGTTGAGTTACGGTGAGGTCATCATCAAGATATATGTGTGTGCCTCTAAGAAACTTCCTCTTGCTAAAAATATTTTCATCATTTTGAAGTTTGGGGGAAATATTTTTAGTATTAGTTGTGGTTAAGTTCGGTTCAGCTTCTTTGACAAAGATTTAACTATTCAATATTCTAGATGTATATATTTGGGAACAATTTATTCTCTCGTATTTTTTAATATTGACTGTTCAATGCTATATATTTAGTATTACTATATAGTATATATAATACTATATTGAGAAGTTAGGGGTTCATCATCAGCTTGCAAAAAAAATCTGAATTACTAAAACTGGTAGGCTATCCTTAGCCGTTAAAAAGCTATCTTATCTTATCTATATATTTAATATAAAAGATTTTTTTTTTTTCATTTGAATATTTAGCATTTTATCTATATATTTAATAGATTTTGTTCAAAGCACAAAGTCTATTTAATAAAGAAGATTTCACAAGTCACTTTTTATTTTTTAATGTTCACTATTTTATGTATTTTAAATTATATTTATTAATTTTGTGTTTGATTAAATAAATATAACATGTGAGCTACCTATTAATTGTTATTTTTTATTAAATTAGGGTTTTTATTATTTTATTTTAGAGAGATCATATTATGATTTCTGGATTAGAATTTTTTTTTACCAAAGAGTGAGTACATGCATTTGAAAATAAAAGAAAATAAAAATTAGTGGGGTAAATGATTGAGTAAGAAATCGAAAGACCTCCCATAAACTCACAAAAAACAAGCATATAAAATAAATACACCAGAAAGAGGAAATACACTAAGAGACACCCACGAAATGAAAAATACAATAAGAGAGTATGTGTGTATGTGTGTGTGTGCACGTGTGTATGTTTATGTATGTATGTATGTATACATATGTACATGTATATACATATGTACATGTATATACATATGTACATGTATATACATATATACATCTACAAATATAAACATATATATAAATATATACATATACAAACATATACATGTATATACATATACAAATATAAACATACACACAGATATATATATATATATATATATATATATATATATATATATATTTTTATACACATAAATACAAATGTGTGTGTGTGTGTGAGTATAAAGATATATATGCATATTTAACTGGGACAAATGCACATGTCTATATATGCATACGAATGCGCCTATATAAACAAAGGAATTTTAACATAAATAAAAGGATCAATTAGCTCAATTATGTGTGCGTGTATGTAAGTTATCCTAGTATGCAAATGTATAAGGTACCTAGATCCTAAAATATAAGTGCATGTTAGGTAAAGCCCGCGAATGCAAATAAATATGAAAAATGAATATATATTTGTTTGTTTGGAAATATATACATATATAAGTATATGTTCATTTGCGTGCGTGTGTAACATATACACATGTGTGTGCGCGCGCTTATATATGAGTGAGTGTAATGTCCCCATTTTTTGGAGGAGTTAAATTATTTATAAAGTTATCTATAAAAATATATTACAAGATAACTTTATATTTAATTAACTCAATAAAATGATATTTTATAAAATTATTAAATAAAACAATCTTCTAGAGGTTGCTGGAAGAAGCGATGAATAAATGAAAAGGAGGCCAACCTATTGAGAAAAAAAAAAAAAAATAGGCATTGAGGGCTCATTGTCTATCATCAAGATTTATTATTGAATTTTGTTTATGTGTGTTGTGGAGCCTAAGGTTTCTGCAAGTAGTCACAATAGGCCATTGAGAACGAAAACTCTCAATTTGTACACAATTTTGAGGGTGTGAGAGATCACCTGAATTATTGCAGTTGTGGGAAGGATATTTCAGTCCTTTCACTTGTGCTTAATTGCTGATTTGGAGTTTCAAGTGGAGTTGCACTTTCATCATATCATCTTTAGCAGTCAATCTCCAATATCTAATCAATCCAAGTTCTCATTTCAGTTTGTAGTTGTAATAAGTTCTCAATTGTATACAGCCAGTTAGGGTTGTCTGTAATGTGCTAGGTCATAATGTTTCAGTACTAAAAATTGACATATCATTTGTAAAAATATTTGGTTTTCATTGAATGAATACATTGGCACTATTATTTCCTTATTTTAGCAATATACTTTAGTCGTGCATTAAATTTAGGGTTTTGTTTAGTGGCCTATTGGAAAGGGTCATTACAGTGGTATCAAAGTGATTTCCTGCCAGCCTAATAGGGTTACCTAGCCACCACTTAATTTAGATTACAAAAGAACCAACATAACTGAGAATATGGCTGAGAGACATTCTCAAAGCCCATCCAGAAGTGTGCGAGATGATGAGACTTTACAGCAACAGGAGAGGCTTCTACAGTCAATAGAGGCAAGTACACAGGCAATGATAGTTATGATGCAACATTTGATTAGGGAAAATAGAAGGAATAATCATAATAATGACCAAGATGACAGAAACATAGCAGGATCACAACATAGGACACGATCTGGAATAGCTGATAGACCCACACATCCTACATTTAGAGAAGAAACTCCAGCACGCACACCTGATGCTATGGTAACAAATATTGTAGATGAACTCTGACAAGCGAAGAATGAGTGGGATTCATTACCAGAATATGTACAGGATGGATGGACATTTGATAGGTACCTAAACTATAGAGTTGCCAGGCAGAAGCAAGTAGATAAACACAGTGAGTTGCAATAGGTCACCAACAAGTTGGTTTTACCCACATTTGATGGCAGTGAAAAAATGGCTACTCGTGCTTGGATTCATAAGGTGGAGACTTTCCTATCTTTGAAAATGATGACAGAATTTGAAGCACTCAAGTATGTCACTTTACACTTAGATGGGGCAACACATGATTGGTGGACACATGGCATGATCACATTGCAACACAATCAGGTAACCACTTATCAGGAGTTTGTGGATAGATTGATATAAAGGTTTGATAAAAAAAATCTTGAAATTTTTTCTCGGGAGTTAGCCCAGTTGAGACAGTCAGGAGGCTTAGGACAATTTATCAATTACTTCTAGAAGCTTGCAGTGATGGTGCATGACATTTCAGAAAGGAGGCTAGTCATTTTATTCACAGAGGGATTAACTGAACCACTCAAGAGGTGGGTAAAGGCCTTTGATCCTCCCATATTATAGGAAGCCATGAAGAAAACCTGCAGTATGGAACTTGCAACTCCAGCAAACCGGTTTAGTTCAAAGGGTTCTTCATCATTTAGGGATAACAAGGGGAATTCAACAAGGGTAAAGAGAAGGTTAGTGACTCAAAAGACAAGCTAGCTGCACCTTGGGATAAGGATACACTTAATGACTTGCGTAGGAAGAAGCTATGCTTCTTTTGCAAAGGTCCCTATGAGTTTGGTCATGATTGTCCTATGAAGCCTAAGGGGAAGGCTAACCGAGTGATGTGGGCTTATTATGAAGGTTCAGATTCAGACATCTTAGAGCACCATGATGAGGATCCTGATGAGGTAGAGGGTGAACAAGAGGTCGATAGTGCTGAGAAAAAAGAGGCTCCAAAGATACATTTACAGGAGGCACGTTTGTCTAGTATTCAAAGAGAGGGATCTTTCAGATTTTGAGGAGTCTTGGCAAGAAAAAAGATTATTACTCTGTTGGATACAGGTGCCACGCATAATTTCATTGATGCACGATTTGTGGAGAGGCGTGGACTCATTACTGAGGAGTTTGAGGGACTGAGAGTTAAGGTAGCTGATGGATATACTCTTCGTTGTGATAGGATGGTGCGAGATCTACCTTTGCGCCTGAACAACTATGAGTTTAAGGCAGACTATCATGTGGTCAACATGGGTGACATGGACATAGTACTTGGGATGCAATGGCTACATTCTTTGAAGGAGGTTACCCTGAGATTGGAGGATATGGAGATATTATTCGTGGTGGATGACAGTACTCATGTGCTGAAGGCTATCCATAATGGTGATGTTAGGACTATCTCATTTAGGTGGTTAGAGAGATTAGCTAGGCATAATAATATAGAGTGGGCAGCAATATGTGCCTTGATGCCTACCCAGGGGGAGCAACATAAGACTAAATATCATCCAGATATTCAGAAATTGAGAATCAAGTATGGGAAGGTATTCAGTGAGATTCCACTAGGAAGGCCACCAGACAGAGGTATTGAGCACATTATCGAGTTGGAGGAAGGTGCTACGCCTGTCATGATCACACCACCCAAAATGACTCAAAGATGAGATCGAGAGGACCATCAACGAGTTGCTAGTAATGGGACACATCAGATCAAGTAAGTCACCCTTTGCATCTTCTGTTGTTTTGGTAAAAAATAAGGATGGTACTCTACGAATGTGTATTGATTATAGGGTGTTGAATAAGAGAACTATAAAGAACAAGTATCCCATCCCACGCATCAATGAGCTAATAGATGAATTGCATGGGGCTTGTTATTTCACAAAAATTGATTTGAGATCAGGCTATCACCAGATTAGAGTTCGAGAGCAGGATATTGAAAAAATTGCTTTTAGATGTCATTACGATCATTTCAAGTTTGTAGTCATGCCTTTTGGGTTGACTAATGCACCTACCACTTTTCAGTCCACTATGAATAAGGTCTTCCACCATCAGTTGAGGAAATTTGTGCTAGTGTTCTTTGATGATATTTTGATCTATAGCAAGACATGGCAGGAACATTTAGAGCACTTGGAGATAGTATTAAGCATTTTACAGAGCGAGTCCTTGTATGCCAAGGAGTCTAAATGTGATTTGGGGATGACAGAATTTTTGTATCTTGGACACATCATTAGTGCGGAAGGAATGTGAATGGATCGTGAAAAGATCTGTGCTATTATTGATTGGCCATCACTAGAGAACCTTACACAGTTAAGAGGGTTCCTTGGTCTATGTGGATTCTATTGCAGGTTTGTTAGTGGCTACTCACGACATGCAGCGCCCATGACAGATTTGCTAAAGAAAGGGGCATTTGTGTGCACTCGAGAGGCATAGGAGTGTTTTGTGTAGTTCAAGGAAATAATGACTATATGCCCAGTATTAGCATTACCTGATTTCACAAAGCCATTTGAGCTTCAATGTGATGCTTCTGGAGAGGGAGTTGGTGTTGTACTCATGCAGGACAAGCATCCTATAGCTTATGAGAGTAGGAAACTCAGAGGGGCTGAGAGATCATTCAACATATATGACAAGGAGATGTTGGCCATCATGCATGCCTTGGCCAAATTCAAATAGTATCTTGTGGGCAACAAATTTTGTATTAAAACTGATCATAGTAGTTTGAAGCACTTTTTGGGACAACGGGACCTGAATGATCGTCAGCAAAAGTGGGTGAGTAAGTTACAAGCATATGATTTTGATATCACATATGTTAAGGGGACATAGAATATTGTTGCAGATGCTTTATCCCATAGGCCACACCTCACTTCTATGATTCAGATATTAGAGGATTGGTGACACTTGATTGTAGCAAAATATGCCAAAGACACGTGGGCCTCTGTTATAGTGGAGGGGACAACAATCGACACCAGATACACTCTCATAGATAATTTGATCATTTACAAGAACAAGATTTACTTAGTCCCAAGATCGAAAGTGAAGCAGTTGATTTTGAGAGCATTCCATAATTCACCTACAGCAGGCCATCCTAGGTATTTCAAGACTTACAGGTTAGTGCGGGAATGGTTCACTTGGAAGGGACTTAAGGCTGATGTTTTGCAGTATGTGCGAGAGAGTCATGTTTGCCAGCAAAACAAACAAGAGCACACTTATCCAGCAGGGCTCCTACAGCCACTTCCTATTCCTAATAGGAAGTGGGAGTGCATCTCTATGGATTTTATTACGTGCTTGCCCAGGGCCCAGGGGCGCGATTGCATCTATGTGGTGGTGGATAGGCTAACAAAATATGCTCACTTCTTCCCTATCACTACTACATACTCAGCCACTCAGGTGGCAGAGGTTTTCTTCAGGGAGATTTTTAGATTACACAATTTGCCTTAGAGCATTGTGAGTGACAAGGACAGCCGCTTCATGAGTCACTTTTGGCAGGAGATATTTCGATTGTGTGGCACTGAGCTTACACCTAGTACCAGTTATCACCCACAGACTGATGGTCAAACAAAGATGGTAAACAAATGGGTGGAAGGGTATTTGAGGAATTATGTGGCAGATCAACAACGAGCTTGGGTCAGATGGATATATCTCTGTGAGTATTGTTACAATACTACATATCATATGACTATACAAATGACACCCGTCATTGCACTTTACGGTTATGAGGCACCTAGTTTCTTAGATTTGTTGTTGGGAGACAGTCGAGTACCCTGTGCAGGTGAACTATTACAAGAAAGTAAGGATATAGTTGCTACTCTTAGAGACAACATTGCTAGAGCTCAAAACTAGCAAAAACAATATGTAGGCAAGAAGAGGACTGAGCATAGTTTTGAGGTAAATGATATGGTTTACCTCATGTTACAGCCATATAAGCAGTCCACTCTCAAGAAGAGTGGTACAGAGAAACTCAAGCCACGCTATTATGGACCATTCAAGATCATCAAATGAGTTGGTGAGGTGGCTTATGAGTTGGAGCCTCCCACATATAGTAGACTGCACAATGTGTTTCATGTATCATGCCTCAAAAAGGTGTTGGGTCAGAATGTGATGCTTTTTGCAGTATTACCTGCCTTGGATGATGAGGGGAAATTGATCTTAGTGCCAGAATCCATTCTGGATAGTAGAGAGAAGCAGCTTCGCAGGAGAGTAATCAGAGAGTATTTAGTTAAGTGGAAAGATTTACCTGTTGAAGATGCTACTTGGGAGGGAGAAGTGATTTTGCAGCATCCAGCATTAAGATTGCTTGAGGCCAAGCAATTTTAGGAGGGGCGGACCTGTAATGTCCCCGTTTTTTGGAGGAGTTAAATTATTTATAAAGTTATCAATAAAAATATATTACAAGATAACTTTATATCTAATTAACTCAATAAAGTGATATTTTATAAAATCATTAAATAAAACAATCTTCTAGAGGTTGCTGGAAGAAGTGATGAATAAATAAAAAGGAGGTCGACCCATCAAGAAAAAAATAAATAAATAGGCATTGAGGGCTCATTGCCTATCATCTAGATTTATTATTGAATTTTGTTTATGTGCATTGTAGAGCCTAGGGTTTCTGCAAGTAGTCAGAATAGGCCATTGAGAACGAAAACTCTCAATTGGTATGCAATTTTGAAGGTGTGAGAGATCACCTAAATTATTGCAACTGTGGGAAGGATATTTCAGTCCTTTCACTAGTGCTTAATTGCTGATTTGGAGTTTCAAGTGGAGCTACACTTTCACCATATCATCTTCATCAGTCAGTCTCTAGTATCTGATCAATCCAGGTTCTCATTTCAGTTTGTAGTTGTTAGAAGTTCTCAATTGTATACAGCCAGTTGGGGTTGTCTGTAATGTGCCAGGTCATAATGTTTTAGTACTGAAAATTGACATATCATTTGTAAAAATATTTGATTTTTATTGACTGAATACATTGGCACTATTATTTCCTTATTTCAGCAATATACTTTAGTCGTGCATTAAATTTAGGGTTTTGTTTAGTGGCCTATTGGAAAGGGTCATTACTCTATGTGTGTGTGTGTGTGTGTGTGTGTGTGTGTGTGTGTGTGTGTGTGTGTGAATATACTTATATGCATATATAGGAGAACACCAAAAATAAGAAAAAATGAGAAATCAACAAAAAGGAGGAAAGTGAGAGCAAGAGCCAAAGAAGCACCTAGCAGTGTTGGAAATATATTCTTAAAATTCATTGAGGAAAATATAGAAAGTGAATGTGTTGAAAATATTTTATGTATCATTTTTACATTTGACTAACAATATTCATCTCGATGCAAGAGCATCTAGCGGTGTTAGGGCCCAACCATGCATTACCCAAAAATATGTCTAATGATAGTTTTTGTTTGATGTTTTTGCATTTCTAAATACCCATTTGGGCAAATTAGAGATTCCAACCCTTAGATTTTCACGATCACTTTTCAAAGGCATCCTTTCAAGAACACGTGATAATATAGGAAAACGAGTTATTTTGTAGGAGGGTCATAATTATAAAGAAATGGAAGGTATGAGTTTAGGGGAAGGTGGTAATTAAATTTTAAGCACTCTAAAAAATGAATCAGGTCGACGTGTTTCATCGTTTGAAAGTTCTTACATTTTAAAGTTGTCTAAAGACCTCCTAAAAACCCTTTGGAGTCAAATTTGAGGCACTAAATGGTCTCGTGCGACACTAAAACATCAGGACCATAGCATTGTAGAGAACTTAAAAAAAAAATTCGATGGTGTGAACAATTTGTCAATCGGACTATTGGATCAAAAGATATGCTTCTCAAAAGTTGGACCATTTTTTCTAGAACCTTCTATTTTTGCACCTAATTCTAATTTCAATTCTAGATCTTCTATTTTGGCACCCCGCCACCAAATTTTATTCAAGGCCCTAACCCTAAAATAGGTTATTTTAAGGCCCAACTTTGTAGTGAACATGAAGTTTTTAGGGAGTTGTGGGAGAAGGTATTGAAGAAGGATTTTTCACCAAAATATAATAATATTGTAGCCCATGGGGCATATAGTTGGGTCTATTTAGACTGCAATACATACATAATAACTTCTTATTTTAGATAATATCAATTTCTTTTTATGTTGCATGCATTTGTGCCCTGAGTTGTGCCCTCATCACAACTTTCTCTAGCAAATCAAGGTGCAAAGCTCTTGCCCATATCTCCCTCACATTATACAACTAATAGTTCCTCTAAAAAATTAACACCTAATCTGAATATCTAATAAATTTTCAAATTTTTTTATAGGTTTTGTAAACATGTCATACATTGCACAGATGCGTTTTTAAATTTAAAAAATAAATCTATTAAGTAAGTATTGTATAAACATTATGTATTGCAAAAGCATTTTTTACTTTGCCAATGTAGATTGTAACTTACATCAATTCATGTCCAACTTTGTCTTGCATTTCCATGTCAAGTGAATTATATTCAAAATAATTAACCAAAACAAAAACAATTTTCAATTCTTTGAAATTTTTTTCCATTACCTAATGATATATAACACAAAGCATATCTAACTAGTGATGTAATCATTGTACCTTATTCATGCAAGTGTTAGTTTTAGTTTGTGCACTATTGATTTTGTTCTTGGTCTTCCAAAATTTCTTAATATTATTATTTTTAAACAGAATTTAAATATAAATTAATGCCATATTTGATTTGAAATGTTATTGTAAGTTTGAATTTTAAAATAAAGTGTTTCTTGCCAAGCATGTGACATGTGTAAAAAATGCATATTCCCTCTCTAGATGTTTTTTACTTATTCTCTTCTTAATTAAGCTCATCATGGTTATTAGCTCATTTGCTCATGATAGGAATTCATTTTAATATGGTCTCTTTTTTATAAAGGGTACTTCTTGAGTGATGTTTGTATGTATATAAGTTTTAGTCCCTCCTCTTATAGGCAGGTAAGTGACATTTTCAATTGAGCACTAATATATTGATTTTTTGAATATAAGGATTAAAATGTTGGTCATTGGGTATAGTGTTCATATAGTATGGGACATCTACATTTCCAAAAAATAAATTCCTATCATTTTGTAAAATTATTTGATCGATTGGCTATAGTTTTCCTTGTGTTTTTTTAAATTTTAATGTGGAAAATTAGGGAAAGAAAGACTCCACATGTGTTATGTATGTATACATGTACTTGATAGTGCATTGTTTTAGGTGTTGCATTTAATAGATGATGATTTTTTTTATCAAAATTAAATTTAATGGGATTTGTTTTGAGTCTTATTATTTGCATAATCATATGAACAAGGCATCACAAGGAGCAAAGTGGCAACTAAGCAAGAGGTAGCAGATGGATTTGAGTTGTGATGATTTTTTTTTGGTTTTCTTACTTCATTTATGTGTGGCATGACTTGATATTCAAAGTATCAATTTCTATTGTCTAGCTACCAAAGTTGTTTATGTTTGGTTCTTGGTTTGGCTATGCCAAGTCAAATATGTTTTAAAAGTAGTTGTAGAATTCGTTGGTACAAAAAAAATGGATTAGAATTGTTCGCAGTGACTAAAATGAGATGGTTTTATATCCTTGTACAATGGTAAATTCACATTCACTCTATTCTACAATTTTGATCATCCACAATGGCTATTTCATGACTTTTACAGGTTTTTAGTTTTAAGAAAATTGTGAATCAATATTGTTGTCAATGATCAAAATGAATTTGGTTTAAAGGTGGGTTAGATTGTAGGGAATTGTTGTGTTTTTTCTATAATTTTTAGAGTTTTGAGTACACTTATTTATGTAGCCTTGTTTATTAAACAAGGAATTGGAAATGATAGATCAAAGTTTAAGAAAGGGTTGGCATGGTGCTTAGAAGTAAAAGGAAATAGCCAACCAGACTTATAGAGAGAGGCTAAAACTATAGGGTTTTATAATTCGATGTAGTTGTAAACCTTTGTTGAAATTTGATTTTGGTTTTGAAATTTTTTTGTTTTCTTTTGCTATATGTTTGTTTAAACTTGGCCCTATGCTTGGTTTTCTTATGTCCAATTGAGTGTGATTGGGTTGTTGGATGTTATTGGGATTTTTTTAGAGGAGATTACATTATACTTTTTGGCATTAATATCTTGTCATTGATGTCAAGATATATCTTCTCCTCATAATGTTGATTGTCTATTCTATAGAGAGATTGGATTAGTATGATTTTTATTTTATCAATTAGATGGTGTGCAATTGCATATGGAATCTTGGATGTTTATATATGATCATTCTTAGATTCTAAATGTTCATGTTATGATTTGTGTGAGTTATGAGTTGATCATACTTCTGGTGTATAGCCTTTTATAGTTATTTTAGTTATGACAAAGTTGTGGTATTTGGATCAATGAGGATTGGTTATGCAATGTTTCATGTTGCTAACCTGGTGGTATGCTAAGGACTTGGATAAGTGTCCTTAGGTGGATTATTTCATTATTTTTCTTTTATAGCTAATATTGCCTGGTGATGTTCATGATAAATAATGCAGAGGTGTTCTTGGATTCAAAGTTAGAGATGTTGTTGTTTCTATTGTGATATTTAATAATGTTTGTCATTTTTATTAATGGTATTCTATTATTGTCATTGTATCATGTTGGCTTATGTGATCAAATACAGAAGATTTCATGAATCATGTTGTTGTATTCATGGTTGACTTGACTAGTTAGCATGTTGATTTGGATCAGTAGATCATGTTACAGATTGAAGCATGTTGGATATTATTTATTTGGGTCCTACATGAATCTTAATCAACATGTATTGGATAACATGGTCTTTGTGACATATTATTGTGGCCATGGCCTTAATCTTGGATGACTCAATTTTATGATGATACATTGTATAAAAGGATGAAAATATTTTGTATTCAGAAGTAAATGATGATGTGATAAGTATATGAGATGCAAAGGTGAGAAAGTTTGTTGTGTCTATGATTGAGAGAATAGGTATGAATGAAATATATTGAGATGGAATATTGATTTTCTTCATTGGATTTGTATTGGCATCTCAAATATGCTATTAGATAGTTCATAATTCAGTGGGATTTTGTCCATAGTGGAGTTTTATCCATCTAATGGTTTACACCCTTGTTTTACTCTTGGGATTGTTACCCTCTTTTGTTTCCTTGAGAAAGGAGATCTAGGTAATATGCTTGAATATATGTGCATTTTCATTGTACCTTTAATAGGGTTTATGTGTTAATATATTATCTAGTGGATTTGATCCCCACTATGGTTTTTCCCTAACAAGGTTTCCAAGCAACAAAAAAATGGTGTAATATGTTATGGACATGTTTCTTTCTTTGCATTAATGTTTATGTTTGATATCTAAGATGTTTTAGTAATGAATGGTTTTATGGATCAAGCTTTATCATACAACTAATTCCCATGCTCAATCCCCTCTCAATTAAGATTGTTGCCTAGGTATTCCTAGCAATTGGTATCAAAGCTTAGTATTCTTTTGGAAGCTTGACCGCATGAGGAGATTTATGATGGCAGTCTTTAGAAGGGAAAACATAATTTTGATGGAACCAATTATGCTTTATGGAAAGGAATAATGATTACTTATTTGATCTGAGTGGGAATGGAATATTGGGAAGTTAAAAAAGAAGGGTTACAAGGCTCCTACTCATGTAAATTGATTGTACTGATGAGAAGAAGGAATTTAAAAATAAGAGGAAATCCATTGAATCATTATACAATACCTTATCAAATCCAAAATATACAAACATCATGGAATTGGAGATTTCTCATGCTATATAGGTTAAGTTGGAGTCATTGCATGAAGGATACACTTATGTGAAGCAAATGAAGATGGAATGTATCAAAGGAAAACTTAAATCCTTAAGGATGAATGAAGATGAGAAAATTAGTTCATATACATGTAAGAAGTGAAAGAGTTTGTTTGTATAATTATATGTGTTGGTAGAACCATGGATACAAATGAAATTGTTTCAAAGATAATGATATCCTTACCTCCTCATAAAAACAAAGTTTCTACAATTGAAGAAATCATAAAAATATCCAAGGTGAACAAAGACTCATTAGTTGTTAAGTTATCTACTTTGAGATGACTATATTTGGTGATAATTTGCCCAAAGTAGAATTTGGAATTAAAGATATTATTATAAGGATAAGAAAAAGTATGAATATAGTTAAAATTTTGCAAGTTTTTCTTTTTTAAAGTTTGGATCAGGATATGCTAAGGACTTGGAGTAGATTAAGAAGAAAGGAATATGGAAGAGTTGGGAACCTTTATTGCAAAAAGAATATCTAAGGTTGAAAATATATGTGAATGGAAAATGCCTTTAAAATTATTTTCATGTAATAATATTGGTCATTTTGCCAATAGATGTCTACAGAGAATATTGAAGCACAATCTTAGAAGATATCATAAGAGGTGTTAGTATGAAAGTGAAGGTGTGTTTGATCATAGATATGAGAGGACTAAAGATGACTTTGTAATCATTGATATTATATATTAGATATCTACTTGTATAAATGAATAAAATGCCTTGATTGCAAATGTTGGGAAGAAAGATAAATTGGTGATTGAAAGTCGATGTTCATGTTACATGAAAAAATATAAGAATGAATTTGTAAAGTTCAATAGGTGTAAAGGTCATATTGTTAGATATGGTGATAACACTTCTTCTTTGATCAAAGGAAGAGGTTCTATTACTCTCGATGGTAAGAATAATTCTTGTGATCTATATATTGAAGGATTAAAGCATAATATTTTGAACTTGTTGACAAAGGTTATAGTTTACAATTTAATGATGGAATATGCACAATAGCTAATAAATATGGGAAAGAGATTACATCAGGAACAAAGAACATAGGTAACTTATTTTATTTGAATAACATGGAATAGATGTTTGATTACATAGATTGATGATAGTTGGTTATGGAATAAGAGATTTTGTCATGTAAACTTTGATAACATTGTAAAGATAAGTTCTACAATTATTATAAGATATCTACCTATATTTTTGAACCTTACTAAAACAATATGTAAGGAATGTCAGTTGGGAAAGTTAACAAGACCTACATTTAAGAGAAAGACACATTTTTCAAATGGGATGTTAGATTTGGTTCATAGATATTTACATGGTCAGGTATAAGAACCCAAAGGTACTATGGAGATAAGTATTTGATTCTTTTTTTTTTTATGATTATTATAGAATGATGTGGGTTGCACTCTTGAAGGAATAATCATAAGCTTTTGATAAATTCAAAATCTTGAGAGATATGGTAGACATTGAAATAATATTGATTTTGAATTGACCAAGATCAAATAGAGGTGAATAATTCACTTTTGATGAGTTTACTACTATGAAGAGGATGAGATAAAGAAATACATGTCAATCCCCCAAAACCCCTTTATCAAAATGGGACAACATAGCAAAGGAATAGAACTATCCTTAACACATCAAGGACCATAATGTTGGAAGGAAAAGTACCACAAATCAATGAAGATAAGAAATTAGTCTTGCATTCTACACATTGAACATATTTTAGATTATACATGATATAGGGAAGACAACTTATGAGATATGGAATGGGGATGCTCTAATTGTTACAAAATTTAGAAACTTTTGAGGCAAATTCCACACTAAGAGACATGTTAATATGGGAAAGATTGATTTTATAAGCGATGAAGGAATATTTCTTGGTTATTCAACTAAAAACAAAGCCCTTAGGTGTTCTAAAAATTAGTTAAGGAAAATGTTTGAAAGTGCAAATGTTGAAGTTGATAAAAGGTATTAGATATAGGGGAGATCTTGTTGTTATGATTTAGATGATGAAGAAGAGAATAAAATTGTGCTTGTGCAAAATCAAAATCAAAATAAATGTGGATCAGTTCAATAGGTTGAAGAAAGTTGTGACAACAAGGTTACTACACAAGAATCTATAATTTAGAAGACCCTGGGATATGTAAGGCTAAATCATTCAGAAAAATGGATTATTGGTGATAAGTTTTGGGTGGATATTTTGTAACTCACAGTTCGTGCAAATTTAGTCACAAAATAGGTAGACCAGTTACAACATGTGAGATAGAGTCTCTCCTACCTTTAAGGGAAGGCTTCCCTTTCTCACCATTCCTTAGATCAACTCAAGGAAAGCAAGAAGTTAAGAGATGTGTTATAACCTGGTGTTACTAATATTCTTTCCTCTTTCTTTCAGGAAAGAATCCACTTATGCGTGGAGTGAGTAATGGTAAAGTTGGATCTCTTATAATACACTTCTATCTAAAAGATGGAAACAGTGCTACCAATACCAAACACCAACTCAAAGGCTAATTGAGAGTGTATTGCCATAGATATACATCTAGTTTTATCTATTCTATTAAAAAAAAATCTATCATCGAGGTGCACAAACTTCTATAAGTAAAGAATTTAAAACTATTTGTGTTAATTTGAGACAATAATATAAGCTACAGTCACAACTTCTAGTCTATATATTACTACAATTTCTCCCAATCAAAGCTTTGGCTCCAAGTATTTCTTATATTCAATATGCTTTATTAAATATACAATAATAACATGAATGAAAGATAATAGGAATAAATCATAGTCACAACTTCTAATTTGTTCTATCGCAATTGTTTCCAATCAAAGCTTTGAATCCAACTACTTCTTTCCATTCACTTTTCTTTCAAATCTACACTACACAATCACAGTTTTGCTTGCATGAGTTTGGTAGAGCTTTCTACTATAATAAAATATGATTTTTACAATGAGGGGGAATTCCTTTATATAGGAAAAAGGAGTGAGAAAAAGAAGGAGAAAAAGGTGGGAGAAACTCAACCACATTAACTAAGTCAAATTAGGAAAGGCGATTTATTGGATTACATGCACCGAAGGATCATGTAATTAGATTACATGCAATTGGATTACATGTGATCTATCTTTTGCAACTACAAAACTTAAAATGCCCTTGAAGAAAAAGTCAAAACTTCTAAATCAACCCTATACATTATCAACAAATGCCTTATACTCGATGATGCAATCGTGGATGGTTTCCAAATCGGGAGTTCTTATATTCCACATTACTACATTCTCTTTGATGAATTGTCGGTTTTAATTTGAAACTTGATGTAATCAATTTTTTTCTTATTTTATAGTTATGAATTCTTCTTTATTAGATTCACACATTTTGGAGTTTCTGACACTTTGAGAACCTTCTTAATGATGTCCAGATGTAAACTTAGGATAACTTTCCCATCAACATCTTCAATTAATTTCTCCCTCTCCCATTTTTTAAAGTACTTTGGTGCATTTCCACCTGAACTGAGATGCTAGGCCCACCATTCAAAAAGTGGAGACCAAATAAATATTGCTTCTTTTAATTCAAAGCATTTCTTCTTGATAGGATGTCTCAATTATTTGAAGAAATTATGACATATATTGACTCAAAGAGTTCATTTTCGTTAGTAAAAATAATGGTCAGTATACATAGGGGTAGGGGAATCAATATAGGTACTACTTTCAACTTTTTAGTCTTTACTACACTTCACACTAGGCTACAAGTTTCTACTGGACAACTTAACTAGTCAAGATTAAGTAAACAAAGAACATGAATTGCAACACATAACACAATATTTATCTTGTGGAAATCTTATTAGGGTAAAATCCATGGTGTATGATTTAATCCTCACAAAACTTGCACTCTTCTGAAGTGTACCTAGTCAAGAGCTTATCTATGTTATTACAAAGATATTGTTAGAGGGATTTTGATAAGACCTATTAAAGTCTTGCCCTATTAGGAGTAGTCTAGTTAAAGGATTTATGAACACAAGTTAATATGTCACCTTGTTAGGGGATTTGATACAAAGAACCTATTAGGGTCTACCCTTAATAGAATTTACTATTATAGAGATTATTAAACAATAAGAAATGATCTAAAAGTAGCTACTATACTTAGCTTGAAATAGATCATTTGTCAGCTCTTTTGATCTATTTTGAACTATGCTTTGCCTTCTCTTGGCTCTCCAACTTTACACTTGATCACTTGTGTGCTTGGATCTACTTGCTCTTGCACATGATCATAGTCATGTTGTTTTAGCTTACTAGCTTCTCCTCAACATATTCATTAACTCTTTGGTGGTGACTTCTCTCTATCACTCTCCTTCACACTCTGAGATTACTCTTGGCTCGACTCTCCTGGCTCTCTGGATAATCACTCAATAATGTAACCTTTTCTCTTTTGAGTATGTTTGCTTTTATAATTCCTTATTTGTTGGCTTTGAAGACCTAATCTATGAATTCAAGATTTGAATTATCACCCCACTTCTATCTTGACTTCCCGTAGAAATAATATGCCACTCTCGTTAGATGTAGAATGTTCGTACATGAGTCACAAGTGTTATGTGTCCTTGATAACTTTCTCTTGTTGGAAAGAAACCAAATTTTAATTCTCCTGACTATTATTTGACATGTTATCCCATCACCATTAAGTGCAACGATGAGTGCACTACTACCCTTGTCATGACATAACATTGTTGACTTGGCCAAATCCTCTTGTATGGTCATTGATTGAACTGCTCTCCTTTTTATTCTTCTTCTCATATTTTCTTCACTTAGCATGCTTTCATCTTGAATCCCTTTAATTAGTTGTTTGATTCAATCAACTTAATGTGGTTCATTGATGCAACAACATATTCTACTTTAGTTGTTGACTGCGATATGCAGTTCTACTTCTTGCTGGCTCATGCAACCATTCTTCCTTCTAGAAAGAGTGTACCACTAATAATGCTCTTTCTATCATTTGTGTTCCTCTTCCAATCAACATTAGTAAGGACATAAAGATCAAAGTTTCCCTTGCAAGGATACCATAGGCAATACTCTTCAGTACCCTTTACATATCCAAAGATCCTCTTTACAACCAATGTGTGCGACTCCTTTAGGTTGGCAGTAAATCTGGCTACTATTCCAACTACTTGGGTTATTTTTGTTCTATTTACTTTAGGGGTTTCATCCTCTTTTTATATCTTGCAACCATACTCCATTGGAGTGCCCACCGATTTTGCTTTCTCTATTTTAAATATTTTCAAGATTTCCTTCACATATTTGGTTTGCCCTATGAAGATCCCTCCTTTCAATCAGGATACTTATAGTCCAATGAAGAATTTTATTTCTTTGATCATAGACATCTCAAACCCAATCTTTATGGCTTCAATGAACTAACCACTTACCTTTTCATCTCCTCTAAAGATGATGTTGTCAACACATAATTCTACAATCAACAAACTTGTGTTTGTTTCTTGCTACCTGTATAAATTGTAGTTGTCACTTATTTTTGCAAACCCAATCTTTATTAGGTATAAGTGTAGTCTCTTATACCATTCTCTAGGTGCCTATTTCAATCCACACATGGATTCTCTTAGTTTGCATAGTTGATTTTTGCCTTGTTCATTCACAATCCCTTTAGGTTGCTCAATGTACACTTCCTCTTCTAGAACTCCATTTAGAAATGCAAACTTTACGTCCATTTGTACACTATAAAGTTCTTGTAAGATGAAAATTCTAGGAGTATTATAAATCCTTCTATTTTGACCATCGGTGCAAAGGTTTCTCCATAGTTTATGCCTTCTTCTTATGCATATCCTTTGCAAACAAGAATGACCTTATTTTAGACTACCACTCCATCCTTGTTCATCTTGTTTTGGAATACCATTTTGTACTAATGACATTCTTGTCTTCTAGTTAGGCAACCAAGGTACATGTATCATTCTTCAATATTTGATCAATTTCCTCTTCCATGGCCTTTCTCTAGTCTTTGTGTTTTAGAGATTCCCTTGTAGCTTTTTGCTCCTTGTGTTAGAGAACATTTACTATCTCTCTCACCTTTCTCTTGGTCATCACTCCAACATCCTTATCTTCAATAATCTTGTCAGTTGAGTGGTGCCTTCTCACATACTTTTCTAGCACCTATTATCCTTTAGGTTCTTCTGCTCTTTGTTCTTCATGTTGAGCTCCTTCTTCTTGAGCTAGTACAATTTATTGTATAGGTTTCTCTTCTACCAACCCTCTCTCTATTGTATCACTTAGAGGGATGTATTCAAACTACTTGTAGTCTTGTTGTTCCTTTTTTCTTTCTTCCTCATTCTTTTCTGAGAACTCATCTACCCTTACATTAATAGGCTCCACAATATTATTTTTCCAAAGGTTTAGGCACTAGTATTCTCTACTTTTGGTAGAGTACCCTAGAAGATACCCTCATCACTTTTAGGCTCAAACTTTCCTAGGTGCATTTTCTCTTGAATACCTTGAAATAGATGATGGATGGTGTGACCAAACTAGAGCTCATAGGGAATTTTATTTGTTCCCTTCTTCACTTGTACTATGTTCAATGTGTATACAGTTGTTCTTATAACTTCTTTCCACTAGATTAATACAACAATGTTTTAAATCATTAATCTTCTAGCGCAATCTATGAGGGTTTTATTTCTTCTTTCAATGACACCATTTTGCTAAGGTGTCTTGGGAGCTAACATTTTTCTTTTTATTCCATGCTCCTCATAGCAACTTTTAAACTCTTGTGAGGTGAAATCACCTCCCCGGTTTGATATCAAGCACTTCAATTCTCTAGTAGTCTCCCTTTCCACTTTTGCCTTGTAGACTTTGAACATGTGGAAGGCTTCCAACTTTTCCTTTAAGTAGACAATCCATATCATTCTAGAAAAATCACCAATGAATAACATGAAGTATTTGTCACAAAATACACTCTTTATTATTATGGAACCATAGAAGTGTTGACATTATAGTCATGTTTGTTATTAGTGACACACACTTATTCAGATAGATAGTATATATCAAGCTTATTATATAATTAACAGTGTTGATCAAGCATTTCAGGCTTTACCAAATTCTACAGTTGCTACCGAGTTCAAAGAACATTATTTAGTTTGTGCCAAGCATTTTCTACCATGATGGTGATCAGCAATGTAAACCAAGTGTCTTAGTGTTTACTAAGTTCCTCAGTACAAACTGAGTTGTGTAGTGCTTACTGAGTTCACAGTTATAGTGATGTGAATCTAGTATTGATGGAGCCACTCAATGTTAACCAAGTGATTTAGTTTATACCAAGGTCATTGTGATAGCATTGACTAAGGTATGTAGTGTGAACCAAGTGATTCAATTTATATGCCGAGTTTTACAGTATTCATTGAGTCACCAGTGTAGACCGAGTTTAGACTACTTGGAACTGATAAGTATGGATTGAGCTTGTACATCCATCAAATGCATGATGATCTCGAGCATTGACAGTAGATGCCAAGTATCAGAACCTCACCAAACTAGTCTTCAAAACTCAAGTTCCTATAGTTGAGCCAACTTTGTGTATTTTTGTGTAAACTTGTATTATAGCCAACTATATTGATTTGTAAATTGGATTGGTATATATGTAATGTATTATATCACATCTAATAAGATGTATGTATGGAATGTAACTAGCAGAGAAGAGCAGAAGTGTGAAATACAAGGCTATAATAGTGTAAGGAGAAGCAAAGATTTATCTATCATAGGAAGGTGATCATTACACTCAAATGAATCTCATTCAACAAACCAAGTTGCAGATTAGAGATCAACCATTGTTTTATCATAATAGGTGGAATAGTTAAATCCTTTCACAAGGTAGACTTAACAGTCTTTTGTAAATCTCTTTACCAAGTGCATACTTCATTGCCAAAAGGTCCTAGTAGTCCTTATTGCTCCTAACAGGGCAGATCATCAGAAGTGATCATTGTAAGCCTTAATAGGCCAACTTTATATTGCAGTACTAAAGCTTGTGGGTATCATCCCCACCCTAGTTTTACTTTCTATTTAGAAAGTTTTTGGGTCACCATATTGTGTGTCAAAGTGTTATGAATTTTTTATTGCTTTCAGTTTCTTATTCATGATCATAATTCACATGAAGGATTATTGGTAAATAAAGATTCAGTTCTATTAGTTACTAATTCACCCCTCCCCTCTCAGTAACTTAGTCTATCATATATGTTTCCAAAAAATGGTATCAGAGTGATTTGGTTCTCAAGGAAAGAAGCTTAACAGCTTGAGCAAAGATCAAAGGCTATGGAGGTATTCAGACTTGACAAGGCTTTTGACAATGAAAAGCTAGATTTGGAATTGGCTATTGGACAACTCAAGAAAGCAAAGGAGAAACTCTCTCAATCCTTGAAAAGAAGAAAAGATCTTGCAGTACAAATGACTGACCATCTCTACATTGAAGAAAGAACTAAAGACATTCAGTCAAAAAGAAATTCAGATGAAGCTAATGAAGCAATCAAAGAACTATTAGAAAAAAATAGTACACTTCAAGAAGAAGTAAGAAAGCTAAAAAGAGAACAAGAAATATAGTCAGTAAGATTGTGTGAGGTTATGAAAGAGAAAAATAAGATAAGAGAAGAGATAGAAGGAAAGAACAATGAAATTTGACACCTATCCCTTCAGCAGACAGACTTCATTGATCAGCTCACCAATGCAAATGAAGAAATCATGAATCTAAGATTAGAAAATGAAAGATTGTAGAATTATCTAAACACTGAAAGGCAAATAAATGAGAGGATGTAGACATGGATCAACAAAATTAGAAAATCCAATACAGACAAAAAGGAAAAACAAGAATTGGATATATAGAAGAAGGTGAATCATCCAAGCAAGGAACTTAAAAGAATCAAAGACCTACATGCAGTCACTATGGTAAGATATGTCATACATCAAACAAATGTTGGAGCAATGGGAAAGCTAAATTTAATGGAAAATGCTACAATTGTGATCATCATGGTCATAGAGCTAATGAATGCAAAGAGAAACCTAAGTGTGAAGGCAAATGTCACAAATGTAAGAAGCATGGGCAAAAATTCTTAGAATGCAAAACTAAGATATTGAACCCAATAGAACAAATTGTAAAAGTTATATTTGGTTAGGACTATAAAACTTGGTGCAGATGTCATTAATATGGAGAATTTGGACACATTGGAATGAATTGTGTAAAACATCACATGAGGACAAGAGACAATACCAGAAGATGTTTCATTTGTATAGAACTTGGCCATCTTACCAAGAACTGTATGAATACTGAAAGAATTGAAGATGAAAAGAAAGCCAAGGCTGATAACATTAGAAAGTAGATGAGATAGTGATGGATTCCAAAATCTTCTAAGAATGCATGTCCAAGCAATGATGAACATGTCACTCAAGAATTGAGTGACTCAAACATTTCCACTTGATCTCTCACAAGGAGAACTAGAACTACGATTCTAAAAAATACATCTCATATTAGTTCCAGTCAGCAGAATAAAAGATCCATATCAGCATTCAAGATGCAAAGGGATCACTGAGCATTTAGAAAAATGCCAAACCTTACCAAGTGAGGCCGGGTTGCAAGACCTTGCCGAGCAAGGTTGAGAGCTACTAAAATTGTTATGTGGACATTAAGTCATGGATGACTCTGATAAGCACTTAATGCAAGTGAAGTGGAAGATAGACTGTCATTTGAGAAAACAATTTTACCAAGCATTTATGGCAATTGGAAGACAAATTTTATAAAAGGGCAAAATTGAAGTCATTTGTCACATCAAATTTTTTAGAACTATTTGTGCAAAGCAATTTTTGAGCATTCGAGTGATCTGAGTGAATTACTGTTGAAGATTTCCATGGCTTTGAAAACCCTACCAAGCAAATGGCATCCACTAGCAGCAAATCAAAGAAAGGATCTGATATGTTGGTTCAAGGCAAGGAATGGAAGGCACCAAACTTCAAGTTGAGTTTGGTTGTCGTAGAAACCCTAGATTTGAGCAGAGATCTATCTCAAATTCCACCAAAGGTATTTTTGATTAATGATATTCATTTGCATTTTCGTTGTGCTATTCAAGATATTAGAACACTAGAAATGGATGAGTCGTTAAGAGAATTGTGTGTGAATGGTGTGCTAAAACTAGAACATCAACACCTTAAAGTGAAGGGTTTGACTCATATTCCACACATGCCACGAGAATTTCAAATCAAATGGATAAGATTTATCCTCATCCATGTGCATAATGGTTAGCTATGGTTGGAATAACCCATTGTGATAACAAAGAAGATGATCTATAGGATCACTGGTCTTCCTATGTTGGCAAAAGCAAAAATGACTAAAACCCTAAGTCAGGTCAAAATAGAAAAGAAAACCCTTGCCAAGTGGGATGGGAGGGGAATGAAAATTAGTTGTGTCATGGATATGGAATTAAAGTTTAGGATACATGTCATCACACACAAAATATACAGCTTGAGTAGACTCAACAGTGTATCATGTGAAGCAGTGGATCACACATACAAAGTGGTCAAGAATGATGTCACTTGACCTTGCCGAGTTGATGCTGAATCAGTTCAACAAAAATATGGAGAGTATAATAACTTCAAAGAACAATCCTTGTAAGTTTGGTTCACTCTTAACTTGTCTCTTTTTCTATGTGCAAAAGTTTTTCCCATCTAAAGGTACAGTTGTATGGAGGAAGAATGTACCTGTTCTTTATCAGATCAATGAAGATATAGTTGAAATGAGAGAAAACTGTGTGAGTATTATGGATAACTAATTTGATAAATTTAAGGACAAGATGAATAATAGATTCAGGATACCCAAGAAACTTGTTGATAACTACAAAGATGATATTTGTTTCATGGTTGATAGCGATAATGTATATATACAAGCAATAAGACCAAGAATTGTATGGGTCAAGCCTCTAGGTTATGAGGTTAACATAGATGAAACCAAGGACATAATTGAAGCACTAATTAATGAGCCTATTGACTCAAAAGTTGTATACTTTGGCACTTATGATGAAGAAAATACAAGAATAGAACTTGAAATAAAACTCCCTCAAGCAGTCAACAAAGGGAAGAAGAGGATAGCAAAATTGAAAACTAGCTCCACTCTTTTGTTGACTGAAGGTAAACGTGATGACATTAAGGGTGATGAAGTAGAAGATGAAGAGGAGTTAGAGGAAGAAGAGCCAGTAAAGAAGAAAGGTAAGGTTATTATAAACAAACCCACAAAATCATCTACTACAATGTTCACAAGGAAGTCATCCAGGAAGAAACTTGATAAAGAAGGAGGAGATGTGATCTTTAAAGAACATCCATCCACCTTTCAGGAAAGGTTGAAAGAAATAGATTCAGGAGTCGGAATAACAAGTTTTAGATCACTAAGGTATGAGTTAAGAACTACAGAGGAGTAGAAACAAGTAGAATACATGATAATGTCAAATATGGGTAAATAGAAATATTCTCCAGACCAGCTTGCTCAGCAGATTCCAAGTGAATTAATGGAGAAAATCAAGCCAAGATGGGAGCATGTTGTGAAAACTACTAAATATATTTATGAGCAGACCCTAAGGAAACTAATGTCGAGCTTGAATGACAAAGAAGTGAAAGAATCCATCAAGAAGAATGAAGAAAAACTTACCTTGAGATTCAACACTTGTATTATATTGATGAATGATGTTGAACATGTGGTAAGGAATGCCACCAACACATGGAAGAAAATTTTCAATCTTCACAAACAGAGTGATTTTGTGGTTCATGTCAGTGACAAGGATGAAGATGATGGTGAACATGACAAGGAAGAGGAAACTAATGATGAAGAGGTAATGCATTATGACAATATAGATGATGAGGAATATGAATAGGGATAGGAAACTACTGAGGAAGATCTACCTGAAGTTTAGAACATTGAGGAGACCGACCAAGAGAAGATTTCAATAGCAATCATAGCATCACTTCCTCATTCTTCGAGTGAAACATTGAAAACATCAAGCTCAGAGAAAGCTACTACAAAATTGATTATGTCAAACATTGCAAGTACAAGAACTCAATCAATTTTTGCACATTCTTAGCTTAGTATTTCATTGATAGAAGTGACAAGCACTTCATCTACTCAGCACTCAACAATTCCTCCTCCATCAATTTTGGTTACACAAGGTATTTCTTCAATAAATACAATATCTATTTTTTCTACCAGTCCTACTATTTCTACTATTGTTTCCATTCCCAACATGCAACTAATAAGTGCAAGGATAGTTGAGACCAAGCCTCAACTGAGTACAAATTTTTTGAGTAAAGGCAAAGAGAAGGAATAAGAAATTGAGCTTGATGAGGAGATTGTTATTTCGAATTGGGATATCTCCAATCTTAATCTTGATCAGATGCATATATTTGGAGAACTTCTTCAGAAGAAAGCTAAGTAGTAGAGGCTTAGAGATGAAATAAATAAGGAATTTCAAGTGCTTGAAGATGCATAGAATATTCTAGTAGAGGCACTCCACACAAAGGTTGACAGCTCTCAACTAATTTTGGCTAAGTTAGAAGAGGTAGTCCAGAAATTCAACAATGATTTGAATGGTTACGAGAAATTGTTGTAGAGGGTAGAGAAGAAATTTGAGAATAAGGTTTTGGAGCTTATTGCTTAAAAGATTACAATTCATCAAGTAGATCTATCTACTATTCTAGGCTCATTAGAGACCTCTTGCAACAATGTGACTTCATTATTCGGTAAATTGTATAATACTTCAATTTTCACCAAAGAAATTAAAGAAGAACTTTCTAAAATCAATGAAGATCTAAAGGCAAGTGTACAACCATTATAACTTGACCCAAGTTATGTAGCATCCCGCCATGTGACCCAAAAGAAGTTAACCTAAAGTTTCACTAAGTTTGACAAATCAATTTTTTATTATAGTTAAACATAATAACTTAACAACAACAGTTATAACATAGCGGAGGCAATTAACATTCACATAAACACATACCATGAAATATATTACAATTCTTAAGGGTCCCATGACATTGAATCACATTTAAGTTTAATTAATAATAAATCTAATATATAATAAATCCACATCAAATAATAATATACCATTATGAAACCATTTAAATAATATACAATTATATATGATGCCACTTGGCAATAAATAGAATGCACAATTATCTACTACACATGTCACAGGGTATGAAAGGCTGAAATAATATACACCATGAAATAAATTACATCATCTCTTAAGATCTTATGAAATAAAATACAATACAATACAATAGTACAACCATCCATCATAGAAATATAAGAACAAATAGAAAGGAACATCTACACAAACACATCCAACAACGACATTTGACGGTCAAATTTTAATGGTATAAGAAAAAGCACTACCACCTGACCTCATGGAACCTAAATGGCCCACTCCCACTGCATTGAGGAGATAGTCTCAAGTCCCAAATAGGATAACAAACTCAAAAGTTAAAAACCAACATCTAGGTTCAAGGAATCACTTGAAAACAAACTATCTCAAAGGGTACCAAGACACAAGTATCACCTAATCCCAGAGGCAACATAGACATGCAGGAAATCTACTATGCAAGTGGGAAAGTGTCATTACAAGAACAAACTCCAGGGTTGCCCGGGTAGTCTTTTAATCCTCCAACCCCCTAGTGACTCTATGCAACACTAGTATCCTTTTGTACTGACAAGACATACTAACGAGTCAACTCTAAGGTTACCCGGCTAGTAGGTGACTATGACTCCCTTCCTTAACCACATCAAAAATTTTAAACATAAAGAAAACTTACACACACACCATACACATGCAAGTATGGGGTAAGTATCCATAGAAACCGCTTAAAAATCATTTGTCTAACTAACATCATTCAGTAACTGAAATTCAATACATGAACATATATATCATCATCGAACATAATCATAACCCATGCCTAAAAGAATCTGGTCAAAAAAAATTAGAAAATTCAAGTAGGGGTAGGCATTACATCCACTCCCCGTAGAATTAGGCTTACTCCTAGAAGCCTACAAGAAAGATAAACTAAACTAGAGGTAGGCATTGCATCCACTTCCCCTAGACTTAGGCTTACTCTTGCAAGCCCACTACAATGACTAGGGTAAATAAAAGTCAAAGAGTACTATCTACAATGTCAAACCAAAATTCTCATTTAAGAAGCTAATACAAATAAGTTAACTATGTATACACTTGCAATATGATTCTGGTTTAATAATAAACTAAAAAACATATTGATCCAACATTTATCTTTTTTAAAAATATTGAAGTAGATCCCCTAAGACACTCCAAACAAAAGATCAACATAATATTCATAAAAAAAATCAAAGGCATGTTACCTTAAAGAACAATCATAACAAAACATGTTTGAAATCCAACTCAAGAGTTTTACCCTTTTCGATGTTTCAAGTATCAAGTGTTCAAGTTTGAAGTTTCCAAGTGTTCCAGTTACAAAAGATACATAACATTGTTTATGTTTCCTTTTAGTTCAACTAGTTCAAGTGTTCAAGTTTGTAATAGATACATATAACAGTTCAAGTTTTGTTCTAATTCAACTAGTTAGCAACTAGTTGCATTCCAATATACCCAGAGCTCCCAATGTAGAAACTTAGGCTCTAATACCATATGTAAGGCCCCACCATGTGACCCAAAAGAAGTTAACCTAAAGTTTCACTAAGTTTGACAAACATTTTTTTAAGAAGTTAAAGATAATAACTTAACAACAATAGTTATTACATAGCGGAAGCAATTAGCATTCACATAAACCCATACCATGAAACAAATTACAATTCTTAAGGGTCCCATGACATTGAATCATATTTAAGTTTAATTAACAATAAATCTAATGCATAATAAATCCACATCAAATAATAATATACTAGTATGAAATCATTTAAATAATATACAATTATATATGATGCCACTTGGCAATAAATAGAATGCACAATCATCCACTGTACAAGTCACAGGGTATGAAAGATTGAAATAATATACATCACCTCTTAGCATCTTATGAAATCAAATACAATACAATAGTACAATCATCCATCATAGAAATACAAGAACAAATAGAAAGGAACATCTGCACAAACACATCTAGCAGTGATATCTGACAGTCTGATCTCAATTGTATAAGAAAAAGCACTACCACCCAACCTCGTGGAGCCTGAATGGCTCACTCCCACTATGTTGAGGAGATAGTCTCAAGTCCCAAATAAGATAACAAACTCAAAAGTCAAAAACCAACATATAGGTTCAAGGAATCACTTGAAAGAAAGCTATCTCAAAGTGTACCAAGACACAAGTATCAACTAATCCCAAAGGAAACACAAACACGTAGGAAATCTACTATGCAAGTGGGCAAGTGTCATCGCACGAACCAACTCTAGGGTTACCCAACTAGTCTTTTAATCCTCTGCCCCCTGAGTGACTCTATGCAACACTAGTATCCTTTCATACTGACAAGGCATACTAACGAGTCAACTCTAAGGTTACTCAACTAGCAGGTGACTACGATTCGCTTCCTTAACCACATTAGGAACATCAAACATAAAGAAAACATACACACACACACACCATACACATGCAAGTATGGGGTAAGTATCCATAAAAACTACATAAAAATAATTTGTCTAACTAACATTATTCAATAACTGAAAGTCAATACATGAACATATATATCATCATTGAACATAATTATAACACATACCTAAAAGAATCTGATCAATTTTTTTTAGAAAAGTCAAGTAGGGGTAGGCATTACAAGTTATAGCTCTGCCCACTACACAAAGATTAGATTCTTAACTGATATGCAGGCAAAATTGCTAAGAGAAGAAGCTGGAATAAGAGCTACACTGGTAGATATATAGGGCATGATTCTCTCAAACAGGGATGCATTATAGAAACATATTGCACATGCTAAAACCCTCATCCATGATAACAACTTCTCAATTGTAGACAACATGATAGAACTTTTAGTAGAAGTTCAAGTTGCATTGCACATATGCAAGTTGTTGCAAGAAAATTGGGACAAGACAATGACGCTGATTCTAAAGGTACATTCAGATTTTTTGTCACATTTTGGCATTACTATATAGTAGCTATCATACATCTTTGGCATGAATGTAAAAAGGGGGAGAAGATGTATATTGTAAAGGGGAGAAGATATAATATAAGATGTAGTATACATAAAGGGGAGAAAATGTATATATCATATGTGAAGATGAGAAGATGTGAAAATATGTAAAGTATGTTGTATATATGTATGGGGGAGCATTATCATATTATATATATATAGATACTCAAAGATACATCTCTTACAAAAGCATTTTTGAAAAATCTCAAAAATAGAGTATGCTACTGAGTTGAAGACACAACGTGAAGAATAAAAAGTGTTTTGAACTTTTTGAGTATTTAGTTTTGACTGATAAGTTTTGGTTTCACTAATGCCAAAGGGGGAGATTGTTGACATTACAGTCATGTTTGTTATTAGTGACACACACTTATTTAGACAAATAGTATATACCGAGCTTATTGTACAGTTTATAGTGTTAACCAAGCATTTTAGGCTTTACCGAGTTCTATAGTTGCTACCGAGTTTAATAAACAATATTTAGTTTGTCTTGAGTGATTTCTACCATGATGGTGATTAGCAGTGTAAACCAAGTCTCTTAGTCTTTATCGAGTTCCTCAGTGCAAACTAAGTTGTGTAGTGCTTATAGAGTTCATAGTTATAGTGATGCGAATCCAGTGTTGACCGAGCCACTCAGTGTTAACCAAGTGATTCAATTTATACTGAGCTCATTGTGATAACATTGACTGAGCTATGCAGTGTGAATCAAGTGATTTAGTTTATATGCCAAGTTTCACAGTATTCACTAACTCACCAATGCATACCGAGTTCAAACTACTTGGAAGTGATCAATATAGACCAAGCTTCTACATCTACCAAATGCATGATGATGCTAAGCATTGACAGTAGATGCCAAGTATCAGAATGTCACTAAGCCAATCTTTAGAACCTAAGTTTCTACAGTTGAGTCGACTTTGTGTATTTTTGTGTAAACTTGTATTGTAGCTGACTGTGTTGATTTGTAAATTGGATTGGTATATATGTAATGTATTATATCACATCCAATAAGATGTATCTATGGAATGTAACTAGTAGAGAAGAGTAGAAGTGTGAAATACAAGGCTACAACAATATAAGGAGCAACAAAGATTTATCTAATATCATATGAAGGTGATCATTACACTCAAAGGAATCCCATTTAGCAAGCCAAGTTACAGATTAGAGATCAACCACTATTTCATCCTAACAGGTGGATCAATTAAATCCTTTCACAAGGTAGACTTAATAGTCTTTTGTAAATCTCTTTACTGAGTGCATACTTCATTATATGTTTGTAAATCATTTTGCAAGGTGGACCTAGCAGTCCTTATTGCTCCTAATAGGGCAAATCATCAACAGTGATCATTGTAAGCCTTAATAGGCCAACTTTATACTGCAGTACTAAAGCTTGTGGGTATCATTCACACCCCACTTTTACTTTCTATTTGGAAGGTTTCTAGGTCACCATATTGTGTGTCAAAGTGTTTTGAACATTTTATTGCTTTTAGTTTCTTATGCATGATCATAATTCACATGAAGGATTAATTGGTAAATAAAGATTAAGTTTGATTAGTTATTGCTTCACCCCTCCCATCTCAACAACTTAGTTTATCATATATATTTCCAAAAAGAAGTCAGTGTGAAATAGATCTAGAACTTGTTGAAAAACAAATGACTTGGTAGAAAAATATAGCTTTCCAACCTCCCTAGTTGACAATCCTTATACAAAACATTGTCTAGTTTGGTAATAGGGGGTAAACCTCTTACACATTTTTTGCTTCCTACTTTGACAATGCTTTCAAATTTCATATGATGCAGCCTTCTATGCCACAACCAACTATTATAATTTTTAGATATCATGCAAGCATTGCCAAAAATGTTGAGGTAGAAAAAATTACCTCTTCTTTGCTCTTATGTAGCTAAGAGTTTTCATATCTTGTCAAATATTTTGCAAGACCCTTTGTTAAATTAAAATTTGTAACCTTTATCCTTTAGTTAGGAAACAATCAATAGGTTATATTTCAATCCTTCAACTAGATGTACATATTCAAAAGTAATGGATTCGTTTAGGGCTATAGTACCATTACCTATCACTATGCATGGTGAATTGTTTATGAACTTCACCATTCCTCCATCAAAGGCTTCAACCTCATAGAACTTACTCCTATCACCATACATATGGTATGAGAAATCTCTATCTATTATCTAGTTCTTGTGGACATTGGTACTGGTTATCAAGGTTCTCTCCATCCTTTCTTTTGTGATGGCAACAAATGGTACTCCATCTTTGTCCTCATCATAATCATTGGTTGACTCTTCATTAGTCACACCTTCTTCAGTAATGTACCATCACTTCTTCTCCTTTCCTTTGGAGTTTGGCCACCTTTTATTGGTCCCCTTCTAATTATTTCTCTCTCTCTCTCTCTCTCTCTCTCTCTCTCTCCAGTTATTGGTCTCCTTCCTGTCAAGTATTGGGCATCTAGAAAAATTATATCCCACCTCCTTGTAATTAAAGCATTTGAATGGAAGCTTACCTTTGCACTTCCCTTTTCCTATTACCATTCATTTTTCTAACTTCTTTTTTGGATTCTTTACCATTCATACTCTCCAAGTCTCTTCTATATTTGGATGTACTTGTCTCCTCCCTTCCTTTTTGTGTCTCATTTGGTGCAACTAAGACTTTGAATACGATTTCAACCTTGGGTGGTTGACTGCTGTGAAATTTTCTAAGCTCAAATTTAGGGAGCTTGCCTACCAAGGCATTAAGAGATACCTCCATCTTGTCTGTTGTTCTCAAAACTTGAATGTCTGACACCTTTATGGCATATTTGGGTTGCAAGGTTCTAAATATCTTTCTTTTGCACTCACCTTCTTGTAGTACACCTCCAGATGCTTTGATGGCTAACATAACATCCTTCACTCACTTTCGATAGGCCTTAATGTCTTTGCCTTCCTGCATCCTCATGTCATTGAACTTTCCTCTTAGGCTTTCATCTTTAGCCTTAATGACATGTTTATCGCCACCATAGATAATTTTGAATTTCTCCCTCGTCTCATATGTTTTTTCCAGGTCTTTAACGTCATTTTACTTAGAGTAGGATAGGGTTCTTACTAGAGAATCCATTATGGTTGTGTACATTTATTTCTCCTTTAACTGATCCAGACTAAATTGACCAGTAGGTTTGACACATTTGACCTCTACATTCTTGGGTGAAAGCACATCTTCCGACACCATGGACTATAGTTTTTTCTTGGAAAAATTTGGTGCATCTCTTTTAAACATCTTGATCTTTTCCTTGAGTTGTTAAACTCTTTTACTTTAAAAGATCTATTCTCTAATATAAATTGTTGGTCCAAACAATGATTAGTATGTTGAGAGCGGGGGGGGAGGGGTGTGCATAGTATAGTTACTAGTTTCAACTTTTTGGTCTTTACCACACTTTGCACCAGGCTATAGATTTGTGCTCGCTACAACTTAAGCAGTCAAGATTAAGTAAAAATAAAGAACATGAACTAAGAAACATATAATACAATATTTATCTCATGGAAACCCAAATAAGGTCAAAACCATGGTGTGTGATTCAATCCTCACAAATCTTGCACTCTCCTGAAGTGCGTCCAATCATGAGTTTATCTCTGTTAGATTATTACAAAGACACTTTTACGTGCCACTTGATTAAGGGGTTTTTATAAGACATATTAAATTCTTGTCCTTTTTGGACCATCCTGGTTAAGGGTCTACTATACTTAGCTTGAAATAGATCCTTCTTCAGCTCTTCTAACCCATGTGAAACTATGCTCTACCTTCTCTTCACTCATCAACTTTAGACTTGATCACTTTTGCACTTGGCTCTGCTCGCTCTCACATACAATCAAACACATGTTCTTCTACCTTATTTACTTCTCCTTAGCACATTCATTAACTCTTTGGTGGTGACTTCTCTTGATTACTCTCCTTCACACTTTGAGATTACTCTTAGATTGGCTCTCTTGGATCTTTGACTAATCACTCAACAATACAACCTTCTCTAGATAATCACACACACCTTTTATCTTTCAACTCTATCTACTTTTATACTTTCTTCTTTCTTGGCTTTGAAGCCCTAATCTATGAGTACAAAATTTGAATTCTCAACCCTACTTCTAGCTCAACTTATCATACTAGTAATGTGTGCTCTTGTCAGATGTATCATATTTGTACAAGAGTCATGTGTCCTTAATGAATTGATATTTTTGGAAAGAATTCAAATTTGAATTATCCTAACTGTTCCTCTGAGTACACTCATACCCTCTACATGATGTGGAAATTGTGGGTATCCTGTTCCATGCTTTCCTTGCTGACTTGGCCAAATCATCTTCTATGGTCACCAGTTGATCTTCTCTCCTTTCTTCTTGGCATCCTTTTGCTCATACTGCCTTCACTTTGCATGATTTTTTCTAAGTGGATCACCTATGTCATCACCTTTTCTAGGTCTACACTTCATCTTTATTTGGTTATCCTTGTCAACTAGAGTCTCACATCAAAGATCTATGTGCTTTGCCAGTCATTTATTCCTACCAATCTTAGCTCCTTCTTGTACTATGACATCAATGACAACATCTTTAATATTTGAATCCACTGGTCCATCTACTAGTGAGTCTTTGAGGTTCAAGATATATATGCCAACAACTGCAACATGAATATTCCAACAAATGAAAACATCATCTGACAAGATTGGATCCATGGAAGTATCAATATTCAAACAATAATGAAAGATTCTTAGAAGGATAAGGATTTTAAGTATAGATTAGATACTTATTGAATTATTTTGACAGATGAAATGAATGGAATAACTTGTATTTTGGGTAAAAATGACCAAATTCAGGATTTGGATGGTGGATTACATGTAGGCAAAATGGGTCTTGTTCTTTAAACGACTTAATATGAAAGTGGAAATCATATGGATGCATGTAGGATGTGAGCATTTATGTTTAAAATGTGAGTTTTTACCAAAATCATATTTAGAAGATGTAATTACATGTAAAAACTCATCATTTTACTTGATGAAAATATGTAAACGATTTCATAGAATGCAATTATATATGTAGGACTATGGAGTTTGGATGTATCTGGATAATGGATTAAACATGGAATATGAGAGCATGAAATGCACTTGCATTCTTGGGGGGTGGGGGTGTAAGAATTTGGCTTAGGCCAGAATTCACCCAAGAACTAAAGAACTCAACACAAGCACACAGTAGACCAAAATAGTTAGAGTATGATCAGAATGATGATATTCATTCAATAATTGGATATAGCTGACATAAGAGTACACTAGGAGTGCCTGAATATAAAGGCCTCAAGAGAGCTTCTAGAATGCCTAGAAGTCAGCACTATGATATGTCATACAACCAGGCACATGTCCACCAAATATGGATTATCCTCCATTAAGCACGGGATTAAGTGCGATGATGTGGGGATAAGCCTACAATGGTGTAGCACACAAATCAGTGGAGTAGACAACATGTGCTAAATGAGGAGTGCAGAAAACTATGTTGTCATCATGACAACTCAGTGAATGATGCATACTCCTATGTTGTAGAAACCATGTGCCTAATTAGAGTTGTGTAACTCAATGAGAGTTCACAAACTCCTAAGTGTCTCATCTAAAATAATAATAAAATAATGCAAAATAATTAAATAATGCATTAACTTAAGTAAAACTTAAGTAAGTGTCATAAGTAAATACTTATTTACACCAACACCCCCCCTTAAGTGCAAGTTAGGGGAATGCCCTTAAGCTTACGCAATCTAGGATGAAATGCAATATGGGTCCCGGCTTTGAGGCCATGTTAGGTACCCATGTACATAATGATATGCAAATCTCTCATAAAGCAGGGAAAGAGGGAAAACCTCATGGGAAAAACCCTCCCCCAAAAAGAGAGATAAAGAAGGATGCATGGATGGATGGAGTTATCAAGACCCCCCCATTATGACATACATCCAATATATACATAAGAGAATGATGAGAAGAGGAAGAGAGACAAGATGGGCTCCCCCCCCAAAAGAAGAATGTTGAACAATGAATGCTCCAATGAAGAAGCTGATCCAAGACTGCAGAATGGTGTTCCTCCCCTTAGGAAGAAACAATGCCAAAGGGACAAATGAGACGCTTCCACTATGTGTGGAAAGATTCCCATGGATGAGTGATGTCTCTGAAACCTACTCAACTAGCTAAAGAACTTGTCCCAAGGAACTGTCTATCCCTGCAACTGATGAAGAACCCTGCTGCAACTGCTGATCATAAGTATCCACAATCACTTCAACCTGTGACAATTGATCCTGTAGAGAATGAACAAGAGAGTTTGGAACCCTCATGACAACTGAAGAAGGTAATTCTGCATCAAGAAGAAGAGGCAAATCATCAATACTATCTCCCAAATCTGTCACTAAACCTGTATTTGGAAGACTAGATGTACCCTGCTATTCTGGACCTATCACTGTGGCGATGTATGCATGTGGACTGAACTAAAGAAGTGACCTCTCACTGTATTTGTCGACAAAACTCCACATCTCTGAATCTGTTGAAGC
This sequence comes from Cupressus sempervirens, assembly GCA_028749045.1. Classification (NCBI taxonomy): domain Eukaryota; kingdom Viridiplantae; phylum Streptophyta; class Pinopsida; order Cupressales; family Cupressaceae; genus Cupressus; species Cupressus sempervirens. Next base: position 148,789,804 of record CM053791.1, read on the forward strand.
ACTATCGCTGGTGTCACTTTTAGTATCCACACTGTATGATGTGCGAAGAGGAGCAGAGGACAAGCTCAAAGAACTTTCCTCAAAATGTACATCCTTCAAAAAAATTTGATGTGTCTCAAGATCTAGAAGTCTATATGCCTTCACACTGTCTTCATAACCAATGAAGGTACAAAGCCAAGATGACTCTGCCTTGTGACCCCTGGAAGATATGTTTGCCCAAGCAAGACAACCGAAGACTCTGAAGTGTGTCACAATAGGTTTTCTGCCACACCATGCCTCAAAAGGAGTTTTTCCATCTAAGGCTAGATGAGGAGAACGATTAAGAATGTTAGTGGCACTAGAGATTGCTTCGAATTATAATGATGGATCTAGAGATTTGGCATGAATCATGCACCTTTCCATAGACTTAAGAGTTCTAATCCTCAAAGATGCAACATTTGTCTTATGCGGACTGAATGCTGAAGGAGTCTAAAGATCAATGCCCTCATGTCTGCAAAAATTCTTAAGTCTTCTATTCACATCCATGTTTCCATTGTCCATGCGGAGTACTTTGATGGCCTTTCTGGATTTTCGTTCTACATGAGCCTTGAAGTCTAGAAATGCATCCAAAACTTCACCCTTACTATGCAGAAAGTAGACCCAAGTGAACCTTGAAAAGTCATCAACTAAGGTAAGTATATAGTGACCCTGGCTGAATGCAGAAGGACCTACTAATACCATGTGAACCATCTGAAGAACACTTGTTACTCTAGAAGACTTCCCTTTTTGTAACTTCCCCTTTGGATGCATATCCACTGAATCTATTGAACATTTACCCTTAGAAAAATTGATTTGAGGTAGACCTTTGACCATTTGGTATGTGCAAAGTTGCTGAAGATAGCGATAGTCAAGATGACCATACCGCTCATGCCATAATTGCATGTTTCAATGTGATTGAGTTAACAAGGCCTTTGAAGGAGTCTTGGGTACAAAGTGCGAGAAAGAGTACAACCTCTTGTGATCATTCACTTTCCCTACTGCAACCAAGGAATTATCTTTAAGACTGTGCACTTTTACTGATTCGCGAAGGAATTCAACTCTATGTCCATCTCCAAAGTGAGTGACTTGGTAGATTGATAGGAGATTTGAACTTAGGTTTGGAACATAGAGAACCTCTTGAAACTCTCCATTTTCCATCTCCACGTTTCCTTTTCCTTCAACTTCCATTTTACTATCATTCCCCATGAAGATGTGCGCTACCTTTGAGTGATTCAATGAAGAAAAATCCTCCTTTGAAGAACCCATATGATATGAGGCACCTGAGTCAAATATCCATTCCTTTGAAGAGTTTGCATTTGCCATGAGTGCTTTCCCTTTGCCCATGGAATCTGAAGAAGATCCCTTCTCCTTGTAAGCAATAGGCAATGGAACCTTATGTTTCTTCATGATGTTGGTTAATTCATCAATCTTTTAGAGATAACACTCATGCTCTTCATGACCTGATTTCTTGCAATAAGCACACTTCTTCTTCTCCTTATTGTTATTGTTGTCCCCTTTCTTGTTGGAATTCGAGGACTTGCCTTGTTGATTTGATTGTGGTGTTTTCTTTTTTGCATCCTTAGATTTGCTCTTCCATTTCTTCTTACCCTTTCCTTTATTTGAAGATTGTCCAGCTGAATGTTGAGAACCCTCATTGGCCACCAATGCTTTGGACTGAGGTGATTTGAGAATCCCCATTGATTTCAACTTCTTTTCTTCATCATCCAACAATTTTGCATATTCATCAAAAGTGACTTTCTTGTAGGCAGACCCTAAGGTAGTCTTTGAGGTGTTAAAAGAAGATACAAATGTGGAATATTCCGATGGCAGCTTGTTGTGAATGAGATAGACCAGTCTATCATCTTTGATTGAATTTCCACAATCAGTAAGCTTTTTCCTTAATTCATTCACCTTGATGATGAAGTCCTATATTGAGTCATACGACTTAGGATGTAAGGAAACTAGCTCATCTTTAATCTTGAACACATCCTCTTCAGACACTTTACCATAAAAGCTTTCAAGGGTATCCCAAGCTTCCTTGGATGTAGTACATTTTATGATTTGATACATGATCTTATCATCTACCCCCAAACAAATATCACCTAGGGATTTTCTATCCATTGCTACCCATTCAAAAATTTCACTTATTGATACATTATCACCTGCTGGTTTAGGAAGAGTACCATCTACATATTGTGAAACTCCATTATGCATTAAGTGATACAACATTTTTATAGACCACATAGCATAGTTATGAGGAGTTAATTAAGGAAACTTAAAATTGCCCATAATGCAGAAAATGAAAGAAAATTGCAAAAAAGAGAGAACACAACACCAAGAACACCCCCCCTTTTCACTAAATCAAGAAACCCCCCAAAATAGATGCTTTGGGCACTTTATCAGTAGTGCGATTACAATGGGCCACTTGCCAATTTTGGCCTTTATGGACTTCTAATTTTGCTTGTTACAACTTCTCAATAGAGTAAAAATTTGAAACTTTACAATGTGCTACAATTCTAAAGCATTACAAAGCAAAGAAAGGCCCTATTGCTGAAAGTGACAATTTCATCCACACAACACTATAATTTGATGCCAGATTTGGAAAGTAGACTAAAAAATATACACTTACAAAAAAAATAGAACTTGTTATTGACTCCAGATGTGCCCGAACGGAGCATTTGAAGTTGCAAAATGCAGGATTATCCAGGTACAATCACCAAAAAATGCCAATTCTGAACAATCCTTGCACCAAAACCAAAAAATAGTTGCACCACTAAAAAATTTAGAAAATTTTACCCATTTTCAAAAAAAATTGCACCTGATTTGGAGTCTGGATGTGCGAGATATGACCTCTTGAAGTTGGACTGCCAAAACCAAAATCAATTTGGTGAGGGGTTGCACCAGCAAAATACGGGGTTAAATTTGATGATCATACGACCGTTGCAACAGTTATAAAATGGCCTGCGATGACATCTAGACAGGCGTCAATTTAGGCTCCTAAAATGATGATGTCAAAGCTGATGATGATGTCATGACGATGTCAGCACTGTACAAAAATGTACAAATGCCTTGTGGCCGTTGACGTGTCACCACGTATGCGCTGACTATGCGGATAAGAGAATCTGCCATGTGTCCGATGGGAATTGGTCCGCGTGGAGGGTGATTGAGTGCCGTGTGGTGACGTGGGGCGTCTGCAGGTTGCACCGCGTGTCCGTCGCGAAATTGTCGCAGAGTCCACCGGGATGTGAGCACAGCTGCCAAAGTTTAAGTTGCGTCGCCGGATTCAAAATTTAATCCCACATTTGTTGGGATGTAGAAGTTTGCGCAGTATAAAGCAGAATTGCCGCATCTATTAAGCGGCAATGAGTGGCCCCGCCGTTGGAAACTTACGCCGATAATGTGCCAAATTTTGGGGCATGGTCACTAGTATGTGCATAGGGCCCGCTTTGTGCTGGATTTCTGCTATCAAGAGTTGGTACTAGCCGCAAAATGAAATAGAATCCTGCGAAATATAATAATCCGCCAAATAGGCAGACCGAGGGTTGATAGCCCGACTCTTCCAAAAATTTTCTTTGTCAAAAAATGCCAAATTTGAAAAATACAGAGACAAATCCAAAAATTTTCTCCAATTTGCAAATTGATGCCTTTGGGTGCCGGTTTGCAAAAATTTTTTGCCTCACGATCAACCTTCACTCAAGATAGGCGAATTTATAGTCAATCTTCACCGATTCAGCACTCCGGACGCAACAGAGAGGTCAGATATGGCTCTAGACACTCTTAATTTCTGTGGATCTTCTAGATTTGAGGTGTTGAGGCATGAATGGTCTCGAACGACTACGTGATGAGAATCCTCCTCAGCTCTGATACCATGTAAGAATTTGGCTTAGGCCAGGATTCACCCAAGAACTAAAGAACTCAACACAAGCACACAGTAGACCAAAATAGGCAGAGTATGATCAGAATGATGATATTCATTCAATAATTGGATACAACCAACATAAAAGTACACTAGGAGTGCCTGAATATAAAGGCCTCAGAAGAGCTTCTAGAATGCCTAGAAGTCAACACTATGATATGTCATACAACCAGGCACATGTCCACCAGATATGGATTATCCTCCATTAAGCACGGGATTAAGTGCGATGATGTGGGGATAAGCCTACAATGGTGTAGCACGCAAATCAGTGGAGTAGACAACATGTGCTAAATGAGTGCGAAAAACTATGTTGTCATCATGACAACTCAGTGAATGATGCATACTCCTGTGTTGTAGACACCATGTGCCTAATTAGAGTTGCGTAACTCAATGAGAGTTCACAAACTCCTAAGTGTCTCATCTAAAATAATAATAAAATAATGCAAAATAATTAAATAATGCATTAACCTAAGTAAAACTTAAGTAAGTGTAATAAGTAAATACTTATTTACACCAACAGGGGGAATCTCCAACTTTTCTCCAAAAACAAACCAAAACAAGCAACAAAATATACACAAAAACTTAAAAACAAAAGAAAAACATGCCTCTTGCTTTGACTCAAACTTCGACAAACTCCAAAACTTCACTTTACATGTAGTTTCATTTATGAACTAAAAGATATTTTTCATTTGCAATAAAATGACGGTTTCAAACTTATTAAATAACTTGATGTAAAAAAAAAAAAGGGCTGCATTTGAAAAAATGAATAATAAAGAGCTAAATAATACAACAAATTAGCAAAATAAGCAAGAAATTGCAAGAAAAATTGAATCCTCACACTTGCGTGGAGAGCAATGAGAAAAATTTCAAAAAATAAGAAGTTAGAATGAACTTTTTTCTTTCCAAAATTGGCTTTTTCTTTCCAAACTTTAGGTTCAAATCTTGATTCTAGGATGCAAACTCATATGCATAATGATGAAAATAATCATGTGCATCTCTCCCTAAGTGCATATCACATTATTGGAAGGATTTATATGTTTAAAGTGTCTCAAAGACAAATCATGGTTATGAACTTGCATTAAATGTGCATGAAATGACCAAGATATTTGTTGCAAATACCATTCCATGCAAGTTGTTAGGTAAAAATGTGGTCTAAATGCCCTTTGAGATTGTCATTTTTTGCTTTGGAAGAGAAAAATTGAGTTTATAATTTTTTTTTTACATGTAACATTTTTAGTATGGAAATCCCAAATCAGGTTTAGCAAGCTCAAACACATGTTTTAAATGGGCAAGGGAATCACATGAAATCCAAAATCGTGGTTAGAATATAAGATTTCATATAGTTTTTTATGTCTTGAGGACTAAAATTAGAGTTATGAGGTTGGATTGCATATTTAAAATATGCAATGCTGATTCATAAATCCCAACATTTTTCCTTTAAGACAAAAATTGGGGTCTCCAAACCCAAACACATGTATTCAACATGTAAGGAAAATGCATATAACTCATGTTGCAACTAAAATAAAGCTCTCTAGGAGAAAATACATGTGATGTTTTTGAATGAAAGAGAAAAATTGGGTTCAGAAAACACAAATGCAAGCCTTAAATGTGTAATTTAAAGACATAAAACTCATCTATAGACCCAATTTGGGTTTAGAAGAGCCCATTGCATGCTATATTTTTATGCCTTGCATTTACATGTCATGCATTTCCATTTATTTTAACCAAAACTCCACCGCTTTGGAAAGTCAAGTTATATAGGAGTGATTGCATGTTTTAAATATGCAATGCATTTGGATGTCCAAGCCAAAATTGGTTTCTCTTGGATGCATTACATGTATTTCATTTTCAAAATAACATGTAATAGAGTTGAATCACTTAAGTTTTCTATTTGGCACATATCTATTTGATTTTCTTAAGAAAATATCACTTAAAGGGGTCAAATACATACTTACACTATATATTTTACATATTATGTGTAAATATATTTGAAAAATTATTTTCATTTACATGTTTTAAATTAAAACACTAAAGTAAATCTTAACATCAAATTAGATATAAAGTGATATAGTCACTTAAGTGATAAATTGAAAAGCAACTCAACATCAAATTATAACATGAACTGCATTGTAATGACTTTAGTCACTTAAGTGGTAAATTTAAAGTGATAAAGTAACTTAAAAACATAACATAAAGTCATTTTAAGTTATATTTTTAAAAAAGTGCAACTCAACATTAGAATATAAGGCCAATATTTTAAATATGCAATTTATCTTGGAGAACCCACTTTTTGGGCACTTAATCTTTAATATCTTTTCACTAACAACTACAAGTAATTCCCAAGAGATATCAAATCAAAGAAAAAACTAAAAGAAAGAGATTGAAGAAAACAAAAAGAGAAAAATAATCAAAGAAACACTTAAAAACACAAAAAAGGACTTTGACAGCCTAAAAAATCAAGTATAGGCTAATAAATTGAAAAAATAATGAAAAAGAATTGACAAGAGCCTTCAGTAAAAGGATTCATTATATAAATTGGGAATTATTGATTGATCAATCTTAACCAATCAAATAGTCAATTGTCTTAGATAAATGTGGAAATCAATTAGAAAAGTTTTGTAGTGTTGCATCCGTTTTGTGGTAACAAAATGAAGGACAACAACCGGCTCTATCCAGTGAAGGTAACTCATTTGTTCTCAGAAACCATGAGAGACATAGAATCCAACTTTTTAATTTTCTTTATCTAATCCATTGGGCTATAGAGTTAGGTGACGAAAATAAAAAAGAAACTATGTGGGTAATACAAATCAAATGTAGTTAAAAATAAACCAAACTGATTCAACAAAATAGATACCTTTTTTTCAATAGCTTATGATATCTTGTATATTCATAGAAAACTTCATATAGGTGGAATACAGACAACTAGCGCAATGATGTTAATGCCTGGTGTAACATCTCTTGGAAAAGTTGGAAGAATTCACCTTTTTGAGATGAATCAAGTGTATTTATGCTCCAAGATAGGTCCATGAATTGAAAGTGCCCTTGGTCAATCAAGCATGCTTGTTTGGCTTCTTCTTCAATTATATTTGTATGTTCAGGAACATATGAGATTTCTTATTTTCTGTTGGCTTCCAACCAAGCAAGATGTTAGATTGGGCATCTCCTTGATAAAAAAATTCTAGAATATTCTTGCTAACTATAACTTTACTTAACAGTTCATCAATCACCAACACCTCATGATGATCAAGAAGACGTTTCTCATGTGATTTTAGTAATCAAAATGCCTACACTACATAGATCAACATACTACTCACAAAATTTTGACTTGGGAAAGTCTTTATAATTTATGAGAAATTTGTTTTCAAATTTTGGGATAGAACATTTATGCATAGTGTACTCAAGTTCATGACCTTGAGACACAAATACATCATTTTCATCATAATCATAACTTTCTTTGATGCCCCTTTTATGACATAATTATTTTGAACATTGGAAGAATTTCTTTCGTTCCTCATGTTTTCATGTTTGGCCTTCTCAGATTGTGTGCATTAGATATGAGAGTCGTTGGCTATCTTATTCCTTCATTTGGAAGAGAATAGCAAGATCACTAGCTATGGATACATGATGCATCACTATTTTCTTTGCTAAAAGGTTCCTCAATTGCAAGCTTCTTTGATGGTGAAACTAACTTTTGTTGATTGCCAATAATAGAACTATGAGGAATAGTTTGAAGAGGCCTCCTTTTTAAATCTTCATGAGGAAAGAAGAACATGCCTTGAGCTACTTGTTTTTTGAGGTCAAGTGACTCATTTTTTAACCTTTGCACTATAGGATCCATCCTTGTGCTGGAAGATAATGAATTAGAAGAAGGATGACTTTCTTCAAACTCATTTGCTTTGATTCTTATCTTCCCAATGGGAATAAGACCATCTTCAATTTCAATCTCTAATGTCTCTGCAACTACAAGAGTACTTGGGGCTACCCTCCTTAATAGAAAATTGACTTTAAGAATTTGAACATTGACAAAGAAGAACTTCAAATTTGTAGTTGTAGGTTGAGCAGTAATTGGAATTCTTCATGTCAATTTTTTTAAAACAAACAACAAATTCATGCATAGACACATGCAATGACTTCTTTAATTGAGTAAGTTGGGACACAAATGAACATAAATCTTTAGGAGGCTTGAACCTTTCCTTAAACTTGGCTATGAGAGTAGCCCAATTTGTAATAGTACATTGTGGTAAATGGTAAAATCAATTAGTACCCACACGAGAGTTTCCCAAACAACATTACAAATGTTGGAAATCTAAAAGGAAAAGTAAGACGTTGAGAGGGGGAGGGGGAGGGGGTGAATGAGGATCTTATAAAACTTTCACCACTTCAAACATGAATTACATTCACACTTAATTCACCATACACATGTCTACCTTAACCTTAAACTTTAACATGCAACATGATATATCCACATGTAATGTCAGATCTAACATCTAATAACACGAATAACACATATAAGAAATAAATCAATACATGAATTCAAATACGGTAACATGGAAACCCTCCAAGGTGAAGGTAAAACTATGGTGGGGATGACACCCACAAAATCTTCACTACTACAGCAATAAAGTGTGCCTTTTAGGGCTACAAAGTTTTGTCACTTTTGATGATCTACCTTGTGAGGGGTCTACTCTGTTAAGAGCTTACAAGACTATTAATTATACCTTGATTAAAGGATTTAAAATACACAACTAAGTGAGAATTCTATTAGGAGATTTACATAGGCATATTAGGACCACTCTGTTAAGATATTTACCTTGATACACCTATCAGAATGTAACAATAGCTTTATCCTTCGGTTTGCACTTGAATGCTAATGAAAAATCATCTCTATACAATTTGATATCACCTCTCTATGATAGATCTTCAATAATGCTGTTTGCACTGCTTAGTCACCTTAGTCCTCCTTAATAGTTAACTCCATTGAATTCATCTTCATCTTCACATCCAAAATTCTAACTTGCAACAACTAAAATTAGGTCTAAAACCCTCCTTAAATAACTATCTAATGAAGCTTCTAGATCTTAATCAATGATCACAATTCATTCCTTTTTCTGCTTGACCTTTCCATTTTTGTGATTGGCTAATCACATAATGTATGGATTAATAATCCATAATTATAGGTTCAATTAACTCTATCATTGACTCCTCAATCATATAAATATGCTTTCAACTCAACAAAATGGTTTACATATGAGTTTGTGCCATTCCAAACTCAAATACATCAAACTGTGTCACTCACCTCATATAGCTTCTATCACTTGATGTTTCTTGTTCCAACATGGTGTCCCTCAACATAAAATTCACTCATCTATAACTAAGTTTACCTTTTGGATTTCTTGGTGCATGTTGCCTCTTGAATAACTTGACAATTATTGAAATGCTCAACGACGCCTGTGTGCATTCAACAACTATATTTACCTCGACACCAATTGAACTTTGCTTGTTTTTCTATTGAATAGCTCAGCTTGTATAGTGACTCATTCATAGTGATGACTGACCAACATTTCCTAGTTAATGGCTAAGTATTTTGCACTTACTGACAATACTAGGATTTCCTTGAGGACCAACAATCTCCCCCTTTGGCATTAGTGGCAAAAATACTTATAATGATAAAAATGCTCATGACAAAACTTCAAAGTTGAAACTCCCCTTTTGGATATACTCCATACCTTGGCTTAGTAACTATATACATGACTCTGTTCCTTCGTAAACAAAATTCTCTTCTTCTAATCTCTATCTCTGTACATTATCTATTCTTTTCCCCCTTGTTTTTGTCACTATTGACTGCAGGTTGTAAGTTGAGGACTTGGAGGTAAACCATAATAGTTCAAAATGGTTTATTCCATTGCAATATGAGATCCATTATCATATCCCAATTCTTTTATAATGTTTCAATAATATGGTGTTCTATTTCCAATCTTGCTTCTAAATCTACCATATGGTCTACAATGGATAAATCATGATTACTCTTAATCATTTCCTTTGCCTTTTGCAAATGTCTTTGCATGATCTCCAAATGAGGTGTCAACAAAGCTTGAATTGATATGATCTTAGCCCTTATCTTACTCTCCTCCTATAGAAACTCAGATTGTTTTCCCTATAAAAATCTCAACTTTGAAAATAGAACAGAACTTGAAGCTGCATCCAATGTCAGTATATCTCCACTTTGTTGTAAATCAACATCAATCTTTTTCATCCAATCTCTCATTTCTTTTGTAAATGCTAGAATGGAACATAACTTCATAAATAGTGTATTTACATTATGAATATATTTTTTAAAATCATTTACAAGGGTAGAAAGTTTAACCTGCCTCACTGCAATCTCTATTGCAACTTTCTTGATCACTTTATTTTTAGACTTTCTCTTTGACCTCTGCATAAGCTTTTCTCTTGTATCAATGTCAGGGTCATTTAGCTTTTTCAAAACCTAAACCAACTATTCAATGATTAGGGCCTATTCATTTAGATTCTCAACATCAATAGTTTCAAGGATTATCTCCTTGATCTCATGTAATACCTAATTTTTCTAATGTTCTCTCCTCATTTCATCTTGCTTTGTCTTTCTTGCAAATAACTTGGTCACTATTTTGAACTAATCAAAACTCAAATTGTTTTTATCCCAATTAAGGATCTCAATCACTTCATCTAAGGTAACATGCTTACCTTGAATTCCCACTAGAGATTTTATTTTCTTCTTCTCAATCATCTTCCCCTTTGAGTCTGGGATGTTGGAGCTTAAGACAGTCAACTGTAGACCTTCAATTTTTATATGTATGCTTGGTCTAGGTGCCTCCTCGATCTATATTTTTTCCACAATTGTTACTTGACTCTCAATAATAGTAGTCACCTATTGTTCAAGTACATTCTTCTTTTCCTTGTCATCATTTGTAGTGAGTTCACCTTTAGAACGTGGTCATCCAACCTCCTTTGCTCCCTCAATTTGAGGTCCTAAGGCAATTAGTCATGACCTATAGTTGTTTGATCCACTTTACCACCCTGGCTCTCTCCAGGCTTCTCCTCTTTGATATTCTCAATTGTATTGTCCTCATTTGCAATAGTTTGTTGTTCTTCCACTTGGACATTTTTTTCTTCATTGGTCGACACAACCTGTTACTCAACTTGACCAACACTTATGTCTTCTTTGTAGGAGTTGATGAAATCCAACTCCGCAGTCGCCAAGATCACCTACATGCAAATAGCTTGCTGAAGAGAAACCGAAAGAGCAAGAGCAAATATTTCACAATAGGAAAATGAAATTGCTATGTGAATCGGATTAATTACAATGAGAGAGAGACCGTTTAAAAAGGCCTCATGGAAGCTTGTAGAACAAGCTGGAAGGAGGTAGAGGACAAAAACGACAACTCAGCACATATCCTCAGAAAGTGGAATATGCTAAAAAAGGAGAAAACTCCCGAGTTGTCAACAACAACCACTACATGCATTAAATACTAAATATGCATTAACCTAAGTAAGCTTAAGTAATAGAATAAATAATTAATAATTAATTATTTACTCTAACACCCCCCCTTAAGTGCAACTTAGGGAAATGCCTTAAGCTCACAAAACTAAGATGAAATGCAAAATGGGTCCCGGCAACGAGGCCATTTTAGGTACCCATGTACAATGCAACCTCTGTAAAACGGAGAAAGAGGGAAAACCCTGTGGGAAAAACCCTCCTCCAAAAAGAGGTAAAAAACAACATGCTAAAAAAAAACATGAAGTGAAGGAAGGAAGGCCTCAACCAATCCCCCCAAGGACAACTTCCGCCAGAAATGTTTCAAGAGACTCTCTCAAAACCATAAGTACAACCAGCCCCCCCAAGAGAATAGACACCAAGCCCCCCCCATAATGATGGAGCTCCTGTAGAAATGATCGAACCAATGAAACTCCAATTCGGAAGGAACAAAGGCACGAAACAAGGAAATCCCTGCGTGAGAGGAGCAATTGGAAAGCCTAGCTGATGTCCAGAAGAGAATGTATGAGGAACCGAAACGGGAATTCCCAAGGCAGGTGCGATGACATTGTCATGAATGTCCACTGAAGTATCTGCAACAAGTGTACCTGGAGTCTCAATAAATGAAGCTGGAAGATCAGGTAGAGCGGAAGGAGAATCTTGTAGAGAGGAAAAGCCCTCATCTGGTTGTGGTGTGGCAGTCAAAGTAGGGATCTCAGGAACAATACAAAGGTTCAAGTGTCCTGACTGCACCACACGATGCTCCTGCGAAGGAGATGGTGGACCAAAGTGTGAGAAGGTATAGAGATGAGTGGAAGGATCAACTGCCCCTGTAGCAATAATATCTCCTGTAGCACGATCTCGAATGAAGACTGAATCAGCAGTGAACTCAACTGTCTTCCCTGATCCACTGCGTGTAATCTGAGAAATTGAGAGAAGGTTGGCAGACAAAGATGGAACATACAATACATCATTGAATATACCATCTTGGATGTGAACTGAACCTTTCCCACAGACTGGTAATGCAGTGTTATTCCCCATGAGAATGTGAGGAATAGGAGAAGCCTCAAGAGTGGAGAAGACACCTTGAGAAGATGTCATATGGTGAGAAGCACCTGAATCCAGTATCCAAGGAATCTGTGAAGAAGATGCAATAGAAGCCTGTAATGCATGACCCTTTCCAAGATCTGATGTAGATGTTGAAGAGGTGGAAGAAGCCTGAAAAGAAGACCCTTGTGAGGTAGAAGAGGATGGAGAGGAAATAGTGCTCTTCTGAAAGAGAGCGTGCAAATCAGCAATCTGTTTCTCATAGCCATCACATCTCTTCTGAAAACAACGTGCCTCATCATGAGATCCTTTCCCACAATAGGAACAGGTAGGAGTTGCGGTCTTCTTTTTCTCCTTCTTGTTAGAAGATGATGAACTAGTAGAAGAGGGATCTGATAGCTGCTTCAACTTCTGTTCCTGTGTAACCTTGGAAAGCAATACCTGTGACTGAGAACTTGAAAGTGAATCCATTTGAGTAATCTTCGATTGTTCACGGGTTAACCGATTACAAAATATCTCAAATGAAGGCATCCTATGTCTATCACCCAAGGCATCCATAGTGGAGTAGAAAGTGGAAGAGAAGATCTGATACTGTCCCTTTAACTTTGAGAGTACCAAAAAGATACACTCATCATCTGTTTTGTTCTTCCCACATCCCTGCAAAAGTGTACGTAGAGATTTGAACTTCATCAAGAAGTCCTCAATGGTGGGAAAGTGATCAGGTGTCAAAGAAGTCAATTCTGCATCTAGCTGAAGTGCCCGAAACTCATTTACTTGTCCAAACAAAGTCTGAAATTTTAGCCAATAAGCTCGTGGAGTAGTCAAACCATCCAAGTGAAACAGCAAGCTGTCTGAAATGTTGAGTGCAATAAGCCCCATGGCTTCATCCATCTTGTTCCTGTGTTGTAGAATCTCAAAAGGGTGTTGGAGATTGGGCTGATGCTCATCCAGACAAGACCATAGACCTCTTGACATTAGAAGTCTAGTCATTTGTGCCTTCCATGTGTGGTAGTTGTGTGGTGTGAGACGGGATATAGATGGATCCGCCATTGAGAGAAAGAAGAAGACGGAAGTAGAAGGGTCTTAACTGAAGTAAATTACAGAAAAGAAAGACACCCCCCCACAAACGTACAAAAATATCTCCCAAATACCACAAAAAAACAACTAAGGAGAGCAAAAAAACTGGAAAGGAACCTGGATTTGTTGTGCAGAAAAATCCTCTAATTTGACATCAAAAATGGAAGGTCAAACGAACTCAAAATCGTGCGAAACTAGTACCAATGCGTCCGTCTCTGAGTCAGCTTTCCGACGCTTCTTTCGGATCGGAAAAAGACCTCCGTATGCTCAAGTTATAGCCAAAAAACCGACTGCTGCTCCAAAAATGCACTTGCTGGAAAATTACAAACAGTGGCATAAATTTGACGGCCGTATGCCCGTCACAGACCTGTCGCCGAAAAAAAAATCTGATTACCGGGAAATGATGTCATATGCCTGGAAAGTGACGTCAGCAAACCGGAATATGACGTCAAAAGCAGCCACGTGGCGGTCGGTGGTTGGAGAGGCCGCAGGGCGGCGGAGCAGTGGAAACCGCCGGTGGCGGTGGCGCCCGGGAGGAAAACCCGGCGGCGCCGCTGTCTGCGGTGGCGGAGGCGCTGCGCCCGGGCGGCGGACAGGAGGAGGCGGAGCCGGGAGGAGCCGCGGCAGAGCGCGGGCGGCGCTGCCTGCTGCGGCCGCTGCGGGCGGCGCGCGGGTGGCGGGGCGGCGGCCCCGCGGTGGCGCGGCGGCGGCGCCCGATAATATATATATATATTTTTTTAAAAAAAATTCGCGCTGCGTCCGTACGATTCGTACGGAAGTGCCTCCAGCCAAAAAAAATTTGCCTCCCGGAGCTCTGTCTCCAAAAATGACAAGCTTTATATGAATCCTGACTGCAAACGGCCTTCCGGATCCAATGGTGATGTCCGTTTGGGCTGAAAGTGCTCCAAAAATTCGCTCTAGCCCTGATTTGAAGAAAAAATGCACAAACAAACTAGGGTTTGTGACTTCGAATCACGGCTTCACAAATCCTTCAAACAAGAAGCAACAGGGAGGCTCTGATACCATGTAGGAGTTGATGAAATCCAACTCCGCAGTCGCCAAGATCACCTACATGCAAATAGCTTGCTGAAGAGAAACCGAAAGAGCAAGAGCAAATATTTCACAATAGGAAAATGAAATTGCTATGTGAATCGAATTAATTACAATGAGAGAGAGACCGTTTAAAAAGGCCTCATGGAAGCTTGTAGAACAAGCTGGAAGGAGGTAGAGGACAAAAACGACAACTCAGCACATATCCTCAGAAAGTGGAATATGCTAAAAAAGGAGAAAACTCCCGAGTTGTCAACAACAACCACTACATGCATTAAATACTAAATATGCATTAACCTAAGTAAGCTTAAGTAATAGAATAAATAATTAATAATTAATTATTTACTCTAACATTCTTGTCCTTATTCTTGGCTAACTATAACAACTGGGACATAAGTGATAATAGGTGTATTTTCTACCTATTGCATGGACTCTTGTGCATTAATCTTTGGATAGTCTTTCACTTGCACAATCATAAGATTGGGGTCCAACAACTTATCACGAGTTGGCATATGCACTGACTCAGTCTATACAAGGTCTTTACTCTCCTTCCTTGATTCTTTTTTGATTGTCCCTTATCTTAACAAATTTTTATTAGGGATTTTCTCTGATTCATTATAAATGACCATTGCCTTAGTTTTCTCTTCATTTAGTTGTAGTAAATTGTTGAATGTATCAACAAGATTATCCTGACCATCATGAATATCTTCCATGTTGTCTAACTCTAACTGTTCCTATTCACCTTTTTCTTCCTCACTCTTTTCTTCATCATCGGGAATTAGTCCTTACATCTTCTTCCATATTAATTTTCTTTCCTCAACAATAGGTTCAATCTTGTTCTTCAAAATTTGGAAAGCCCTCCTCTTAGGTACAAATCTATCATTGAATTATTTCATTGATTTTGCAATTTTCTTCTTATTTAGCTCAGACATAACTTGGGTAAGTGTACCCTCTCTTATTTATCTCTCCATTTTCATTTTTCATAAACTCTACAATAGAGCTCATTGGGTATCATATTCCCTAACTCTAGTGGTGTATACTTAAAATTTTCCATCATATCTAACATTTCTTTCTCTACTTTGTTCTTATCTTCATCACTCAATTTATCAAACTTAATTAAGTGACATCAACACAAGCCTACACAACCTCTGATATTTTCACATACCTTATCAATTGTCTTAGGCTTCTTGTGCACAACCATTGTAAATTGGCTTGTATCCTTAGATTATGTTTTGTCCTCCTCATCATTTTCTTTGGAAACTATGAACCTTATCCTAGGCTTGTTTACTAGTTGGCTTGACTCGACCCCTTCAAGATTAAATTTTCTCTTTGTTACAGTCCTTCCTTGAGTAAGTTGTGTCATGATGTAGGAGCATCTTGCATGGAAAAATTATTGAAAAAAAAAAATTGAAAAAAAAAATTGGAAAAAAAAAAAAAATTGTGGAGGAGAGAGAAAGTGACAAAAATTAAAGGAGAAATGATTAAAAAATAAATAAGGAAAAAGGAGAAAAGAAAGGAAAAGAGTATTTCTATTTTTGAGATGCATAGGTAGCATAATAAAACAAGATAAACAAAATAAATGGTTGTCATTCCATTTATTGAGGTGTGTGGGTAGAATTCTAGAAAGTTATGAATATTGTAGAAACTTGTGGAAGTTGTAGAAGGTTGTGGAGGAATTCTAGAAGCTTGTGGATAAGTCATGCATTGGTTGGTAAATGCCTATTTAAGCAAGGCATATGAGCATTTCTAATCAAGCTCAAGGAGAAGCTTGAGAAGGAGAAACTTGATTAGTGGAAGCTTGGAAAGCTTGGAAAGTTAGAAGGTGTGAAAGAGGAGGAGGAAGTGAAGAGTGAGTTTTCCTCAGTCTGTGGACAGAGCGCCGAATGTGAGGTAGTTTACAGTAGGATTGTGATGGACTTGTGAGTGTGTAGACAGAGCGCCGAATGTGAGGCAGTTTACTCTTGGATCTTGGATAAAGTTGGAGAAGATCTAGTGACTGCGGTTTAGAAACAAGGAGGTTACTTGGGAAGCATTTTATCTCATTGTCTTCATATTGTTGCATTCTTGGTTGTGAGTTGGTAAGGGTGGTGTGGCCCTTCGTTAGTGGTATCAGAGCATACCTTCATCAAGTGGTATCAGAGCGTACCTACATTATGTCACTTTCACTACTCCCTTTTTCTGTGGCTTGACAACTACCATAGATGTTTCCTGAGTCTATTTTCTTGTTACTCTCTTTATCTCAAGGGTAGGATTGGACTCCTCCTTGCCTTTAGTTTTATGTGGCTTGAACACAACTATCTATTTTCCTTTACTCTCAACCTCTTCTTCTTCTTGATCTCCTTCTTCTTAATCTCTTTCTTCTTTGTCTCCTTCATCTTCTTCTTCATCACTGGATATATCTTCTCCTTTTCCCTCTATGATAAGTAGTGGTGGCTCCTTCCCGACACCTTCACCCAAAATTCTTTCTAAGTTCTTAATCATCCCTTTTATTTTCTTGTTTAGTGTGGTAACCTTTGTTTCTATCATGATCTTTACCTTTGCAATTTCATATGTACTAAATAGATCAACTTCTTTATAAATTAGTTCATCCAACAATGCTGTAATTATTGCAACTGCTTCATTGATGTCAATTTAATAACCAAATGATTTCATAGTACTTATCAACCAAAGACTTAGGTATCCTAGACCTTTTCTTCATTTTATGCTTAAACTCATCAAAGTATCCATCCATCATAGTCTCAAAATCATCGCCCAACTAATTGATAAACTCATTAATTTATTGGGTGATCGACTTCTTCTTACTCCAAGTTACATTTCATTTAGTAGGGAAAGAGTTTTGCAAATAGAAAATTATAAAAAATCAACAAAGAACCAAACTTACACATGGTATTATTGGCCTTCCTGATACTTCTTAGGTTTTCCTCCCACTATTGTAATTGAAGCTCAGCTAGGTCGTATGAGTGACCTTTCTTTGCAATTTTCTAAGCGACATAAATTGAAACACATAGAATGGTTTCTAGTCTATTGAATTGATAGAATTTGCAAGCTATTACCCTCACAATGTAGTTTGTCTTGATATCTTGAATAATAGAAATTGTGATGCCATGCTTATTCCACACTTCCAGTGTATTGGTCTCTATCATTTCTTTTCTTTGACATCTGATAGTTTTAACTTTGTTAATTATGGGGTATCCAGTCACTCAGTGTATAATCTACTTTGTAATTTCCACTGGTGCACCGTGAAGCCATAACTTCATCTCATGTATATGGCTTAAGACAATCTTTATCCACTCAACCTTAAAAACTTTTAGGAAACCTAGGGCACATGTGAATTTGGCCACAATGATATGTTTGTGTTCCTCCTTCAAATTATCATCAATGTGTAATCTTTCATACATACTTCTAAGCTCAAAATCACCTATCACACTAATTTTACATGTCTAACATGGCCTAACATCATTGATCAATATAACCCTAGGTGGGATGGATCACAGGGCATCAAATGCATCATCCTTCAATGCAATCTTAGCATAAGCTTTAAAATTTGGTGGTTTCACTACTTCATTATGAATTAGTTGCATATCACTAACCTTTGATGTATTTCCCTTCTTGATTATTGAACTAGATGCCATTTCTATGTTTTGGGTTTCAAACTTGAACACTACTTCACTCTGTGATAACACAACTTTCAAATCACTGTAGTTGTCAATGGCATGCTGTAGAATCTTCACAAAAATCAATTAGCTTCACTCAAAAATCACTCTAAGTCTACTTTTCTTTGGAATCTCAAACGCAAGGTGTTCAAAATGATTGATAAAATTCATTAATAGGGTCAAAAATTCAATTTTAGGGCCTCATAAATGCTTCATACATATGGTGGGCATATGACAGTTGTCTTGGCTTTCACTACAAAATTTGGCAAACACACTTTGCACTTCCTTCAACTCGCTTCGTATTGTAACTTAGTTCATAATAGTTATCACACTCAGCTGCTTAAACCCTTTCATTCTTTAATACTAACACTTGACCATATCTATCTTATCAGCTCGTCTCCACATATTAGTTGGTTCAAACTTCAAATTTGTCCTTATGCATCTAACAATATGCATATTTGGAATTTTTCACTTTCAATCTTAGGAAATGATGTATGATTTAGAAAATTTAGAATACAGTTCCATACATACCTCTTTGTCTAGTTTGAGGTGGTGGAATCAGCTAATCTATTGGATTGGGTGATCACAACTTCACCATTTGCACTAGTTTCTCCTTCAATTTTATTTTTATAGGTTTGATTTGTCTGGATTCTCGCTTCTTTAGTATTGACCTTTTTTGTTCCATTATTCTCTTCATTATTTGATACTGGTGCCCAGTTCATGTAGTCTTTTCTTAGGTGACCAACCTTCTGACAATTAAAACATACTGGTCCAAAGTTCCTCCAGTTTCCTAATCTTCCTTTAAGATGTATCCTTGCACAATTTGTTACAATATGTCCATATGTTCCACATAATGGACAAGTAACCCAAGTATTGTAATCTCAATTTATAGTATCGCCTTGCTTAGTTGCTTTACCTTGACCTTTAGTATTCTTTTCTCTAGATCTACAATCTTGTACGTTATGACAATACTTTTCATTTTGACATGTGCAACAATAACCTTCAAATATAGATGTGGTTTATGTCTTGCTGGTCTTTGATCTACATTCATGTTATTAATGTCCATGCTTGTTACAATTGAAACAATTATCATTGAATTAAGGCTTAGAATTTGACTTACCAATTTTACTCCTGCAAACATTTGTTGTATGACCTATTTTTCCACAGTGATAGCATGTAGGCTTCTTTTTCTTAACATTCATTTGTTCTCCATGCTTTGCTAACTCTCCTAGCTCTATAGATGATATGAACTCGATATAACCAAGCCCAATAGTGTCATGAGGTCTTATTTGTGCTATGATTTGTTCATCCAATTGTCTCATAACCACTCCATATCTATTCATTCTTTTCATGATTTCTTTCCAAGCTCTCAACACAACTTTAGTTGATTGTTCTTAGATCTTAGATTTGTAATCTCTTCCACCTTCCTGACAATCTCATGATTAGCACTTAGTAATTTATTGACCATGTCAAATTGACTGTGGGTTAGCCTTTGTACCTCATTAATCCTTTCATCTAGACTTGTAGTCATTTTCCTTTTTGTCTTCTTTAACCATTACCTTATCTTCTTCATCTTTTTTCTTTTGTTCAGTTACTTCAAATAGCCATACTAACTATATTTCATGTTTTTTTTAGTGCTATTACCTCTTCATTTAGGATGGTTCCTCTCCAACACATTTGCTATTGCTGCATCAACTTCACTAGATCTACCTTCATCATAGAAGTCCTCAATGCTCCCTTTCTTGTATAGCCATTTCCTTCCTACTATTTACAATTTTATTTAATTTATCCTTTACACCCATGACTTGCTCAAATGCAAGTTGCAAATCAATCTTTTGATTCTCAATAACCTTTCTCAACTTGTAGGCTTCTATGTCCAAGATCTTTGACTCTCAAGTGGTTGGACTTCTTGCTTAGAGAATTGGGCTCTGATACCAATTGTTGGAAATCTAATAGGGAAGGTAAGATGCTAAGGGGGGTGGGGGTGTTGAATCAAGATCTTATAAAACTTTCACTACTTCAAACATGAATCATATTCACACTTAATTCACCATACACATCTATGCCTTAATCTTTAACTTTAGCATGAAACATGATATATGAACATATTATATCAGATCTAACTCCCAATAACATGAATAACACACATAAGAAATAAATCAACACATGACACTAGATATGATAATAAAGAAACCCTACAAGGTAAAGGAAAAATTATGGCGGGGATGACACCCACAAATCTTAACTACTACAACAATAAAGTGTGCTTGTTAGGGCTACAAAGTTAAAGGATTTAAACTACACAATTAAGTGGGAACTTTGTTAGGAGATTTACATAGGCTTGTTAGGACCACTCTGTTAAGAGATTTTCCCTGATACACCTATTAGAATGTAAGAGTACCTTGATCCTTTGGTTTGCACTTGAATTCTAATGACAAATCACCTCTAAATAATCTTATATTACCTCTCTATGATCAATCTTCAATAACTTCTCTTTGCACTGCTTGATTGCCTTAGTCCTCCTTAACACTTAACTCCACTGAATTTACCTTCAACTTTGCATCCAAACTTCTAACTCACAACAACTAAAATTAGGTCTGAAACCATCCTTAAATAGTTGTTTGATGAAGCTTCTATATCTTAATCAAGGATCACAATTCATTCCTTTTTCCACTTGACCTTTCCATTTTTTTCATTGGCTAATCACATAACATAGGGATTAATGATCCATAATTATAGGTGTAATTACCTCTATCATTGACTCCTCGATCATATAAGTAGGATTCCAACTTGGTAAAATAGTTTACATATGAGTTTGTGTCATTCCAAACTCAAATAAATCAAACTATGCCACTAAGCTCAAATAGCTGTTGGCACTCGCCACAACTTGTTCCAACATGTTGTTCTTTGGCATAAACTTCACTTGACTATAATTGAGTTTACCTTTTGGATTTCTTCATGTGTATTGCCGCTTGAATCACTTGGAAACTATTGAAATGCTTGGAAATGCTTGTATGTGTTCAACAACTATATTTTCCTCAGCACTAATTGAACTTCATTTACTTTGCTATTGAATAAGTCAACTTATATAGTGGCTCGATCACAATGATGACTGACAAACATTTCCTAGTTAATTACTAGGTGTTTTGCACTAATTGACAATATTAGAATTTCCTTTAGAGTAAACAACAAACACACCCTTATATCCAACAACATGAACATTACATGTAATGTAGAAAGCAACAATATGTTCATTAGGATGTTTTCATTCATCACCAAAAAATCTATGAAAATTCTTTCATGAGCAATCTAGAACAACATGCAGAGACAAAGCTAGATTCAAAGATCCAAAAGCATTTCCCCAAGGACCTTGGGCCATTTACATGTCCTTGGTAAATTCTTGAAACAATTACAAGGAATAAAATTAAAATAAATATTTACAATGAAGAAGGACATGAGTGTGCTTCAAATGAAAGCATGAGGATGTCAAATGTACACCATGTCCCCAGTAGAATTGCCAAAAATTGTTGGGTGGATATTTTACAATTGATAATTCATGCAAATTCAGTCATAGAATAGGTAGACCAACCATAACATGTGAAATAAAGTCTCTCCCACCTTTAAGGGAAGCTTCCCCCTTCTCACCATTCCTTGGATCAACTCAAGGTAACCAAGAAGTTAAGAGATGTGTTATAGGGTGTTTCTAATATTTTTTCTTCTTTCTTTTAGGAAATACTCATGGAGAAGGTAATTGTTTAGCTATCATTTTCCATGATGCTTAATGATAAGAATCCTTTCAAAATCCTCTCTTGAAAAGCTAATCTGAGGATCAACTCCAAGGTCTTCGATGATATTGCAACCTATGGAATCCACTCAGTTGAAGATAAATGTGAATGTTCATGAGGAGGCCTTTTCTAGTTTTGAAACAATTTGGATAAGAGGTATGATCAGCTTGCTATCTCAAAAAGGAATAACCACACAAAAAGTTTTTTTTTTTTTTTTTTTGTATTTTATATTTTAAAGATGAATGCAATCTAACAATGCAACTATATGAATTCATAATTTAGCCAAGGGGTTAGTAAGGCAAACAACAAAGATAGGGTGACAAGAAGTTTAAGCAAATAACATGAAAGTAAAATCCTAACAAACATAAGCTATGGTAACAACATGTCTGCGAGTTAAGCTTTTGAAAAGATCAATGGATAACTAATGAAAATAGGAGTAGTGCTTCCTTAATTCCACTGATGCAATTGTCAATGAGAATTTAGTAACTGTAAGATGTTTCACTTTTCATCAGATTGCAAGGCCACAAAAAGTGTGCTCATGCGAGACACAAAGTTATGTAGGAATAATATGATGATCTATTCTCAAACTAAGTATGCTAATAGAATTTGTAAACCCATAGAAAAAACCAAAATTAAAAGATCACACAACCAAAACAATGCAATAAAACTATTGGCTTAATTACACTTCATGAACACACATTCACAAAATATAACACACTTAGGCAAGAATCACTACACTCCAAATGCAAGCATCAAAATCATATATTATTGCAAAATAATGATGAACTTGATTACTTATTAAATTCTTGTATTTATAAGAAATATTCTCCTCAATTTCTGTTGAGAGTGGGAGATATCTTTATGCAATCATATTCTTCTAAACTAATAAAAAAAATCTATTTATGTACAAACTGACTATCTAACTGGTGCTAAGTAGGACTCCATCCATTTTATATCATTAATTGGATACATGAGCCTTTAAATATCATCAAAAAAAGAAATCATGAGAAAATATGAAAGAGAAAAACTTCAGTTGATGTAAAAGTGTTTGAAAGTGCCAAAAATAGGAACTGCTTCTTCACTAGGCGTCTATAGGAGTTAAACTGTTGTCAAAATGCATTTTTGATGCATGGAAAGCTCTAAATTTAAAATTGGTAGTTAAATATTGGTGCACCTCTGAATTCCTCAAAATCTTCTATGACTCTACTAAAAAAGTGCACCTTAGAAGCAGGCTCCAAAAAATGCAAAATTTTACTAAGTGTCAAAATTGAAATTGTAGCTTTTGGGTTTTGTTCCCCTTTATACCAAAGCTATATCTAGGTATTTTCACTTGAATTTATTAATGATCTCGGTGACTTGAGTTGCATCTAGAAAATTTAAGGTTGCATATTTATCTTTCACTTTCTTCCTATAGTTGCCAACTTTGATACGAAATCCGCAAAATCTTTGAGTTTTACATCAAACTCTAACAAAGCCTCTTCTGTCCTGAAAACCTACCTAATATCATCATAATTTTTAGCCTCCTCAAAATTTCTCTAGAATTTCTCCACTACTACCTCTACTAGTATTAATTTGTCTCATGCATCATCCTCAAAAATATCTAAACAAGCATCACTATAATGCTTCTCAGCTTCCAAAATTTTCTCTTAGGCTTGCTCCTTGAGCTTGTGAATCTCCACATGTAATGTCTCCATTACTTTATTCTCATCCACAATCTTTTCAATCCAATAATCTATCTTTTCTAACTCCTCAGCTTTATATACACCCATCATCATTTGATACCTTTGGCCTTTAATTGCTTGTAATGCTTGCAAATCCTTGTCCCAGGTATGTATCTCATCCACTAGACAAAAATCTTGATTCAAAATGGCTACTATCCTATCCACATTCTCCTGCATAAAGTGTAATAGCGTTAGATTTCATTGAATGGTTTGTACACCCTTTTCCTCAAAAATTTCTTGCTATTGCTGATAAGCTCTCAAAAATGGGTCCAACTATACCACACCCCTATCTCTTCTTTCAATTGATGCATTCAAAGTGTCCTCAAGGTTTGTGGGATCCAAGGGGCCAACAAATTCTCTGAAATATCCCTTTAAGATTTCATTTTGCTGCCAAAGTGTTATTAATTCCACCCCATCTTTCTCCAAGCTCTTGAATACCTCCTTCATACCTGTTGTAACCATTAGCTTATGGTATCCAAGGTAGGCTTCCTAATCATGACCTCCTTGATTTGATAATCCCATGGCATCAATTCTTCAATGTTTGAATGTGGAGGAGGGATAGCCACATGTGCAAATAAGTCCTGGCTCTAATCACTCATGATAAAGGCTAATTCTTGTGCATCTTTTGGAGGTGATTCAGGCTTTGTCAGCATTTCAATCAATTCCATTCTATCCTCCTCCTTAGTGGTGAATTGTTGTTTCTTATTCCTTATTACTTTTTTTCTCAGCCACCTTGGGATATGCTCCAATAGAGATTTGCCTTTCAAGGATGAAGGAATCTGCTTAGCTATACTCTTCCCCTTATCACTCCTTTCTAAAGTCTTCTCCTTTTGTGAAAGATTTGCATTGAGAATTTCTATATTTGTAGAGCCCACAGTCCTCACCTCGATGTCTTGGGAAGTTTGCTGAGGTTGTTCACTTATCTGCCCTTCTTCTGACACTTCCTGAATGGATTTTTTTTGTGGCTCTTCCTATTGTTCTACTCAAACTTTTTTTTCTTCTATTCTTGGAGGCAAAGGGGTAGTTGATCCCTTGTCTACATAGAATGTGACTTGTAATGAAGATGATGAAACCACCTCAGGTCCTTGTGGTTCGGGTGGCAGCTGACTTCAATCCTCCTATTAAGGTTGACTGGTTGGAGTGTCCCTTATCTTATCCCTGACCAATTCAATACCCATGGGCATGAAATCAAAATCTAATAGCTAAAAGACATCAGTGCCCTTTACATCCTACTCATCTATCCACCATTACATTTCATCTTCTAATGTTGTAGTCTGGATGGGTTGCTCAAGAATAGATGGAGGTGTGATGGTGGAGCTTCTTCTCCTTTCCAAATATTTATCTCTTATGAGAAAAATTATCTAGTTCAAAGGTATATTATCCTCTTCATCCTCATCATCCTCTTTTTCTGCTTCTTCTGGAATAGGTTTGAGGACTGATGGGAAAATAATTACTTTCTTGATCACCTTTTCTCTCCTTTTCATCGGAGTCTTAATCTTTCTCCTATTATTAGGTGTGGAGAGGGAGGCTTGTACCTATTATTGAGGTATTTCTTGTATTTCCACTTCATCTCCTCCTTGTCCTTGCTCAGCTGGTGGTACTTGAGGATTATCTTGGGTTTTTGTAGTTTCAAATTTTTTTGACCCTTGTACATTTTCTTCTCCTTGCTACGGAGGTGCCTAAATTTCTCCCTCTTTTGGCTCAACTCGTTGAGGAGAATTCCTCTTCCTTTTTCCCTTACCTTTACCTTTCTGTGCTTGATAATACCCAATTGGTCTGTCAAGTTGGTGCACCATTTCTGGTCTTACTAGTGGCTGGGTTGTAAATGTAAGTACTATTACCTTTTCTCCTTGGCCTTTAGCTGGGTGAGCTTGAGCATGGAAGATCACTATTTCAGGGGTTGGATCAAGTTTGAAAGATCTCTTGATCGAATCATTTTCCAATTTAATGATGTGCCTTTCCCTGTGATTAATGTCTAAGTTCTCTTCTTTATCAATCTCAACATTCATTATAGGTCTATCACCAATCTTATCCCTATTGAATAATAGATCGAGAAGATCCTCCATATCTTGTTGAACAATCTTTAATGGAATCTTTATCTTCAAAGCTTTCTCTACCAGATATAAAATCATCCTACAATAATCCCTTATGCGAGCATTGTAGTCATTTGTTGCATTCATCCAGTGATCTTCAATGGCATCTTCATGGTTAAATGTTTTACCCACTAAGTATTGCACTCTCCTAATGTTATCAAAATAGGGTGAGGGGAATTATACTCATCCAAGGGATACTGATCCCATTCACACTCAAAAGATGGAATATCTTGTCTCTAATCCACCTTGAAAGGTCCTATAGTCATAGGCCATGTCCAACATATTTTATGTTGCTTTCTAACTCTATCATATGCAAACAAGAGTTGTCAAGAGATCTCTAGAAGAATAAGTCCATCATAGGGATACCTCAAGAGCTTCTTAGGGTTGAGAGTTGTACCTGCTACCCTCAAATATGTAAATGTTCAAACTAGATATAGTAAGCTTCGATTTTTGATATCTATGTAGTTGCCTCTTCGGATATCCTCTTCACATAATCCCCCTCTATAAACTTGATTATCATGAATATGAAAGCATCATTTACAATCCTATATTCTTTGCTTTTCTCTAAAAGCTTCTTCTTTACCAATTGAGGATATACAATATAGGGTGAGGTGTTTGCATCTTGCATACTACCCTTCTTATAGAGCCCAAGATAATCTATTGCTCTTGCAGCTAGTAGGTATACCAAATATGAAGTCATGTAGAATTTTTTGTTATTTTTCACTGCTATTAGCTGCTCTCCCAAGGTCTTGTTGAGAATGGAGGCCTAGTCCATTGGCATCTTCACCGTCTTGATAGTCTCAATGAAACTGACCATCTATATGTTCAAATGTCCCAAAGCAGGCAAACCCATGACTTTGCTCGAAAGAATGATTGAATATCCAATATTGTCCTTCATATAGCCTCATGTTATATCCACCTTTCCTGCCTTCCACCATAGAGGAGTCTTCTCAATGAGGTATGACGATTGTATAATTTTAGAGGCTTCCTCCACATGTTCCCTATACCATCTCTTAGCTTGGTGATAGAAACTGATCTGCCCTTGGTAGATGAAATACCTTATGTATGTTGTTAGGTTAGAAATCCAAGATGATCTCTCCAGTTATGCTTTTCATGATCCTTTCTTCTAGAACATATTTCTCTGCGAGCGTCATGATTAACTCTAAGGACTGCAGTGAAATTGGATGTGACACTGTATTAACAAGCCCTTATCAGATCAGTGTGGAAATCATCAAAGACCTTTCTGTTAGTTTATTACACAATGTCAGGAATGCATCCAAATTTGTGTGTCCTAACTTAGTGTCCTAGATTTCTGAGTTCTTGTCCTTAAATCTTGATTTCATCGGCACACCTTGAAACTTGAATACCACTAGCTTTTGAACCATCTTATCGGTAAGGGAGGATGATGAAGGTGCCATTGAATCTACACAAAAAGCATTCCCATTAGTTTAGAATTGATGAAAATTTGATTAAATCAAACCTTAATAATGACATGATTAGGACCCAAAACCCTAATGTTTGAAAACCTCTCAAAACCCTAATTTAACAACCCTCTCTTGTTAAAAAATGGGCACATCTAGTGCACCTGGTGTGCCTTTCTTCATTTTCAAACTTTAACAAATGGGTGTGCATCAATGCACCTCATGGGGTGTGCTGATGCACACCCAAGTAGGAACTTAGGCATCAAAATGGGGGGTGATTAATCTTTTTAGGGGGGGTGCACAGTAGTGCACCTAATTAGGTGCACTATTGCACACCTCAGCTAGGAGATTTGCACTTTTTTTTGAAAAATGTGTAGAGTTATTTAGGTTTTGCAAAGGGAAAATAAGGTGCATAGTAGCACACCTAATTAGGTGTGCTACTACGCACCTTAGCAAATGTGTTCAACTTTGTGTAAGTTTTTTAATGTTTACAAAGCAAAATAAGGGCACATCAGCACACTCGGGTAGGTGCGTTGATGCACACCCCTTTTGAAGTTTTATTGTCTTATTTTTGTAGGGGGTGAAAGTGGAAGGCACACTTTATCAAATGTAGAGCTACGAAGTTCAGAATGGAAGATGCACAAATGATGAACAAAAGTGGGGGGGGGGGGGGGGGGTGGTTTATAGACCTAGGCCCCATACACATTTGATTAAAAAAGGGGGTGCATAGCTGCGCATCCACCTTTGTGAGTGTTTTTTTGATGGATTTTGGTACACTAGCACACTTGGGGAGGTGTGCCTCTTTTATTAGCAAATAAAAGACTTATGCACTCTAATTGAGGAAATCTGGACTTTAGGTTTTCACACCAAAACCCAAACCTGACCAAAAATAGTAGATAAAACCCTAAAAAGACTGAGACCCCAAACTAGGGTTACAAAAAGTCAAAAAATAAAGTAGGGGGTCCCCATTTATAGGTGAAATGGGGTGTGCATTGTGAAAACCACAATAGTAATGAGCAAGTTGGATCTCTTACACTACACTTCCATCTAAAAGTTGGAAACAATGATACTAATACCAAACAACAACACAAAGGTTGATTGAGAGTGTACTATCTTAGATCTATATTTAGTTTTATCTATTCTATAAGAAAAACCTCTACCATTGAGGAGCACAAACTTCCAAAAGTAGAGAATTTCTAACTATTTCAAGACAATAATATAAGCCACAATCACAACTTCTAGTCTATATATTACCACAATTTCTCCTAGTCAAGGCTTTGATTCCACTTATAATCATTATACTCTATTAGCCATACAATAATAACATGAAAGAAAGATAATAGGAAAAAAACATTATCACAACTTCCAATTTGATCTATCACAATTATTTCCAGTCAAAGCTTTCAATCCAACAGCTTCTTTCTATTCACTTTTCTTTTCAATTTGGGCTATACAATCAAAATTATGCTTACACAAGTTTGGCAACGTTCTCTTGCATACAATAAAAATGATTTTTACAATGATAGGACATTCCTTTATATAGGAAAAAGGAGTGACAAAAAAAGGAGAAAAAGGTCAGAAAAACTGAACCACCTTGACTAAGTCATACTAGGAAAGAAGATTTATTGGATTACATGCACTGAAGATTCAAGTAGTCAAATTACAATCAATCATATTACATGTAATCTATCTTCTACAACTAGAAAATTTAAAATGCTCTTGAAGAAAAAGTTGAAACTGCTAAATAAATCCTATAAATTATTAACAAAGGCTCTATATTTGTTGAGGTTGTCAAATTGGGAGTTCATGTATTCTGCATCACTATATTCTCTTTGATAAATTTCTAGTTGTCATTTGAAACTTGATGTAATCAAGATTTTTATCATTCTATAGTTATGAATTCTTCTTTGTTAGATTCACACATTTTGGAGTTTTTGACACTTTGAAAAACATCTCAATCATGTCTAGATGTAAACTTAGAACAACTTTCCAATCAACATCTTCAATTGATCTCTCTCTCTCCCTCTCTCTCTCTCTCTCTCACACACACACACACACACACATACACTTTTTAAAAGTTCTTTGTTGCATTCCCGTACAAACTCAAGTTCCAAGGATTCCAATAGAAAAGTGGAGACCAAATGAATATTACTTCTTTTAGTTTGAAACATTTCTTCTTTACATGATGTTTCAATTCTTTGAAGAAATTATGACATATCTTGACTTAAAGAGTTTGTTGCAACATGAAGATTCCAAATAATAAAAACGTCATTCGAAAGGATTTGATCCATGAGAGCTTCAAGATTCAAACAATAGTGATAGATCCATGGAAGGATAAGTGTTTGGAGTATCAATTAGATACTTATTGAACACTTTTTAAGGCTACAAATGAATGGAAAAACTTGTATTTTTGGTAGAAATGACCAAAATTGGGGTTTGGATGGTGGATTACATGTAGGCAAGATGGGGATTTTTCTTTGAATGACTTATAATGCAAGTGAGAAGTATACAGATATATGTAGGATGAGAGATTTTATGTTAAAAATGTAAGTTCTAACCAAAATGGGTTTAGGAGATGCAATTACACATGATAATAACTCATAATTTTACTAGATGGAAATATATAATTTAGTTTGTAGAATATGATTCCATATGTAGGAATGTGGATTTTGGATGTATTTGGTTAATGGATTCAACATGGAAGATGAGAGCATGGAAATTCGCTTGTGTTCTTGGGGGAAAATATCTAACTTTTCTCCAAAAAAAAACAACAAAATATATACAAAAACTTGAAACAAAAGAAAAACATACCTCTTTCTTTGACTCAAACTTTTACAAAATCCCAAACTTTAGTTTGTGTGCAATTTCATTTTTGAAATGGAAGAGTTTTTGCATTTACAATAAAATGAAGGTTTCAAACTTATTAAATAACTCAAAGCAAAAAACTAGGGCTCGATTCAGTCAAATGCAAAATAAAGAGCCAAAGAATGCAACAAGCTTGCAAAATAAAATCCTCCCACTTACTTGAAGAGTAATGAGCAAAATTTTGAAAAAGAATAAGTTTGAATGAATTTGTTCTCTCCAAAATTGGGTTCTCTATGTGTGTGCATGTAAGGACAAAAAGAATTTGAAAGTTTTAAAATTTAGCTTTAAATATTGATTCTAAGATGCAAATGCATGTGCATAATGAAAAAAATGGTCTTTCAAATGTCTCCCTAAGTGAAGATTGTAGACACCTAAAAGACCTTTAGAAAATAAAGTATTTTTATTTTCTGAAAAATTCCTGATGACATCATCATTTATTAATTAATTAATTAATTAATTAATTAATTAATTTTTATGCCATTAAATCCCTTTATCTTAATTAAAAATATTTAATTAAGGAATCCCTCCCAAAAATGTTTAAATCTTATTTAAACATTATTTCCTTATTTATTAATTATTTAATTAATAAATTGACCAAAAATCCTAAAATAAATAAAATTTTTATTTTTTGCCCAAAACTTGGCCAATCTTCTTGAGACCAATAACCTCTTCCAAAATCTTCTAATCCTTCTTTAATTTCGATTAAAGGCTAATCCCATCATTTCCTACCCCTAATCCCAACTCAAAATATTTGATCAAGATTAAATATTAATCCTCATGTTTATTAAAAATATTTTAATAAATATCTCCTCAACCCAAACCCTTGAAATAAATAAAACTTTATTTATTTCATAAAATCTTATCCTAGGAAGTTCTAGACTCTTCTAGAAAGTCTTCATCCTCATCCAAAGCCTAGACTCTTCTAAAAGATGTCTTTAACCCTAATCCTAATCCCCTCCTAACCTTGTCACATTCTCTAAACATGGGTTAAGACTTGCTAAGTCAAGCCAAAGTTAACAAATATCTCTTCCTTCACCCACCCTCATTAATTGCAATCCACTTGCCATCCACTTGCCTAGTCCTAATCCATCTCTAACCCTTCCTCTAATCATTTTTTCAACCCTAAGCAAGCTTAAAACCCCCCTAAACCCTCAAATTCGAATTTCATGGTATCTCTCACAAATATCTTCAACCACAAAACTTTATGAAGCCCACTAGGCCATAAATGACTCTTCCAAGCCCTTTTATTGCTCTTACAAGCCATTATGAGGGTCTTTATGAAGATTTTATCCCTTGAGCCTCTTTTGTTGACTCATCCTTCCCCTTTCCTCCATCCTCTCATGCTGTGACATGTGTCACTCCTTGATTGGATGTAAGGAAGCACAATCCATGTGCTCTCCTCTCATGCAATCTGAGCCCTCCATGAGCTTTTTCCCATCCTTGCATCTTGGCCCTCAATCCCTCAAGCCTCTTGCCTATAAATTGGATCCTTCCCCTTTGCAAAATAACACAATCCATGAAGTAAAGTCATAATGCCATTTTGAGAAGCCATTTTACATCAAAACCATACACTCACACCCAAATTCCAACTCCATTTGAAGCCCTTTTTGAAGCATAAGCTTGAGCATACATCCTATCTATTTAGACAAAGCTACTCAACAAGAGAGCTTCTCATTGAGAGAGCCCATTAATGGCTCATATTCTCAATTGAGAGTTCATCTTAGTCTATCTTGAAGTTTATGAATTTTGTTTAGTTTGTAGAAGCTTTATTTAAATTTGGTTTCTATTAGCATACTAACATTGCTCATATACAAAGATCACATATATTAGAAGGATTTCCATGTTTGCAAAAGTATCCCCAATGCAAATCGTGGTTATAAACTTGCATTACAAGTGCATAGAATGGTGAAGAGATTTATTGTAAATGCCTTTCCTTACAATTTTTTGGGTAAAAACATGGTCTAGATTCCCTTTAAAGATGATTGTTCTTACTTTGGAAGAGCAAAATTGGATTTATAAATACTCTTTACATGTAACATTTTTTCTTTCAAAATCCCAAATTGGGTATAGAAAACTCAAATGCATGTTTTAAATGGGCAAGAGAAATACATGAAAGCCAAAATCAAGGTTAGAATAGTAGATTACATGCATCATTTTATGCCTTGAGGACCAAAATATGGGTTATGAGGTTATATTGCATATTTAAAATATGCAATTTTGATGCATAAATCCCATCGTTTTTCCTTTAAGATAAATGAGGGTGGGTGGGACCTAAATCGGTTATATTTAGTTATCCTACAGGCCTTTCAAACACTTTAGTACCAATTCAACCTTCATATGCATTCCTATCAATAACTCAGTAACCACATCCAACATCTCAAATAATACTTGTAAACTTTTTGCATCAATTTATTATCTTATTGTTCCTTACTGTACTGAGTATTAGAGTAATCACATATCTTATATCAAGTTGTAACGTTAAACAAAAACATAAAAATAAACTTGCAACATAATAAACATTCACACATTTGATACATCTTTAATGTGGAAACCCTGTAAAGGGCAAAACCACCTAGGAATAGACAACCCCAATTATTTTAATCTTCTGAAGTGAGCTTGTTAGGAGACAACCTTGTTAAAGGTTACATGCACATTTTTAGTGTGACCTTATTAGAGAATTTTTACCAAAGATCATCTAGACCTTATCACTCCTTGACATTTCTAAAGAGTGTCACGCTCTAAAGGATTTACAAACATCACTAATAGATGCTACCATATAGGGTTTCAAAGACTTGTTAGGTGCACTCGGTTAAGAGATTTATCTGCCAAAATAGTAAGAAAGTAATAGTCAAATGATCTATTAGGTTTAACACTACCTTTCTTGTTTATATCTTTTCTTTTCTTTGTATCTTCCTTCTGATCTCTTTCTAGTTGATTCACATACACTTTCACTTAGTACTTCCTCTGCTTGATCTTTCCATTGCTGTTATGCTCAGTTCACCTTTTGTCTTCTTTGTCTCCTTCAATTGTTATAATCAACAATAATAAACAACTAAAAACATTTTTGTTCATCCCCTTAAATAGAAAACTTTGTTATTTGAGAATCTTCCAAAATTTTTCGCTTAATCATGATCATAGATCTTAGATACAATGCATTTAGTCACTCTACAAAATAGTTCCACCTTGAAGGTTTTTCTCATCTTCATTTTGTTAAATCTCCTTCATTAGATCTTCATAATATTTTTCCAATCATAGATCTCATAACTAACTTTGACTTTATGCTTTGAACTTCTCGTTCATTTTTAAATTTCATCAAATGTCAACCTTAGATTAAGTATTTACAACTTTACTTAAGCAATACATCACTTGATTAACACTAGAATGACTTGGTTAACACTGAACTTTAACTATTCTTTTCCAAGTGCTCGATGACAATCGTAGTAGCTCGGTTAATACTATGTTGCTTTATTCGTTGATCAAACAATCTTGCATATATATGATATTCATTACTTCATCACTACATTACATGATTGTGAAATGATCAAATCAACATTGTACTGTCACATTCCAACTTATTCAAGGTCCCATCGAATACCATACTCATCATCATACTTTCTTCAAATCCTCTTTATCAATAAAATGATATGGCAATCTACTGCATTAACATAATGTCTAATCAACTAAGGCTTGACATCAATGACAACATAAAATTGATATGACATTTTCACATATAATAACAACATTATCAGTTGTGACTAACAATCTCCCCCTTTGGCATTAATGGAAAAACACAAACATAAGATTTTGCACTACAAAACATTAAAAAATAAGATAATCAAATGTATACATTTATAACAATACAAATCTTCAGCTCTTTGAGTTAATTCAAGTTCACTAAAACACATTCAACATCAGGTTCACTTAGTTTGTAACTTTAGCATCTTCATCTTGGTAAACTCTCCCCCTTTGGGTATACTTCTTTATTTAGTAACACCTTCATCTCTTTTTGCTTCTTTCTTCTTCATATCAGACTCTCTCCCCCTAAGTAGTTCATTACATATTCTCCCACTTTGACAACAATGCCAAAGGTAAATATAAGTTCCAAAGAGAAACTTATAAAAACCTTATAGTAATACCTTATATCTTGGACATACTGTTTACATTAGTTTCATTACAATCAATTTTTAGAACTTTAGGAAAGTCCCTAGAGAGTGAACTCTTGCATCAACTCCATAAAAGTACTCATGATCATCCATGAATTGATGCAATATGCATCCTTTGTTAGTTAATGTTGGATAGGGGAAGGACCCCTAGCTTACCTCTTAGATACTCAAAAGAATCCTTAGGCAATGGTTTAGTGAATATGTTAATATCTTATTCTTTAGATTTCATATATTCTAGCTTCACTTGTTTCTCTTATAGTTTCTCCCTCAAATAATGATACTTGATAGATATATGCTTGCACAAGGTTATTGGACATGTTTATTGCATTGGTGTTGTCACAATAGATAGCGACAAGCTTAGTAACTTCTTGTATTCCTTCCAATAGTTGCTTGATCCAAACAATGTTTGAACAATTAATTGCAACAAAGACATACCCAATTTTAGGAGTAGATTGTGATATGCAACTCTATTTCTTGCTCAACATGTAATCAATATTTCTCCTAAAGAGAAAGCTCCACCACTTGTACTTTTCCTATCATCAACATTTCTAGCCCAATCAACATCAGTGTAAACTTTGTGCTCAAAATCACCATCTTGTTTATACCATAATCCAATGTCTTTAGTTCCTTTTAGACTTTTAACGTTGGTCATATGTGTTTCCTTAGGGGTAGAGGAAAACCTTGCAACACTTGTAAATACATGTGCACTATCAGGTCTACTATCCACAACATATTGTAACTTT
This sequence comes from Cupressus sempervirens, assembly GCA_028749045.1. Lineage (NCBI taxonomy): Eukaryota > Viridiplantae > Streptophyta > Pinopsida > Cupressales > Cupressaceae > Cupressus > Cupressus sempervirens. Next base: position 148,824,866 of record CM053791.1, read on the forward strand.
CCAATCATTGATCTATATTGTGTTTCATTCACTTCAACAATAGTATCCTCCTTAGATAATTTGCATCTAGTCACCATTGCTGTACCGATTGACCTTGACTCATCCATACCAAATGTTTTTAAGATTTCCTTAACATACTTAGACTGATTCACATATATACCATCTTTTGTTTGATGGATTTGTAATCCAATGAAAAATTTAATCTCACTAAACATCAACATTTCAAATTCCTTGCTCATTTGATCAACAAATTATTTTCACAATAAATCATTCCCACCAAATATGATATCATCCACAAATATCTCAACAATCAAAACCATGTTTTCAGCTTGACTTTTAAAATAAAGATTGTAATTTTCACTTGTTCTCACAAATCCAATCTTAATCAAGTGTGAATGTTGCCTTTCATACCTTACCCTTGGTGCTTGCTTCAATCCATACAATGCTTTGTTCGACTTACAAACTAGGTGCTTTTGATCTAGCACAACAAATACTTCTAGTTGTTCTATATAGACATCTTCTTCAAGTATTATATTATGATAATGCTGACTTAACATCCATTTGATATACCTTGAACTTCTTATACAAATTTCTAACTCCTTCTAATCTAGCAACAAATGCAAAGGTCTCACCATAATTAATTCCTTCTTCTTGGGCATAACCTTTACAAACTAGTCTAGCCTTGTTCCTCACAACTTCACCATTCTTATTTAGTTTGTTTCTAAAAATCCACTTTGTTCTAATTACATTCTTGTCAGCTAGTTTCGGTACTAGTGTCCATGTTTTTTTTTTCTCAATCCAATTAATCTCTTCATTCATAGAATTAATCCACTCTTCATTGTCAACTACAGCTTTCATAGTTCTTGGCTTAAACTCAATAATCAAACATGTACTAACTTTAAACGTGCTTGTTGTCATGACTCCAACACTTTTATATCCAATGATTTTTTCAGGTTAACGGTTCCTTCTCACACACTTTTCTATAACACATTCTCTTCTTTGATTTCCTACATTATCTTCACTTTGTTTGGCCTTTGCATCCTACTCAGGTTGTTCTATTTGTGGTTCACGTAATGCAAGCTATCACTTGGTAGCTCTCTATTGTTTCTTTGGAATTACACTAGGAGTATCTTCATATAGATAGAAAAAATTATTGCAATCATCAAGTTCATTTTTTCTTTCCTTATCATTCTTGTCTATAAATTTATCAATTCTCACATTTTCACTTTCAATCATTATGTTACTATCTTGTTCAAACATTTATAGGCTTTTTTCTTTGAGGAATAATTGAGGGAAATACCTTAATCATCTTTAGAATCAAAATTTTCATTCCTTGCATCTTTGTGAATGTTACATCTACTCCCAAATATCTTGAAATAACTCAAATTAGGTGTATAACCATACCAAAGTTCATAAGGTGTTTTATTTGTTCCTTTCTTCATTTGAACTTGGTTGAGAGTCTAGATTGTAGTACTAATGCTATCTCTTCAAAATATTTGAGCAATTCCCTTTTCAATTAGCAATGTCCTTGCACAATCCATAATTGACCTATTCCTTCTTTCAACAATCCCATTTTTGTTGGTGTCCTCACTATTGATAATTTTTTCTTAATTCCATGCTCAATATAACATTTAGTGGATTCAATAGACATAAACTCACCACCTCTATCAGATCTCAAACATTTCAATTATTTACTAGTTTCTTTTTCAATTCTAGCTTTGTACCATTTGAACATATCAAAATAATATGACTTTAACTTCATAAATATGTCTATCATCATCCTAGAATAATCATCAACAAACAATATGAAATATCCATCACCATAATAACTTTCTACTCTCATTGGTCCTCATAAATCTATATCCACTAATTCCAAAAATTCGTTAGATATATGTGTCTTTCTTGAAAAGCTTGACTTGGCCATCTTATCAAGTTGACATTGTTTGCACATAGTATTCTCAGGTTTATGTAGATTTGGTAAGCCTCTAACTCTTTTCTTTCTACTGATCTTGATCAAGTTCTCAAAATTGACATGACGTAGCTTCTTATGTGACAACCATACATCTTCAATTTTTGTTTAAAAAGATGTATCAAATGTAGAATCAAGATTTAAAAAAAAATATTACCTTTTGTTTTCTCTCTAGTGCCAATCAATTTCCATCATCATCATCATAGATCTTGACTTTCTTGTTCTAAAACTCCATCTTGTAACTTGTATTGTTCAACAGAGAAACACTCATCATATTATATTTTAGTCCCTACACTCAATATGCATCATCGAATCTACTTTTATCATTTAACATCAATGAACCTCTACCCTTCACTAGACATGGAACCTAATTTCATAATTTAATAGTTCTACCATAATATTCCTCAAGTTTATCAATATTACTAATGTCTTTGGTCATGTGATGTGAACATTCACTATCAATGATCCATGTTTCATTCTTACTAATGTGTGAAATAAGATATTTACCATCCTCATACCTTTCTTCATTAGGGTCTTCTTTAACAAAAAAAAAAAACCACTTTAACTCCTTTCCCATCTTCAATGTGTGACTCAGTGTGTGCTTCTTCAACAATATAGCATGATTTTTTCCCTTTGTCCTTTTAGTCTTTGTTCTTTCTAAATTGGTGATCGTTATTTTCATTTCTTTCACCCCTTCTCTTGTTAGGACATCTTGTAGAAATTTGAGCTACCTCATTACATTTAAAACATATTAGAGATAATTTACCTTTACCTCTCAGTAACCTCCTTGCAAGAAATGCTTCAATCTCATCCATATCATCTTCTAATTCTGATTCACTTTCATCTTTAGTTCTCTTTTCCTTCTTTGAGCTACCAATGGTTAGTGAAGTCTTGAAAGCATTCCCAATTGTAGGCACACTATTATCAATATTGCTTAATTTAATGGAGTCAAATGACCAACTAAAACTTTAAGAGTAAGATCAATACCAGACATAGCTCTAACTTCCTTAATTATAGATGCTTTTATAACATATATAGGTAAGAGAGTTCTAAGAACTTTACTTACAACTTCATTATCACTAATAACTCCTCCAAAAAATTTGATAGCACTCTAAGGAGAAAGTACCAGATCTTATGAGGAAAGTGGTAGATCCAATAATTCTGTACAAGATGAGGGCAAAATTGAATGGAAAAATAAAGACAAAGGCAAGGTTGAGTGGAAAGGTGGTAGTTCTTACTAAGGTAGTTATGGAAGAGGAAGATTTAGTGGTAACTATTTTAAATGTGGTGAGGAAAAAAATAGAGCCTTGGAATGTAAAAATTATGGAAGAAGGAATGAAGGTTACAATGACAGAGATATTATGGTTCAAGGAGATCTTGAGGGTTCACCAAGTGGATCTCAGGCTAGAGAAAACTTGATGGTAAGGATAACATTGTGCAATGAAAGAGTTGATGAGGAACCTATCTTGAGGAGAAGTTTTCTCAAAACTAGATCTAAGATGGTTGGGAAATATTTTAAAGTGATCAATGATAGTGGCAATTCAACAAATTTGACATCTAAGGAGTTGGTTACAAATTTGCAGTTACATAAGTTGAGACACCCTAAAACCTGTCATGTTTCAAAGATAAAAGATGAGCATAAGTTGTTGGTCATTGAGCAATGTGTTGTAAAATTCAAAATTGGAAACTACTTTAATGAAGTTCTGTGTGATATTATGCCTACGAATTGTTGTCATAGTCTATTGCGTATACCTTGGATGTATGATAGACATGTTGTAAATGATGGTAGATTGAATCAATATACTCTTTGGGTAAATAAAAGAAAGAACATATTGCTGCCTTCAATTGAAGTCACAAATGAAGTAAATTGTACTACTTTTAGGGTTTGTATGGTTAATGGGAAACAATTTGAAAAAGACATGAAGAAGAACAAAATTTTCTTTGATTTGATTACTAGAGGACTAAGTTGTAATAGTAATGGCCAAGTGATAGAAGAAAATATTGCCCAAATAATAGAAGAAGGTATGTTATTCAAAGTGGTTCATTTTTGTATACTAAAGAGTTTTACAAGAGCTAATTTTATTAAGGAAAATAATTGTGGTGGATTGACTGGACATTTCAGTGTAGATAAGACTTTGAGTTTTTTAAGGGGAAGCATTATTGGTTATTATTGTATAAGAATGTTCAGAAGTTTGTAAAGAGTTGTGGAATTTGTCAAGTTGAAAAAGGAGTAAGTCAAAATAATAGATTATATACACCTATTTATGTTCCTAAGAAACCTTGGAGTGACATTAGTATGGATTTTGTTCTTGACTTTCTTAGGACAACAAAAGGGTGTGATTTCGTATTTGTTGTTGTGGATAGATTTTCTAAGATGAAACATTTCATAACATGTAAGAAGACATTTGATGTAGTGCATATTGTTGAGATTTTATTCAAAGAGGTTGTTGTATTGCATGGATTGTTGAGAAGCATTATATCTATCTGAAATAATAAGTTTGTTGGTTATTTTTGGAGTGGAAGAAAATGGACACTGGGTTGAAATTTAGTTCTACATTCCATCTATAGATTGATGGATAGATAGAGGTTGGAAATATAAGCTTGGGTAATTTACCGAGATGCTTAGTTGGGGATAAATTGAGTAACTTGGGAGATGGTATTAGCACAAGTTGAGTTTGCATATAATAATTTTGTGAATAGGAGAACTATGAAAACATCTTTTGAGATTATTACAAGAATACAACCTAGAGGGATATCAGATTTGAGGGATATTATTGGATAAGAGAAGAGGAGTGCTGAAGGAGAAGTGTTTGCTAAAGTTATGAATTATTTGTATGAGGAAGTGAAGTTTAGGTTGGAACAAAGTAATCAAAAGTATAAAGAGAACACAAACAGTCTAGAAGATACCATATTTTTGAAGTTGGGGTGATGAAGTGATGATTCATATGAAAAGAGGTGTAGAACCAGAATCAGTATGCAAAGAACATTAACAAATAATGTAAACATTCACAAACCAAAAACTAAATTCACATATATGCTTAGACTAAGAAAGAAAATAAGAAGTACAAACCTCACGAGAGAAAACACTCCATGCTTTCTTGATTCTGTAGATGTGTCCTTTTGCTGTGGATGTATGCTCAAGATGCTCAAAAGTTGCTTCAATGGAGATGGGTAATGGAAAATTGGTAGCTTTGTGAGCTCTAAATTTGGCATTATAAGGGTATGGTTGATGGCTTTGGTTCTCAAAATAGCATGGTAACTTTAGCTCAAAGATTGTTGATGAAATGGCTTGGGATGGGATTCAATTTATAGGCTAAGGGGTAGAGGGATGGAGGGCTTAGATGCAAGGATGGATGAAGGCTTAAGGAGGGCTAAGATGCACTCAAAGGGGAGCACATGGATTGTGCTTGTCTAGCACCAATGGGAAGGTGACACTTGTCACAAGGAGGATGAGTGTGAGAGGGTAGGGTTAAGGGTTGGTTAAGGGCATGATGAGTGGGGTTGAGTATGTAAGAGGGATGTAAGAGGAATGAGTGTGGAAGAGGGAAGAGTGTGGAAGATGGGTGTAAGAGTCATGAGTGGGCTTGTAAGAGTATTTATGTTTTGTAAGAGCACTCATGACTTAGTGGTTGGGTTTTTTTGAGGGGAGACTTTGGTTTGGATTAGGAAAGTCTTAAACTTGTTTAAGGAATGTGACAACATTAGGGGGTGGATTAGGCTTGGGTTTAGGATTAGATTAGGGATGTTAGAGATGTGCAAGTGGATGGAATTAATGAGGGTGGGTGAGTTAGTGGCTAAGCTTGGTTAGTATGGGTGGATGGGGTGGATTAGGCTAAATGGAGGATTAGAGATAGGTTAGGGTTTTTTTGAATTTGAGGATTTCATTTATCAAATAGATTTATTTAATAAATGGGGATTTTTGGAATTAGATAGGAGAAAAGGATTTAATTGATAAATAATAGATTATTTGATTTATCAATTAGGACTATAGATGATTAATTAAATTAATCAACTAGGGGATGACAAAGGATTAATTAAATAAGAATTTAATTAATGATGCCTTTAGAGATGGCTAAATTAGATTACCAAAGTAGTGTAATCAAATTTAGGTGTCTACAAGAGGTAGATTTCTTGTTGATACATATAGTAAGTTTGAAATGAAGAAGTTTGGTCCCTCTAGAATCTTGAGAAATTTTGATAATGGTAATGCATATGAAGTTGAGTTACCTAATAACATGGATATATCTCCTTTATTCAATATTATTGATTTATATGAGTATCATGAGGTAGATGATGAAGCTATTATATTAAGTGATTATCTTAAGAGGTAGGTTGAACATATTGAATGAATATTGGACCACAAAGTTAGCAAGAGTACAAGAGGAAAATATTACTGAGTATTTGGTAAAGTGGAAGAACAAACTAGTTGAAGATGCTACATGGATTTCTCAATCTAAGTTGGATTCAGGTTGGATTATGACACCTTCATGATTCAAGAGAATCATTTCTTTTCAACCCCAGTTGTCTGATGTAGGAGCATCCTAGGTTTCTTTTCTATCATGATTTTCTTTGTTGTTTTGTCAAGTTCTAGGATTGGTCGAGTTGCAACTTTGACTGAGTTCAAGTTCTAGTGTTGGTTGAGTTCCAACATTGGCTGACTTTGAGTTCTAGTGTTGGTGGTCATTCTTCCTAATGCTCACTCATGTCTATGTCCTTCTTTGAATGAGTCTCTCCATGAATTAGTTCCTCCATGAGATGACTTGTTCATTTAATTAAGTTGTGCATTTAATGTAAGGATTGTGCATTGGGATGCACATAGACCATTGTGTGGTTGACCTTCTTTATGTGGTGATCTAGAATCTCTTATAAGCTATTTTGGAAAGTATAAGTAGAGTCTAAACAATTGTATAAGTTAGCAAGCTAGAGTCTAGATATCTGATTGCATATGTATCATGTTAGATGCATTTTGATGTATATTTGATCATTATACTAGCCATAAACAGAAAGGCCTCAAAACTAGGCATGTTTGCAGATCATTTGGTGAACCAATAAGATATTGTTATTTTCCTCTCTCCTTGGCACTATTATATGTGTTTTCTTCTATTGTGTTCACTCAAAAAGATGGTTTCTTAGTAAGGCGTGCTCCTAGCCCTAATCATCTAACCTCCCTTGTATCAGGTAAGAACTACCACCTTTCCACTTGACCATGCCTTGGTCTTCATTCTTCCACTTAGTTTTTCCCTTATCTTGCATAAAATTTTCAACAACAAATTTCTTGATTTGGTTCACATACTGCACAACATTTTCACCTTTTTTTCATCCTCATGTCATCATATTTGCCTCTAAGACTTTCTGCTCTTGCTCTTAGTACATTTTCATCTCCACCGTGTATAAGTACCAGCTTGTTCCACATTTCTTTAGAATTATTATAGTTTTTTACATCATCAAACTCGACATCATTTAGGGCAGATGCAATCTCAATCATCAAATTATTATGTTCTCTCTTCTAACTCATCTCTTCTATAGTCATAGCAGGGATAGGAGAAACATAATAATGGTCTAGCCAATGTGTAGCATCATCTTCCAAATAAATGTACCCTCATCCTATTTTTACATTAGGAGAAGTTCTCTTTTGATGCCTCTCTCTTATACATCTTCATATCTTTAGCTCAAGTCACTTCAAACTTATTCCTTCTTTAGTACCAGTTCAACCTTCATACATATTCATATCAATAACTCAGTAACAACATTCAACATCTCAAGTTATATTTGTAAACTTTTTGCATCAAGTTGTTATTTAATTGTTCCTTATAATATTGAGTATTAGAGTAATCACTTAACTTATGCCGAGTAGCAACATTTAATAAATAACATGAAAATAAACTTACAACACAATAATAATTCACACATTTAATACAAATATTTAATGGGGAAACCCTATAAAGGGAAAAACCAACTAGGAACTGACTTTTGGTATGTCTATCTATTGTTGTCTATTAATGTCAAACACTTAGTCATTTACAAGGTAGAGTCAGACGATCATCACTGTAACTAAGCTACTCTATATAGGCCGAGTCATGTACACAAAGAAGTATGTACCAAGATCTACAGAAGCTGAGTAAGTGTATGGTCACCAAGTATTTTCTATACAAGACGAGATCAACATCAATCGAGTAGTTTCAAGCATACATGTGTCGAGTTACATAGTATGTGCAAGATCATGGTCAACCAAACTATGGCCTTAAGTGGTAGTGAAAAACCAGGAAATCAGGGTTATGTCAACTTGACACATAATTTTAAAGTGGTTTTGAACTTTATATCAAAAAGTTGTAACAAAATAATCTATAGGAAATTGAATGTAGTTTCTAAACTACTAGGCCTTATCTAGAGAAATAAAATATTTGATTAGTCAAAAGTTTGGATTTTAATGTTGTACTACAAAAATTTTAGGGCAAAAATAAAAAGTAGGTGTATGTCTGACCACCTTAATCAAAATCAAATGATAATATTTTTTAATATAAGTATAGATATAAAAATGAGACTCATTCTCGGATGTGACACATATTTTTAGGTATTTTTATTCCAAATAAATAATTAAATATGGAATTTCTACTAATTTTTTTTCGAAATAAAAAACTCCCGTGTTTGACCACCTTAACTAGTTGAAAATTATACCAAATTAACTTTTTTTCCCCTTATACTAGGAAAAGCATAGAATGTGACACTACTTTTGGATTTAAAAAATGTTATACCACTTGAAAGTTATAGCTATTTTTTAATCAGTATATGAATCAACACTTTACAATCATCTTCATTGAAAACTAATTAATAAATAATTATCGAACTCAAAATTTGATAGATATTATATCGATGGAATCTTTAGAGTGGTTAAAACAACCCTTTTCATTCCATTCAATTTCGATGAAAATAACATTGTCAAATGGCTACTCGAAGTCTAAGTGTCAGTGAAACCCTTCTCAAACATGGTTTTTGGGTTGACCAAATAGGCTTGGTAAATACCAAGCCTAATCAAATATGTGATATGAAATCAGATATGTGATTACTCCAAATTTTCCAATTGGGAGGGAAACCACCCACATTGGAAATTTTGGAGGGAAATTTTATTTGGAGAGAAATTTTAGAGGATTATTATGATTATGATTATTATTATATGTAGTAATATTTATGATTATTATTATTAAATATAATATAGTTGTAAATATAATTAATATTATAACTAAATATAATATAGTAATATATATGATAAATATTATTATTATTATTAAATATATATAGTAATATTATATGATTATTATTATATATAATAATATATACGGTTATTATTATTATTAAATATATAATCTAGTAATATATATGATTGTTATTGTTATATAATCTAATAATATATTATTATTATATTAAAATATATAGTATTATATTATTAAATATAATATTATCATGAAATGTGTTAACCTATGACCCCTCTCGACACATTTCATGACAACATATGTCCCTAGGGCCCCTAGTGACCCCTTTTGATGCATTCCCAAAGGGACATAAGTTGTCATGAAATGTGTCAAGATGTCAACACATTCGAACCAACCAAATGGGTCCCTAGGGGTCCTAGGGCCCCAAGGGACATACGCTATCATGAAATGCATCAAGAGGGGTCATAGGTTAACCTATGAATCCTCTCGATGCATTAGAACCAACCAAATGCATCCCTAGAGCCCCTAGGGCCCCTAGGGACATATGTTGTCATGAAATGCGTCGATAGGGGTCATAGATTAACCTATGACCCCTCTTGATGCATTAGAACCAACCAAATGGGTCCTTAGGGGTCTTAGGGCCCCTAGGGACATATGTTGTCATGAAATGCGTCAAGAGGGGTCATAGGTTAACCTATGACCCCTCTCGATGCATTAGAACCAACCAAGTGCATCCCTAGGGGTCTTAGAGCCCCTAGGGACATATGTTGTCATGAAATGCGTCGAGAAGGGTCATAGGTTAACCTATGACCCCTCTCGACACATAACTTATGACCCCTCTCTACGCATTAGAACCAACCAAATGCATCCCTAGGGGTCCGAGGGACCCTAGGGACATATGTTGTCATTAAATGCGTCGATAAATGACCCCTCTCAATGCATTGGAACCAACCAAATGCATCCCTAGGGGCCCTAGGGACATATGTTTTCATGAAATGCATTAAACCTATGACCCCTCTCGATGCATTCAAACCAACCAAATGGGTCCCTAGGGCCCCTAGGGACATACATTGTCATGAAATGCATCAAGAGGGGTTTGAACCAACCAAATGCGTCCCTAGGGGCCCTAGGGACATTCATTTTCATGAAATGCATTAACAGGGGTCATAGGTTAACTTATGACCCCTCTCGATGCATTAGAACCAACCAAATGCATCCCCTAGGGACACATGTTGTCATGAAATGCATTGAGAGGGGTCATAAGTTAACCTATGACCCCTCTCGATGTATTAGAACCAACCAAATGCATCCCCTAGGGACATATGTTGTCATGAAATGCATCAAGAGGGGTCATAAGTTAACCTATAACCCCTCTCGATGCATTAGAACCAACTAAATGTGTCCCTAGGGGTCTTAGGGCCCCTAGGGACATACGTTGTCATGAAATGTGTCAATAGGGGTCATAGGTTAACCTATGACCCCTCTTGATGCATTGAAACCAACCACATGCGTCCCTACGGGCCCCAAGGCCCCTAGGGATATACATTGTCATGAAATGCATTGAGAGGGGTCATAGGTTAACTTATGACCACTCTTAATGCATTAGAACCAACCAAATGCATCATATGTTATCATGAAATATGTCGATAGGGATCATAAGTTAACCTATGACCCCTTTCGATGCATTGAAACCAACCAAATGCATCCTTAGGGGCCGTAGGGCCCCTAGAGACATATGTTGTCATGAAATGCATTGAGAGGGGTCATATGTTAACCTATGACTCCTCTCGACACATTTGAACCAACCAAATGGGTCCCTAGGGGCCCTACGGCCCCTATGGACATACGTTGTCATGAAATGCATTAAGAGGGGTCATAGGTTAACCTATGACCCCTCTTGATGCTTTCGAACCAACCAAATGCATCCCTTGGGGTCATAGGCCCCCTAGGGACATGCATTGTCATGAAATTCATTGAGAGGGGTCATAGGTTAACCTATGACCCCTCTCGATGCATTAGAACCAACCAAATGTGTCCCTAGGGGTCCTAGGGCCCCTAGGGACATATGTTGTCATGAAATGCATCGAGAGAGATAATAGAACCTATGACCCCTCTCGACACATTAGAACCAACAAATGAACCTATGACCCCTCTCGACGCATTGAAACCAACCAAATGTGTCTATAAGGGCCCTAACCTATGACCCCTCCACATTGGAACCAACCAAATGTGTCGAGAGAGATCAGAGGTTAACCTATGACTCCTCTCAACGCATTAGAACCAACCAAAAACATCCCTAGGGGTCTTAGGGCCCCTAGGGACATATCTTATCATGGATGCATTAGAACTGACCAAATGTGTCCCTAGGGGCCCTAGGGACCCTAGGGACATATGTCATCAAATGTGTCGATAGGGGTCATAGATTAACCTATGACCCCTCTCAATGCATTGGAACCAACCAAATGGGTCCTTAGGGGTCCTAGGGCTCCTAGGGACATATGTTGTCATGAAATGTGTTGAGAGGGGTCCCTCTCAATGCATTAGAACCAATCAAATGCATCCTCAGGGGTCTTAGAGCCCCTATGGACATATGTTGTCATGAAATGCATTGAGAGGGTTCATAGGTCAACCTATGACCCCTCTCAATGCATTAGAACCAACCAAATGCGTCCTAGGGCCCCTAGGGACATGTTGTCATGAAATGCATCAATAGGGGTCATAGGTTAACCTATGACCCCTCTCAATGCATTGGAACCAACCAAATGCATCCCTAGGGCCCCTAGGGACATACATTGTCATTAAATGCATAAGAGGGGAATAGGTTAACCTATGACCCCTCTCGATGCATTTGAACCAACCAAATGGGTCCTTAGGGGCCCTAGGGACCCTAGGGACATACATTATCATGAAATGTGTTGAGAGGGGTCATAGGTTAACATATGACCCCTCTCAACACATTCAAACCAACCAAATGTTTCCCTAGGGGCCTTAGGGACATTCATTGTCATGAAATGAATTGAGAGGGGTCATATGTTAACTTATGACCTCTCTTGACACATTAGAACCAACCAATTGCATCCTTAGGGGTCCTAGGGACCCTAGGGACATACATTTCCATGAAATGCATCGAGAGGGGTCATAGGTTAACCTATGACCGTTTTCGACACATTAGAACCAACCAAATTTGTCCCTAGGGGTTTTAGGGCCCCTAAAGACATATGTTGTCATGAAATGTGTCGATAGGGGTCATAGGTAAACCTATGACTCCTCTCAACACATTGTAACTAACCAAATGCATCCCTAGGGCCCTTAGGGATATATATTGTCATGAAATGCATTGAGAGGGGTCATAGGTTAACCTATGACCCCTCTCAATGCAGTAGAACAAACCAAATGTGTCCCTAGGAGTCCTAGGCCCGTAGGAACATATGTTGTCATGATACCCCTCTTGACACATTGGAACCAACCAAATGTGTCCCTAGGGGTCGACATATGTTGTCATGAAATGCATCGAGAGGGGTCATAGGTTAACCTATGACCCCTATCGATGCATTTCATGACAACATATGTCCCTAGGGGCCTGAAGACCCCTAGGGATGCATTATAACCAACCAAATGCATCCCTAGGGGTCTTAAGGCCCCTAGGGACATATGTTGTCATGAAATGCGTTGACGCATTTGAACCAACCAAATGCGTCCCTTCGGTTCCTAGGGCCCCTAGGGACATATGTTGTCATGAAATGCATCGAGAGGGGTCATAGGTTAACCTATGACCCTTCTCTAAGCATTAGAACCAACCAATTGCGTCCTTGGAGTTCCTAGGGCCCCTAGGTACATAATAATATATATTAATATATTGTATTTATAGGTCATAATAATAATAATAATAACATATATTACGTTATTATATTTAATAGTAATAGTAAAAATCATAATAATATAATATAACAATCATATATATTTTAATATATATTATATTTATAGACCTTATAATAATTTTTTTTTTATCATATTTAATAATAATACAATATAATAATCATAAATAAATCATATATAATAATAATCATATATATATATCATACATATAAGTTAATGAAATTTGTTACATTGCCCATGATTCCCTCCAAAATTTGGGAATAAATATTGGATATCCGATTTAGTATCAAGTACTAACATAATTTTCCCAACATATTTCCTATCACTGCAGACCCAACAATATAGCTTTTTGTGGGCCATTTTCACAGGTTTTGGGAAAATTGACTTTTTGGGGCCCAAATGATTGAGAAAGGTTCTATAATATATCATTAGGTGTCCGATATTGTCATCTGAATGTGGAGCAGTAGTCATCGAAAGGCTAAACGCAAAATGAAGGTATCGTATGAAGATATTGTAGCATATAGGGAAAATGACAAGGTAAATCACCAAAGGAAAAGACAAGGTATGTTAAATGTGAGTCAAGTTGATGATGTATTGGTCAAAGGTGAAATCATAGAGTCAGATAACCTATGACCCTTTTCAAAGCATTAGAACCAACCAATTGGGTCCTTGGGGTTCCTAGGGCCCCTAGGGACATAATAATATAATATAATAATCATATATATATATATAGACCTTATAATAATAATAATAACATATATTATTATATTTAATAATAATATAATAGTAAAAATCATAATAATATAATATAATAATCATATATAATAATAATCGTAAATTAATCATATATAATAATAATTATATATATATATATATATATATATATATATATATATATATATATATATATATATATATATATATATAATTTAATGAAATTTGTTACATTGCCCATGATTCCCTCCAAAATTTGGGAATAAATATCGGATATCCAATTTAGTATTGGGTACTAACATAATTTTCTCAACATATTCCTTGTCACTGTAGACCCAACAATATAGCTTTTTGTGGGCCATTTTAACAGGTATTGGGAAAACTAACTTTTTGGTACCCAAATGATCGAGAAAGGTTTGATAATATATCATTAGGTGTCCGATATTGTCATCTGAATGTGGAGCAGTACTCGTCAAAAGGCTAAACACAAAATGAAGGTATCGAATGAAGACATTGTAACATATAGAAAAAATGACAAGGTAAATCACCAAAGGAAAAGACAAGGTATGTTAAATGTGAGTCAAGTTGATGATGTATTGGTTGAAGGTGAAATCATAGAATCAGATAATAAATATGTGTAGTTGGGGAATGAAAATGTACCAATTGAGAACAATAATGTTAGGATTGAAAATTTAAAGAATGAAATGCTACTAGGTCATAATGTAAATTGCATGATTGACCATGCCAAACATGAAAATGCATAGGAAGCTTACATATCTCCTAATTATAATCGACATGAAGGTTCTGGAACACAAAAATGGATAATTGAAATTGACGAAACAATTATTACCAATTTGGAAGGGAAAAGATTAGAAAGAACCATTTGGTTATGGGCTTCAAGACTATATAAGATGTTTTTCGGCAACAAGACAGTGGTGGAGCAATGTTAGCTTTTTATGCACTTATTAAAGATGCAAAAGATGAGTAACCTATGATTTCCAAATTGAAAATTTGTGTCTATCAAAAATTAGAAAGAAATACCATTATTGTGAAGAATCTTTTCAGTGCTCTCAATAGCATTGGAAAAAATAACAGGGAGGAGGATAAGAGAGCTACTTGAAGGGTTATTACAATCTCTTTGGTAAGTCATCATTTGAGAAAGGGTAGATATATTAGACAAACTTGTATTGACTTGAACTTAAATCATACTACTTTGATAAGAGCACTTAGTAGATGAGAGAGAATTGATGATCCTCTTCAAAATGAAACATGAGATTTTGGTAGGAGACTTCCATGTTTTGATAAGAAGCTATCTGATGATGTGAAGGAATAAATTACACAATTTTGGCACTCTAGCTCAAGAATATCACCCAATGCTAAAGATGTGTTAAAGTTGAGAATTGGCATCAGAGATCGCACACCACATCCTAAACATTATTTGGAGGTAAGTCAAACTATGTTGTTCAAACAATTTAGAGAGAGTCATCCAAGTCTTCATTTATCACAAAGGGCTTTTGAATCTTTAAAGCCATTTCATTATGTGCCACTTAAAATTTAAAATACATATTATTGCAAATATAGTTGAGTTTTCTATGCACCATGAACTATTACACTCCATTCGTTCTACTTTGCATAGTAAAGAAATGTTGGAGAATTGTGGTGCTAGTGGTCTTCCAAAATCATCAAGAGACTTGCTAAATCAATTTTTATGTCGTAGAGTTGATGGTTGTTTCTTTTATAGAAATTTTTTCTTAAATGAGAAGTGTTTAGAATGTGGTGGCTTATCCAAGTTTGACACATGTTTTCATGAGGGCTGTGAACAAGATCTTGGGAAGACAATAGTAAAAAAAAAGGTATATGGAACAGTGAAATACACATTGAAGAGTGGGGGTGAGGGATTTAGATGTGAATTGGTTGCAAAAGAAATTAGTGTGTCTAGTTTTATTTTAGATTTCAAGACAAGTCTTTTCTACAAGTATGCAAGACATAGTCACAAGTCTCAGTGGTTGGATCAACAATTTAGAATGTGTAAGGAGACTTTTCCCATTGGCATTATTATATTAGTTGTTGACTTTTTTGAGAACTGCACATCATAGCCTCAAAATGAGACACAATCTCAGTATTACAACTCTATTCAGATTGCTATTTTTGTCCACATAGTATATAGACATGCCCTTGATAGTGTGGAAGATAATCAAAAGATTATTAGAGTATCATTTTTATATGAGTGATGATAGCTCTCACTCTCACGAGTTTGTGCAACATTGTTTCAAGAATTATTTTGATTTTTTATAGGAACATGCAATTGCTATGGATAGACATATCATTTGGTCAGATAACTGTACAAGTCAATTCAAGAATGCTCGCATGTTTTATTAGTTGTGTAGGATGCATGTAGAGAGGGGGGTACCTCATATTTGGAGTTTTTTTGAGTTTGGCCATGGGTTCCTAGTTCACATATGCACATATCCTACTAGTTTAGTGGTTGTCATTGGAACATGGCTACGAACATACATACTTAGAAGGAATGGAATTCTTGCATTCGAAGACTATCAGAAGCACAAAACAATTCTCATATATTCACATCTTACTATAGCAACAAATGTAAAGTTGTTGAAGCATCAAGGAAGACCAAAAGTAAAAGAACTTTTTACTATTACTAATGATGATCATGAAGCCCTATTGGAGACCCTAAAATAGAGAGGGCCCTAGTGAAACACTCGATTAGGTATATTTACTTATGTTATTTTGTTCATAATGATTAAGTGAACCAATGATCATCTTGTTTAATACAATAAGTTACTAATATATTTTATGATATTGAAATATAGGTACATCATGAAGAGTAGCCATGCATGAAGATAAAAACTTAAATAAGGAGCAAAATGAAGAAAAATCTATTCTATTTTTGACACTACAATTTTTGATATTACTTTTATTGACGCTACAATTTTTTACAATACTTTTATTGACACTATGATTTTTGACACTATGATTTTTGGTAGTTGTGTATTGATGTAATAATGATGAAACACTTGATATATTATAAATGTAAACTTTTTGATTTAATGTAAGAAACAAAGATGATTTTACCTAATGCAATTTATGTGGAGGGACCTAAAAAATGATGATTTTAATACATACTAACACCAAACTTGCACTGTGCCCAATGCCAAAAAATTGAGAGAGGTAAAAAATAATGTTTTTTCTTTTAATACTAACCCTAGTGACACCTTTTTTTGAGCTACTAAGAGCCTCCATCATTTTGGCCACCCTGTACTGAGGAGTCTCCAAGGTGCTTTAAGTGCGTGTCGAGGTCGATCTTTCGAGGGTCATAACTTAGATCTCATGGGGGCTATTGATGAAACATCAAATTCTATAGGACGACCATGCTGAGGCCTAAAATCACCTATCTCATTTTTGAGAGATCACATTCTGTTTTGATTTGGCACAACAATCTCGCTCGATGCTAAAACTTGTAGTGTGCTTCAGTTCATAGGTGCACCACAATGTAACTTTGAAACCACTGATCTTGGCATCGAATCATCAGTGCTATTAGCTCTAGATCGGTAGGTCAACCCTAGTGACACCCTTGTTCTAGCCACGAAGAGCCTCCATTATTTGCGGCCACCCCGTATCGAGGAATCTCCAAGGTGCTCTAAGCACGTGTTGAGGTTGATCTTTTGAGGATTGTAACTCATAGCTCGTGGGGGATATAGATGAAATGTTAAATGCTATAGGATGATCATGCCGAGGCCTAAAATAAGCTATCTCATTTTTGAGAGATCACATTCTGTTTAGATTTGGAACAGTGATCTTGCTCGATGCCAAAACTTGCAGTGTGCCTCAGTTCATAGATGCACCACAACATAACTTTGAAATCGCTAATCTTGGCAAAAAATTGTTAGTGTCATTAGCTCAAGATGGGCAGGTAAACCCTAGTGACACCCTTCTTCTGGCCATGGAGAGCCTCCATCGTCTGCATCCACCTCGTACCGAAGAGTCTCCAAGGTGCTCTAAGTGCGTATCGAGGTCAATCTTCTGAGGATTGTAACTTGGAGCTCATGAGGGCTATCTATGAAATGTCAAATGCTACAGGATGGTCATGCCAAGGCCTAAAATAAGCTATCTCATTTTCAAGAGATCACATTTCATTTGGATTCGACATAGCGATCTTGCTCGATGCCAAAACTTGTAGTGTGCCTTAGTTCATAGGTGCACCACAATGTAACTTTGAAACCGCTAATCTTGGCATCAAATTGTCAGTGCCATTAGCTCCAGATGGGTGGTTAAACCCTAGTGAAACCCTTGTTCTAGCCATGGAGAGCCTCCATCGTCCGTGGCCACCCTGTATCAAAGAGTTTCCAAGGTGCTCTAAATGCGTATCGAGGTTGATCTTCCAAGGGTTGTAACTCAGAGCTCATGAGAGCTATTGATGAAATGTTAAATGCTACAAGATGATCATGCTAAGGCCTAAAATAACCTATATCATGTTTGAGAGATTACATTCTTTTTGGATTCAGTACAATGATCTCACTCGATGCCAAAATTTGCAGTGTGTCTTAGTTCATAAGTGCACCACAATGTAACTTTGAAACTACTGATCTTGGCATCGAATCATCAACACCATTAGCTCTAGATGGGTGGGTGAAACCTAGTGACACTCTTATTCTGGCCATGGAGAGCCTCCATCATCTACAACCACCTCGTACCAAAGAGTCTTCAAGGTGCTCTAAGTGCGTATCGAGGTCAATCTTTTGAGGGTCATAACTTGAAGCTCATGAGGGCTATCGATGAAACATCAAATATTACATGATGGTCATGCCAATGCATAAAATAACCTATCTCATTTTTGAGAGATCACATTCCATTTGGATTCGACACAATGATCTCACTCGATGCCAAAAATTGCAGTGTGCCTTGGTTCATAGGTGCACCACAATGTAACTTTGAAACTACCAATCTTGGCATCAAATTGTTAGTGCCATTAGCTCGAGATGGCCAAGTGAACGTAGTGACACCCTTGTTCTAGCTGTAGAGAGCCTCCATCATCCACAGCCACCCTGTACCGAAGAGTCTCTAAGGTGCTCTAAGTGCGTCTTGAGGTCAATCTTTCAAGGGTCATAAATCAGAGCTTGTGAGGGCTATCAATGAAATGTTGAATGTTATAGGATGGTTATGTCAAGGCCTAAAATAACCTATCTCATTTTTGAGAGATCACATTCTATTTGGATTCAGCACAGTGATCTCGCTCGATTCCAAAACTCGTAGTGTACCTCATTTCATAGGTGCACCACATGATAAATTTGAAACTATTGATCTTGGCATCGAATCATCAGTTCCATTAGCTCTAGATGGGTGAGTGAACCCTAGAAACACCCTTTTTCTTGTCATAGAGAGCCTTCATCATTTGCAGCCACTCCATATCAAGGTATCTCCAAGGTGCTCTAAGTGCTTGTCGAGGTTGATTTTTTGAGGGTTGTAACTTAGAGCTCATGAGGGCTATCGATGAAACATAAAATGCTATAGGATAATCATGATAAGGCCTAAAATAACCTATCTCATTTTTAAGAGATCACATTCTATTTGGATTTAGGACAACGATCTTGCTCGATGCCAAAACTCGCAGTGTGCCTCAATTCATAGGTGCACCACAATGTAACTTTGAAACCATTGGTCTTGGCATCAAATCATCAGTCCCATTAGCTCTGAATGGGTAGGTGAACCTTAGTGACATCCTTATTCTAGCCATGGAGAGCCTCCATTGTTTGTGTCCACCCCATATCGAGGAGTCTCCAAGGTGCTCTAAGTTCGTGTTGAGGTTGATCTTCTGAGGGTCATAACTTGGAGCTCGTGAGGGCTATTGATGAAATGTTGAATGCTATAGTATGGTCATGCCGAGGCCTAAAATAAGCTATCTCATTTTTAAGAGAACACATTCTATTTGGATTTGGTACAATGATCTCGCTTGATGCCAAAACTCATAGTGTGCCTCAGTTCATAGGTGCACCACAATGTAACTTTGAAACCATTGATTTTGGCATCAAATTGTCAGCACCAGTAGCTCTGAATGGGTGGGTGAACCCTAGTGATACCCTTGTTCTGGCCGCAGAGAGCCTCCATCGTCTGCGGCCACCCCATACTGAAGAGTCTCCAAGGTGCTCTAAGTGGGTATCAAGGTCAATCTTCTGAGGGTCATAACTTAGAGCTTGTAATAGACATTGATAACCCCTTACCAAGTTTTCTGAACTTGTCTAATTGAGAATTTAAAGTTATAGCAAAAATTGCTTGCAAAATTTGCAATATTTTCTTGCAAAGTGAAAATGAGTGCAAAGAGTTAGTTAGGGGTTTGAGCATGACCATATAAGGTTGGAAACACCTATATAAGGTGTGAAATGATAGAATGCATTAATGAAGCCAATTTACATAAAAGTTGCATTATATGTAAAATATGACCCAAAAGGCTAAACATGGGAATGTAAGGGATTATAGGGTTTGTAGTACTATATAGGGTGGAAAATGTCCTATTAGGGCCTTTAGATGTTGATTAGATCAATAATGGGCAAACAATGTAATGACAATTTAAATTACAATTAAAACTTGACAATAAGTTGTCATCAATCGATTCAAAGGGAGTAGAAGTCAGTTAGTGGAGAAAGTTGATCAATACTTAGAGAGTATCTTTAAGGTATATTGTTCAAATACAAACAAGATGTATGGTGTATGGTTAATAAGAAGTAATAGAACAAAGTTTCTTTCTGCAATTTGTATCATTTTCCATTGTTACACTTTGTTGGTAACATGTTTTTAATGAGATTGTCAAAGGAAGATTGTTTTGTCACTAATTTTTTTGTGCTTTTGTGGGGGCCATATCTCAAATTTTCACTATTGGATTGGCCTAATTTTTGGATATGTTATGGATGGTCAAGCGATCTAATTACTCAATGGTTGGATTAAGGAAATGAAGTATGGTTCAAAAGTTATGAATGATTGTGTTTGGGTCTATACAAAGGACATCAAGAAGGTATGTTTTGGATGATTTGGTTCCTAAGTTTTGTTAAGTGTGTTGAGATTAGATTTGAAGCCAAGAGTTAGTTTCAAGGTTGAAGGTGGAGTTTAAAATCAGATTTGGGGTTATGTGAACCTTGTGTAGGAGGTTAAAAAGTGTGTTGATGTTATTGTCTAAAATGTCATGGATCTTTGTTGAAGCCTTTGAGTTCATCCCAATTCCTTGATAGACTACCATCCTTTTGTGAATCCCCTTACTTAAATTACTGTTTATTAAACGTGTACCAAAGGGCTTTGCATCATTCAACCAAGATAAGGAATAAATATAATCTAAAACTAAAATCACAAGAAAAATAATGGTTTTCTGAATGTCACTCGTTTCTATGGTTTCTCTCTATAAATAAGGTTTCCCTATTTTGCTTACTCTGAATCACATGTTAGAAAGTGAACTCTCATATATTAACTATAGAATAATTGATAGAAAAAAGATATAACTCATGATAGAATTTCAAATTAAACATTGCATCCAAATTTGATAATAAAGGTTGTTAAAATGTTATTTACAAAATATTGCATTTGAATCGAATATAACAAACATGATCAAAATTAATGATATTCCATAAACATGAACAATACACATGATCCATGATAAATTGAACAATACTAGATACTAAATTAATATGTATATCATTGTGCACATAAATGACAAAAATATATATCAAAATATATGTATCCATAGACAAATTACACAAATATATATCAAAGTTCATGTATCCATAGACAAATTACACAAATATATATCAAAATACATAGATCCATATAAAATACATAGATCCATATACAAAATGTGGTTGATCATGCCATCAAAATGTGTATAATATCAATGTTTCTATAAACAATGTGGCATATGCCATCTCAAAATGTCTCATGACGCATCCTATGACAACTATACTATCCTAGGCTGCTGGTGGATGATCAAAATGTAGCCTCTTCGCTGCATTAGGTGGATCAGATGCCTCCTACATAAAAAAAAAAGGAAAACCCAAAGTTAGACTACTTAATTTATAGGATTCTTTGTATCTAACATTGAAATTTCATCATAAATACCTCTCTCGTCAACCTCCTGCACTGATGAAGAGTCCTCTCCTATGCCCTCGACAATGCTTGTACCTTGTTGATTGTGGCCCGTGTATGTTCAAATATGTTTGTCAAATGAATCTACAACTTAAACTATAATATTATAATTCATAGCATGCTAAATTTATAACATATAATCAAGAACTTAAACTACAACTTACTAGTGTAGGCTCCTCCTTAGGATATAGTGGCCATCATCAAAGATACAAAACTCTCCTGTCTAATCTCGTGTGCACTAGGAGTTTCCTATGAGATACAAAATACTAGTTGTTAATATCACAGAAATTAGTTTTAAATTTATTTATGAAAATAAGGAAAATAAAAAATAAATGATACTTATACATACAATGGGGCTCTCAGTGCGAATGGATATGCCTGAGCATCTACGACACAAAATCTACATGGGCTAATTGCCAGTAGCCACACCCTATACAATAAAGAATGTAATTAAATTTCATTACCACAAAAATTTTACAAGATCAAATAGAAAGCACCTAATTACCTTTCCTTTGTCAATGGGTCTTGGCTCATCCCCCACACTTTGTCCCCCAGGGACAGGTGGTACCTACAAGATAAAAGAAAGATTAGAAACCATATATGCTACAATATCAAATAGAAAAAAAAATGAAAACACAACATAATGTACCATAGATGTCTCAAGGCCAAATGAAATAGCCAAAAGTGTGACATCATCAACCTGTCTTAGCTCCTCCTCAATCATCAACTAAACATGAATGGAGATCACATACATGTATAAGTCAGTATGGCTTAAAAATTAAGATTACTCTATTATAAAGATTAAATTTAAATTTCATATGTCGTAATAAAAAAATGTATACACATACCGACATAGAAAGAGTCCATGCCTCTGCATGCCCCTCCTCTCTCGCATCAAGTTTTTTAGCCTCTGCATGTGTGTCTAGTGTATCCTCATCAAATACAAACTGATACTCAAAATGATCACCTATGGGACACGACCAAATATTCTTTCATGTTATGAAAGTATGGGGCACATGAACATGTGATGAGCTTGCTGATGATGAATTTGTGCCAAAATCATCAACATGGGGAAGCAACACTAACCAAGCCTAGGATATCAATAGGCTACTCAATCCATAGATGACTTTAATAGTCTAAGAGCTAGCCTCTGCAATGATATTAGGATGCTACACTTGAGAAGGGGGGGAAACATCAGTAGGGGGGACAAAAGTGATAGCTTTCTTCTATTGGGAAGAGGGTCTATCCTGAAGAGCTCCTCCTCCTACACCCATGTTGGGCTTCATGCTCCAATAGTTCACCTTGAGACCCAACACAAATTCTACATACAATTTTATAAGAAAATAAAATGGCACCTCTAAATTGCTATGTGGAGAGATGTCAAAAACTATCCACCAACGATTCCAAAAGTTTGCACGTATGGTGTCATTTGAGCACCATTTAATCAATATTTTGGGCTTTTTGCGGTCGACTAGTAAATAGGTTTTTGGTTTTGCAAAAAGGGCAACCAAATCATCTTTACTTATATTGAGGGTTGCAACCTCATCATAGTCCAACCCATCATCAAAAATCTCATGGATTTTGTCATGCTAATGAAGAGCGGCATTTTGTTCCTCGATAAGTGTTTTAATGTTATCCACTATGGTGTTTAACATGGATAACATGGGAGCCAATGTGGGTACAATATTATATGTTGTTCACAAAGCCCTCAATTCGGTGAGATTTTCAAATATCAAATCCTTGATTTGAAAAGGGTTTTGAGGGGGAAAGGGATCATTTGGTGGATGATTTTGAGGGGGTACTAGAGAATTTGGTGGGGGGTTATGAGGAACAATATTTCTTGCCTCAGTATCATCATTTCAGTCAGCCATATCTATTAATTCATAAACCATTATTTCTATTATAAAAAACCTAAATTTCAACAATTTCTATAAAAAAACCTAAATTTTAACAAATTCAATTAAAACTAACAAATTTATAATAAAATTGATTGAAAATATTAAAAAAACATAAAATCATTAACCTATATCATGTGTCCATTCATGGATCAGATATCCAAGCTCAAAACCAAAAAAGTAATGTGAACAAACAACCCTCAGGTTTGCTATTTTTAAAAATGAATCACAGTATAGGTATCAAGTATTCGATTTCATATCGAATATCCAATAATATATCAGATATCTGATATGAAATCGGATACCCGATAAGACTTGGGCCTACTTTTTAGCTTTGGTATCAGGATGGGTGGAAAAAAGTTAGAGTGGATTTTGAAACACTTTTAGACATTTTTGTTGGTGTAAATAAGTATTTACTATTTACACTTACTTAAGTTTACTTAGGTTAATGCATATTTTTATTATTTATTTATTAGCCACCTAGGAGTATGCGTACTCTTATGAGTTTTCATGTTGATAACATAGGAGTCTGCACCTCTTTTATGCACATGGTGTCTACAACAAAGGAGTTAGCACACTAATTAAGCACATGGTGTCTACAACCGTGTCATTCTTATCCACTCATCTAGAATGATGGATAAGGCACATGCTTAGTTGTCATGATACTTATCTTATCTCTTGGTTCTTTCTAGGGACATTCTAGGTGCTTTCTGAGAGGCCTTTATATACAGACACTCCTAGTGTGTTTGCACATCACATATTGAACAAAGCAATGTATTAGGACATACTCTAATTAATTGATCATATCCATTTTTTGGTCTATAGTTGTGCTTGTTTTGAGTTCTTAGTTCCTGGGTGAATTTTTCCCTTAGGCAAATTCTTACATGGTATCAAAGCTTGGAGAGTTTCTCATTACATAGCTATTTGAAACCACTATTGCTTCAACACCTCAACTTGAATCCAGAGTACTGTAGAAATTGAGAGTATCTAGAGCTAGATCTAACCTCACCATTGTGTCTAGAATATTGATTCGATGAAGATCAACTATAAATTCAGCTACCTTGGCCCAAAGTTGACTGTGAGGAAAATTTTTTTTGCAAACCGGCACCCGAAGGACCGATTTACAGAATTGGTATGATAATTTCAGATTTTTATATTAAATTTTTAGATCTACATTTTTTTCATCTGCATCTCTACTATTTTTTTAGGATTTGCATTATTTTTCAAATTTTTTTGGCCATCGGGCCATAGGAGAGATTTTTTGCAAGTGAAGATTGAAGCTTGCTGGTGCAAATTTGATATTTGCATCACATTTAGAAGGTCTAAAAACCCCCAGATTGGATTTTGTTTCATCCAAATTGGACATCTGAGGCAAAATATAGAGCCATTTGATTTTTGGAGGCATGACGACTTTTTAGAAAAAATAATAGTAGTAACAATTTTCAAACAACAATATCTCCCTCATATGGACTCCTTTTTGCGAGAATTTTTTTTGTTTTGGGGTAGGATTTCATGATCTACACATTGGTGTAGGTGGTTTGAGATCTTTGTTTCTAAATTTTTCTACAACTCACAAATCTCATTTTTTGCCACTTAAAATGCTCAGTACTGGCTCATCTAAACTCCAAATCAAGTTCCATTTTTTTGAAAGTGCATATTTTTTAATCTACTTCCCAAATCTGCACTCATATTATAGGTTCTGTGGACATGAATACTGCTTTAAAAAATAAGCCCTAAATTGGCAAGTGGCTACCAAGTGCCTAAATCATACATTAGGGGGGGTTTCTTTGATTCTCTTTTTACATTTTAGGGGTTCATTGATTGATCTCATGGAGGAGTATTGTTTCACATGTCAGCATGGCATTAGACCTAGGTTGACAAAAATAAACTATCACACATGGCGTGATACACTCCTTGATCATTTAAGAAGAGAGCACAAGGAAGTATTTCCTTATTTATGTTCTAATGAATTGATCTCTAACACTAAATAACAACCACTTGTTAGCAGATTGATCGTTATCATTCTTACCAGTCTCTCTTCTTTTGATTATTATAAGCTGGTTGACAAGATATGGCCTCCACATGATCTTTGGATATATCTTTGGGAGAAGTATGGAGATACAAAAATTCCTCCACTCCTAGAAGATATCATACCTTCAGTTGCAGCTGACTCCTCTTCAAATGAGATCAAACCTCCAGCTCCTGTTGTTCCTACTGATCCTACTCTACCTTTATGTCTTCCTACTCTACCTTCATGTGACGACTTCCTTTTCGCCCTTGCAGGCCTGTTCATAGAGTCTCACATTGAAGATGTGGGAGACATCCTAGATGATATTCACTTCCTCTTTGAGGTAAATAATTCATTCATTTCCGTAGTGACAGATTCATGTACTTCAACACAACAAGGTACACATGGTCTTTCATCCTCAGGTGATGAGTTCTTCACTGAAATTTTAGGTTTGTTCATAAAGTCACACACAATATATTTGGAGGACTTCTTTGATGATATACCACTTCTCTTTGCTGAGGACAATCCTTCTATAGTTGTTGTGAGGGCCCACTATGACCCTCATGTCCATTCTCTACATGATCAATCTTTCTGGGTTGATGTGATTGTGGATACTAATGTACAACATTTGCAAGAGGTCTCTTTGAAATTAGAGAAGACCGTTGGTTTTTTGAAATAGGTTCTACATCACTCTTTGTTCAATCTACACTTCTTCTCAACAATTTTGGAGGAAGCCATTATCGACATCAACATAGGGACACTTGAACAGGTTTTAGAGATACCTTACATCATCGAGATTTATTCTCCACATAGGGGAAACATCTCATAGGTACCCTTGCCATTATTTCTTCCAAAGGGGAGGAATGTCATTCAATGGCCATGGATCAACTTCTTCATTAGAGAATTTCCCACTGGTCAGCACACTATCTTTAGGGGGGGGGGGGGGGGGGGAAGACTACATTGTCTCCTTCTTCTCCTTTATTTTTTTTGGAGGGGGGGGGACTTTTTCCTCTTAGTGGGTTTTGTCCTTCTCCATTTTTCTTTTATATATACTAGATGTATGTCATAATGGGGGGGTCTTGATTACTCCATCCATCCATGCATCCCCTTTCATCTCTCCTTTTGGGGGAGGGTTTTTCCCATGAGGTTTTCCCTCTTTCTCCACTTTATGAGAGATTTTCATTCTCATTATGTACATGGGTACCTAACATGGCCTTGTAGCTAGGAACCATTATGCATTTCATCCTAGTTCTTGTGAACTTAAGTGCATTCTCCTAAGTTGCACATAAGGGGGGGTGTTGGTGTACGCAAGTATTTACTATTTACACTTACTTAAGTTTACTTAGGTTAATGCATATTTTTATTATTTATTTATTAGCCACCTAGGAGTATGCATACTCTTGTGAGTTGTCATGTTGATAACACAGGAGTCTACACCTCTTTTATGCACATGGTGTCTACAACATAGGAGTTAACACACTAATTAAGCACTACAACCTTTCCATTCTTATCCACTCATCTAGAATGATGGATAAGGCATGTGCTTAATTTTCATGATTCTTATATTATCTCTTGGTTCTTTCTAGGGACATTCTAGGTGCTTCCCGAGAGGGCTTTATATACAGGCACTCCTAGTGTGTTTGCACATCACATACTAAACAAAAAAATGTATTAGGACATACTCTAATTAATTGATCATATCCATTTTTTGGTCTACAATTGTGCTTGTGTTTGAGTTCTTAGTTCCTAGGTGAATTTTTCCCATCTTATAGTTTTCAAACTCTATTTTTTTCACATCACCACTTTTTGGCACACCATGATCTTGCACATACCTGTGCCATGTTGGAAACTTACAATTGGAACAACTGTTGTTTTTTCATTAATGTCAAATCTATTTGATAAGACATATTTCCACCTAATCTAAATTTCATATTTATTTGATTGATGAAGAGGATTTGACTAATTGCTCATAACAATAGCACCGAGAGGAAAGGTTGAGTTATGAAAAGAAAGCTAAAATGGATATTTGATTAGTTAGACTTTGATTAGACAAAGTGATTGTCTATATCAAGAAATTGAAGCTAAGGCAAGCAATAGAGTAAATGGTTAAGGAATGTTGAGTGATGCTAGTGTCAATCGAGCCATAGTAAGTGCCGAGCAAATCTAGTGTTGATCAAGCATCAATATTGACTGAGCAAGATAGTTGATGCTAAACTAGAAGATTTACAACAACTGAGTGTTAAGTGATGGCCAAGTTTTAGAACTTAGTGATGACTGAGTGTTAGAACTTAGTGATGCTGAGTAAGAATGTTGAGAATGAATTTGAGGAAATTGTGATTCCCAACTGACTTAGTTGATTTCATGGGAGAAGTAAACCATGTTGAAGATAATATTGATGAGTTGGATCATTAAATTCATGACAAGGATTAGGTAAAGACCTAATAGATGGATTCCAAAGAAGTTTCTAGAGGAAGATCAAGAAGATGTACAAATATAATGAATCATGTTGAACCTGATCGTAAACCCTAAGATCTATGGTGATCATGGAAAATGGTAAACCAAGAATTGCCTAATTAAGGAGGTATAGAGCTGAATGAAGAAGTTCCAGTGCGTATGAAAATGTGTGAGAGTTGAGTATAGAAGAAGGTTGATCAAAGATTTCTTACATAGATGATGTTGATTTGATATGAGAATTTGAGAAAGATGGCTTAAGTGTTGTTAAAGGGGGAAGATTGATTACTTGAAGAGTTGCTAGACAAATCAAGAAAAAAGATGACAATGGATAACTTATTAGTGAATAAACACATGAATCAAATAGTGATATGAACTTTCAAAGTGAGTTGTAATCATATAGATCAAAACCCTACTATTTTCTTTCTAATCATTGTAAACAGTTTGTATTGAAATCCTTTTAATAGATGTTGACGTAATAGTCACTTGAAGGACTTAACAATCTATATAAATCCTTAACAAGGTGACATTCTAAATGGAATGTTCAAAGTCCTTTGACAAGGCCACTTCTAACTGGGTGATTAAATCCTTTAACTAGGTTACATTTAATAGTGTTCATTATGGCCTTTAACATGGTTGGCTTCTAACATAGCTCACTTCAAAAGAGTGAAAAAGTGGTTACATGTTCTTGGTAGTTTTTCCTAAATTGGGTTTCCATGTAAAATCCTAATGTAAAATCTTGTGTTGAATGCTTCATATTCTTTACATTTTATATTCAACAAAGTATATTATGTTTGAGACATTAATTTTTGGTTTATCAATATAGTAGAGACTGAGAAACAATAGGATAAGCATAATAGTAATAATTTTATGTTTAATTATTCAAATGGTTCTTATCGACCTTGAGTAATTGATTCACCCTACTCTCAGTTATTCGAAACATTTCTAATAATTGGTATTAGAGGTAATTTCTTACAGAGAAAATTTTGAAGGTACTTAAAGCCAAAGATCATGACTCACAAGAGAGATGTACTAAAGCTGAACAAGAACTTTCCTGCATGAAAAACCTTGATGAGATTGCATATATCTAGTATCAGTGATTCTACTATGAACTATGTGGAAAATGAGTATGTCAAGGTAACAACAACTCCTCTGATAGATGATCAGCTAAAGAAAAAGCAAGAACACAATCAAGCAATGTTGGAGATTTCCTTAGCCCTAAGCTATGCTAAGTTTGATGACTTAAAACATTGTGATAGTGCAAATAAAATGTGAGAAAAATTGAAAACCATATATGGAGGTGATGAAAATGTCTTGAGAGCCAAATCAGAGAGCTTGAAAGGTAAATTTTATGACACGAGAATGATGGAAGGTGAGAATATAGTAGAATATTGCACAACAGTCAAAGAAGTTGTTAATGCTATTCATGGTGCAAATGGAGAAATCAAAGATGAAATTATGATAAACAAGGTATTGAGGAATCTAATGTTGGAAATAATTAAGACTAGCTCTGAATCAGTAACCTCAAAACTTTTAACAAAATTCAGCACTTAATCCATTCACCATTAATTCATCTAGTCTACTGTATGCATGAGAAACTAAAAGATAAACATTCATGACACATGAAACCAATATTTGGTGACCCAAAAAACTTCCAAATAGAAAGTAAAAATGGGGTGGGGATGATACCCACAAAACTTCAATAATGCAGTATAAAATTGGCCTGTTAAGGCTTACAATGATCACTTCTGATGATCTGCCCTATTAGGATCAAATAGGACTACTAGGTTCACCTTGTTAGAGGTTTTACAAACATACAATGAAGTATGCACTTTGTTAAGAGATTTAAAGAAATTCTGTTAAGTCTACCCTATTAAAGGATTTGAATCTGATTCACCTATTAGGATGAAATAGTAGATCTGACTTACGACTTAATTGCTGATTAGATCTTTGAAGTACATATCACCTCTTATGATAGATATAACATTATTGCTTCTCATTTGACCTTGTTGAATACCTTTCTCTACTGTTGATTCACATTCACATGCTAATCTTCTCAAAACATTACTTGTTCATCGTGCTTTGGAATGATAGAATACATTACATATATACCATCCGAATTCTCATATTTACAAGGTCAGCCAAAACATAAATTAACACAAATATTACTGAGTCGGCCCAAATGTAGAAACTTGGGCTCTAAAAGCTGACTTGGTGACCTTCTGATACTCGGCATCCACTACATTACTTGGCCTTGTCCTGTATTTGGTAGAAGTAGAGGCTTAGTCCATACTAATCACTCAACATAGCTACAAACTTGGTGAACATTGGAGACTCGATAGATATAGTATAACTTGGTAGAAACTGATTTCTATGTTTACCTTGCTTGTATTTGATAAACACTACTCATCCATCACTCGATTGAAACTGGCTTCACATCAAAAAAATTGATGACTTGATAGACACAACGAAGCTTAGTAAACACTATCTTCTCGATCTAAACTGCTAGACTTCACACTGCCTATTTTCACTCGGTAGCTTGTGGAATGCTCGGTGTGAACTGCTAAACTGCTGAACTTACTTAGCAACCACTGAATGCTTGGTATGAATTGGAGACTGAATGATGAACTTGGTAACCATACAAAATTATGAATAAGTGTTATCACTAATGACAAACATATCTTTAATTCCAATAATATCCCCCTTTGGAATTAGTGACAAAAGCACTTATTAGCCAAGACTTATGTACAATGTCATGCTAATTTTTTTGATTTTTCAAAATTTGTCTTTGTAATTCTGCTGTATATACATTTTCACATATCTCCCCCATATAGTGTTCATATTATACAAGACATAGTACCATACTATATAAACAAGTCTCTCATTATTATGTACTATACATACGTTTCTCCACAAATATCTCTTTCTTTCCCCCTTTTTGACAATAATGCCAAAGATTTATACAAAATATTTATATAGAGACACCAAAATGTGAGAGAAACTCATAATGTACCTTGAGAATAAGAGCTAGTGTCTTATCCTAGTTCTCTTGCAAAAGTTTGCAGGTATGAAGTGCCACTTGAACTTCTACTGAAAGTTCAATCATATGATCTGCAATTGAGAAATTGTTATCATGGATCAATGTTTTTGAATAGGCTATGTGTTTCTGCATTATGTCCATGATGGGTAGGAGCATGTTTTGGATGTCTATTAATGTAGACCTAATCCTTGCTTCCTCTCTCAATAATTTAGCCTGCATGTCTGATAAAAATCTAACCTTTATGTGATGTGCTGAGCTTGAGCTAGGGTCAAGCTGCAACTTTTGAGTGTTGGCCTTCAGATCCTCATCAATTTTATTCAGTTTTTCTTTTATTTCCTTGGTGTACTCGGTAACATCACATAGTTTGGTGAAAAGAGATGTTACATTGGTAAAATAATTTTCAAGATTAGCCAAAATTGAGAAAAGCTCTACTTGATGAATAACAATGTGCTGATCAATGTGCTCAAGCACCTTATTGTCAAACTTTTTCTCTGCTTTTTCTATCAACTTTTCTTGACCTGTAGAGTCCTCATTGAATCCTCTAACTGTAGAAAAATATGTTGATTAGAATTAACATAAATTCCTATAGTCTTTTCCAAAATATTCTTTGCACTCTCAATTATCCTGAATTCTCTATCCCTTTCCTTTCTGAGTTGCTTCTGCTTGGATTTTTGTTCCAAAATTTGGCTAACCAATCTCATTTGATCAACAGTGGCATTATCAAAATCCAAGTTAGGAATTTTAATTTCCTTATCCAAGTCAATATCTTCATCAATTTCTTTTCTAGTAATTAGAAGTTTGAGGGATGTTCTTGGTTCTACTTCTAATATTACTGCTTTGGACTTAGAAATAGAAACAATTGTAGAAATAGTAGGGCTTGCTATGAAAACTTGAATAGGGCCTACTAAAGGAATACTAACAAGAGTGCTAACATAATCCAAAACTAAAGTGCTACCTGAAGTTGAAGTAATAATAGGTGGAACAATGACTGAAGCACATACAACAGGAGCACTGGTAGAAGTATTTACAAATCAAGTACTTATAGGAGCATGCAAAATTGAAGTTGACAAAATTTTAGAACTTGATGTTGTACTCAATGCTGATGTCCTTGACTCGAGAGTTGAAGAAGAGGAGGTCTGCAGCTTGGTGGATGAAGTGGTAGACACTTCCATCAGAGATACCCGGAGCTGAGAAGGAGAAAAGAGTGATTGAGTAGATGATGTATCTGTTGAGGTTACAATCACACTTGTTGAAGCTGTCTCCATGCCAGATGATGTAACCGTCTTTAGTGGAAAGTGAGGAAGGGAGGCTGTAACTTGTGCAACTATCCTTACTAGATCATTTTCTTCATCTCCTTCCTTATCTTCCTCATTAGCTTCTTCCTCTTTCTCTTATTCACCATGCTTCAATGTTTGATAATCTTCAGCATCAAAAGTGACACAAGGTGTATTATCTTCTTCATTGTCACTATCATCATCATCATATTTGATCTCAATTGGATCCTCACTTGGCTTATGTAAATGATAAACATTTTTCCACATATTTGTAGCATCTTTAACTACATGCTCAATATCTTTGACCAAAATCAAACAAGTATGAAATCTTATCATCATCTTTTCTTCATTTTTCTTCATTGCTTACTTAACTTCTA
The DNA here is from genome assembly GCA_028749045.1 of Cupressus sempervirens. Lineage (NCBI taxonomy): Eukaryota > Viridiplantae > Streptophyta > Pinopsida > Cupressales > Cupressaceae > Cupressus > Cupressus sempervirens. The sequence continues at coordinate 148,857,820 of CM053791.1, forward strand.
CATTAGTAAAATTCAGTAATAACTATCTCAAAGATTTCTCAAATATGTCCTTGATAGTTTGAGTAGATTATTCCTATCTTGGTTTCAACCTTTCTAATAATTCATTGGAAATCTATGGGGCAATTTTATTAGGGTAATATTTCCATTTTCCCATCTCTAACAACACTAGCTCCTCAATCTGCATCTTCTTTGCATCTGTCCTAGTTTCAAATTTTAATGCCTTAAATTTTGTAATACCAACACCTTCCTCCATTTGCTTCAATATTTTTTGGAAAGTGAGAGGGGGCTTGTTAAGCACAACTTCATTGCCTCCTTTCTTCTTAGATCTCCTAGTAAACACAACTATTGAGGCCTTAGGTGGCTTGGTGTTAATCACCTTGCCCTTCTTTTTCATAGGCTCTTCCTCCTTTTTTGATTCCTACTACTCATCCTCAGATTCTTCTTTATCCTCTCCTTTTCCCTCGGTAAGAATAAGAGGGGCACTTACAGTTTTCAGCTTTGCTATCTTCCTCTTACCTTTGTTTACCACCCGAGGTAGCTTGATCTCAAGCTCTATTCTGGCCTTTGCTTCTTCATAAGTTCCAAAGATGGGTAAATTTGGATCTACTGGCTCATTCACTAGGGCTTCAATTATATCCTTGGTTTCATCAATATTGACCTCATAAGGAAGAGGTTTCACCCATACAATTCTAGGCCTAACTGCCTGAATATACACTCTATCACAGTCAACCAGGAAACAAACATCAACCTTGTAGTCTTCAACTAGTTTTGGTGGAATTCAAAATCTGTTGTTCATCTTTTCCTTGAACACTTCAAAATAGTTGTCCATTATACTATCAAAGTTCTCATCCATTTCTACAATAAGCTCATTGATTTGGTACAAAACTGGAGTATCCTTTCTCCATACCATTGATCCTTTGGATGGGAACAAATTAACAAAGAACCAAATTTACAGAGATTATTCTTTGAGGTCCTAATACTTTCCATGTTCTTGTTCAACTTTTTCAACATCAAATCTTCCAAATCATACTCTAAATTCTTCTTTACAACTTTGTAAGCTAAGTCCACAACCTCACACAACACACTATTCAATCTGTGGAGTTGTATATCTTATGAGAAATGATATGAATATTAAACCTAAGTTCCACATTAGATACATTGCTGATTTTTAGTCCTCTTCCATCCCACTTAGCTAGGGTTTTCTTCTGTAGCTCATCTCGACCTAGGGTTTTGGTAACCTTAACCTTGTTGAGCATAGGGAGACCTATGATTCTGTGAATCATCTTCTTTGTTATCAAGATGAGTTGTTCTAACCATAGCTGACCATTGTGTACATGACTCAAAATATACCTAATCGACTTAATTTGTAAGTTTCTTGGCAGATGCGGGATGTGGGTCCAGCCTTTCTCCTCTAAGTGCTTATGCTCAGGTTTTAGGGTTCCATCCATACACAGTTCTCCTGGGGCACTGTCCATTTATATGGTTCCAATTTCTTGTACAAAACATTTAAAATGAGTAAAAATATCATTTATGAGAAGTACCTTTGGTAGAATTTGAGATTGATTTCCATTAGGGTTGAGTGATTCTACAATTATTGGTACTAGTTTGAAGTTTGGAGCCTTCCATTCGACACCACGCACCAACATCTCAGAACCTTTCTTCGCCTTGCTAGTGGTGGTGGTGGATGCCATGATCGCTCAGTAGACTAATAAATTCTTCTTCAAAAACTTCATTGCAAATTATGCTCAAGTTTACCTAGATGCTCTGTAAATTACTTTGCTCTAGATATATTGAATTCACAGTGAAAATGAAGTCAAGATTCTACCCTTTTGATGAAAATTTTCTATTAATGCTTGGTATGAAGAGAGCCATAATTCTCATCCAATATCTATGTAGATAACTCGGTAGAACCTTGTAACTTGGCAACCAAACAAAGTCTTGTTACTCCGAACCTCACTCAGTATGATCTAGCCTCGCTCGGTGAATACTGATGCTAAAATTCCTGTGATCCCTTTGTATCTGGAATACTGATTTGGATCTTTTGCTTCCTTTCATTCATTGGAACTGCTTAAGATGTAGCTTGAAGATACAATTCTAGTTCTTCCTTAATAACCTAATTGGAAATAGTGGAGTCACCCATTTCTTGAGTGACATGGCCATCATTTGAACTAGTTTGCTAAGTAGATTTGGAAATCCATTACTGTCTCATCTACTTCCTAATGTTATCAGCTTTAGCTTTTTTTTCATCGTCAACTCTACCTATATTCATGCAATTCTTTGCTATATGAACAAGTTCAGTGCATGTATAACATCTTATTGTAGTATCCTTCTTTCTCAAGTGATGCCTTGCACAACTAATGCCAATGTGTCCATATTCTCCACAGTAATGACATCTACACCAAGTATTGTAGTCCCAACCAAATATTGCCTTTACAAATTGTTCAAATAGACTGAATGGTTTAGATCTGCATTTAAATGCCTTGTGACCTTGTTTCTTGCATTTGTGACATTTACCTTCAAATTTTTGTTTTTCCTTGCATTCATTAGCTCTATGACCATGTTGACTGCAATTGTAGCATTTTCCATTGAATTTTTCCTTTCCATTGCTCCAACATTTTTTTGATGTATGACCTATCTTACCATAGTGATTGCAAGTAGGTCTTTGATTCCTTTGAGTACTTTGTTTGGAGGATTCACCTTCTTCTTTGTATCCAAGTCCTGCTTTTCCTTTTTGCCTATATAGATTCTGCTCACTTTGCTATTTCAATTAATCCATGTCTACTTGGAATTTCATTATTCTTTCATTCAGTTGCTTCTCAGAATTTAGATAAACTTTCAATCTTTCATTGATTTGTCTTTCAATGCTTAAGTCATTTCTTAACCTTTCATTTTCAAATCTTAGACTCATGATTTCCTCATTTACATTGGTGAGTTGATTGATAATATTTTCTTGCTGAAGGGATTGATTTTGAGTTGCATTGTTTCTTTCCTCCAAGTCTTCATTAGCCTTATTTCTCTATTCCAAAATTTTAGACAATCTTATTGACTAAATTTCTTGTTCTCTTTTCAATTTTCTTACCTCTTCTTGTAGGGAGCCATTCTTCTCTAGGAGTTCTTTGATCGCCTCATTTGCTTCATCTGAACTACTTGAAGGGAAAAAGTCTTCAATCTTTTCTTCAACATATTGGTGGTCATTCATTTCTTTTGCAAGTTCCTTCCTTCTTTTTAGGGATTGGGAAAGATGCTCTTTTGCTTCCTTAAGTTGAGTTATGCCCATCTCTAGATCTAGCTTCTCATTGTCAATAGCTTTGTCAAGTCTGAATATCTCCATTATCCTTGATCTTTGCTCAAGTTGTCAAACTTTATCCTGAGAACCAAAAAGCTCTTATACCAATTGTTGGAAATAATCAAGACTAGCCAGGTTACTGAGAGGGGAGGGGTGAATCAGTAACCTCAAAACGTTTAAAAAAATTCAACACTTAATCCATTCACCATTAATTCATCTAATCTACTACATGCAGGAGAAACTAAAAGATAAACATTCATGACACATGAACACAATATTTGGTGACCCAGAAACCTTCCAAATAGAAAGTAAAATAGGGGTGGGGATGATACCCACAAAACTTCAATACTACAGTATAAAGTTGACCTGTTAAGGCTTACAATGATCACTTCTGATGATCTACCCTATTAGGAGCAAATAGGACTGCTAGGTCCACCTTGTTAGAGCTTTTACAAACATACAATGAAGTATGCACTCTATTAAGAGATTTAAAGAAAGACTTTTAAGTCTACCCTATTAAAGGATTTGAATCTGATTCACCTGTTAGGATGAAATAGTAGATCTAACTTACAACTTGATTGCTGATTGGATCCTTGAAGTACATATCACCTCTTATGATAGATATAACATTACTTCTTTTGATTTGACCTTGTTGAATACCTTTCTTTGCTACTGATTCACATTCACATGTTGATCTTCTCAAAATGTTACTTGTTCATCGTGCTTTGGAATAATACAATACATTACATAAATACCATCCCAATTCTCATATCTACAAGGTTGGCCAAAACATAACTTAACACAAATATTACTGAGTTGACCCAAATATAGAAACTTAGGTTTTGAAAGCTGACTTGATGACCTTCTGATACTCAGCATCCACTGCATTACTCGGCATCATCATGCATTTGGTAGAAGTAGAGGATTGGTCCATACTAATCACTCAATGTAGCTTCAAACTCAGTGAACATTGGAGACTTGATAGATATAGTGTAACTCGGTAGAAACTGATTTCTATGTTTACCTTGCTTGCATTCAGTAAACACTACTCATCCATCACTTGGTTGACACTAGCTTTACATCACAACTACTGATGACTTGGTAGACACTGTGAAGCTCTGTAACCACTATTTGCTCAGTCTGAACTGCTAGACTTCACATTACCTATTTTCACTTGGTAGCTTCTGGAATGCTCAGTGGGAGCTGCTAAACTGCTGAACTTACTTGACAACCACTAAATGCTCGGTATGAACTGGAGATTGAATGATGAACTTGGTAACCATATAGAATTATGAAAAAGTGTTGTCACTAATGATAGACATATCTTTAATGCCAACATCTAATCCCTATTTATGCTAGTAGAGTGTCTTCAATTCAAGAACTAAGATGCACAACAAGTAACACTTTGACCTTGGAAGGTGTAATTGGTAGACTTGCTACTTTTGAAATGTCTAACTTTGATAACTACACACCTACTACTATTGAATCCATCTTTAAGTCATAATTTTTCCTTAGCAAACATTAGTACATTTTGGCAAATAGGTGACTATGTGACTAAACATTTTAGTCATGCTACTAAAACTTTTAGTCACATGACTAAAATTGATCACATTCCACTATTTGTTTGCAATTTAAAGCTATAGGTGTCTAAATAAATGACTAATTTGGTCATTGAGTAAAATAACAATATCAACCTAATGGAAATAACTAAGTAAACTACCAAATAATTAGTCACCTAAACAAAAATGACTAAACAGTTAGTCACTAATAATCAACCACCTAAACAAAAATGAGTAAATCAATTATTATTACTCCTTTATAATAGTAATATATGATAATATAATCATAGACTATTATATAACTTAGAAGTCTCATTTCACTAGAAATACTTGTTCACCAATGCACTTATTGCATGATAAATCCATCTACACTTGTCAAAAATATAAGTAATTAGTTACATAGATAAAAATAAGGAGTTTAATATGGTCCTTGGGGGATAGGGGGACAAGGGGATGGCAAGACATGGCTTTATGAGAAGGAGGGAAAATAAAGATCCTCAATTTGGGGATGACAAACAAGCATTGGGGGTGGTGGAGGGGTGATGTTGGCTAACACTTTAAATGCTCATAATGAAAAATCTATAATAGTATAAGAAGCAAGATATCAAATTTACTAGTTCCAAATACTAAATACTTAGATATTTCTAAAAAAAGTTGAATATCTATCGATGAATTACAAATCATTACCAAAATTAAAATACTAAAAATTATCAAATCTACAAATACAAGATGTTAATTAAATATCAATTATACCATAAAAATGATTAGATCAAGAAAGCATGATGTCCAATTATATTATAATATATTATTCTTTAATTATTTTCACACTATTATTTAAAAAGAAATTTTAAGACATTTTTAATGCTTTTATTATCTTAAATTTAAAATGAATACATAATAACATAATTTTTCAATAGGTGGTAAAGAATAGGAGGGAAATGAAAATTTTGACACATTTTGATAATTTTGATACTCATTCATTCATTTTTATCCAAACCATATCCATAATACTAATTTTCTAGCCAGAATTGCTTTGAATTTAGTCTTAATTTTTAATTGCATAATGTGAAGGGTTTCTAAAGTTGGTTTTTCTAGTTCAATATTCTTGGATATCAAGAGTAGGGAACATCATATTTCATTCAAACTTCAAGCTACTATGTTGCCAAATTTAGTGAAGAAAATATCTTCTTCTCTTATTCCTCTTCTTGGTGTTTTGAAACATCATGTTTCAAAAATCCAATGTTGAGAACAAAATACATCTAGAGGTAGCTACTTCCCATCTACAACATACTCATTTAGACACCAGGCCAACTATAAGGCTATACTCTTTCTTCTATTTCAAGCTCTGCAAGACCTAGGTAGGTGAACCTCATATTCTTCATATGGTTCCAGTATCAAAGCGTACAATTCAATCTTATAAAGAAAATAATACCCCTAAATCTTCTATGCTTATACAAACAACATAGACATGAAATAGCTAATGATATGACCTATGAACCTGATAAGTTAAGTGAAGGTAACTCTTTTCAACTCTTCAACAAAAAGAGAAAAGGATATTGATTATAAATTGATTTCAGCATAACCAGTACATGAACAAAAACACACATCAATCATGTATCTGATTTAGTGCCTTATCTATTGGGAAACTCCATAAATCAATGACATACATCCTTGAAAGTCATTGATTGATCTCATATATCAGGATTTCTAGATCTATCCATTCACCTTGTGAATCAAACATCTGCATCATTTCTAACTCTCATACTCAACCTATCCCTTCATGAAATTTGAAATCCTATGATGATAAAATAAGCATTTACATGAGTCCTTGAATCACAAGCAAAATATATCAACACATACACCCCAAAATTGGATGCAATTGAGCTCTATGCTCTTTGTTCACAAAACACAAAAGACTACAAACAACATGAATAGGAGACAAGATTCAGACTAAAGATAAAACTTGCTGCTGCACTTTTATTCATTTCCTTGAAACAAATACATAAAGGATGCATGAAATTGAATCATAAAATTGTTGAATAGACTAGAACTATCTATACTCTCATTAACTTGTTTTTCATTACATGAGAGAAATGCTAAAGAATGGTGGAAACTCAGCTAAGAACTTGCTCAGAGAACTTGGGAACCAACCCTAAAGAAAGAGAAGAGAAGAGAATATAAAGATAGGTGTTAGAGTAAATAATTATTTATTACTTATTTATTCTTTTACTTAAGTTTACTTAGGTTAATGCATTTATTTAATAGTTGTAGTTGATGAGTTGTTGACAACATGGGAGTTTATTCCTATCTAGTCATACTTATCCTCTCACCTTGATCGAAGATATTCTACCTTTTGTGGATGTATGCGTAGTTGTCAACTTTATCTTCTAGCACTTTCCATCTTGTTCTACAAACTTCCTTGAGGCCTTTATATTCGGTCTCTCATTGTAAATTCATATAATTCACATACCAATTTCATTTTCACATTGTTTCAATATAATTTCTCTTTGTTTCTTCAAGCTCTTTTTCCTTCCTCTTCGATTTCTCTTTGACAGGTTATTTGCATGCAACTGATCTTGGCGCACAATGAAGTTGGCTTTCATCAACTTCTATAATAGGAAGCAATATTAGATCAGATCAGATGCTGTCATTTGTCCACTTGAAATCCTTCCACTTGTTGACGAAGAACTTCTCTCTACCCTCTCTCTATAACTAAAAATTAGATCTTTTTCTTGCTACTGAAGAATTCTTTGAAAATGTCTTCAGAATGATGGAACATGTAACTGATTAAGATGCTAGATCTGATATCAAAACAAGGGCAAAAACACCCTCCAAAAGGCTTTTACAGGCAAAATGAAGCTCTTAGAAATATTTTCCTCCAAATTTGGAGCCAACAAACTTCAATGTCTACTCTCTAACTGAATTTGATACTTCATCATGAAAATTGCTCATTTGACTGAGAATGTCCCTATTTTAAAAGTATGCTTGTAGCTCTTATCACTGAATACCTATGCATTTTTTGACTGCATATCTGGATAGCACATCTTCTCTCGATTCTAATGGTATACTGCACTATGCATTTATGATAAAAACTACCCCTCTGGCATGCATTCAAAAATCTAGTCCCCAACTCATGAACATAGCATGTAAATGAAAAATTAAAAAATCCTATAGTTTTGACTACAAAAACTTTAAAATCAATTTCAAAATTTTCAAATCATGGATTTCATGTGAAAATTTGATAAAAAAATCAATAAAAAGTCAATTTTCTATCACTTCATATTTTGCTCCTTTTTCAATCCAGGTCAAACCCCAATTGACCGCCACATAGGCACCACGTGTCAGTCTATGATTGGCCAAATTTACTTTGTCATCACCACCTCACCACTACCCTGTCAGTACTACCATCTGGGCCACCACCACATGTTGCATCCTCAAACTGTCGTAGCCTTAACTCCTAACCACAACTTAACTCGAGTGACCGAGCAATCAACTCATTTTGCACCTTTAGAAACCTTCAGTCTTAACCACGATTAAGCCTGGCAATGATGCAAAATGAGCTTTTTTGCATGGTTGGGGCAGTTTTCTTGACTTAGCATTTTTTGCTATGAAATTGCAATGTGGTTAAATCTAACCTTTTCACATCTTTGGAATTGTCTCCACTAAGTGTGCAATTTTTGTTGCAAGCATGTGATTTGATGCCACATGGAACTTTATGACATCATCCTCCTCCTTGTTTGGTTGCCTATGGTTTGGTTCAAAAGTTTTCCTATGCATCACTACGTCACTGACAACTATCATTCGCAGGTGGGCCCCCTACGTGAGGCTTGCATCTTTAAAAGGCTTACACCTTTAAGGCAATAAGTAATAGAGTGCTTAGGTATTTAAACAACTCAAAAAACCCCGTCCTAAGCAATGTGGGACAAAAGTTTAGACTGTAAATAAAAATTTCTCTTCCACTCCAAATTTTACTCATTGTTATTGCTTCCATTGTCATTCATAGTAGATATCAAGCTTTGATTGGTGAATGTGGGGCTGTCCGAATCGATGTGCCCTTTTGGTTGCAATTTTAAAAAGGATGGAATAGTTACTAGACTTATTGATTCTTAGTGAATCTTTGTTTATTCTCAAAACCATGAACTTGATGTAGTGTAAATTGCCAGTTCTCCTTAATGTTGTTCTGGTGGGTCAGATCCTACTACAACACTGACATGGTTAGCTCACAAAATATCATAGACTAGCAGCTTGAACTTACTATCCATACACAAACTAGAGGTGAATTGAATCCCATCATGAACTTTTGGCAGCAAGGCCTCCACACAAGCTTCTCCTATCACAAACTCACATATAGAGTCACCTCACAACAAGAACATTATGTGAAAAGCCATTGGAACATTTGGTTATACATAAAGAACATAAAGAACCTTCCTTGATACACTTAACACCTAGGCTTGAAAAGCTAAGTAATTAAAATAGATGGAGTCTGGGTGTATTGCTAATGACTGGAAGCACAATTTTTGGGACTAGAGACCCAATAAAAATGCCATTAATGACACTTTGACAGTGAGCCTTCCAATCGTTTGTACAATTGGGTCTTTCTTCAAGAATTCCTCTACATTAAATACACACTATCTTTTTGTTATGTTGATGGCCAAACCCAACAACAGATCATGCACTTAAAACACTTTATCATCTTGTTCATAAATTTTGCCTACTCTCTCTACTAGACACAAAATTTGAAGATGAGTTATATACCTCAAGCCAACATCTAATTGGTCCTCTCATTGAGAGACATATCCTTCAGCTAGTTATGAGAAATTATTTTTATACGTTATTAGTGACATCTTCAAATAATATCTCTTCGAGATGGATCGCCTAGTTATGAAGCCACAACTCTTCCTCCAACAATGCTCATCGCAAATATTACCTCACGCTAATGCCTTCATCATACTCAATGGTAGGCACCTCATTCATTTAATCCCCATCTCCATAATACGTGATTTTTTCACAAAGAGTTCATAGTTGTGTGGCTAAACTTGTCTAGGCGATATCAAATCAACCAAATCACAAAGTCTTTCAAGTTCACATTACACTTTTTCACCATCATACCAAAATTTTTTAGAGGATGATTTTACTAGTCTTGTGATGCTAAAAATTCACTCAAATATTCTAGTAACAATCCATTTGTTATCTAAATAATGAAATATGCATACTAAACACTTAAGGGAACTATAATCATTATAACATCTTTTGAGCAACTTCACTCCCCAACATCTTATTAGTCTAGCGAAATAATTTTTTTTTGAACTGAAGCACCTAATCCTTTAGAATAACTCACTGAACATTTGGTATTGGTCAAATCAAAATCCATCACTGAAATACCAATTAAAACACATTTTACCATTTTCTGCAAACTACAACTTTCATGCCAAGGGGTCATCTAACTAGCCTTAAAAATTGACTGAAACACCTGATTGAGCCTTGAAATCAAACATACTAATTCTTTGTTCCACATTCTTACACCCTATTAGATTTTGTGTCATGATGACATAAATGGTCAAAAGATATTGACCGTCAAAGTTTCCTTCTTTGAACTACTTGCAAACAAACATATTAGAAAACCATAAAATGCATTCGATCTTAGCTTCAGGAACAAGTCAAACTGACACTTGGAAGCATGAAAAATGGGGCATTAGTTCACTATCATGAAGAGAGTATAATTTTGTGATTTGGGCTCATGATGAATAATTGGGTGCATTTGGTGAGTGGTCAAAGTGGGGTACTTGAATTTGTAGAATTGGAAATGCTTGCAAAAAATTGATTTTTGCAAACGAAATGGACCTGGGAAAGTGTGCAGATGGATTGGTCAAGACTCAAAAAATGACACACAGAATTTTTACAATAGGAAATAATAGTACAATACATTTGGTTCAAATAATCATAGATTCAGAGTTATGACATCCCAAACAGGGGTACTATCAATCTACACTTTAAGACACTAGTAAAACTTTACAAATTGCATTTGGAATCACATTTGAAAACTAGTCAAATGGATTTTTCATAGGCTCAAATATGAAACATAGCAAGTGTCTGACCCCTAGAATGCAATGCAAAAGGAAATTTCTCATTAGGGTCAACTAGGTCAAAGTTACAACTGGTCAAACAAGGCCTCCCAAAATTTTGAACAATTTGCATCAGCATGACAACAGTAAACAACAAACTTTGAGGGATTCAAAACCTAGTCAAAACATATCAAAATGACTTGAAAATTGAAACATAGTTCCTTTGATATTCAAAATAAATACTCCCAAAGTGGCGAGTCATGAAACTTAATTGGGTGCAAGATATTCAATTGAAAACTATACCTCCTATTGCTATTTAACACTTAGACAAAAATGCAGATATGAACAATACTCAAAATGAAACTTCACGAAATGACTTGAAATGACAATTTATCATTATGGGATGCATGAATACACTAAATTAAAGGTTTTAGAAACATAAAATACCTGATAGGCCTCACAAGGACAACTGGGTACACATGATTTAGATGCGCTTATAAGGGCTCAAATTGACTCAAAAGTTTAAAATGGTGCTCAAATTGGAGATGCAATTTTGAGTTCCATAACCTCTACATATGTTGTTGTTGAAGGTTATAGACAAATAGAATGAATCTCTCAAGGGTCTAACTATACAAGAACTCCTCTTTTGTCCCTTCTATTCTAGAGCAAAGGGTAGTGATTGACCTTGTTTATGCTTCTTAATTCTCCTGCGAGAATATCTTTATCCAATTTGAAAAGTGCATTGGATACAATAAAATTTAGGGTTAATACTATATGTTCAACCATTGTTTCTTTATTTTTTAACCTTTTAGATAAATTTCTTACAAAAATTGATCTCTTTAGGATTCCATGGAGATCTCAATTCCAACCTTCTCCAATTAATGTCTTCCAAGGGCTTTTATAATTTGTACCTAGATGTTGAGGGTATGGTAAGGGTAAGAAGCCAATGGTGAAAGGAAAGTTTTGTTAGTAGAAATTATAGGCATGGGGAATTACTAATTAGTGGTGTGTGTAGACATACTAGGATAATCTGATTGGGTCCACTTGACAACCAAATCAGTTCTTGCTGTGACAATCTATGACATACATTATTTGATAGTAATAGTGTAATCATGACTTTGAGCCTAAGTAAAATATTCGTGCCAAGGTTGGAAACAAGTTATAGGTTAGGCATGAATCATTTACCTATATGGGCATGCACAATACTTACAAGAAAATAGTTCTTAATGAAGAAACAACATACATTGTCTCTATCATACTTGAGAATACTTTAGGCAAAATAAGAAGCAATTTAACTTTAAACATTAGAGTATCTTTAGGAAATATGATCCATGCTTAAAAATACTCTTTTAAAACCTTTTCATGGTCTTTGGCCATAAAACTATTTGGATTTAAAACCAAATGACCAAAAACTATCACTATTGTATAGTCGGGGAGTTAGATTTGTGATAATGCAATCAATCAATAAAAGTAGATAGGAATCCTGAACCAGAGCACTTGGAAGGTTGTTTAGGTCCCTTAAAAACTCCTTCAATCATGTCATCCTTTTGGGAATTCTTATTTGAAGAAAATGTCAACCAATTCAAATTACTTAAAATCACATATATGAAAAAAGGTCCACCAGGCACACACTAGGGCTAGGTAGTTATCACTCCATACAAAATCATTTGAGCTTAAACCAAATTCAATTGAAGATACTTTAAAATTATAGAATAATCTAGGAGGTTAGAATTTTTAAATTGTGGAAACTCAAGATATTAACAAAATTCTATGAGAACCCTTGGTAGTGAGAGTTTGAAGACTATTTTGAATTTTTTTTTGGATCAATTTCTTTGATCAACAACCAGTCTTCCAACCTCCATCAACTGAAAGTATATTTTGCATATTTACTTCAACAATTGGTTTGGAACCAAAATTAATCACTTTATATGAATAGAATTTTACTAATCAGTATTTTTTTGTAAAAAAATGACAGTAAAATGCAATGCTTTATTGGATAGTTTGATTCAGCCTCCTTCATATATACACCCTCAACCCAAAGAGCGATATTTAAGTGACTATAAATTGGTTTCAACTATCTTCAACCAATATTAAAACCATAGAAATTGATAACTAGGAGATAGTTTCCACAACAAGTCTAATTGTGATATGGCTACCAGGATTTAACTATGTAGTTTTTGAGTCAAACTCATTGACTCATGTTTCATGAGTAGTGCTTCACATGAATCCATCTCTCATGAGAATAAATGGAACACTTAGCACTCATTGGATCTCCTACTTATCAACTAGATCCAATGAGTGCTAAGTGCTCATTTATTCTCATGAGAGATGGATTTGTGTGAATCATTACTCATGAAACATGGGTCAATGAATTTGACTCAAAAGCTACATTGTTAAATCCTAATAGCAATACCACAACATATAAACTTATTTTTGATGCACATGGAAGGGATTTTTAGTCTTGTTTCAACCTTATCCAACCCTTGGTATTGCTAAAACTCCAAATATGCAACTGTATCTAGCAATGTAGTATAATTAATTAATTATACAAAATTTTTTTAGTTTGTTAAAATCCTAACAAAGTTTTGGATGTTTTCCTTGTGGATTTTTGATAAGAATATTTTTGCCAACACCCAATCTTCAAAACAATTCTATCTAAATTTTGTTTTCGTCATGTAGACTTTTAGGTTTTGAGCATAACTGAAGTGTTTTTAATGCTACTCATAGAAATAAATGGAGTACATTGACTAAAAAGTGATTGAAAGCCTTTTAAGGAAATCATATAATTTAAATAATAAATCAATATTATATATAAAGTAATATTAACAATGATATTAAAATAATAATATTTTATAAAGTAATATTATATTATAATCATATAATAATCGTATAATAATAATAATATAATATAATTATGATTAAGATATATTTTAATGTAGCAACATGCTATATTAATAAAGTATTATGATCTAATAATATAATTGATATATTATTAAATTAATATATGTTATAATGTAAATATTAATATAATATATTTTATGATATTAATATAAACTAAGCTTATTAATATAAATATATAATTAATATAATTAAATTATTATTAATATAATTAAATTATTATATTGTGAAAAGATGTGACTCTTAGAATAAATTTAAAAAATAAAAAAATAAAAATAAAAATTAAAAAAGTTAATTTAAAAAGAAAAAAGAAAAAAAAGAGAAAAATAAATAAAATAAATAAATAAATAAATAAATATATATATATATTGGTAAGGGCATGATTATATGGAAATAAATGGAAAGATTATATGATTCTGTACTTAAAATCTATGAATACAGATGGAAAGAGGGATGTTACAAATGGTATCAGAGCATGATCTTGCCATCCTAATGAAAAAATCTCAAAACAAGATGTCAATCTACAGATATTAGTACATCTAGAGAGAGATAGTAGTATATATATATATAAACATCGATGTTCGTACATCTGGATAGAGATAGTAGCATATATATAAACATCGATGCAACTCATTAAAGTGGTATCTACTCAGAATCCAACAGAGCCAAGATATCATTTGTCAAATGCAAAATAGATAGTCAGCAGTTTCTGAATAAGGATTCAATCATAATAGGCTTCCAATCCAATCAATCAAAATGGATGAATATGATTAATCATATTGATTGTGGTTTCGATAGCACCATAGACAGAACCAATAGCAATAAAAATCATTATCGTAATCGATAATGATGGATTTGACATCCTGATGCCTACCAAAAATTGATTGATCATAAGATGACTTTCAGAACTTTCTATAGATCCAGACGTGAATAGATTTGTTTATATTGAAATTTCTTGCAAAGAAAGACAAAGACTGTCCGAAATACTATCTTACAAATTAGGGAAAAGATGTCCATTGGTAGCTCCCAGAAATCTCCAAGTCTTTACAAGGCAAGAAAAGCCTTCGATATATTCCCTTGAATTCAACTGCTAGAAATCCTTATATTGATTGTGTTGAGAAATCTAGATTCTTTTTGGCACCATCATAGACCATTTTTCCAAATGAATTTTTATGCAATAATGATGTTTCAACTTATTGGCCCAAAAATGATGTATACAGCGCCCAATGTTTTTCACTGTGTAACATCTTCGAAGAAAGTAAGAGGAAGGTTGGGAGGTGGCCGCAAGTTTTCCACACGTTTAAACTGCAATCATTCAACAAATGATATTATGATAGCATGATACATTATAATTAAAGGCGTATTTTTAAACCTGGGATGGAAGAAAAAATTCATTACCACTGCAAACCGTATTGGTATGACTGCCAACAAATAAAAATTGTTACAAAAAATACCCCAGCTTGGACAGGGAAGAAGAAAAATAAAAGAATATTTAAGCTGTAATGGAGAGGGCGAAATCCTACTAGTGGAAGATACCGAAGTAAGACAATTTCTATGCCACACATATCTGTGAAAGGCTCATTCGGCTGTGGGAATAGGAATAGGGGAATAGGAAAATGTATTCTGGAATAGAAAATGGAGCTATGTATCTCTGTTTGATTCAGCCAATATTTGATGGAAATTCACAAATCTCAAAATTTATGTTTTTTAAAATAAATAAAAGTGGAATAGGAATACGTATTCTAATAACAACTATTTGAGTGGAATTGCAAAACTCTATTTTTCAGTCAAAAATGAAATACGTATTCCTATTTTATTTCGTATTCCAATTCTATTTTGGTGCATCCAAATGAAAAATTCAAAATTTTAAGAATTTACATATGCCTATTCAGCTTGTATTCCTGTTTCCAAATGGGCCCTTAGGGCCCATTTGGTTGTTGGAATACAATTGGAATAGGAATAGGAAATTAGAATATGATTTGTATTCTTTGTTTGGTGCGTGGAATAGGAATACATATTCTCATTTTAGCCCCAAAATGAGCTTTTGTCCATTCCAAAAAATACTTGTAATTGGAATTGCTATTCTTGCATTCATTTTTGCTTTCTCAAATTTGATTAAATTTTCAAATCCGCTTTGACCTGGGGTGAGCACGGTAACTTTGTTTTCAATATTTTCAAATATTTCAGCGATTTTCCAATGGCGTCGATTGCATCTTCAAAATATTTTCAAACGGTGCCGATTGCAAGTTAACCCTATTCCAATTTAAGCTTGCATAACCAAACAACGGATAAACAAGATTGGATTGCATTTTTCCATTCCTATTCTTCATTTTCCATTCTCATTCAAATTTTCTATTCTAATTCTCAATTCCTACGCTTGCAACCAAACGGGCCCTTAGTGCTTTATAGTCACAAGAGATACAACGAAAATTACAGCTTTGGAAAATGGGCGAATTAACGAGTTAAAGTATGGAGAGAGTGATAAATACCACGCTCGATATTGGTGGGTCTAACTAATTTATCCTCGCATATAGTACACCACACCTAGTAGAGAAAGGAAGGGAATAAAAGAAAAACTAGAAAATAAAATGAGGCAAATGCATATCCATAGATAGCTAATTAGCGCGAACAACTAGTATAAGGTAGTTGACTGAGTTACATATCCAAATGGAGAACCGTGGCCCATATTTCATCCATTCATTGGTGGAGATCCCCTATATAAGTTGGCCTAAACATGAATGGTATTTGACAAAGCAAGCATATTATCTAACGCCTTCCACACAAGATAATGGTTAAGGAAATATAGATGTCATTATTATGAGTAGTAGTTTGGGAAGATGAAGCGGACTTTTAAAGTTTCAAATGCCAATGAAAAATGACTTTACAATCATTTTGTCTTTTGTAAGCCACATGGGCCATTGACAACAGGTTAAATTGTTTGTTTTCATCATCGAATTGTTTAAATAATTTATCATCGATGAATAAAAGAGTTTCCACGATGGATAAAAGATTATATTGGTGTGGTAGATAGAAGACAATTTGTAACCTCTTCAAACTTTCTAAGCATATTAACCTCTTTAGGGCATCTACACAAGTGTTGAATTTTCCCTCTATTTTGTGATATCCCCATTTTAGCATATAAATTAAATAATAAATAAATATTATATATAAAGTAATATTAATAATGATATTAAAATAATAATATTTTATAAAGTACTATTATATTATACTCATATAATAATATCATATATATGATATAATAATAATAATAATAATCTAATATATTTATGATTAAGATATATTTTAATGTAGCAACATGATATATTAATAAAGTACTATAATCTAATAATATAATTGATATATTATTAAATTAATATATGTTATAATGTAAATATTAATATAATATATCTTATGATATTAATATAAACTAAGCTTATTAATATAAATATATAATTAATATAATTATATTATTAATAATATAATTATATAATTATATTGTGAAAAGATGTCTCTTAGAATATATATATATATATATATTGAATGCAAATTTTGGTAAGGGCATGATCATATGGAAATAAATGGAAAAATTATATGATTATGTACTTAAAATCTATCTTATAAGAGGGACATTACATTTTTTTTGTGAAGTTTTGTGGAGTAAAAAATTTTGTCTCTCAACTTTTTTCTAAGTCCAACTTTTTAAAACATGGCATATAAGTTTCAATCTTTATGCTATCTTGGTTTAATTAAAAGAAGGGTAAAAATTTTATTGAATACCAAAGAGAGTAAAACAACACAAGAAACAAAGAGAACTATAGAGCTCTATCCTGGTCCACATGTTGAACCAACATATGAGATAAATCAAGGGAAAGCATCCTATGATCAATAATGTTCCAAGCCGACCTGTGCTCAAAGGCCCATTTAGCTAGACAATCAATCACACCGTTCCACTCACGTGAGATATGCATAAAAGACACAAAATCTAGAGAATTGCATAACTAGGTGATCTGCTAAATAACTAGAGACAAATGTCAATCCACATGCACAAGGTCCCTTCTATTCAATAAATTCAAAACCACCTATGAGTTAGTCTCAAAGATAATTCTTTTCCAACCACGTTGACATCATTATTCCACTGCAACCAAGATAGCCAAGGCTTCCATGAGGTTATTAGTATGGTAACCCTTGTATATAGAAAACAAAAATTGAATATCACTAGAACTGTCACGCCCAACTCCCCCAATACTAGCCAGACCAAGATTTCCCTGAGAAGAACTATCAGTGTTGATTTTAAGAATTCTCACCTCAAGAAGAGTCCAATGCCCCTCATGACTAACACGCTAAGAGTGTTGCCTAGCTCTATTCCCAAAGCGGGTGTGGGGGACTGAGGGAGTGCTGCCTTGAAGAGGAAAAAAAAGGCATGAGTAAATACCAACATCTCTAGGATCTAAAGCTCCACCAATGTTACATTTAGCTAGGAGTGTTTCTTGAAGAGAATTAGCAATTTTACCCCGTAGGTGCTTGATCTCAAACTACACATCATGAAAGATTCTCCTATTCCTCTCAAGCCAAACATGCCATAAAATAAGGGAAGGGCCAATAGTCCAAGCAACTTGAAGAAAACAAGTCTTGGAAGGGAGATGGCCCAAATGGTCCTAGAATTAAGACAAAGAGGAAACATGCCAGCATGTGCATCCCCACACACTCCACCAAAAGTGCCAAATCTGTTTGACAAAGGGGCACTAGAAAAAAAGGTGAGAAATAGTCTCTTCACTATTGTGACATAAAACATAGATGGAAGGCCCCCTAGAAGCATCGCTTGCAGAGATTCTCCCAAGTAAGACAATGATTGTAAACCAGAATCTAGAGAAAAAAGTTACACTTAGGCCATGAAAAACTATTCCAAACTTTCTTCCACCAAGAGACTTCCACCTCACCAAAAAGTTGTTTCGTTAGCACAAGGTACCCTAAGAAACAAAATACTTGCCACAAGAAGCACCTCCCCAAGCCAAAACATTAGGTTCTTGCAAAGAGATGCACTCCCTAGAAGCCAATATCTAAGATAGTTCCAACCGATCCCCCAGAGAGCCACCTAGGGGCCAATTAGCAAAATTCTTCCATTTGTAACCTACAAAAGGTCTAGGTTATAAGCCTCCTTATAATGAGCTACCTTATTCCATCCAATAGAAAGAAAAAAATCACAATGAGATTGCAAGTGTGGATGAGAGGATAAGAGAGGAGGATGCCCATTCCAAGAATCACTCCAAAATAGAGCCTCAGTGCCTCTGTTATAGATCCAAAACAAACTTCTCTTCACTAGGTGAGCACCAATCTTGAGGGTATTCCACACCATAGAGCCTCTTCCCTCAAGAGAAAACTTGGAAATATTTGAAGGTTCAAAACTAGGTAAATACTTGTGTGATAGGATACAGAACTAAAGCTGAGACTAACTAGAACACCAGTGCCAATAGAGCTTGGTAGCAAGAGCTTGACTACAAACAATATCCCAATTGAAGGTCGAGGCCTCCTTCCTTTTTCAACCTACAAACAATATCCCAATTGATAGCAAGAGCTTGGTAGCAAGAGCTTGACTAGATAGCAAAACGAAGGTCGAGGCCTCCTTCCTTTTTCAACATGCAAACAATATCCCAATTGATGAGGCTTCATTTGGTATTTTGCAAATTGCCACTATGAAGAAATTGGTGTGAGAGAACATCAAATTCCTTAAGAAAATACACCAGGGTAACTTGAACCATGCTTCTGTAAATGGGAAGGGCCTGAATCATAGATTGTAGGAGTGTCACCTTGCTAGCAGTAGAGAGCCACCTATGAGTCCAGTGATTGACTTTTTGTCAAAGTTTGCTGAGCAAGCTTTTCCAGAAAAGCCTAGGCTATCTTCCCACCACAATAGGGACCCCCAAGTAAGTCAGAGGGAGAGACTCAATCTAAAATCTTAGGATATTAGTAGTCCTCTACTGGATAGGCTCAGGAGTGTTGAAGAAAAAAATAGAGGACTTGTGGTCATTAATTTTTTGCCCAGAGGCAGCCAACTAAGTATCCAAGGTGAGTTGAAAGGATTTAGCTTCCCGAATTTGAGCTCTTCCAGAAAGGGCTGTATCATCAACAAACTAGAGGTTGGAAAGAGTGGGCAAACCATTTCCCCATTGCCATCCATGAATCAAATTTTGGGAAACATGAAACTTGACAAGTCTACCAAGTCCCTCAGCCATAATGATAAACAAATAAGGAGAGAGGGGATCTCCTTAGCGAAGATCTCTAGATGCCCCAAAAAGCTCTGACGGTTCACCATTAAGAAAGACTGAGAAGGAAAGGCTAATTTTTCAAGATTTTTTATAGCTTCTAAATTTCTAGAGTTTAGTCTTTGATATTGCAACCTTCATAGCAATATTTTCCCTTTGCATTTCAAAGCTTTTTGTTGTGGAAATTCCAAACATTAGGACATTAAAATTCCTCTTAACTACTCTTGACTTACACAATATGTGCTCAAAAACAAATTGTCTTACCATCCTTACCTTTATCATTGATGCATAAGCATAAAGTCTCTATAGATGCCATTAAGGAGAACAGATTCAAACTTCATAACAAGCCCATGATAAGGCATTGTCATAGGTATTTGAGGTATTTTCATGCTTTGTATTTCAATTGTAAGGCGTATTGTACCACAATGTAACTATTTGCTTTATAAGGACCTAGGTTGGTTAAACTAGACAAATATTAGAATAGGGGTAAGAAATTTAAATGAGGTCTAATAGGAATAATTTAAATATTCATGACATAGTAGCATTCATTTGGAGTCATTTGGGTGCAAAAAATAAAAGTTGCACTTTAGTTGCTTGACAACTTTGTGCAACTTTGCAAAACAAGTTACCTAACAGGGGGTGATGAAAAAATTGGTTTAAAATGGTTGGAACAATTATAAAATAGTTTTTAATGATTCAAATATCCCTCTTTGGGTTGAACAGACACACCATGAGAGTTGGGACAAATGATTTTGATAAAATATTACCATTTTGCAGTCATTTTTATGGAATATTGATTATTCATTCATCTTCCATTAATCTATAGTGATTAATTTTGATTTGAAAACAAATCTTCTTCCAAAGAGATAAATTTTCAGATGAACTTCTTAACTGTGGAGTGAGAATGAAGCTTTTCTTTCTAAGTTACCAACAAACCCTCACTTTCAAAGGGGTTTCCAAAGATTAGTTTATATCTCTTGTGTTTGCCTCTAAAAAAATTTAAAACTTTGAAATTTGATAGTGATTATAATGGTCTTTCAATTCTTTTTTGTGTCATGGAAAATGATTTTGTATTTGAAGAATATGATGATGCCCTGTATTTGCATTTCATTACAATCATGATAGGAAGTGATCTAGTTCTATCCATATGTGTTACATTAAGTATTTCCAAAGGTAGAGTAGGATTGAATAATTTTTATAAAGAACCTAAATAATCTTTAAAATGCCTCAGTCAGAGACTCCATCTTGTTGTTGAAGACTAAATGTGTTATCATAGTCATAATTATCTAGTTTTGTCCAAATCCAAGGTGGAGTTGCTGATCAAACATTCTTATAAGGTTAATTATCTCTTCAACCTCTTTCAATCATGTGCAAAATTTAAAATCTTTCATTAGATTATATATTATCAAAGAAATAAAACTTGCAATTGAAGTCAAAAAAATTCAATGAATTCTAATTGCTCTATGACTCTTCATGTTTCCTAAAATAAAATCCATTTAATTTTAATCTCATTAATCATCTCTTTTGGGGACACTTGGTATGTTTTCATTAGTTGAAGATATGGATGCCACCTTAGCATATAGATCTAGAAACTTGATAAATACCCCTTATTTTCTAATGAGAAATTATTGTCAAGCCTTCAATTGTGATGGATCATCTTTTCAATTGCTTCATCTTCTTTGCCTTTTGTGCGTCTTTGAATGGTTCTTGTCTTGAATCTATCCTTCTTGTGATGGCTTGAAATATTGATGACGTCTTGATTGCTATATGAAACTATTCATGTTGTAGCTTTCTTGAAATCCCTGTCAACTCCTCCATTCTTAGCTTTTTGGCTTTTGTCTTTGGATTTTGGGCTCTTAGCTCCAACGATGCTTAGCCTAGTAAACATACTTTCACAAAATTGAACATACCAAGAGAATCTTACCATAAGTGAGGAACCTTGCTGATGATGAAAAAAATACCATTTTTATTGGTCTGTAAAGGAGTTGGCCTTTTACACGTTGCAAAATTCTGATTTGCAGCACCTATGCTCGATGGATTTCTATCCTCTTCTACAAAGATGGCCAAATCTAATTATTCACCACATACAGGCCTAATTTTGCATCCAAAATGATAACTCACCGCCCTCCCACAATGTTTTGATTTTTTTGAATTTTGAAACCTTGAGTGTAATGAGAAATCCAGAGACTTAGGATTCAAATATGAGGACTTGTACAATTCAATAATCTGATATGCCCATATTAATGATACACTAGCCTTCTTATACTCTGATTTTCTTGAAATTACAGTGTTAACAACCCAGACTTGATGAACAGGGGTTGTGAAAAGGCTTGATTTGATGATTCTTCGATGTCTCCTTTCAACTCAATCTGCTGTCATGCCAAAACTCAAGTCCCCAACCCAGGTCTGCAAGTGATTTGTTTCTCAGGGAGGTTTTCTTTCTTTAGTCAAGACTATATTTCACACCTCCAAATGGATCCAACCTTGTAGAAACCTCAACTCATTCTCCAAATTTTGCACTTAGTCTTCAGGCTCGAGTTGCCAAGATGTAATCCATGTCCCTTATAAAATTGATCTTCCCTGCACTTTCGAATTAGGCATTATTGTGGAGGAATGTCACCATTTGAGGTCATTTCCTTATAAATATATACATTAAACATTCAATTTTGTTTCTCAACCAATAAACAAAGAATCCCTAGATCGCATATATGATAGATCATATGGTAACAAAGCTCTAGATCATGAACCCTGATTATTCATAGAGCACAACAAAAACCAACAAAGAGTATGTAAAATGACAAGAAAATCTTATGCATTTTCTAATCACTGCATTCAACAGTTCCAAATATATGCATGCTAAAAAGAACTTCATATAAATTCTTCCTTAGCAAATATTAATGTAAACTGTGACTTTGAAATTAATCCAAAAGGATCGAAAATAATTTTAGACCTTCCATGTTCTCATCAAGCCTAAAAGGATCAACAACTTCTCCAAATTCAAAAATTATTAAAAAAAAATTAAGTTCCTTCGAGTTGACTGGTACCATTCAATCTAATGTCTTAGATGGCTTATCCAAAGAAAATGAATTAGAAAATCCTAACATTGAAAATTTGTGGACAATTGATGTATATTCATAACAATGCAATTACATGGCAAAATTTTGGAGCACAAATATTTTTGTGGAAAAATATGGAAGCACTTTCATTGCAAAAATTATGTGCGAGAATAAGCTGTGTATTTAAATAAATGAATTGCAATTTACACAAGACTCGTTCAGAGGAACTTTGGTCCATCTTCTACAAATCTGAACTCATACTTGAATGAGGAAAAGTGAAGCACATATTGACAAGAAAGCTTTTAGTTGCTCTGCCACCGTATTGGCTTGTTTTCCATCAAAATCTTCAACTTTTTCTACAAATCCTGCGAAAGGAAACAACAATGGAGCTCCTTCTAATGCTGACGAAGGTGCCACCTGTAACAAGTTGGAATGGTGTGATTTTTACGCAACTCTTACGAATCACATTGCAAACTTATTAAATCAGGCCAGAGATGAAAAATGTTATAAAATTGCTTCTGAATTTTTCCACAACTTTATGAACTTAGGATGTTTCCATGTTGATGAATATTTACTATTACTCAATAAGAACACGTGTAAAGGCTTTATATGCAACAACAACTATATAGTGATATTACGAACATACATAGAAAAGTATTTCCTTAAAGAAGTCTATATCCTAAATCTTGCTGAAGAAATCAACATATCAAATTCTGAATGTATGGCTGAAGATAAATATGATGAGCACTGATATCAAATTTTGCACGCTGCAGTCTAAACATTGGTAATGTATACTAGAAAATAATTATCATAGATCATAAATATAAAAGTGTAAAGATAAATCCAATAATATATCTTGTTAATCAGAAGTAAGAGCCTAAGTGTGATAGCATACGATATGAAGACAAGCAAAAAGGGTTGTTGCCATGCCTGTGAATATAAATATTTCAGGAGAAGAGATTATCAGGAAAATGTAATGCAAATATTCCAATAAAATTAAAATATCGTGTTGAATGCCGTCAGATTTTGGAAAGGTGCAAATGATATACTAACAAATGAAGCAATGTTAGGCGACATACCTAACTCGGTATAGGAAAAATTTATCTCGTGAATATCTTTTTATATGGCAACTTAAGGTGTATTTCTGGTGATATCAGAGATAGCAGCAACTAAGGAGATATCATTATTCAGACATCCTTATACAGATTTGCATGGTTGAAGAGGCCTTGAGTGATTACGAAAGGAGTACTGAGTGTCAAGTTCGTACATACTGAATTTGTATCTAAAGGTATATAGATAACCCTAGATCATGAAGATGAAACAATAAGCCATTGAACACTCACGAGAGGATCAGCATCCTATTTAAATTGTCAAATAGAGGCAGTCCATAATGAATCGTGACTACAAGGGGGTGAACCAAATATGAAGGGAGTCACTCTCAAGTGTCGTATGATGAAATCAGGGGTCACCACATCTCCATGCCAGTGGTAACATCAAAAGCATGGACTATTGAATCTGTAAACACAAGAACATACATAATGACAGAGTTTAATGAAGGAAGCACCATCAAAAAGTAGAAGTGGTGACTAGGGCATCTTTAGCGGTAATAGCGATATTTATATAAAAGTGGCCAGTTGGTGATAGATTCACGGATCCTTCTCAGATATCAGGAAGCGGTCTTGACTTGATTCTTGTTTTTTCATTTTGTGATCATGGAGACTTCAACACTCATAGTTCATAAGAGCTATCTGAACAAGAGAAATATAGTTGTGACTTTGATTGCTATTTGATAAGTTTATATCTGATGTTACTTTGTATTTGTTGTAGGTTTTTATGATGTATTGAGCAGATACAAATGCATTATCATTTGCAGGCGCCTAAGTAAAGGAAGGGCTTGAGCATAACATTTTAAACAAGAGCTGTAGTGCAACATAGTTCCTAACAGGTGGAAGTAGGGACTTTGTGGTTATGGTTTTCGACAATAATCTTATCATTAGCATAGTTTCTGACAATACCTTTGATAGATTCTCAAACAAAATGCACCTTTCTCGCCTCCAACAACAACATATACTGCAACACCATATCTGATTGTTGAATCATGTAGTGTACATAAATATGATATTTTTCAGAGGTAAATCTTGAATTTTCCATAGGCAGCTCAGGCTTGCTTAATTTCTTGAATTTTCAATAGTAAGCTTAGGCTTGCTTAATTTCTTGAATTTTCCATAGGTAGCTCAGGCTCACTTAATTTCTTGCAATTGGTTTTAACACTATAATAAGCCCTTGGTAGCTTGATAAATCCAATGTACTATGAGGATATTGTTTCTGTATTGAGGCGAAATTGTCACAATCTCCTCTATGCAAATAAATACAGCAAAGCAAGAAATATTTTTAAATACATCAATTTTTTTAATACATCTTCTCATATGGTAATCAACCTTTTTCATGAGAGGCATCCTCTACAAGTGGCAGATAGGAATTGAAGGAAGGATTTACACTTATCATGTTCCTCAATCAAAGGATTTAAGGTAATATCATATGAGTTTTGATACAATTAGTTTACATACCTTCTAAACAAAATATAAACTTGTGGGGAAATGAGGAATTTAATAACATGCATATTGATCAGCAACATAAAGCCTTTTCTTGGAAAAAATAATTGACCAAATCATCAAAAGAAGGATAACACATCATTGTTTCTCTAAAATTCATTATTGATACTCAATGCTGCTCATTACTGATACTTGATATTAGTAGAAAATGTGCTGAAAAGGGTGAGATGCAGCAATGGAAATGGATTCAAGGTTATGGAGTTTTTCTATTGGATTGGTTGTCAGGACTACTATTCTCACACTTCTAAATTGTACAATCAAATGTTGTTATTGTTGCAAGAATGAGAAAATTTGACATAGTGTAGAAATTGTTGGAGGAAATAAAACACTGCAAATTATTTTGGCCAGGTTTGCAAAGGTTTGTTGTCTCAGGGAAACCCTTGAAGCATTTAAGAGGCTCAAGGATTACATTGGTGTATTAGACATTAATTCTTTCAATGCCCTCCTGAGAGCATTATGTCAGGAGAGAAACATGAAGGATGTCTATTTTGTTTACCATCAACTCAAAAAAAGTTCAAGCCTAATACCCATAGTTTCAATATACTTTTGTCTGGTTGGAAAAAAATTGTAGGAGCCCTAAATTTCTATAATGAGATGTTGCAACTAGAATAGGCAACAGATATTGTTACCTATAATAGCCTACTTCATACTCTTTGCAAAGATAGGGATGCACTTTACCGAGACAAGGGAATGACAAAGGTTCTAAAAATTATGGACGAAATGAAAAATAATGGGTGTCATCTTGATTTGAAGACTTATACAATTTTAATTGGTGGGCTTGAAATGATTTTCCAAAATGATTGAGCTCATAAGATGCTTGCTGAGATGAGAAAGCATGATTACTCTCTTGATACAACAACCTACAATGTAGTGATAAGGAATTTTTTATGGGACAGAGGGTACACGATGCATATCAAGTGCTTGATGAGATGGTGAGAGAAGGTGTCGATCCTAATTGCAATACATCCAATATTTTTATTCGCTATTATTATAGATCAAAATATTGGGAAGAGGGTTGGGATGTTTACAAGAAAATGATTGAGACTTGATGCTTTTCCTATTCCCAAACATGCATTTTACTTATGAGGCTGCTTTGATCTCATGAGAAATTCAACAGAGCCCTTTAGTAATGGGATGATATGATTGAGAAGGGCTTTGGTTCCTCTTCTCTAGTTTTATATGTATTGATATATGGAATTTGTGATAATGGAAAGTTAAGTGAAAAAAAAAAGTGCTTCTATGAGACTATTGAAAAAGGACATAAGCCTAGTTCCTTCGCATACAAGAGGGTTAGGGTTTTTCTAGAAGTTGCACATAAGCATTAGTCCATTCATGCCCTTTTAGAAAAAAAATGAGCACCGAGTATCAATAATGAACTTTAGAGAAAGAATGATGTGCTATCCTTATTTTTGGTGATCCGATGATTACTTTTCCAAGAAAAGGCTTTTTGTTGCTGATCAATATGTAGATAATTGAATTCCTCATTTCCCCACAAGTTTATATTCTATTTAGAGGGCATGTAAACTAATTGTATCAAGACTCATATGATATTACCTTAAATCCTTTGATTGAGGAATAAGATAAGTGTCAATCCTTTTTTCAATTCCAATTTGTCACTTGTAGATGATGTCTCTCATGAAAAAGGCTGATTACCGTATGAGAAAATGAATTAAAAAATGATGTATTTTAAAATATTTCTTGCTTTGTTGTATTTATTTGCATAGGGGAGATTGTGACAATTTTTCCTCGATACATAAACAGTATCCTCATAGTGCATTGGATTTATCAGCTACCAAGGGCTTATTTAGTGTTAAAACTAGCTACAAGAAATTAAGTGAGCTTGAGCTACCTATGAAAAATTCAAGAAATTAAGCAAGCTTGATCTGCCTAGTGAAAATTCAAGAAATTAAGAAAGCTTGAGCTGCCTATAGAAAATTCAAGATTTACCTCTAAAAAAAATCCTTTTTATGTATACAACATGATTCCACAATTAGACATGGTGTTGCAGTATATGTTGCTATTGGAGGAGAGAAATATGCATTTTTTTTGATAATCTCTCAAAGGTATTGTCAGGAACTATGTTAATGATAATGGTATTGTTAAAAATCAACATGTGGTAAGATTATTAATGTGACTAATTTGATCGCACTACTCTTAATAATGTTTAAATCAATTAAATCCATTGTGGGATATGATTGAGGTTCTAATATAAATCTATGCAAGTTGAAGATGAGATCCAAAAAACTTTGTTGCATTTCCAACACTATCTATCACTAGCTACCTTGACATATGAAAGAGGATGAAGTGTAAGGCTACAATAGTTTGGCTAATAGGCCATTTTTTATGTGAATTCTTTTAGTATGTTGTTATTGGTTGCAATAAATAGATGGTTATCCAAAAATAGTTTTTTAAAATGAAGTAAGAAATAATTTTTTGATTTTTTGATTTATCTTAATGTACAACCAATAAATTTTTAATAATAGATGTAACTCAAAAAAGGAGAGATGAACATGGATTTCAAAAAATTAAAATAATGATAATAGTAATTTCACATTTTCTTTTAATACCCGAATAATCTAAAGAAAATCCACTTAATATTTAGAAATGATAATTTTTGTAGCTATCTATCTAATGTTATAGTGCTCAATATTTTATCAAGATACATCAAATAGACGCTGCTATCCTCTACAAGAAACCTACACTAGATGTTTGAATATATGGTTCATGACCCAATTATGAAGATGAAAGTTTACCTTTCCAATTGGGATCAGAATAGTTGCTTTTATCCTTCACAAGTTTAAATAATGTTATGTTATCCCTAACTTAGATTTATTTTGAAATGTAAGATAATAATTTAATTTTATGAATGCAGATTGGTGATCTCAAAAAAATGACATAACTCAAAATGGGGAGCACTTACATGCCCAAGTAACAACGAAGAAACATGGCACATGCTCAGAGACTGTGTTAAGCTAACATTGATTATTCTATAATTTTCCCATGTCTAAAATCCTAGGGATGTTCTAGGTGTGATGGAGAATGTAGGGTTATGCCCAAATGACAAAAAAAGTAGCTTTAGAAGCAAGTTAGATGTGTTGAGAGTGGGTAAAATGGGTATTAGTTTATACAACATGGATTGAATTCAATACATGCAAATCAGAAACTTGCACTCATGCCCATTATATTTGTTTTTGGATTCCTTTGTATTGAATAATCTAATTTAATGAATTTCCTTGTATTGAATCTTGACAAGTATTCTTTCTCATAGGTATACATATTCTATTATTTCCAAAATAGATTTAGTTCATTACATAAAAATATAACTAGGTTTTATTCACATAGATAAGTGATCTAAAAAATGAAATTGACTTGAAATTGGAATCCCTGGTATGTCATAGTAGCAATGGAGAGCAATTTTGGCAACACAAAAGAGAGAAACATCGCACCTGCTATAGTTGTTAACAAGAATGCCTTACAACAATAGTATATTCTAGTGATTTTGTGTGTAATATTGACTATCTACACAATGATATACATCTACGATTGGAGTTGTATAAAAAAGAACCATGATAGGTATTTTTCAAGCAGATATCATAGGAGCATGCACTAGTACAATTTTCCATAGATTTCCATTCAAATTTATGACAATGCTATAAATTCTATAGATAGTTATAGGATCTTGAAGGAATCATTGTTTTTCCCTATTTTACTTTTTTGGTATGCACCAGATTGAATGTACAAGCTATGATATACATCAAAAGCTTCTTATATAGTTTGATTAGTTTGTTTCAATGTTAATGATTCAAAGATATTACTTTCCACGCTCATCAAATGGTTGTATACAAGCCTCAAAACTATTCCATATTTACCACACATACAACCTAACATATTGAGGAAACATTTTCCCCTGGGAAAAAAAACCAATTTAATTTATACGAAACATTATCTATAAAATGATTCAAATGAGATTTTTTTTTCTAGTTGTCAACTTTTGTGTAGCTCTAGTAATGTAACTTCTTAGACTTGAATTAACTGTTTATTTCCCATAATTCAAATTTAAGTATATTAATTTTTTATATAATTTATATTTTTAATAATTAAATATACATATTCATTTGTTAGTTTTCAATTAGTTTTGAGTTATTTTGACCATATTCTAGATTAGATTTAACTTGAAAACTAGGGAATGAATGTGGGTTTCTCTTTATAGGTGGCTTGTCTTCTTGCATTAGCCCTTATAGAATTTGTCCAAGCACAATAAGAAGAAAAGGCATGGTTCAACTATCTATAAAACCGATGTTACTAAAAAATATGACAATTTTGGGAAGGTTTTTCTGTAAATTCTTAAATTAATTCAACATTTTTGAAGAGTTAAAAGACGAAAGACAATCAACTCCATAATTAACTTTAAATGGTATATAGACCAATGTTTCTTCTTTGGGAACTTTATTATGTCAAAGATGATAGTAGAGAATTGCATGGTAGATATAAACCCAAATAAAACCTTTTTTTAATTCCATTCTTTATTGCCATTTAGGAAAATTATGTTCCATTCAAGGTTAGTAAATTGAATTTGATAGCCTTATACTCATGAAAAGTATGATCTATAAAAAATAATTAAATAAGAGCAATTATTAAATGAAAAGTAACAAAAATGGTTATTTAAACATGTAATTACTTTCTCTTTTATTGCAAAAAGTGTTCACTGATTTCATAGTTTGAGCATTCCTCTTCTCTAATTGTGTGTGTGGTCCAATCAACTTTTTTGTTGAGACTAATAACCATAGTTTGTAGAGTTAGATATTGTGCTAAGAACCAAGACAATGTAGAAAGTTACACATTTTATGATCATTCTTTAAAGGGTGTAGATCAATGGAAGAGCACCTGCTTTACAAGCAGATGGATGGTGGTTCAATCTCATTATGCCCCATTATGACAAAATATACTATTAGATATTTGATCAAATATACTACTAGATATACTACTAAATATAGCACTAAAGATGTGACTAAATATACTAAATATGTGACCAAATATATGATTAAATATGCCACTAAATATATTACTAAATATGTGACTAAATCAACTATCAAATATGCAACTAAATATGTGACTAGCAACATGAATAAATATACTACTAAATATATCATTGTATATACTGCTAAATATACCATTAAATCAATGATCAAATAATTGACTAAAATTACTTAGTGGTGAATTTAGTAGTGTTATAAATGACTGGATATTAACTACTATTAGTCAGGTGACTAAGTTTAGTCACATATATACATTTTTTAGTGATTTTTTTAGTCACATATTTCTATTTTTGTACTAATGAAAAGAAAAGGAAAACACGTGAAGAGTGGCAATGACAGTTCTGACGATGAGATTGATGAACTTGAAGCCTTATTGTAAAACAATTTGGAAGAGGAAAAGGTAAATACAAAGGTAATCTACCCATTATTTTTTTTCATGCAACAAAGTCAGTCATATTGTTGCTAGGTGTCCTAATAGAGAGGATAAGGATGAAAGGAAGGAAAGAAAGTACAAAGGAAGAAAAGATGATCGAGACTTCAAGAGAAACAAGGATGAAAAAGGTAAGAAATCCTATTATATTGCTCAAGAAGAAATTGGTAATGAATCTGAAAGTAATGACAATGAAGTTGTCTATGTTTCTATGAAAGAAGATTCTTATGAAAATGAGAAAAATACATTGATTTCATGTGTAAAAAAAAGTGACAGATGGATAATTGATAGTGAATTTTCAAATCATATGAATGGTGATAAAGATAAATTTGAGGATATTGGTCCATACAAAGGTGGGTGTGTTAAATTTGGTAATGATATTCTATGTGTTGTAAAAGGTAACAGAACTATTCAACTATTTGACGAGATAAAAATGTGACAATGTTTACTAGGTTGAAGGACTTAACTATAATTCATTTAGTGTTTCATAGTTGAACAAATCAGGTTACAAAGTTGAATTCCACAATAGGAAGACCAAGATACATAATGTTGATGATAAGTTAGTTGAAAGTGGTGATTAGACAAGAGGTAACTTGTTCTATCTAGATTTATCTAATGAGACATGTTTGTTTGCACAACAAGCTTTTTGGTTATGGCACAAGAGGTTATGTCATATAAAATTTGACAATTTGGTGGATATCAGTAAAATTAAGAAAGTAAGAGGATTGCCTAAACTAAAAAGGCCTGAGAATGCTATGTGTAAACAATATCAATTGGAAAAAATGACCAAGTCTAGTTTTAAGAGGAAAATATACACTTCTAGTGATATTTTGAAATTGGTTCATACAAACTGATGTGGAACCATTGATGTTCACAGTTATTGTGGAGATAATTATTTCATTCTATTTGTCGATGATTACTCTAGCATGATGCCTATGATGTTTCTTAAAGATAAATATGATTCTTTTAAGGTATTCAAGTGGTATTTAGCCAAAGTTAAAAAAAGAAATAGGGATGAGTCTAAAGTGCTTGAGATCTAACAAAGGTGGTGATTTCATTTCAAATGAGTTCAATACATTCTGCAATGACATAGGAATTAAAAGATAGATGCCAACACCAAGGACCCCTCCTCAGAATGTGATAGCTAAAAGGAGAAACAGATCAATAATGGACTGTGCAAGAACATATTAAAAATGCTACACCTTTTGAACTATGGTATGGATATGCTCCTAATGTGAAATATTTCAAAATCTTGGGAAGTATATGTTATATATATTTAAAGATAATAGGAATGGAAAAATTGATGCAAAGAGTGAAGAAGGTATATTACTAGGATATTCCACCAAGAGTAAAGCTTACAAGTGTTTGAACTCTAACACTAACAAAGTTGTGGAAAGTGCAAGTGTGAAAAATTGATGAGTTTATAGAAAGAAGTGACACTATATGAAAAGAAAACCTAAAGACTATAGTACATTCATTTATGTGGATAATGATGCTCAAGCACTCCTAATGAATAAGCAATCAAGATTAGTCTCTCAATAGATAGGAAATGATGTAATGCAACAAATTGCTGAGAAAAAGAGAGTAGGTGCATATCAACAAACTGAAGATGCCGAGCCATAAATAGCCAATGTCGATCATTAGATAGTAAATGTCAAGCATGAAACACATGAATTAGAACCTAAACAAGAAAGAGAAAATGAGCCTAAAATTATTTTTCAAGATGAACCTATAGAAGATCAGAGAAGGAAACCACCTGTGCTAGAAGAGTTTGTAAGAAGACATCACAAGCCTAAACAAATCATTGGTGATGTTGAATCAATTGTTATGACAAGAAAGAG
This sequence comes from Cupressus sempervirens, assembly GCA_028749045.1. NCBI lineage: Eukaryota > Viridiplantae > Streptophyta > Pinopsida > Cupressales > Cupressaceae > Cupressus > Cupressus sempervirens. Next base: position 148,890,860 of record CM053791.1, read on the forward strand.
ACTAAAAAATGACACATGCTTACTTTCTAAATTTGATCCCAAAATAGTAAAAGATGCTCTAGACAATGAAGATTGGATTCAGGAAATGAAAGAGGAAATTGAACAGATTGAGAAGAACAATACTTGGACTTTATTGCCAAGACCTAAAGACAAAAATTTCATTGGATAAAAGTGGGCTTTTAGAAACAAACTCAATGAGAATGGTGAAGTCACAAAAAATAAAGCAAGACTGGTATGCAAAGGATATGCTTAAGAAGGAGTTGATTATGGAGAAACTTTTGCTCCTGTGGCAAGACTTAAAGGAGTCATAACTCTGCTTGCATATTTAGCCTACAAGAATTTCAAGGTATATCAAATCGATGTCAAATCTACATTTTTGAATAGTATAATTGAGAAGAAGTATACATTGAAAAACCTGAAGGATTTGTGGATCCAGACAAGAAGAATATGGTATGTAAACTAAACAAAGCCCTTTATGGATTCAAACAAGCCCCAAGAGCATGGTATGAAAAATTTCATAATTATTTGGTGAAGATTAGGTTTGAAAGTGTTAGAAATGCTTTAGAATAACTGAGAGGGGGGTGAATCAATTATTCAAGGTCCAAATATCCTATTAAAACCTTTTTCACTAAGCATAGTGAGTCCTTTAAAATAATTATACATTCCAAGCTAACATTCATCTCAACAAGTTATTGAAAAATCAACATGCAAGAATAACACATGAAGAACCAACACATAACACAGTGATTTACGTGGAAACCCAATTTGGGAAAAACCACCAGTGACATGCTACTCAATTCTCACTCTTTTGAAGTGAAGCCTTGTGAAAGGCATGCCCTGTTAAATGCTACAACACACTATTAAATGTGACCTCGTTAAAGGATTTCAACCACTCTGTTAGAAGTGGGCTTGGTTAAAGGACTTTAGAACATTCACTTGGAATGCCACCTTATTAAAGGATTTACAAATGGTTGTTAAACCAACCTAAGTTTTCAGCTCACAAATTTGGCTTGGTTTTCAGTCTCTGTAGCTTTGACAACTTGTCCTCCTTTCAAGCTTTGTCTCCCTGAGTCTCCATGCTTGATGTGCCAATGCAATCACCTCTGTGGTCACTTATCAAAGAAGAGTCTTTTTAATATGTTCCTTCCTCTTGATGCCTTCTTCTCCACACCCTTTAACCTCTTCAACCCAACAACTCTTGCTTCTTGACATGTGACTCCTTAAATAGAAGTCTGGAGAACTTTCCCACTCATAATCTTCCCACTTTTAATTTTGGTTCAAATGGATTAGGTAGGATTCAATGAATCTACCCCTTATCTTGTTTCTTCTAGAAACATCATGAAGAATCCTCCTAAATTCACCCAAAAATGGTTTATCAAAAATTCTGTGCCACCAACTCATCATCCTTAACTTCCATCTAGTTCACAAATTTAAGTTAACAAACTTTGTTGGCTCAGACTTGGAAAATCTTTGACTTTTCAAATAATGTATCAGCTCATCACTATTGAATTTTTGATGCTCAAGACACACTATGTTACTCGACACCAACTATTTTTTACTAATGCTTGACACTTACTATGGATTCACTCAGCATCAACTAAGTTTTTTTTATGCTTGACATCTATTACTTGCTCGACACCTGAACTTGCTCAGCTCCTTCTATTTCACTCGGCATACACTAGATTTTTCATTTGCTCGGCTCCTACTGAAAATCTACTCGACATGAACTAGCTTACTCGACACCCACTTATGAATTTAGTCAAGCTTTGCAAATAGCTTTATTACAACTTATCCTTCTAAAGTTTCTAAGTGTGGCCAACCTCTGTATCTTCAAGTATATTATCAATACATCATTTTATCAATGTCTTGACTAATACTTGTACCTCATTACAAAACCATAACTCAACCTTTCTCTTAGGTGATTTTGTTACATCGTATTGAACAAATCCTCTTCATCAATCAACTAAGTGATAGTAATTGGAACTTATAAGAAATTGTCATTCCAACAAATAGTAGGTTTGACATCAGTGAAAAAATAATGATTGAAAACATTCTTTATATCAATAATCTCCTTCTTTGCAACAGTCTCCCTTTTTCAATAATGATATTTTCAATAAAATTCCAATAATCTCCCTCTTTGGCATTGATGGCAAACCAAACTGATCAACCAAGTTATCAAAATTCTAACTAGGTTAAAATAGTAAGTCAAATGCCAAAAATAAATTATGTTACCATTTCTATTTTCATCAGCTTTCACATCTTCCTCTTCACTGATATGTCTTCTCTTTTTGCTCTACTCCCTCTCTGATATGTTATCCTGATTTCTTTGCTTTTGTTTCTCCCTCTTAACTGTTGTTTCCTTTCTCTTTCCTTTTTATTATTTCTCACTGTATGAAAAGATCATTGTTGAAGAATGAAGAAGGTTGATTGCAAAGAGGGAGATTGTTGATGAAGAATATTTTCAATCATTATTTTGTCACTGATGTCAAACTTGCTATTTGCTGGAATGAGAATTGCTTATAAGATCCAAGTACTATCACTTAGTTGATTGATGAAGAGGATTTAATCAACAAGATGTAACAAAAGCACCTCAGGGAAAGGTTGAGTTATGGTTTTGTAATGAAGTACAAGGATTAGTTAAGACAATGGTGAAATGATGTATTGATAGTATACTCAAAGAAACAGATGTTGACCACATTTAGAAACACTGGAAAAATAAGTTGTAACAAGGCTGTCTACAAAGCTTAACTAAGTTCATTAGTAGGTGTCGAGCAAGCTAGTTTATTTCAAGCAAATTTTTAGTTAGTGTCAAGCAAATGCAAAATCTACTATGTGCCGAGTGAAATAGGAGTTGAGCAAGTTTAGGTGTCGAGCAAAGTAATAGGTGTCGAGCATCAAAAAAACTTAGTGGATGTTGAGTGAATCTACAATAGGTGTTGAGCATCAGTAAAATGTAGTTGGTGTCGAGTAACACAGTATGTGTTGAGCACTAGAATTTAAATAGTGCTGAGATGCTACATTATTTGGAAAGTCAAAGATTCACCAAATTTGAGCCGATAAGGTTGCTACCTTGAATTTTGTGAACTAGATAGAAGATAAGGATGATGAGCTGGAGGCACAAAATTTTAGATAAACTAATTTTAGGAAAATTTAGGAGGATTCTTCATGATGTTTCTAGAAGGAACAAGATATGGGTTAGATTCAATGAATCCTACCTAATCCATTTAAACTAAAATTAAAGGAGGGAAGAATTGAGTAGGAAAAGCAATTCTAGACTTCTATTTAAGGAATCTTAGGCCAAGAAGCAAGAGTTGCTAAGGTGCCAAGTTGTGAAGTTGTTAAAGGGTGTCAAGGAGAAGGCATTGAGGAGGAAGAAACAGAGCACAATAGGCAATATAGGTTGCAAAGTAGAATTTGAGAAAAAAACTACCAAAATCTATGAAACTAATGAAAATTTGATAGGAAAAGGAGACCAAACTAGGAGTAATATGTTTTACCTAGATATGCAAGATGCAAACTATCTCATTGTAAAACTTGATGATGCGTGGTTATGACATAAAAGGCTATGTCATGTCAACCTTGATAATCTGATTAGTATCAACAAAATGAAGAGAGTTAGAGGTTTTCCAAAACTAAAAAATCCTAAAAATATGATGTGCAAACAATGTCAATTAGGGAAGATGAACAAGTCAAGTTTCAAAAGAAAAACCTACACCTCCAAAGAAGTATCAGAGTTAGTCCATAAAGTTTTATGTGGCCCAATAGAAGTGCAAAGCTACCAAGGAGACAGATACATAACGTTGTTTGTGGATGACTACTCCAGGATGATGAATGCCATGTTCTTAAAACAAAAATCTGATGCATTTCAAATCTTTAAGTGGTATTTGGCCAAGGTTGAGAAGGAAATAGGAAAGAGTCTGAAGTGCCTAAGATTAGACAGAGGATGAGAGTTTACATCAAAAGAATTTGAGACATTTTGCAATGACAAAGGAATTAAAAGACAAAACTCAGCACCAAGAACTCCTCCACAGAATGGTATTGTAGAAAGAAGGAATAGATCAGTGATAGATTGTGCTAGAACATTAATGATAGAGAAAAATGTTGCACTGAAGTATTGGAGAGAAGTTATTAGTACTACAGTCTACACCCTGAATTGAGTTCAAGTCAAGAAAGGTAAAAATGCAACACCTTTTGAATTATGGTATGGTCACTCACCCAATGTAAAACATTTCAAAGTATTTGGTTGTAAATGCTATATTCTTAAAGATTCTAGAAATGGCAAGTTTGATGCAAAGAGTGATGAAGGCATATTTCTTGGATATTCCACTAGAAGCAAAGCATATAAGTATTTGAATATTAACACTAACAAGATTATGCAGAGCGCAAATGTAAATTTGATGAGCATGCAAAAGATCAGGTTTATGGAATCAAGAAACCAGAAGAGTATAGATCCTTTGTATATTTCTATGAAGGAATGCCTATGTGATGTCCCCACTCTGACATATAATTTAACTAATAAATAAGTATTATATATAAAGTAATATTATATTATAAATATCATATTTATCATATAATAATAATAATCTAATATAATAATATTATGATTAAGATATATTTTAATATAATAATATTATGATTAAGATATATTTTAATATAAAAATGCTATATTAATAAAAAGTATTATAATATAATAATATATACTTGATATATTATTAAAATAATATTCTTTATAATATAATTATTAATATAGTTTATGACATTAATATAACTAACCTTATTTATTAATATAATTGTATTATCATTAATATAATATAACTAACCTTACTAATTAATATAATAATATTATTAATATAATTATTATTATTAGGGAAGGATGTGACTCTTTGAAAAACACACACACACACACACACACACACACACATCAAATATCAAAGAGTGAAAAGGGTGATCAGATGAAAATATAATGAAATCTATACAAATTGGAGAAAATTTGTAAATGCCCTAAAGGGGACATTACAGCCTACTAAAGAAGAAGTTGCCAATCAGGTTGGGAATCAACAACAAATTTTGGTATCAACTGAGTCACAGCTAGTGAATGTCAAGATGCATTCAGAAGCCAAGTTGCAGAATGAAAATAATGCACATTCTAATTCTAAAATCAGTACCCATAAAAGAGATGTGCATAATGATTATGAAATTGAGGGGTCAAACATGGAAATGACAGAACCAAGACTATCCAAGTATGTGAGAAAACATCACCGTGTAGAACAAATCATTGGTGACAAGGAAGCCAAACTAATGACAAGGAACAGATGAACAAATGAATTATGTTTGATGAGAAAGATAGAACATAAAATAGTGAAAGATGCACTACAAGATGATGACTAGTATAAAGCCATGGAAGAAGAAATAGATCAAATTAAGAAAAAAACCTAGACTTTAGTTCCAAGACTAGCTAATAAGAATGTGATTGGTACCAAATGGGTGTTTAGGAACAAGCTTGATGAGAATGGTGAGATCACAAGAAATAAGGCTAGATTAGTCTTCAAAGGTTATGCACAAGAAGAAGGATTGAACTATGGGGTAACATTTGCCCCTGTTGCAAGAATAGGAGTAAGAACACTACTTGCATATGCTACCTATAAAGGTTTCAAAGTTTACCAAATGGATGTGAAGTCTAATTTTCTAAATGGTATATTGGAAAAGGAAGTCTACATAGAACAACTAGAGGGATTTGTTGATGACAACAACAAGGATATGGTTTGCAAACTACACAATGCACTCTATGGTTTGAAGCAAGCACCTAGAGCATGGTATGAGAGACTGCACAAATATCTTGTAAAGATAGGATTTGAGAGAATAAATGACAAAAACAACTTGTATATCAAGGTCAAAAAAGGTAAAGAAATTCTTATATCTGAGATCTTTGTTGATGACATAATATTTGGAGGAAAAGATGCCCTGTACAAATATTTTGCTAACCAAATAAAACATGAGTTTGAAATGTCAATGTTTGGAGAAATCAAATTATTTATTGGATTGCAAATACACCAACTAAAACATGGCATATTTGTGACCCAATCAAAATATATCAAGGAGATACTCAAGACATTTGATTTAGAAGATTCAAAATCAATCAGTACATGAATGGTAATAGGACATAAGCTATCCAAGAATGATGAGTTAGCTGAAATAAATCAGATAATGTACAAATCAATGATTGGAAAGTTACAGTATGTTGTGCATAGTAGACTAGACATTGCATTATCTGATGGAATAGTGGCAAGATTTTTTGCCAATCCAAGAGAAAATCATCTTATGGCAATAAAAAGAATAACAAGGTATTTGAAAGGAACATATGACTTTAGCTTATACTACAAGAGGATTGAAAAGTTTGAGTTGAAAGCCTACACTAATGCAGATTGGGGAGGTAATATTGATGATAGAAAGAGCACCAATGGAGGAGCACTTTTCTTAGGCAAAAGATTGGTCACTTGGACTAGAAAAAAGAAAAGTTGTACCTCACAGTCCACAGTAGAAGCTGAGTATGTTGTTGTTGCTATCAACTGCACCAATATTGTATGGATCAAACATCTACTGCAAGGAAGGAAGAAGTAATTAAACCTATGATACTTTATTGTGATAACACAAGTGCCATCAGCATATCAAAGAATTTTGTGATGCATGCCAAAAAAAATCATATTGCAATTAAGTATCATTATGTAAGAGAATTGGTGGAAGATAAGCAAGTAAGGATGGAATATGTTAGCTTCAAGGAATAGATTGTTGACATCTTCACAAAAGCATTAGCTAAAGATGCATTTGAATATCTTAGAGATAAGTTGGGGGTGATACCCCTATTCAAGACTATTTTAACAACAACAAAGATAGCCCCACATCAAATGAATTGATTGTTGAAATGTTGTGAATTGATGTAGAGGATACCTACTTTGGGATTTTTTCCTGAAGTAATCAAAGTGTAGAAGTTCCAAATCTATCACAAGCAAGGTGACAGAAGGAGAAATTGGAAGTTCCAAAAGATGCTATACTTGCATGATAAGATGTTGAAGTAATATGTCTTTGGCATTGTTGTCAAAGAGGGAGAAATAACAAAAATTGATCAAATAGATAGATGGAGAAATAGCAAAAAGAGAAATAGTAGAGACTGATCAATGCATTCAAAGGAAGAAACAAAATGTAAGAGGGAGTCATACTAGTTAAGAAAAGTAGAGTTGATCAAAATAGTAAGCTACAAAAAAGAGGGAGTCACACAGGAACTAATCAGACAAGCAAAGGGAGAAGATATATTAGAAAGAAAAGAGAAAGGGAACAACAACCAAGAGGGAGAAATAGAAGCAAAGTAATTAGGATAGCAGATTAGAGAGGGAGATGTGAAAACTAATGGTAACACATTTTTTTTGGCATTTGATTTATTGTTTTAACCTAGTTAGCATTTTGATAACTTGGTTGATCATTTTGGTTTGCCATCAATGCCAAACAGGGAGATTGTTGGAAATCTGATTGAAAAGATCATTGTTGAAGAATGAAGAAGATTGATTGCAAAGAGGGAGATTATAGATGAAGAATGTTTTTAATCATTTTTTTGTGACTAATGTCAAACCTACTATTTGGTGGAATGACAATTGTTTATAAGATCCAAGTATTATCACTTAGTTGATTGATGAAGAGGATTTAATCAACAAGATGTAACAAAAGAACCTAAGGGAAAGGTTGAGTTATGGTTTTGTAATGAAGTACAAGGATTAGTTAAGACAATGGTAAAATAATGTATTGATAGTATACTTGAAGAAATAGATGCTGGCCACATTTAGAAACACTAGAAGAATAAGTTGTAACAAGGCTGTCTGCAAAACTTGACTAAGTTCATAAGTAGGTGTTGAGAAAGCTAGTTCATGCCGAGCAAATTTTCAATTAGTACTGAGAAAATGAAAAATCTACTATGTGCTGAGTGAAATAGAAGGAGCTGAGAAAGTTTACGTACTGAGAAAAGTAATAGGTGTCAAGCATTAGAAAAACTTAGTGGATGCCGAGTGAATCCATAGTAGGTGCCGAGCATCAGTAAAATGTAGTTGGTGTCGAGTAACACAGTATGTGCTGAGCACTAGAATTTCAATAGTGCCAAGCTACTGCATTATTTGAAAAGTCAAAGATTCACCAAATCTAAGCTGACAAGGTTGCTAACTTAAATTTTGTGAACCAGATGGAAGATAAGGATGATGAGCTGGAGGCGTAGAATTTTAGATAAATCATTTTTAGGAAAATTTAGGAGGATTCTTCATGACATTTCTAGAAGGAACAAGATATGAATTAGATTCAATGAATCCTACCTAATTCATCCGAACTAAGCAGGAAAAGTAATTCTAGACTTCTTTTTAAGGAATCACAGGCCAACAAGCAAGAGTTGCTAAGGTGTCAAGTTGCAAAGTTGTTAAGGGGTGTCAAGGAGAAGGCATTGAGGAGGAAGGAATAGAGCATAAAGACTCTGCTTTGATAAGTGGTCACATAGGAGATTACACTGGTACATCAAGCATGGAGACTTAAGGAGACAAAGCTTGAAAGGGGAACAAGTTGTCAGGGCTGCAAAGATTGAATGCTAGGCAAATTATGAAGAGTTGAACAAAGATCTAAAATCTGCAAGTTAAGTTGTGAGTTGTATCAGGTTAAAAGCCCTTGTTGTTATTCTCTAACAATTGTATCAGTTAGGGTAAAATCCTATGGACTTAGGTTGGTTTAACAACCATTTGTAAATCATTTAATAGGGTGACATTCCTAGTGAATGTTCTAAAATCATCTAACTAGGTATACTTCTAACAAGGTGGTTAAATCCTTTAACCAAGTCACACTTAACAGTGTGTTATAGCTATTAACAGGGCAAGCCTTTCATAGGGCATCACTTCAGAAGAGTGAGAATTGAGTATCATGTTATTGGTGGTTTTTCCCAAATTGGGTTTCCACGTAAATCACTGTGTTATGTGTTGATATTTCATGTGTTACTCTTACATAATGATTTTTAGTAACTTGCTAAGTAGGAAAGTTTAAGCTTGGATGCATGAATAGTTTAATGAGCTTACTTTACTTGATGAAAAAGTTTTATTAGGATATTTGGACCTTGAGATTCACCCCCCCTCAGTTATTCTAAAACATTTCTAACATCCCTCTACATATCTTGTTCCTTTAAATGTGTCATTTCTCCCTTTGCACATCATTTCTTCCTTTGTATGCATTGATTAGTTTCTGCTATTTCTCCCTCTTTGACAACAATGCCAAAGACACATTATTCCAACATCTTATTGTGCAAGTGTAACATTTTTTAGGAACTCCAATTTCTTTGTCTGTCACCTTACTTGTGACTTGTTTGACATTTTAGTACTTTGATTACTTCAGGTAATACCTAAAGTAAGTATCCTCTGCATCAATTTATAAGATTTCAACAATCAACTCATTTGATCCAAGATAGTCTTGCTTTTGCTCAAACAACCTTGGATAGGGGTGTATATGGGAAATATGTTAGCAAGTAATACTAATCTATCAAAAGAAAAAAGCATTAACTAGCATAAAAGACAACATATATGAGAGACAAAGTGAAACCCTCAAATGAGAATATGAGCCATGGAATGGCTCTCCCAATGAGGATAGTCACTTGATTTAGGGATGAGTCTAATGGATTAGTTTGGGATGTATGCTCAAGCTTCAAACTAGCTTCAATGGAGATTTTTGGGATTTTTGGTGTGGATGCATGCAAAAGTATGGATTTGGCTTCAAAATGGCATTATAACTTTACTTGATGGATTGTGATTGAAATGGCTTGGGAGGGGATTCAATTTATAGGCTAAGGGTTTGAGAGATGGAGGGCTAGGATGCACTCAAAAGGGAGCATATGGATTGTGCTTGTTTAGCACCAATCAGGGAGTGACACATGTCACAAGGTAAGTGGATGGAGGAAAGGGGAAGGATGAGTCAACAAAAGAGGCTCAAAGGATAATATCTTCATAAAGACCCTTCATTATGGCTTGTAAGAGCTTGTAAGAGTCTTTATGGCTTTTGTAAGAGCATTCATTGTTGGGTGGTTGGGATATTTTGGAGGGAGTTGAGATTGTTGACTTTCCTTGGCTTAGGAAAGTCTTAAGCTTTCTTTAGGGAATGTGACAACATTAAGGGGTGGATTAGGCTTGGGTTTAGGATTAGATTAGGGATGTTAGAGATTTGGAAGTGCATGGCATTCATGAGGGTGGGTGAGTTAGTGACTAAGCTTAGTTAGTATGGGTGGATGGGGTGGATTAGGCTAAAAAGAGGGTTTAGGAATAAGTTAGGGGCTTTTAGATTTGAGAATTTTATTTATCAAATAGATTTATTTAATAAATGGGGATTTTTAGAATTAGATAGAGGAATAGGATTTAATTGACAAATAATAGGTTATTTGATTTATCAATTAGGACTATAGATGATTAATTAAATTAATCAGCTAGGGGATGGCAAAGGATTAATTAAATAAACATTTAATTAATGATGCCTTTAGAGATAACTAAATAGGATTACCAAAGCGATGTAATCAAATTTAGGTGTCTACAAGGGGTATCACCCCTAACTTACCTCTAGGATACTCAAATGCATCTTTAGGTAGTGATTTTGTGAAGATGTAATCAATTTTTTCATTTGAGTTGACACATTCCATCTTCACTTGCTCGTCTTCCACCAGTTCTGTTACATAGTAATACTTAATTGCAATATGCTTTGTTTTGGCATGCATCACATGATTCTTTGATATGTTGATGACACTTGTGTTATCATAATAGAGTATCACAAGTTCAATTATCTATTCCTTCATACCTTGCAATTGATGTTTGATCCATATAATATTGGTGTAGTTAATAGCAGTAGCAACATACTAAGCTTCTATTGTGGATTTTGAGGTACAACTTTGCTTTTTGCTAGTCCAAGTGACCAATCTTTTACCTAAGAAAAGTGCTCCTCCACTGGTCCCTTTTCTATCATCAATATTACCACCCTAGTCTACATCAGTGTAGTCTTTCAATTCAAACTTTTTACTCCTCTTGTAGTATAAGCCAAAGTTATCTTTTCCTTTCAGATACCTCATTATTCTTTTTACTTCCATAAGATGATTTTCTCTTAGATTGGCAGAAAATCTTGCCACTATTCCATCAGATAATGCAATGTCTGGTCTACTATGCACAATATACTGCAACTTTCCAATCATTGATCTATACATTTTCTGATTTACTTCAGCTGACTCATCATTTTTGGATAGCTTATGTCTTGTTACCATTGGTGTACTAATTGGTTTTGAATCTTCTAAACCAAATGTCTTGAGTATCTCCTTGATATATTTTGATTGGGTCACAAATATGCCATGCTTTAGTTGTTGTGCTTGCAATCCAACAAAGAATTTGATTTCTCCAAACATTGACATCTCAAACTTATGTTTCATCTGATCAGTAAAATCTTTGCACAGCGCATCTTTTCCCCCAAATATTATGTCATCAACAAAGATCTTAGATATCAAAATGTCTTTACTTTTTTCTACCTTGATATACAGGTTGTTGTTGCCATCTATTTTCTCAAATCCTATCTTCACAAGATATTTGTGAAGTCTCTCATACCATGTTCTAGGTGCTTGCTTCAAACCATAGAGTTCTTTATGCAGTTTGTAAACGATATCCTTGTTGTTGTCATCAACAAATCCCTCTGGTTTTTCTATGTAGACTTCCTTATCTAGTATACCATTTAGAAAAGCAAAATTTACATCCATTTTGTAAACTTAAAAACCTTTGTAAGTAGCATATGCAATAGTGTTCTTACTCCTTCCATTCTTGAAACAAGGGCAAATGTTTCCCCATACTTTAGTCCTTCTTCTTGTGCATAACCTTTGTAGACTAGTCTAGCCTTATTTCTTGTGATCTCACTATTCTCATCAAACTTGTTCCTAAACACCCACTTGGTACCAATCACATTCTTATCAGTTGGTCCTGGAACTAAGGTCCAAGTTTTTATTTTCTATTTGATCAATTTCTTCTTCTATAGCTTTTTACCAGTCCTCATCTTGTAGTACATCCTTCACTATTTTGGGTTCAATCTTACTCAATAGACATGATTCATTCCTTAGTCTATTTCTTATCATTGGTCTGGCTTCTTTGTCACCAATAATTTGTTCAACAGGGTGATGTCTTCTCACATACTTGGATAGTCTTGGTTCTATCCTTCTTTCCATGTCTGGTCTTTCAGCTTTAGAGTCACTATGCACTTCTCTTTTTGGTATTTCATCATCTCTTTCATGTGTACTGATTTCAGAATTAGAATGTGCATTTTCTTCATTCTACAACTTGGCTTCTGAATGCAACTTGACATTCACTAGTTGTGACTCAGCTGATACTGAAGCTTGTTGTTGATTTCTAACCTAATTGGTAGATCATTCTTCGGCAGTTATTCCTTCATAGAAGTATACAAAGGATCTATACTCCTCTAGTTTCATGATTTCATCAACTTGAACTTCTACATGCTCATCAAAGTTTACATTTGCACTCTCCACTATTCTATTAGTGTTAGTATTCAAACACATATATGCTTTACTTCTAGTGGAGTATCCAAGGAATATGCCTTCATCACTTTTTGCATCAAACTTTCCATTTCTAGTATCTTTAAGAATATAGCACTTACAACCAAACACTTTGAGATGTTTCACATTGGGTGAGTGACCATACCATAATTCAAAAGATGATGCATTTGTACCTTTCTTGACTTGTACTCGATTCAAGTTGTAGACAACAATACTAACAACTTCTCTCCAATACTTTAGAGCAACATTATTCTCCATCATTAATGTTCTAGCATAGTCTATCATTGATCTATTCCTTCTCTCTACAATTCCATTCTATGGGAGAGTTCTCGGTGCTAATGTTTATCTTTTAATTCCTTTGTCATTGCAAAATGTCTCAAGTTCTTTTGATGTGAACTCTCCTCCTCTGTCTAATCTTAGAGACTTTGGACTCTTTTTTGTTTTCTTCTCAATCTTGTCCAAATACCACTTAAACATTTGAAATGCATCAGATTTTTTCTTTAAGAACATACTGTAGAACCAGAATCAGTATGCAAAGAACATTAACAAATAAAGTAAACATTCACAAACCAAAAACTAAATTCACATATATGCTTAGACTAAGAAAGAAAATAAGAAGTGCAAACCTCACGAGAGAGAACACTCCATGCTTTCTTGATTCTGTTGATGTGTCCTCTTTGCTGTGGATGTATGCTCAAGATGCTCAAAAGTTGCTTCAATGGAGATGGGTAATGGCAAATTGGTAGCTTTGTGCGCTCTCAATTTGGCATTATAAGGGTATGGTTGATGGCTTTGGTTCTCAAAATAGCATGGTAACTTTAGCTCAAAGATTGTTGATGAAATGGCTTAGGATGGGATTCAATTTATAGGCTAAGGGGTAGAGGGATGGAGGGCTTAGATGAAAGGATGGATGAAGGCTTAAGGAGGGCTAAGATGCACTCAAAGGGGAGCACATGGATTGTCCTTGTTTAGCACCAATGGGAAGGTGACACTTGTCACAAGGAGGATGAGTGTGAGAGGGTAGGGTTAAGGGTTGGTTAAGGGCATGATGAGTGGGGTTGAGTATGTAAGAGGGATGTAAGAGGAATGAGTGTGGAAGAGGGAAGAGTGTGGAAGATGGGTGTAAGAGTCATGAGTGGGCTTGTAAGAGTCTTTATGTTTTGTAAGAGCACTCATGACTTAGTGGTTGGGTTTTTTTGAGGGGAGACTTTGGTTTGGATTAGGAAAGTCTTAAACTTGTTTAAGGAATGTGACAACATTAGGGGGTGGATTAGGCTTGGGTTTAGGATTAGATTAGGGATGTTAGAGATGTGCAAGTGGATGGCATTAATGAGGGTGGGTGAGTTAGTGGCTAAGCTTGGTTAGTATGGGTGGATGGGGTGGATTAGGCTAAATGGAGGATTAGAGATAGGTTAGGATTTTTTTGAATTTGAGGATTTCATTTATCAAATAGATTTATTTAATAAATGGGGATTTTTGGAATTAGATAGGAGAAAAGGATTTAATTGATAAATAATAGATTATTTGATTTATCAATTAGGACTATAGATGATTAATTAAATTAATCAACTAGGGGATGACAAAGGATTAATTAAATAAGAATTTAATTAATGATGCCTTTAGAGATGGCTAAATTAGATTACCAAAGTAGTGTAATCAAATTTAGGTGTCTACATTTTGCCCCTCTTTGACATAGTGTCGAGACAACACTATTTCAAAGAAGTTTGAATGAAGACAACATGAGGAAGATGTTTTAGCAACAATGTTGCCCCAGTCTCGGATAAGAAGAGGAGAGACTAGACTTAGATGATGCCCCCTCAAGAAGGCAGCGGGGAGAGAAATGAGGCTTGACGACTTCTTGAAAAGTACAAGAAATTGAGATGAGCTGAGACGCTGGTTGGCGAAGAGAAGGGGCTGAATTAGCTCAAACTCTCACTACGGGAGAATGATAAAGGGAAATCAGAGGCACAATAGTAAAGCAAGCTTAAGACTTTCCAAGATTGGGGGGGGGGGGAGATGGAGGAGCGGAGCGCTATAAAAGGAATCCATTGAAGCTTTTTGAGCGGGGGGATACTTCAAAGAGAAGTACCACCATGTAGTTGAGCACTAGATTTGCTATAGGACTGTTGGTTAATTGCCAAGGTTACCAAGAACATCAAGGCCTTTTCACCAACCGTCCAGAGGACTAACGAACTGACTCAAAACAAACACACAAGGATTGCCCCAGTATCACACATGAATCCCAGAGGAGGCAGCATGGAAATGACACTAGGTAACCCACAAGCAGAAAAAGAAAACAAGCAAAAGACCTGATCAAGACCTTATGCTCTAATTGCCCCATTCGCAGCATACCAAGATATGGAAGATCATGGCAACCTTGAGGAGGGAACAAGGAGATTGCTTGGAAAAGATATTTCAAGACCCAAAAGGGAAGATCCCAAATCAAAATAAAGTGAAAATCCAAAAGAGAACTATTTGCCAATGAGATGGGTAAGACGAGGTACTAACGGACCAAGATCAGACATGAGGAAAGCTATATCCTGCAAAAATCTATCAGAGAGCACCTAAGCTGATGGATCTGGATGAGTGATGTGTCTGGCAAGCTGAACTAAGAAGGATAACACTTTGGTGATAGGAGATCTAGCTAAAGGATGCATTGGAATATCTAACCAAGGTGTGCAATGTGTGCAAGATGTTGACCAAGGATGAACTAACATGAAAGCCGGATAGATACAATGATACTAAGCTAAAGAGGATGTATAAGCTGACAGACCAAGATATGTTACAAATGTACAAGTTTGTTCATGTTTTGGTTTTTTGTGAGATGGAAATTTTTGTGAAGGATGGGATGTCTATAATAGTTGATAGGTGGACAGGTAGATGGTTTGTGAAAAGCTTAAGGAAAATGGGATTCTGTGTGTGCATGTGATAGGATACAGGCTAGGGTACAAGATTATTTACAAGCTAGAATATGGTACAAGCTTTGGACAAGATTTGGATATATACAAGGTATGGTACAAAATTTACAAGGTATAATACAAGCTTTGGTACAAGATTTACAAGCTGTACAGGAGGTATTGACAAGCTCCATCAGATTTTGGATATTTGATTGGAACACCAAGGGAACAAGTAGGTGTTTTATGGGATGGTGGGTGGATGGATGAGGGATAGGATAGTGATAGATAATGGATTAGTCTTTAGCACACAAGGCGCCTAAATTACCAGGTTTTTACCAAGGTACCTATCCAAGGTGCTTGAATTGCCAAGTTTTCACCATTGGACGCTTATTTCTCTTTACTATTTTTTTTGGTATTTTTTTCAAAAGCTGGGTATACCAAGGATCTTCAAGCATAGAACTTCTTGAGGTGAATGATGTTAGTGGGATCATTCAAGAGTTCTCCTTCTGGTGTAGATAATTGATAGGCTCCGGAGCCAAAGGAGGCAGTAACCACATAGGGACCAAGCCATGTAGGTTCAAACTTGCCTTTCTTTTCTCGATCTGCTTGGACTTTCATATTTTCTTTAAGGACCATGTCACCTGGCTGAAAGTGTCGTGGGAGCACCTTCTTGTTGAAATTCCTTTTGAGACGAGTTTGATAGACTGTGAGATGGTCATAGGCTTGTTGTCTCTTCTCGTCTAAGAGATCTAGCTGGGTGAGTCAAGCTACTCTGTATTCTTCATCTGAGATTTGCCCTCGCAAAGATATGCGTAGTGAGGGAAGTTCAACTTCTATAGGTAATACCGCTTCGGCACCATAGACTAGGGAGTATGGAGTTGTGCCTGTGGATGTACAGAAGGAAGTTCGATAGGCCCATAGAGCCAGATTTATTTGAAGGTGCCAATCACGGCCGGAATCATTGACAACTTTCTTTAGGATTTTGAGGAGGGTTTAATTAGTTGCCTCTGCCTGGCCATTACCTTGTGGGGAATATGGGCTAGAAAAGAGGTGATGGATGCGGAGGGAAGTGCATAATTCTTCCATGTTGAGATTTTCAAAATTACCTCCATGGTCAGTGAAGATGGTGGATGGGATGCCGAAGCGGCAAACAATGTGGTACAAGATGAACTTGGAGACTTGAACTCCTGTAGCTGAGACTAGGGGGACTACTTCCACCCACTTAGTGAAATAGTCTGTAGCTGTTATTATCCATTTATGTCCATCAGATGAGAGAGGGGTGATAGTTCCAACTAGATCAAGGCCCCAACAAGCGAAAGGCCAAGGTGGTGCAATAGGCTGTAGATCCTGTGCTGGAGCGTGCACAAGATTTGCATGCTGCTGACATGGGAGACACTTTTTGACAAAGTCACAAGAGTCTTCTTCAATGGTAGACCAATAGTAGCCTGCTCTAAGGATTTTTCGTGCTAGGACAATACCACTCGTGTGGGCACCGCAAAGTCTGGAATGTACTTCTTTTAATGCCATCGCGGCCTCATTTTCATCTAAACATCGAGAGAGAGTATCGTGATAACCCCGACGATATAGGGTATTGGCTATGATAACATAGCGGGATGATTTTCGGATGAGGTTCTGGCATTGGGTACGTGTGAGGTGAGGGGATATGATACCATCGTTAAGGTAAGCGTGAATTTCATGGTACCAAGGGGATTGGGGACCAACCAAGATACAAACACGATTTGAATCCTCATTCGCATAGGCAGGTGTGAGGAGCTGCTCAACTAAAAACTCATACTGTGTAGCTTCTTGGGGAATTTCCAAGAGCGAGCTGATAGTGGCCATGGCATCTGCTACCTTGTTCTGCATTCGAGGCACTTGTGTAAACTGAAGCTTTGTAAAATGCTGGGTCAGCTGATCAACTAGCTCTTTGTAGGGTAATAGCTTTTCATCTTTGGTTTGATATTCATTTAAGACTTGTTTGATGATGAGTTGGGAATCACCAAAGACTTGTAACTCGGTGATATTCCATTCTGCAGCTATCTTTAATCTTGCTACAAGAGCTTCATATTCTGCTATATTGTTGGTGCTAGGGAATTGTAGCTTGAAGGCTTTTGGAATGTAATCTCCTTGAGGTGTAACTAATAATATTCCTGCCCCTGATCCATGAGAGGTGTATGAGCCATCTAATTAAAGCTTCCATGGGGGCTGCTCTTCAATTAGGCAAATATGCTCATCTGGAAATTCTATGAGCAAAGGATATGCATCTACTAGAGGTGCATCAGCTAGGTGATCTGCTATAGCTTGCCCTTTGATTGCCTTTCTGTCCACATACTGGATGTCAAACTCACTTAGTAGCATAACCCATTTGGCCAAACGGCCTGTAAGTGCTGTTCTGGAGAGCATATACTTGAGAGGGTCAATCTTGGAGACTAGTTGGATGGTATGACTTAGCATGTAGTGGCGAAGCTTTTGAGTTGAGAAAACAACTGCCAAACAAGCTTTTTCCATAGGAGTGTAATTGATTTCATAACCAACTAGGGTTCTACTGATATAGTAGATGGCTCTCTCTCTGCTATAATCATCATGTTGTGCTAGAAGTGCCCCTAGAGCAGTAGGTGTTGCTGATATATACAAGATCAAGGGACGACCAGGAACTGGTGGAACCAAGATAGGGGGATTGGTGAGATACTGCTTGAGCTGATCGAAGCTGCGCTGACATAAAAGATCCCACTTGAAGTTCTCATTCTTCTTTAGCAAGTGTGAAAACGGTGTACACTTATCTGCAAGTTGGGAGATGAAGCGCCAGACAGATTGAAGTTTTCCCTGAAGAGAGCGAAGTTGTCGCAGTGTCTGGGGAGGAGGCATGTTTAAGATAGCCTTGACCTTTTTGGGGTCGATCTCTATACCTCATTTAGAAACTATGAAGCCTAGAAGCTTGCCAGATGTGACCCCAAAGACACACTTCTTGGGATTTAGCATGAGATGATATTGGGCCAACCTATCAAAGACTTTCTCCAGGTCAGCAAGATGATCCATGAAGGTGTGAGATTTGACTAGGATATCATCCACATAATCCTCCAAAATGCTATGGATAAGATCATGGAAAATGGCTGTCATAGCTCTTTGATAGGTAGCCCCAGCATTCTTTAGGCCAAAAGGCATCATGGTGTAGCAAAAGGTTCTCCAAGGGGTAGTGAATGCTGTCTTATGCTGGTCCTCTTCTGCAATCTTGATCTGATTATACCCAGAAAATCCATCCATAAGGGACAGGATTTCATGTCCAGCTGTAAGATCTACAATCATATCTATGTTGGGCAAGGGAAAATCATCCTTTGGACAAGCTTTGTTAAGATCTCTAAAATCAGTACAGATTCTGATGTCACCGGAAGGCTTAGTGACAGGGACCATGTTGGAGATCCATTCTAAGTAGTCGATAGGTCGGATAACCTTAGCAGCTAACATTATTTCTAGTTCAGCTTTGACTAGTAATGCCACCTTGGGGTGCATTTTCCTAAGCTTTTGTCTGACGGGCTTGATCTTTGGATCGACTGCAAGATGATGAACTACAAGCTTTGGATCGAGTCCTGGCATGTCCTGATATGACCATGCAAATCGGCCAATGTTCTCTCGTAAAACCTCAAAGAGGAGGCCAGCTTGGTCTTGTGATAGGGATGCAGAAATGTGAACAATTCTAGGGATCTCTGAAGAACCAATGTTGACTTCTCTAGTATCCTCTATTAGAATAGAAGACACCTTTGGTCGATTATCTTGAGGAGGCAATACTAAATCCTCATGTTCTGCTTGTGGCTCTGGATTTTCTTGCTGAGGGGTTCTCTTCGCTACCTTAGCTAGTCCCAGATTTACCTTAGTTCCAGTTTTGGGTGTATCAAAACTAGGTTGGGGATTTTCTCCAAAATACTCCTTGGGATCTAGCTTGTAGATGTAGGCAGAATCTGGCTTTGTCTTCTTATGAGGAGTTTCAGCTCCCATGAATCTTAGAAGCGCTTCCTCTGATGCGAACTCATCAATATGTATGACACTTGGTTGGTCCCAATCTATGAGTTGTGGATGAGCAAGTGGTAGGTCAATAAGATGGATGGATAGTTCTCAAAGAACAGAGTCTCCTGGGAAGATTTGGTCTGGGATATCGTCGTAGGCTCTCTTTTCAAATTCCTAAGGAATGTCTTCGAGTTCAACAAGGTTGGGGTGGATGTTCAAAAAAGCATGACCATTCTCGTTGGTGCCCCCAGTTGTGGGTATGCCAAAGCCAAGACCTGACTTTATTTCCCAATCATGTGCTTCGATGGGACATTGCATGCCCCTTTCTTCTGGTCCTAGTCCACCTCCTTGATAGTTCCATTTTTCAGTGACGAGCTTATGTTGTTGGGGATACTTTTGGCGTAAGTGATCAAGGCATGCTTGATTTCTTGGAGGCGCATCCTTATGTAGCCAATTGTTGATATCTGGAGTGAGCTCCTCATGAAGAGGGGTTTTTGAGGACACAAAGGTGGTTGGGCCAAACTGTTTGTATTGAGGAGGTGGAATATCCTTAGCTTTGTGATATGTTGGCCGTCCATGGGTATGTGGATCAAGTGGGATTGCTCCGACAGTAAATGCATCTGATAGACTATATTCTCCACATCCTTTGTTGTTGATCTTTACAGTAGATAGGGTAGAGGCAAGAATGGTTTTTGCGTCATTACAAGTGTGGGATGAGCTGGCGATGGCTGTGCCAATGTCTATTCTAGGGCAATGGTTTGTATATGAAGCTTCAACTGCATTGCAGTAAGCAAAGGGTTCTGGATCGGCATGGATGGTTACCTCAGTGCCTTGATGCGGAAATTTGATGCACTGATGGTAGGTGGATGGAACGGCCTTCATAGCATGAATCCATGGGCGATCGAGGAGGATGTTAAATGGTAGGTTTAGATCAACAACATGGCAAACTATCTCTTGAATGACTGGCCCAACCTTGATTGGTAGCAAAATAGTCCCTTCTGTGGTCCTTTCCAAGTTGTCATAAGCTTTGATGGTGATAACCTCACTGATCATATCTGCCTCAGTATACCCAGCTTGTTTTATGAATTTTAGGGTGCAAATGTTCAAGGCTGATCCATTATCTATCATTACTCTTTTCACGGAAGAATTGGATACCATGATGGCTATGCGAAGTGGAAGGGTGTGATCTGGCTCAACCGCGGGTATGTCGGTGGGTTTGAAAGATAGGGCACATGAGGATGAAAGGTGTCCAACAAGATTACGAAAATTAGTAGCATTGATATCAGAAGGGACACGGGATTCTATGAGAGCACTGTCAAGGATGTCTTTGTACACATGACTAGTGCGGAGAAGGTCTAAAATGGATATTTGGGCTGGCATGTTCCCAAGGTGTTCCAAGATATTGTACCAGCTTTTTGATGGAGCTGATGGTGTTGATGAAACTGGTGGACCTGCGATGTTAAATCGCGCTCTTCGAGTGGTGACCGCACACTCATTGTCTGGTCCTCGGATATTGATAACATTGATTGAAGGCTCTTTCTCAGATATACAACCTAAAAGGCTACCATAGTCTATATAGGATGAACTGTGGTCATTGTTCTTCCCATGCTGTTGGTTTGGCTGGCGGTTGTTGGTGTTGTTTTGGATAGGTGCTTTTCCAAGATTTTGGTTGTTGTGTGGAGGAAAAGCATTTTGATAAATTTGTAAGCCTGCATTGGGAGAGTTTTGGGCACCAACAGTGATTTCCTTCTGATCAATGAGGTCTTGCACATAGTCTTTCAGTTTCATGCATCTGAGGGTGGTGTGACCATTTACCCTATGGAACTTGCAATACTCATTGTCCTTGTACCATGCAGCTTTGGATTGGCTTGGATCAATTTGCTGGGTAGGAGGAAATTTGATAAGGTTTTCCTTAGCCAATTTCTCAAAAATAACATCCAATGGCTCACCAAGGGGTGTATAGTTTCTAGGTGCAGGTTGGAATCTGGGCTTTTGCCCTGCAGCTACATTGATGGCATTAGCTTGATTGTTAGACCCTTGAAAGTTGGGTCTTGTATTGTGGTTTTGATAGCTTTGGTTATTTCGTTGTTGGTAATTGGTAGCTTGTTGGTTGTTTGTTTGATATGGTGGGTTAGACTGGTTTCGAGAAGGACCAATGATATTCACATGTCTGGTGTCAGTAACCCCATCTGTTGCAACATGCTTGTTTTTGTTCCAATACCTAGACTTTTCATTGGAATGTGATTGATTTTGGTTGGTCTCTTTGTAAATATTTACCACACCATCTTTGATGAGTCCTTGCTCAAGGATCATTCCTTTCTCTTTGATATCCTTATAGGTCTGCAAACAGTTCATGGTCATGTGGTGAGCCAAGCTGGGATGTGCATTATCAATAAACATTTTCACCACATGGCGTTCTGGCAAGGTGCAGGATATGCGAGTGGTAAGGGTTTGCCATCTTTGCAGGTATTCGGCAAGGCTTTCTCCACCTTTTTGCTTAGTGTGGACAAGATCAACTATTGATAGCTCTATTTCAACAAGATGGGCATATTGGGCTACAAATGCCTCAGATAATTCAGCAAAGTTCTTAATTGTGCCATAGGGGATTCTATAAAACCATTCAAGAGCTGGTCCAGCCAAGCTTTTGGGAAAAAGGCGCAAGAGGAAGACATCATTGTATGCCACGTCCTGGCAATGCATGTAAAATTCTTTGATATGTGTGACAGGGTCTCCTTTTCCTCTAAATTTGTCAAATTTAGGTACCTCAAAGTGTTTGGGAAATGGTGTTGTGGTAATGGCTCTGTCAAATGGGTAAGGACACACATTCTCAAACTTGAATATCTTTGGATCATTCCCTTCTTGGATGGCTTTCAGGGCTGTCTTCATTTGCTCCCACTCTGAATTGATAGGTGATGGTTGGGGTGCCCCCAATGTAGGAGTGCCTTGAGGTAGGTATGTGCTAGATGGGGCCATTGAATATGGATGGTTATGAGGGATTTGTTGATAGGGATTGTACATTGTTTGGGTAGCTACATGGTGGATGACGGGTTGTTGAGGGGGAGGTGGCGCATATTGCTGCATGTGCTGCGAGGCTTGCTGTTGATATGGGATTTGAGGTTGGGATTGAGGAACATAAGCTGGCTATGGGTTAAATGGATTGCTTTGTGGAGGTAAGGTATAAGATGGTTGTGAGGCTTGGGGAAAGGATCAGAGGGCTTGTGGAGTTTGACCAATATATGTGGGTTGTGCCCCCATTTGGGATGGCATCTGCAAATAATTGGTGGTTGGCTGGGGTGGTGGATTACCTCCTAGAAGTGGCATTGAAAAGTAGTTGGTAAGTGGAGGTAATGGATTAGTTGGTGGTGGAGGTGGTGGGAATTGAAAGCTTGGGAATGGAACTGATGGGGTTTGATAGCTTTGTGGCTGGATTTGGAAGCTTGGTAGAGTGGTGGTGGGAGCTAGGGTCACTTGGGAGCTTGGTAGAAGATTGGCAGTAGCTTGTGGGATTTGATAGCTTTGTGGAGTGAAGGTAGTAGCTTGTGGATTTGTGGCTGGTGGTATTGAGCTCCCGAGACCTAA
The DNA here is from genome assembly GCA_028749045.1 of Cupressus sempervirens. Lineage (NCBI taxonomy): Eukaryota > Viridiplantae > Streptophyta > Pinopsida > Cupressales > Cupressaceae > Cupressus > Cupressus sempervirens. The sequence continues at coordinate 148,913,927 of CM053791.1, forward strand.
TGGAAGTGATGGGATTGTGCTTTGGGTTGTGGTGAACAAGTTGGGGGCGATAAAAGGTTGATTACTTGGCCCCATGGGTGGCATCCCTGTTGTATATTGTTGAGGTTGGCCAAAGATGCTAGCACTAATTTGGGAGATGGGTGGATTTGGAAGGCTAGGTGTGGGAGTAGTAGCAATAGTGAAGGGGGTGAACGGTGAGATGTTTTGGGTAAAGGGGGTTTGGAGTGGAGAGGTATGAACCAAGGATGGAGTGGTGGTGGCTGGGTTGGCTTGCGGCATGGAGATTTCAACTTGGGTGGATGATGGTATGTTTGGGTCTGTTGGGTCATATGGATTGGCTGGAGGCTCTTCTTTTGGAATATATTGAGGATAATTTGGATCATAAGAGCCTATGGGTGGTGGTAGCTGCCCAAACAATGGGTGAGATGGATCTGATAATGGAGGGGGTCTTCCAAAGTCAAAGGTTCCTACATTGTCCCTTCGAAAATTAGCCATGATTGTCTCTTTGTTTTTGTCTATAATGGCATTTACCAATACTGCATTTCCTGGTTGGTTCATGAAAGCTTCAATGTCAGTAGGTGATGGCATAGCTGGCTCTGGGCTAAAGGATGGCTGAGTGCTCAAGGGGGGTGAGGCTGTTCGATCTAAATGATAGGGCTCCATTGTTTCTTTCTTCTTGGCTAAGCGAGTGACGGGTGGCATGAAAAAATGCTCCTAGGGATGAGATGCAATAATGCTGATGGATGCAAAAGGGGGAAGGCTTTTCTATGCAAATGATTTCCTAGGTTGAGGCAAAGCTATATGACAAAACCTAAGGAGGATTGGGTTGGGGATTCTAACTTCAAAGATATGTTGTCAAAGTACAAAAGGTCTGCTTTCCTATGTGGAAGCTTGGTGGTGATTGTGTCAACTTAAGGATAGACTGATGATCCTTTAGGAAGAACACGAGATTGACCACTTGTGAATCCCAACCTTTAGCTCAAGGTGATGAGGGATAACAATTGACAAAGCTAGATTACCCTAGACAAAGCTATGTCAAAGGGATAACCTTGGTGAGATTGGTGGATTTGGAAGATTTTAGGAATGGCAAACTTTTAGCAAGGTGACAACAATTTTGAAAGCTTAGATATGCAGAATTTCGATTACTGGCTAGATGGTATGATTCTAAATGAGATGGATGAGCTAATAATGCTTAAGGGGATAACCTAAGATGGCTGGCTTTTCTACAAAGATGACTCTAGAGTGAAGCTTATCCAAGAAGATGTGGAGAAACAAGGGTGTCTAATCATAGAAATCATGCCTAGTTGGTAAGGCATAAGCAGGATTAACTCCTGGATGTTGGCTAAATTTGATGGTGCGCTCTAACCAGGCCTCTTGAAGTGCTTCGTCGGTAGCTTTGTCCTCTGCTTTGTGGAGTTTGGAAATTCGTGGGCTTGGTGTTATTGCTTTTCTCTTGGCTGAAAGTTCTTGGTATGCTAGAGATGGCTTGAGTTTGACCTTGTGAAACTTCTGTTTGGGTTTGGGTTGTTCCGACATAAATTCCTGAATCTGCTTGGCTTTGGGAAAAATCTTAGTTGTTTTGCTTCAACTTGTTCAACTTCCAAAATAGTCAGTGACTACGCTAAGTGTACCCTAAGCTAGGATTGACCAAGTTTGGCAAACATTCATTCAACAAGTAAAATAAAAATAGGCAATAGATAGGAACACCCAGATAGAAGTTTGTGGTTCTCAGAATGTGGTACTTGCGCCAAGGAGTGTGTATGTTCTACAAATGTTTCGATCAGTCACTCCAAACACATTAACATCCTAGATGGTTTTCTGCAAGGCAGACAATTGGTTTAGCTAGGGAGTCCTCGATATATGCAAGGTACGTGAGGCCCAAATCCGTAGATGAGACCAAAAGGATGTCACACAGTCGAGAGGAGCGGTAACCCACTTCTCCTCTTTCACTTCTCAAGGGTATAAAGTTCCTTGAGGCTTAGCCCGAATGACAAAATCTTGATCCCAAGAGAGGTGTCTTTCGATTCACCTCCCGATTCTTATACTCCGTCGGAACGCTGGAGTTGAGGTCGTCCAAGGGGTGATGAAATCCCCAAGCAGGCCTCCTAAAAAAGAAACAAGGTTTTGGATCCTAATCTTATGCACCCAAGATGGCCTCGAAAGATGACAAGGGGAGAGAAGACTCGGATGACCTTGGGCTAAAAAACACGTTTGTTCTTTTACCAATTGACTCTTATGTGTGCTAATCTAGACTTTGCAAGCACTCATGTTTAAGAGACAATGTTCAATTCCAACTTGAAGCGCCAACAAAAGTAAATCAATCGAAGAATGCACACAATAAGAAGAGTTAGGGTCAACAAAAGAAAACTCGCGCGCCTGGAGGCCCTCCACGTCAAGTATCGATTAATTTTCTTTAAGGCATTCAAGATTGAGTGTGAGTTTGTTTTAAGCCCAAAACAAAAGTGTGTGAGATTCGATTTCAAGTGCACGCCCGGAGGCTCTGCACGTCAGTTTTTGTTCAATTTTAGTGCCCAAACTTGAAGTGTGATCGATTTAATCTAGAGTTTTGACCATTTAAGAATTTTGATAAAGTTAAAGCAAACGTTCAAAGACCAAGTGAGTGAGTTAGATTGTGGAACATTTAACACCTTTTTCAAGTAGACCCATCCCCATAAATGGCGCTGAGATTGCAACCAATGGTTAATATTTGATGGGTGATTAGAAAAGAGGTGAGTCCAAGGAACTACTCAAATTGATTTTTGTAAATTTGTATTTTAACTTAACAAAGTTTCTTAAATGTCCAAAAATCCAACTTTACCTAGATTGCATGTGAAAAAGAGATTTGTAATGGTTAATTGATCCTTGGCATTCAAGATTGATTTTTTTTGTTTTAAGCATGCATTCCAAAGAAAGTTGATTTTAATCCATGACATTCAAAAGTGTGTTTTTGAGCAACATTCATTCAATGAAAAATGTGTTTAACCATTCAAGTTCATTTTTTTTTTTAGCAACATGCATTCAAAGACAAATGGTTAAACATTCAAGTTCATTTTTTTAGCAACATGAAAACCTGCAAGAAGCATGGTTAGTGGTTCCATATGTGCTCCAACCTGCAATGAGACAAAAAAAAGCAATTTAGTTAGTTAGCCAAAATTTTCAAAAATGAGAGCTTAACTATGGGAAATTTTTTTTAAACTTTTTTTGTTGTTTTTTCTACGCGTCTGCCAAAATACGAAGATGCTGAACTACAGAGGCGCCAAAATATGAAGAGGACAAAATAGATTTGCAGCACAGAACCCAGGTGACAAGCAGAGATGTTGATTTTTGCAGACGCAGATTTCCGCAGACATCAATTTTCGCAGACGCGGATTTTTGTAGATGTTGATTTGCGCAGACGCGGATTTTCGCAGAAGTCGATTTTTGCAGACAGAACAGGTTGCAGACGCTAAAACCGTGCCAAAAAAAGCTGAAAAATGCAAATTTTTTTATTTTATTTTTTAGATGGTATTTCTTCTTCCTAAGTGCGTTCTTTAACCTGCAAAAAAAGCAAAACACCCTCACAACACACTCAAACAACAGCAAACATTATATGGTTAGAAAAATGACATATAGATGAAAATAGATGATTAAATGACCCATAGTGGGGTCCCACCGGGCGTGCCAAAATGTAGAACCAGAATCAGTATGCAAAGAACATTAACAAATAAAGTAAACATTCACAAACCAAAAACTAAATTCACATATATGCTTAGACTAAGAAAGAAAATAAGAAGTGCAAACCTCACGAGAGAGAACACTCCATGCTTTCTTGATTCTGTTGATGTGTCCTCTTTGCTGTGGATGTATGCTCAAGATGCTCAAAAGTTGCTTCAATGGAGATGGGTAATGGCAAATTGGTAGCTTTGTGCGCTCTCAATTTGGCATTATAAGGGTATGGTTGATGGCTTTGGTTCTCAAAATAGCATGGTAACTTTAGCTCAAAGATTGTTGATGAAATGGCTTGGGATGGGATTCAATTTATAGGCTAAGGGGTAGAGGGATGGAGGGCTTAGATGCAAGGATGGATGAAGGCTTAAGGAGGGCTAAGATGCACTCAAAGGGGAGCACATGGATTGTGCTTGTTTAGCACCAATGGGAAGGTGACACTTGTCACAAGGAGGATGAGTGTGAGAGGGTAGGGTTAAGGGTTGGTTAAGGGCATGATGAGTGGGGTTGAGTATGTAAGAGGGATGTAAGAGGAATGAGTGTGGAAGAGGGAAGAGTGTGGAAGATGGGTGTAAGAGTCATGAGTGGGCTTGTAAGAGTCTTTATGTTTTGTAAGAGCACTCATGACTTAGTGGTTGGGTTTTTTTGAGGGGAGACTTTGGTTTGGATTAGGAAAGTCTTAAACTTGTTTAAGGAATGTGAAAACATTAGGGGGTGGATTAGGCTTGGGTTTAGGATTAGATTAGGGATGTTAGAGATGTGCAAGTGGATGGCATTAATGAGGGTGGGTGAGTTAGTGGCTAAGCTTGGTTAGTATGGGTGGATGGGGTGGATTAGGCTAAATGGAGGATTAGAAATAGGTTAGGGTTTTTTTGAATTTGAGGATTTCATTTATCAAATAGATTTATTTAATAAATGGGGATTTTTGGAATTAGATAGGAGAAAAGGATTTAATTGATAAATAATAGATTATTTGATTTATCAATTAGGACTATAGATGATTAATTAAATTAATAAACTAGGGGATGAAAAAGGATTAATTAAATAAGAATTTAATTAATGATGCCTTTAGAGATGGCTAAATTAGATTACCAAAGTAGTGTAATCAAATTTAGGTGTCTACACATACTAGTCATCATCCTAGAGTAGTCATCAAAAAATAACATTATGTATTTGTCTCCTTGGTAGCTTTGCACTTCTATTGGACCACATAAATTAGTGTGCACTAACTCTAGTACTTCTTTGGAAGTGTAGGTTTTTCTTTTGAAACTTGACTTGGTCATCTTTCCTAGGTGACATTGTTTGCATATTATATTTTCAGACTTCTTCAATTTAGGCAAGCCTCTAACTCTCTTCATTTTGCTAATGCTAATTAGATTATCAAAGTTGACATGACATAGCCTATTATACCATATCCACGTATCATCAATTCTTACAATGAGATAGGTTGCATCTTCCATATCTAGGTAAAATAGATTATTCCTAGTTTGGTCTCCTTTTCCAATCAAATTTCCATCAGTGTCATAGATTTTGGTAGCTTTTCTTTCAAACTCTACTTTGCAACCAACATTAATTAATTGTGAAACACTTAGCAAATTGTAGTTCAATCCTTCAACATAATATGCATTATCACATGAAATTTTTGTTGGTCTTAGATTGGTTTTGACAATCGAGTGTCAACACACTTAACCAACTTCCATATAGAAGTCGAGTACACTATATATGTCGAACGACAATATTTGTTGAGTTAGAATGCCAATAGGTGGTGAGTGACTTCAGGTGCTGAGTGAATCATATGAGCTAAGTGATATGTAGGTGCTAAGTCATAGTTGATGCCAAGCTACAATGTATGCCAAGCCAAATAGAACTACAATAGGTGCTGAGTGATCTTCATGTGTCAAGAAATCTTTAGGTGTCGAGTGAAGATCAAGTGTCAAGCAAAGTATAGGTGCTGAGTGAGCCAATTTTTCTATATGAGCCAAGCATCAGAGGTAATAAGTGTCAAATAACACAAAGTAAACATATGAGTTTGTGCCTCCACAAATTCAAATGTAAACCATATTTTGGGCTAACATAGAAGAATCTTGAAGGACATTAAGGATAAGAATGAATCTTTTACATTTCCTATGCAATCAACATGCAACCAATAAAAAAAATGGAGAAGGCATGCAACCAATAAGAAAAGTGCAAGGAATGAGTGGGAAATAAAGATTCAATATGGATCATAGATCCATACCTAACCCTTAGTCTTTGAAATCCTTAAAAGGAGGATGAGACCCCATTGTATGAATGGATGAGAGTAGTATATGAGTAAACTATATCAAAATATAGAGGGAAGTGTGAAAAGACTTAGAGGAATAGAGCAACATTGCAATATTCAATTGATTAGAATAGAGCAAGGGCATCGAATAGATATCAGATATCAGAGGATCAAGATTTGAGAGAGTAGATCATGCGCCTAATTTAAGCAATCAAGGATTGTAAGCTATTAGGTTTATTTACCTAATACTCTCTAGCAATTGTATTAGAAGGGAAAATTCTATGTTGATAAGTTAGCTTAACAACTAGGTTGTAGATCCTTTGAAAAGGTGATAAAATCCTTTAATAGGGTGACACTTCAAGTAAAGTGTTTGTAAACCCTTTAAATAGGTCACTATTGACACAGTGTAAAACCTTTAACAGGGCAGGATTTTCACAAGGCAGATCATCACAAGTGGTCAAACACTATTGCTACAGTGATATTTTGTGGGTATCATCCCCACCCTAGTTTTATCTTCTCATTTTGGAGGGTTTTTGGGTTACCAAATTTGGTGTTATGTGTTTTGATGCATGTGTTTAGTTTATGCTTAATTGATATGTTTATATGCATGCAATTTATTTTTAGTTAAATTTTTTTTAAGGTTAAAGTGTGATACTTCTGATTCATCCCAACCTCTCAAAAGTATTCTTCCCATTTGATTATTCCAACAATTGGTATCAAAGTTGAGTTCTCACAAGGAGAAGACTAACATCTTAGAGAAAAGACTTGAAGATGATAGTCTTCAAACTTGGGAAGATTATAGAGAATCAAGTGATTGATGTGCACCTTGTTCTACACGACTTGGAGGAAGCCAGAGAAGAATTGAGAAAATCCTTGAAAAGGAGGAAGGATATAGCCATAGCTGAAAATGACACACACTACAAGGAGATTGATACCACAAAAGTGTTTTCCAATGGAGATACCAAAGAGTTTGATGTAACAATAATAGAATTGATGGAGAAAAGTAGAACTCAACTAGAAGAAATTAGAATACTCAAGCTTGAACAAGAATCACAAGCCATAATGCTTTGTAAGGTAATTAAACAAAAGAAGAGAGCCATTGAAGACAAGGCTATGCTAGAAGATGACAAGAGAAATCTTACCAATAGACTAGAGGAAAGGACAATTGAGTTTAAAACAATTTGAAACATGCAGCTAGATACCTTAAGCCAAATGATGAATACACATCATGAGCTAAATATGAAAGACATTGAGATCTCTACACTAAAGATGCAGAATGAACATCTGCAAAATGACTTGAAAAGAGAGAAGGAAGTTGCAAAAAGCTTCATTAAACCCAATGAGGCAAGTACTTTGAGCAGCTACTGATATTACCAAGGGCTAGTAATGATACTTTAGGACTTGGTTACACCAGCACTAAACAAGGAGAATCATCCAAGACTGCAGAAGAAAGGAGTAGCAAAGTTAAGAACACTAAACCTACTTGTCATTTCTGTGGTAAAAAGGGACAAACTTCTAATGCATGTAGGAGCAAGAATGTCTATTAGCATGATAAGCCTAAGAATGCAAGTTATTGTTATAAATGAAAAAAGAAAGGACATCAAGCACACAACTATAGGACTAGGACTATCAGAGCACCAAAATTTGAAGGTCATTTCTATAATTGCAAGAAGTATTGACATAGAGCTTATAAGTGTAGGTCAAAGCCTATGTGGACATCAAATTAGGTAATAGGAGAAGGTAACCATGGTCATCACTACAATTGGGACTATAACACTAGGTATAGTTGTCACTACTGTCAAGACTATGGACACATTCCTAAAAATTACATAAGGACACATTTTAGAGGGAATTACAATAGATGGTTAAGTCAAACCACATGTTTTAGTTGCTTGAAGATTGGTCATATCAACAAAAATTTCCCAACAAAGTCAAAGGCACCCAAGTCAGAAGTCAACAAAGGAAAAGAGAAGGTGGATATAAAACATGTCAAAGGAGAAATGAACAAGACTTGGAAGAAGAAAGATGAGTGTAGCCCATCAAGTGGAGGGATCACTTCACCAAGAGTTCAAGTGGTCACACCTCATCCAACTAAGCATGGATAGGTGTTTGGGACAGATTTACAAAGTTTTATCACACATTAATCCCAATACAAACAAGTACTACAAAGGAGAAAACAACATGAGAAAAGATGCAAAGTTAAAACTTTTTTTTTTGCAAATATTGTCGAGTTTATATATCCTTAGATGCTGAGTAAATGTTAGTGCATGCTAAGTAGTTAGTTGTGACTGAGTTGATAGTTGATGCCAAGTTAAGGAATTTCAATGGAAGCTGAGTTATGTTGAAATCTTCAAGAGCTGAGTGTACAACTGTATATGCACTAAGCATTTAATGCTATTTTTTGAAAGAGTGTAAGGTTATTTTTTTGATCATTTCTTGTCATCTAAATGCAGAGTAAGAATGAGAAGAGTGCATAAGTGATTGAAGAGCCGCATTGAAACTTGTTGCATAGATTTCAACACAGATCAAGCACAAATTTCATGTATCTAAGGTATTCTTCAAGTTTTGAGTTGCACAATTATAAAATTTGATATCTTTTGAAACCCTAGATTTTGGCTTCTAGTTCCAAAAACCCTAAGGAAAAGGAAGGTTTCTGTTAGATTGTGGTGACTGATCAGGAAAGTATTGTACATACTTCATAAATAGTGGGGTTCGGGGCATCGCCCCAAAAGAAAGTTTTTAGGTCGTGGCTGACATATGGCTGACATGTTATAACCCTAAAGTGGTTTAATACTTATATAAAATGGCTTAGGGTTGGGTATTTTTCATTATGTTGTGATGCGAAATTGGTTCTTGTAGCGGTATTGAGCTGTAAGGGATTACAGATTGTAATCAGGTTGTAATCACTGGATTGTAATAAGATTGAACTTGCTATTTGGTGGATGTAGCCCAGGGATTGGGTGAACCACGTTAAATCTTGGTGCCTTGTGTTCATTTCTGTGTGATCTATTATTTTTCAGTTATTGGTTATATTTGCATGTAGTTTTTTATTTCTGTCTATGGTTTATCCTAACAAGTGGTATCAGAGCGAGGTTGTCTTTCAGTTATCCTCTATAAGAAATTCTCACGGTTAAATGGGAGTCTCACAGTTGAGTGGGAGTGATGGCAGATGAGGGTAAGCTGAGGGTTGACAGGTTTAATGGGCATAACTTCCAGTTATGGAAGATACAAATGGAAAACTATCTATATCAGAAGGATTTATGGAAGTCGTTGGAAGGCAAAGCTAAGAATCAGGGAACTATGTCAGAGGCTGAATGGGATCTTTTGGATAGAAAGGCACTCAGAAGCATTCGGTTATGCTTGGCACCATCAGTGGCATGTAATATTACAAAAGAAAAGATGACAAAAGATTTGATGAAAACCCTAGCGACACTGTATGAAAAGCCCTCCACTTCAAACAAGGTATTTCTCATGAAGCATTTATTTAATATGAAAATGGAAGAAGGTGGATCTGTTGCAGATCATTTAAATGAGTTTAATACTATTACTAGTCAATTATCTTTTGTGGCTATCAATTTTGATGAAGAAATTAGGGCTCTCTTGATTTTGTGTTCTTTGCCTAAAAGCTGGAATGGCTTGGTAATGGCGGTGAGTAATTCTGTTCCTGCATCTAGTACCCTAAAATATGATGATGTGATCGGTGTTATTTTAAGTGAGGAAAATCGTAGAAAATCCTCAGGGGGATCTACATCAGGAAGTGCTTTAAATGCACAAAGCAGGGGCAGAATGACTGAAAGAGGAAGTAACTCTAGAAATCATGGGAAATCAAGAGGAAAGTCAAAGGGGAGGAGGTCTCAATTGAGAGGACCAAATGATTGCTGGTACTATGGGAAACCAAGGCACAAAAAAAAAGATTGCTAGAATCGAAAGAAAAATGAAGGAGATAAATTAGATGGAGACAAGGAGGCAAATGTGGTAAGTAACAAATCTGAAGAGGATGCTTTGCTTCTATCTTTAGAGAGTGTTGATGATTCATGGGTTTTAGATTCTGGTGCTTCATTTCATGCTACACCTCATAGAGGTTATTTCATTGATTATGTCCAAGGGGATTTTGGGCTTGTTTATTTGGGGGATAATGAACCCTGTCAGATTGTTGGAAAGGGAAAAATTAAGATTAAGTTGCAGAATGGGAATCATTGGCTACTACATGAGGTAAGACATGTTCCAAAACTAAGTAGGAATTTAATTTCAGCAAGGCAACTCGGTGATGAGGGTTGTGTAGTTAATTTTAATGATAAAAATTGGAAGGTTTCAAAAGGTTCCCTTGTAGTAGCAAAAGGTGTGAAAGTAGGCACCTTATATCTTTGTATAGGTCATATTGTTCCTTCTACTTTGATTGTTTCAGAGAAAAATGAATGTTCAGGAACAATTGTTGTAGTTGAGCAGGGAGAACAAATAGCTACTGTAGATTCTGATACATCATTATGGCACAATAGACTTGGGCACATGAGTGAGAAAGGTATGAAAGTAATTCATTCAAAGAAAGTTTTACCAGGTCTAAAATGTGTGAATATGGATTTTTGTGAAAGTTGTGTGTATGGAAAACAAAAGAGAGTGAGTTTTGTAAAGATTGGGAAGGAAAACAAAAAAGAGAAATTAGAGCTTGTGCATACAGATGTATGGGGATAGTCAGATTGCCATTCATCTTGCTAAGAATTCAGCTCTGCATTCTAAGACCAAACACATACAGTTGTGGTACCATTTCATTCGATCAGTTTTGGAGGATGGACAGTTAAAGCTAGAGAAGATACATACCAATGACAGTCCAGCAGATATGTTGACAAAGGTTGTAACAAGGGAGAAGCTGAACTCCTCTTCAGCTTTGGTTGGTCTTTTAGACTGAACATGAATAAAAGAACAGTAGAGTCCAGGGTGGTTTGATCTAGTGGGAGCCCCATGTGGTAGTTGTATTGCTACAGGATCAGTCTCCAAGTGGGAGATTGTTAGATTGTGGTGACTGATCAGGAAAGTACTGTACATACTTCATACATGGTAGCCGACATATTATGGCCGACATATGGTCAACATGTTATAACCCTAAAGCAGTTTAATACTTGTATAAAAGGGCTTAGGGTTGGGTATTTTTCATTATGTTGTGATGCAAAATTGGTTCTTGCAGTGGTATTGAGCTGTAAGGGATTACAGATTGTAATCAGGTTGTAATCACTAGATTGTAATAAGATCAAACTTGTTGTTTGGTGGACATAGCCTAGGGATTGGGTGAACCACGTTAAATCTTGGTGCCTTGTGTTCATTTCTGTGTGATCTATTATTTTTCAGTTATTGGTTATATTTGCATGTAGTTTTTTATTTCTGTCTGTGGTTTATCCTAACAGTTTCAAAATTTAGTTAGTTAGCAATGAGGTCAAACAACTAGATTTTAGGCCAATTCTAGAAGTTGCTTATAAAAATGACCCTGTTGGTGCATTATCCATGATTTCACCCAAAGTTGTTATGGTACAGGATGTAAGGAAGTGCTACAATTACAAGATAGGTGCAATAGGAGACTTGGAAAATTTTCAAGCATATGATAAACTATGTGAAAATCGAGTGTTGAAGGAAGACTTTCAAATAGTTGAGAAAAAAGGTTTAATCCATGCCCTAGTTTTTCCTATAGTTTTCAAAACTAAGTGGATCAAAATTTTTCTCAGCCAAATTCATGATGCTTGTTTGTGGTTAGAAGGAGGACTCATGAAGATAACGAAGAGAATAGTGCATAGGGTTACAGGCTTTCCAACCCTAGATCCGCACAAGACTATGTAAAATGGAACACCAAGGCTAAATGGAACAAAAGGGGCATGACTATTGATACTATCACAGATCCCCTTCTAGATTTTGCAATAAGAGTGATTTCACACAAGTTCTATCAATAAAGAAAATTGAATAGTGTACTGTGTATTGCTGTGGATGTGTATTATAAACTTGTCAAGAAAGATCATACATATGATCTGGCAGAATTTTTGTTACAACATATCATGGAGAATTAGGGAGCAATCAAAAGATCTAAAGGTGCTCAATGTAAGTTTGGATCAATTCTAGTCTACATATTTTTCTATGTTTTGGAAAAATTTCCCTCAATTGGAAAAGTAAACTGGAAATCAAACAAGTTAACTATTACTCAAATTAATTAGTATATTAAATGGCTAAGACCATCAGGATATGAGCTAGATATTGATGAAGCATCAATAGCAATCACAAAATTGCTTGTAGAGGAAATTGATAAGATTGCCAAACCTTTTGGAACATATGATGTTGTGAAATCCAAAGTTGAAATGGAGTTGAAGACAACCTTTGTGATTAAGAGGAAAGATAAATTGGTGAAGAAGATAAAGAAGAAATTTGGAGAAGGAATTGAGGGGGCACCGGAAGAAGCAAAAGAAGAAGTTGAGGATGATGATGATGAATAAGATGAATAGGGGCAAGGCCCATTAGAGATAAATCAAGGCTTAGATGAGGATAAAGACAAGAAAGAAGGTGCTAAGGAAGAAGAAGCCGAGGAAGCACCAACTCAAGCTAAGCTAAAGAAGAGAAAAGCTAAAACTTAGCCTAAAGCTAAGAAGGTTGCAAAGCCAACCTAGGCCAAACCAACACCAGTGACAAGATTTACCAAAAGGGCCTCAATTCAAAAGGCCAAGGAGCAAGTGAAAGAGAAGAAGAAGGCTACTGAGCAGATTGGTGCAGTGTAGAAGAAACCAAGGAGGAAATATGTTGTACAACTAGAATTTGATGATGAGGAAAGAATAGAATCAAAGGACATCAGCCAGTTTAAAGTGGTAAGCCATCCTCCCAAGTCAGATATTGATAAAATTTGTGATAATGTTAGAAAGAATGCAAACTACTTTGATTTGAAAAATGTTGATTTTAAGAAATTAAGTAGAGAAGATCAAAATAAAGTAGAATAATTAGTATGTGCTATGATGGTAGAATTCAAGAGCACTCCTCTTGAATTGGACAGTACAATGCCCAAGGAATTGTATGAAATTGTTGAAAATAAGTGGCATTATTGTTTAAAGATGGAAAAGGAATTAAGAGAATCCGCATTGGCACAAGTGATGCTAGAATTGACTAGAGGTCAAATTAATAAGGAAAATAAGAAACATGGAAGCAAGTTTGCACCAAAATATAGAGCCTTTAGTATCTTGCAGAATAAATTTGAAGAAGTTGTCCATAAATCAACTAGAATGTGGAAGTTGATATATGGTTTGACTACTGTCAAGGATGGAGAAGAAGATTCCTTTGAGGGACAAAAAATTGAAAAGGAAAAAGATGCAAATAATGCTGAGGCCAACAAGGAAACAGAAGAAAGAGGACAAGGAAAGGATGAAGGAGAAAAGGAGCTAGAAAAAGAAACAGCGGAGGAGGAAACAGAAAAAGAAAAAGAAATGGAAACAATTGAAGAGGAGTATCAAACTAAACTAGATGTACAAGATACACAATTACCACCTCCTAGTCCTCCACACATAGCACCTACAGTTATAGTCATAGTAAATGATGTTCCTGACACTTCTGCTCAAAACATCAACCCTTTAACTATAGAGGATCTCAAGAACATCCTTCACCAATCAACACTACAAGCATAACTACGCACAAATCCAATATTGGTGAGTGTTGATGAGATGCAAAAAGCTATAAGGAAACTACTCAAGAACAATCAACACAACCTCTCATAGATCAACCTAAATAGCAAGAGGCCCAAGATAAAATTGCTAAGGTTGATTCTACAACAAATATGACAACTACTACTAAGGAGCCTACAAAGGAACCAACATGACAACATGTTCCTATAGCACAAAACCTAGGTGCACCTCCTTAGATTGTCATAATTGACCAAGGTAGCAGACAAGAGGAGAAAGAAATAGAGAAAATCCCTAATGAGTAGAAGGCAATACAAACTTTGGTAAACTTGCCTACCTCAGGGACTCCTTAGTAGAAGCCAAGCACTGATGCAATACAATTGCAAATTTCTGCACCAAGCTCGGGCTAAACAAAGGTAACAAGGGTACTTCACTATGGAGACCTTGAGTTAGATGAGGAGATAGTCATACCTAGTTATGACTCATAAAAAATAAGCATTGAGAAAATCATTGAAATGTAGGATGCATTAAATGGGAGAAAAAGGAAAGAAATACTTAGGAAGGAGTATAAGAAAAAGCAAGCATTACATGAGATCAAAGACATCTTTTTGGATGCTTTTATCTTGCAAGCACCTAATGAAACCAAGCCAATAATGGAACAACTACTAGACATTGTAGACCAGGTGACAAATGAAGACTAAGAAACTAATGTGAAACTAATGGAATGGTCTGAGAAGAAATTTCAAGGAAAAGCAAATGAGAAAATATCTAGTGATATAGCACTTTCACAGGTAGAATTGGCAAAGAAGATTGAAAAGAAAAATATTGTACTTGAGAATGTATTCTCATTATACAAAAAGTTGTGTGATTTTTCCTATTTCACACAAGAGACAAACAAAATAATACTAAGCTTGGAGTGAAATCTAAAGATTTCTAGCTTGCAGCTACCAAATGATATAGCTCAGAGTGAGAAGCATTTTTCTCAAACGCTTCATACATAGAAGCAACTAGATATGTTGATAGTAGAGGAGGCCAATATCAAGGCCAAACTGATGCAGGTAAAATCTTCCATTACCCTACACTCGAAAGTACTCCATAAAGAACAAGCCTATGTAGAGAATGCTCTCAAGAAAGATCCTAATATTTCTACTTTAGATGGACTTGTTCATCTTGCTATAGAGACTTCCATTCAACATAAATCATTGGAAATAGCTTTGGAGAATTGGGATGTAGCTCTCAAAATGATTATGGAGGTAAAAAATACATTTTTTCGCAAAATATGGTCTTAACCCTTAGTACCCTTTGACATCAGTGTCAAAAAGGGGGAGATAAGCCAAGGTATGGGGGAGATATAATGTTTTGTGGCATTGTAAATAAGAATGGAAGATAACTAGATACAGAAATAGGGCAAAGGTAAAGAGTATCAGATATATTAGCATGAGAAAAATTCAACACACAAATTTTGGCTCTAGGAATGGAAATGGCACATCAACTCAGGGGGAGTCATAAGAATTTTGAGTTAAGTGTTTTTGACACTCATGTCAAAGGGGGATATTGTTGGTCTCAGATTGGTTTTGACAATCGAGAGTCAACACACTTAACCAACTTTCATATAGAAGTTGAGTACACTATATATGCCGAGCCACAATATGTGCCAAGCTAGAATTCCAATAGGTGCCAAGTGACTTCAAGTGCCAAGTGAGTCATATGAGCTGAGTGATATGTAGGTGTCGAGTCACAATTGATGCCAAGCTAAAATGTATGCTGAGAAAGATATAACTACAATAGGTGTCGAGTGATCTTCATGTGCCGAGCAATCTTCAGGTGCCAAGAAAAGTATAGGTGTTGATTGAGCCAATTTTTCTATACGAGCTGAGCATCAGAGGTAACAAGTGTCGAGTAACACAGAGTCAAAATATGAGTTTGTGCCTTCATAGACTCAGATGTAAACTATTTTTTGGGTTGACATGGAAGAATCTCGAAGGACATTAAGGATAAGAATGCATCTTTTACATTTCCTATGCAATCAACATGCAACCAATAAGAAAAATGGAGAAGGCATGCAACCAATAAGAAAAGTGTAAGGAATGAGTGGGAAATAAAAACTCAATATGGATTGTAGATCCATATCTAACCCTTAGTCTTCAAAATCCTTGAAAGGAGGATGAAACCCCATTGTATGCATGGATGAGAGTAGTGTATGGGTAAACTATAGTGAAATACAGAGGGAAGTATGAAAAGACTTAGAGGAATAGAGCAACATTGTAGTGTTTAGTTGATAAGAACAAAGCAAGGGTATCGAACAGATATCAGATCTTAGAGGATCAAGATTTGAGGGAGTAGATCAAGTGCTTGAATTCAACAATCAAGGATTGTAAGCTATCAAGTTTATTTATCTAATACTCTGTAGTAATTGTATTAGAAGGGAAAATTCTATGTTGATAGGTTAGCTTAACAGCTAGGTTGTAGATCCTTTGAAAAGGTGATAAAATTCTTTAATAGGGTGACACTTCAAGTAAAGTGTTTATAAATAATTTAAACAGGTCACTATTGACATAGTGTAAAGCCTTTAACAGGGCAGGATTTTCACAGGGCAGACCATCAGAAATGGTCAAACATTATTGCTACAGTGATATTTTGTGGGTATCATCCCCACCCCAGTTTTATCTTCTCATTTTTGGAGGGTTTTTGGGTTACCAAATTTGGTGTTATGTGTTTTGATGCATGTGTTTGCTTTATATTTAATTGATATGTTTACATGCATGCAATTTATTTTTAGTTAAAAGGTTTTTAAGGTTAAAGTGTGATACTTTTGATTCACCCCCCCTCTCAGAAGAATTCTTTCCATTTGATTATTCCAACAATTTTCTCTGTAAGCTTAATGGAATCTTTTCCTTTGATTAGACATGGAGCATCATTTCCAAATCTAACACTATTTCCATCACATTAAGTTATACTCCATCTATCATTCTTGTTTAGATAGGTTACCAGTGTTGTTGCCTCATCTTCATCTGACTCATCCTTCATGGCTACATAGACTACCTCATCATCATTTTCATCAAAATCCTCTTATTCAACAATGTAGCACTTTTTTCCTTTATCTATGTAATCTCTGCTATCATCTTCTCTTCTATTCTTGTGCTTGTTGCCTTCTATGTAGTTTTTTTTTCTATGTGCATCTTGCAACAATATGTCCTACTTCATTGAAATTAAAACAAATGATAGGCAACTTACCTTTGAATTTACCTTTGCCTCTATGAAATCTTCTGGCACAATGCTTCCAATTGTTCCACATCTTCTTCATTTGTGTTGCTATCATTGGATGCAATTTTTTCCTTTCTTTTCTTTTTCTTTGGTTTCACCTCCTTAGTGTCTTTCAACATCAACTTGGCCTTGAAAGAAAATTCAAGATTCTCAAGTCTGTAGTTGTCAAAGTTGAATAACTCAAATGCAGTTAGTCTTCCCACTATACCTTCAAGAGTTAGCTTGTTTCCTGGTATGCATCCTAACTCTTGGATGGTTGACACTCTAATAGCATAGATAGGAAGCAAGGTTCTTAAGAATTTGATATTAACAATGTCATCTTCTAAATGACCACCCAAACTTCTTATTGCACAAGGATTGCTTTTTTATTCTAGAGGCATATTGAGCACTGTTCTCACCTTCCTCCATTCTCATGTCATCAAACTTACCTCTGAGGCTTTCTCTTTTTTTCTTTTTGGACATTCTAATTTACTCCGTAAATATTTGTCAAGGCTTTCCACATCTTGAATGCAGAGTCATATCCCTTGATGTCATCAAATTCAACATAGTTAATGGTAGAGCCAATCTCCAGCATTGCTTGATTATGTTCCTTCTTTTTATTCAAATCTTTTGTAGTAGGGGCTCCAGCTGGATCAACATGTTCCACTTCAATTGAGATTTTTGCATGATTAGATCTGAGGTGTAGATTCATTAAAATTTTCCATGCAATGAAGTTCTTTGTTAAGCTTGGGGACTTCTCTCTTGGCCACCTTGATCTTTCTACTTCTAGTACCTTTAAACTAAATCAATAGATGGCTCTAACATAATTGTTAGAAATTCTTTAGAATAACTAAGAGGGGGGTGAATTAGTTATTCAAGGTCCAAATTTCCTATTAAAACCTTTTTCACTAAGTATAGTGAGTCCTTTAAACCAATTATAAATTCCAGGCTAAACATTCATCTCAACAAGTTATTGAAAAATCAACATGCAAGAATAACACATGAAGAATCAACACATAACACATTGATTTACATGGAAACCCAATTTGAAAAAAACCACCAGTAACATGCTACTCAATTCTCACTCTTCTGAAGTGATGCCCTATGAAAGGCCTACCCTCTGAAAGGCTACAACACACTATTAAATGTGACTTGGTTAAAGGATTTCAACCACCCTATTAGAAGTGGGCCTGGTTAAAGGACTTTAGACCATTCACTTGGAATGCCACCCTGTTAAAGGATTTACAAATGGTTGTTAAACCAGCCCAATTCCTTAGGATTTTTCCCTAACTAATACAATTGTTAGAGAGTAACAAGGGCTTTTGACCTAATACAACTCACAAGTTAACTTGCAGATTTCAAGTCTCAATTCAGCTCACAAATTTGGCTTGGTTTTCAGTCTCTATAGCTTTGACAACTTGTCCTCCTTTCAAGCTTTGTCTCCTCGAGTCTCCATGCTCAATGTACCAATGCAATCACCTCTATGGTCACTTATCAAAGTAGAGTCTTTGTACTTTGTTCCTTCCTCTTGATGCCTTCTTCTTGACACCCTTTAACCTCTTCAACCCAATAACTCTTTCTTCTTGACATGTGACTCCTTAAATAGAATTCTGTAATACTTTTCCCGCTCATAGGTAGGATTCAATGAATCTACCCCTTATCTTGTTTCTTCTAGAAACATCATGAACAATCCTCCTGAATTCACCCAAAAATGTTTTATCTAAAATTTTGTGCCACCAACTCATCATCATTATCTTCCATCTGGTTCACAAAATTCAAGGTAAAAAAATTTGTTAGCTCAGATCTGGCGAATCTTTGACTTTTCAAATAATGCAATAGCTTGGCACTATTGAATTTATGATGCTTGACACACATTGTGTTACTTGGCACCAACTATGTTTTACTGATGCTTGACACTTACTGTGGTTTCACTGAGCATCAACTAAGGTTTTTTGATGCTCAACACCTATTACTTGCTTGACACTTGAACTTGCTCGGATCCTTCTGTTTCACTTAGCACACACTAGATTTTTCATTTGCTCGGCTCCTACTGAAAATCTACTTAGCATGAACTAGCTTGCTTGACACCCACTTATGAATTTAGTCAAGGTTTGCAAATAGCTTTATTACAACTTATCCTTCTAAAGTTTCTAAGTGTGGCCAACATTTGTATCTTTAAATATATTGCCAATACATCATTTTATCAATGTCTTAACTAATCCTTGTACTTTATTAAAAACCCATAACTCAACCTTTCCCTTAGGTGCTTTTGTTATATCTTATTGATCAAATCCTCTTCATCAATAAAGTAAGTGATAGTACTTGGATCTTATAAGAAATTGTCATTCCAACAAATAGTAGGTTTGAAATCAATGACAAAAAAATGATTGGAAATATTATTTATATCAACAATCTCCCTCTTTGCAATAGTCTCCCTTTTTCAGTAATGATCTTTTCAATCAAATTTCCAACATAAAGAACAAATGATAATAGTAATCTATATTTGAAGAATGGTAAGAATTGAAGTACTACTATCTGAAATATTTTTTGATGACATTATATTTGGAGGAAGAGAAGCATTATGCAAATCATTTGCTGATGAAATGAAGAAGGAATTTGAAATGTCTATGTTTAGTGAAATCAAATTCTTTATTGAATTACAAGTCAAATAAAGTTTGGTATTTTCATTACACAATCCAAATACATCAAGGAGATACTAAAGACTTTTGGTATAGAAGATTCAAGACTAGTGAGCACACCTATTTCAATAGGACATTAGCTATCTAAGAATGATGAATCTACTAATGTGAACCAGACCTTATATAGATCCATGATTGGAAAATTGCAATATGTTGTTTATAGTAGAGCTGATATGGCATTAGAAGTTGGGATAGTTGCTAGATTTTCAACAAATCCTAAGGAAATTCATTAGACACAAGTGAAAAGGATAATGAGATATCTAAAAGGTACAGAAGACTATGGATTGTAGTACAAGAGAATTAATAGATTTGAATTCAAGGTATTCACTGACTCAAATTAGATAGGAAATATTGATGGCAGAAAAGCACTTGTGCAGGTCCATTCTTTCTAGGAAAGAGATTGGTGTCCTAAACAAGGAAGAATTTTTTTTAAATTTCCCAATCAACAACTGAAGCTAAGTATGCGGTAGTTATAATGAATTGTTCAAACATTATGTAGATAAAGTAATTACTGAAAGGTATGAAAGAAGAAATTACAGATCCAATAGTTATCTACTGTGATAACACATGTGCTATTAACATTTCAAAAAATCTAGTGATGCACACTAAGACAAAGAACATTTCTATCAAGTATCACTACTTGAGGAAACTAGTTCAAGACAAAGAAGTGAATCTAGAATATGTGCACACCAAAGAAAAAATTATTGACATATTCACAAAAACCTTACCTAAAGATGCTCATGAATATATTAGAGGTAAATTAGGGGTGATTCCCATAAAAAATCTACTTAAGGAGATAAGGTGCATTGCATCAAATATGCTAATCAAAATGCCTTACACATTGATGCAACATAGGTCTACTTTGGGAAATGCCTAAGGTAGATAGTCCAGTCTAGCATAATAAATTAGTCATAGATAGATGACAAAAATCAGCTAGACATCCAAAATCTACATAATTCAGATGTATGAAGAGATTGAAGCTAAGAAAGCTAAGTGTCTTTGACATTTTTGTCAAAGAGGGACAAATATACTAAAGAGAGAGAATATACAGAGAAATAGTTTAAGAGGGAGAGAAACACCCAAGAGGGAGAATATACAAAAGGAGAGATAGAAAAATAAGAGAGTTATATCAAAGAGGGAGAATATGAATAGAGAGGGAGAAAATATTTTTGGATTGTATGGTAACAAAGTGAGATACATTTGATACATTAAGATATTGCTAATATTGAGATGTAGAGATGCTGCCATCAATGCCAAAGATGAAGATTTTTGGAAACTTACAATTGTTGTTTTGTCATTGATGTCAAATCTATTTGATAAAACATATTGCTACCTAATCTAAATGTCATATCTATTTAATTGATGAATAAGATTTGAGTAATTGATCATAACAATAAAACCTAAAGGAAAGGTTGAGTTATGAAAAGGAAACCACAATGGACATTTGATTAGTTAGACTTTGATGAGACAAAGTGATTGTTTATATCAAGAAAGTTAAGATAAGCTGGGCAATAGAGTAAATGGTTAAGGAATTCTGAGTGATGCCAGTGGCCAAGCCATAGTAAGTGCCAAGAAAATTTAGTGTTGATCGAGCATCAATGTTGACTAAGCAAGATAGTTGATATCAAGCCAAAAGATTTATAGTGACTAAGTGTTAAGTGATGACAAAGTGTCAGAACTTAGTGATTATAGAGTAATAGTGTTGAGAATAAATTTGAGCAAATCATGATTCCCAACTGACTTAGTTGATTTCTTGGGAGATGTAAAACATTTTGAATATAAGATTGATGAATTGAATCATTAAATTCAAGAAAAGGATTAGCTAAAGTCCTAATAGAAATATTCTAGAGGAAGATCAAGAAGATGGACAAATACAATATTGAATTGTGTTGAACCTAATCATAAACCCTAAGATCTATGATCATTGTGGAAAATGGTGAAGCAATAATTTTCTATTTAAGGAGGTATATAACCAAATTAAGAGGTTCCAATATTTAAATGCGTAAGAGGTGAGTAAATAGTAAGGTTGATCAGAGATGCACAAGTGCAAGAGTGAATGTCAAACTAAAGGAGATTGCTTATGCAAATCTTGATGATATTGATAAGTGAATTTGAGAAAAATGGCTTAAGTGTTGTTGAAGGGGGAAGAATGATTGCTTGAAGATTTTCCAAGTGAATCAAGAACAAAGATGACAATGGAGAGCTTATCAGTTAATCACACATGAACCAAACAATGATCTGAACTTGCAAAGTGAGTTGTAATCATACATATCAAAACCCTAATATTTTCTTTCTAATCATTGTAAACAATTTGTATTGAAATCCTTTTAACAAAGGTTGACCTAATAGTCATTTTAAGGACTTAATAGTCTATGTAAATCCTTTAACAAGGTGACATTCTAAATGGAATGATCAAAGTCCTCTGACAAGGCCACTCCTAATAGGGTGATTAAATTCTCTAACTAGGTCACTTTTAATAGTGTGTATTGTAACCTTTAATAGGGTTGGCTCCTAATAGAGCTCACTTAAAAAGAGTGAAAAAGTGGTGATATGCTATTGGTGGTTTTACCAAATTGGGTTTATATGCAAAATCCTATTGTTAAATCTTACATGTTGAATGCTTTATATGGTTTACATTTTATACTCAACAAAGTATGTTATGTTTGGGACAATTATTTTTAGTTTATCAATATAGTAGAGACCAAGCAAGAACAAGATAAGTAGAATAATAAGATTTTTATGTTTAATTTCTCAAATGGTACTTATGGATCATGAGTAACTAATTCAGCCCCCCTCTTAGTTATTCTAAACATTTCTAACATGTGAGCACAATATAGATTGAGAAACAAAAATGCCAAGTATCAGAAAACAATAAAGGTTGAGCAATGCAAAGTTTACGTGAAAGTCAGCAATGAATTTTTTTTTTACGTAAATCATTTTCAAGTTGACATGGAAGGAACATTTGATATATGTAGAGGTTGTTAGAGAGAGTTTTACATGTTAATGACATGGATCATAGATCCATATGTTGTGTAATCAATGATTCAGATGGAGAAGCTAATTATGGAAGCATCTAAAAAATCTTTATCAAACTCTTTAAATAGAGAAGATCTTTCATAGATTGTGTGGCATGGAGATGAAAGAAGAGTGTGCATGCAAACATGAAGTAATACATGAATAGTGAAGCAAATGATTGAGACTAGACCAGAAGTCAGTGAAAGTGTTACGTTATCTCTTAATAGACTAAGTGACCTAATCAGAGTAGTAAAGGGGAAGACAAGTATTATCATATTAGAGGAAGAGGATCAATTAGAAATAAGAAGACTCAAAATCAACTTATAGAGAATACCGAGAGTCAAGTATTGAATCAATTCTAACCAACTTGAATCAAGACAAATCTCTTAACAAAGTGGTCTTAACAAATCTTTATAATTCTCCTAATAGAGTCCTTACTTCATTGCAAGTGTTAAATCCTCTAAAAAGGTGAGACCTAGAAGTCTCTTAAGCTTTTATCAGGGTAGATCCCTCATAGGGTAGATCATATATTATGATCAAACATTTTTAACCACAACAAGTTAACTTTATTACTATAGTAGTGAAGATTTATGGATGTCATCCCCACCCTAGTTTTACCTTCAACTTGGAAGGTTTTTGGTTAACAAATATTGTGTTATGTGTTTATTTTCATGCATGTGTCAATAGATCAAATTTACATGTTACAACAAGTTTATTATTACAATTTTTACATGTGCAAGTTAACTGGTGGATGTGTGAATGAATTATTGAAAAGTAAAAGTGTTTAAGATTTTGATTCATCCCACCCCTCAATATCTTGCTATTTGTTTATACCTCCATCAATCAACATTGACAACCCAAATAATTTCACTCTTATGAAGTGAGCTCTCTTAAGAGCCAATATTATTACAAGTTACATGCAGATTCTTAGTGTGACCCTAATAGAGGATTTTAATCGAAGATCATCTAGACCTTATCCCTCTTTGAAATTTCTAAAGAGTGACCTGCTCTAAAAGGACTTATAAACATCACTAATGGATGCCACCATATAAGATTTCAAAGACTTGTTAGGTCTACTTAGTTAAGAGAATTTATTTTCTACAATGGTAAGAAAGTAACAATCAAGTGATCTGTTAGGTTTAGCTCTACCTTTCTTGTTTAGATCTCTGCTTCATTTTGTATCTTTATTTTGATCTATTTTTGGTTGATTCCCACACTCAAACTTTTACTTAACTCTTCCTCTACTTGATATTTCCACTTCTACTCTACTCGGTTCACCTTCTATCTTCTCAATTTAAATAATAAACAATAACACACAATGAAAAACAATCATGTTCATCCCCTTGAATAGAAAACTTTGTTGTTCCAAAATCTTCTAGATTTTGCCACTTAATCAAGATTGTAGATCTTATATACAATGGATATAGTAACTTGACAAATAGTTCCACCTTGATCTTTGTCCTCATCTTCATCTATTAAATCTCCTTCATTAGATCTTGCTTCATTTTTCCATCTGTACATCTGATAACTAACTTTGACTTTATCCTTTAAGCTTCTTGATCATTTTTTATTTTCATCAAATGTCGGCCTTAGATTAAATCTTTTCTTAATTTTTCCTTCATTTTCAAGCTTGATGAATAGTACAATGGTACTCAAGCAATAAATCACTCGGTTAGCACTGAAATAACTCAATTAACCCTAAACTTTAACTCTTCTTTGTCAGGTGCTTGATGGCAACTGTAATAGCTTGGTTAATACTATATTCCTTCATTCACTAATCAAATTTTCTTGTATATACGTGATCTCCATTACCTAATAGAAATATTACATGGTTGTAAAATAATCAAATCACCATTATACTACCACAATCCAACTCATTCAAGTACCCATTAAAATCAACACATTTGTATAGTTTTTTGTACTTTAAAGTACATTTCTATTTTTTGCCTTTCACCTTCACTTTTTATTATGATTTTTAAATAGTTTATGTGTAATCACACAGGGGCTCCATAATACTTGTGTAAACCATGGAGCTTCCTTTAACTATGCCATAATATTTTAGGCTCTATTATATTACAATGTATATAGTTGAGTATCTATTAGCTCTTAAAAGTAAACATCTATACTCAATCTAGTACCAAGAATATTATTGAGATTTCAAACTTTTGGTGGTACAAATTTTCTAGCGAATGGAATGGTTATGCTATAAGTAACTTGACTTTAGACATTAGCAAGATGTAATAGTGACAAGGTTTGAATACTTACTAAAATCAATTTCCTGGTAGGGCATCCCAAAGTTTATTGACCATCTAATGTCATCACACTTGATTGGATGTCCATATCAAGAACAAAAATGAAGAAGGGTATATAGTGTATCTATATTATTATGCTAGTTAGAGATACTTGCAACAACTATGCTACCAACATTGCCTTGCAAGATGGTCAAGTGTTCTATTTAAATTTATGTTCCACCAAGTTCCAAGATGGGGATTGTAGGGGACAAGTGGATGTATTTTGGGAATGGGTAGGGTATAAAAAAAGAAATTTCCATATAAAAATTAGGGAAAATTAAAAAATATAGGAAATTTTAAATATTCATATGATAACATTGATAAGGAAATCATCATATAATCTATATATCTTTACACAATATTTGAGTTGCATTGAGAGATTGAATGAGAGTCTAAAAAATTAATAAATGTCAAAATGTTATTGCTTTCATAATTCATTGTCAATCTACACATTATATATTATATAAAATTTAAAAATACAACAAACATACCAAAGGCTACAAGTCATAACCACAAAAAGTAAAAAACATATAAAGTATGTTTTGGCCCTAATTGACATCTATCACCACTATATTAAAACTAAAATCCAACTATGAGTAATTGGCACATTGAAGGGATACATCATTCAATAGCTCCTCAACCAATACTTTTGTTGCCTCTTCCTCATTAATTTAGTTGTATCTTTGGGCTCAACATTGCATTATAAAGTTGGAACCTATTAATATTTTGAAGTTTAGTAGTCCTTTTTTATAAGGCATTGTACACAATTGCTAAATTCTTCATTTGCATAGAGATAAGCCTTTTCCTCTTGATAGAGTGGTTGAAGTTTTATGTGAGCCAATCAGTCTTTGCAATTGGGGAATTAAAAAAATGTGAAAGGAGATGATGGTAAACCATCCTCAACTCCAAATTATTCTTTTCATTTCATTATTGCCATCCAATATGTTTAGTTTGAGATAATGTAGCTTTATCTTTGCCCCTAGTTTGCTAAATATTGGACTAACCATTATGAGGGTAGCATAATCAACCTCCTCACTTGAAATTATTTTGTAAAAAGAACCTTCATTAACCCTAATTTCACCTCTTCATCATCACAAGTTGGAAATATAGGAACCTTCAATACATACAATTTGGATTTAGAGCAAAGGTTGTCATATGAAGTTTCATGCTTTTATTGTAATTATGAAAAAAAGTGTTTTTCAATGCTAACTAAATTTTTGAAAATGTTAATTAGGAATGGTATGGGTGCAAGTATAGAGTTTGGGAATGTGAATGGAAAAAAAATTCTCTTGGGTATGGGTTTAGGATCACCCGTACACAAACACATATATGAAAATTTATATATACACATTCAAAAAATGTTCAAAGTTACAAATACAAACAAAATAATGATACTTATAAATCCATAATTGCCAATAAAATAACTCATATACTATTTTCAAAATAAAATGAAAATTCAAATTCAATTTTTCATATTTTCTTAATTGAAAGCATCATACAGTTTTAGGTACTTCATTTTTTGCTTCTAAAAATTTAGTGGCTTAATCCAAAGATTCACTTGATATATTCATGCAAAGGTTTAATGATAACTTATAAGTAATCCATATTTTATTTCATATTAATGCATATGTTTTGGTACATTTGTGTGTAAACTACCCTTGGGTACTTTTTGGGTGTCCAAGTTTTGTTTGGGGTCCTTCATAGAAAGATCCACAAAGAAAGCACTCACAAAGAACTAGTGTGAACACTATACCAGTACAAGATGTAGGCCTTAATAGAAGAACTTAGTAACTATTAAAAAAAAAAATTTATAAAAATAAATACAATTGAGGAAAGTGTATTTGCAATCTTTAACTATTCATTTTGATCGTCTAATTTTCCATATCAGGTGGATATTTAATTAAATTTGCACTTTCACACCTACAAGAATAAAAACATATTTAAAGGTTAGAACAAAAAATCTATCCTTTTGGCGATCTCCACTCAGGAATTTGCGGTTCATTGATAAGATTTTTTTCTTTCCAAAATATGTTAGGAAGGAGGAATATTTGCAAGAAAAATTATTGAATTACTATTGTTAGGTCACTTGTTGAACCATTGAAGGTAATTTGGAACTACAAGTTAAAGGCTTAAATAAGCATTAATAACCACAATAAGGAGCACCACTTGAGAGAATTTTTGGCATCAATAAAGGGGTATTACTTTTCTGCCATCAACTGATATAGTAACCTAGCATATTTACATCTAAGAGATACCATCAACAATAAGCATGTTAGCAATTTTGAGGTACATTCAATCTGTCTACACATTACAACAAATCTTATTACCCTATAAGAAGTTTTACATAAATGTTATCTAGAGACAATACATATATGATTGAGTCAATTGATATCAATTTAGTAACACTTCAAATATATTACTTCTTATAGAGACAAAATAATTGTAACTTGTTGGGGAAAAAAATAAGGGACTAAGAGACTGAATGCGAGAAATAAGTGTTCTAATCAATTAATGACAACCATAATCATATCCCCAAAATGTACTAGGGTGGATGAATTTTTCATTTGATTAATTTGTATTAGAAAATGGCATCATTGGCACCATAGGTCATGGCTAATATTATTGGAGAGCTAAGTTATTAGGTTCTTGTGTATTGGGTCCAAACCCATCCCCAATTGGATCAAGCATGGAAGTAGGGTTGGAACACCTTGGGAGTAGCCAGGGAACTTCCTTACAACCTTGAATGCCTTATAGATCTGACATACCCATTCTTCCCTATAAGGCCTAGCCTATTCTTCCCTACTAATATCATTTTTTATCCAGTACATGAATGCTCTTAATTGAATGTTACTCACATTCATTAAGGGATTCCATTCTCTATCATTAGGGACTACTAAATTATGCAAATATAATTTACATAAAATATCTTAACCACTGCAAGAGAGTGTTGGAAAGCATGATAAAATTCATGTGGGATCTGAAAAGATGGACTCAGGCCTTGAACTATCCTTGTCATCTTGAAATTTAACAATTTTTCTATAAGGAATGAAGTGTATACTCGTGTTGGTGGTAAGCATTGAAGTAATTCAGGTATCATATTAGTAATTTGAGTAACCTTTTCTTTCATCACTATGATCTCATCTTCCTTATCTCTCAATTATTGTTGTTGATTATCAATAATTTTCTATAGTTTCTTTTTCTCTTCCCTCCACATAGCCTACTCAATTAAAAAATATTGGTATAGGATAAATGTTGTTGTAAAGGTGTAGAAAATTTGTTGATTCTCATTTTTTGGTTGTTGTGGATTCTCTACCTCTAACTTCTGAGCTACCTAAACTAAAGTTTCTAATCCTTCATTCACAATATGTTTAGCAATTTTTTCAATAGTTTCCATATTTAAATCAAGGTACTCATCATCAAGGTTTTCATTAGTGGTTGTAGGAGGTTCTTCTTGAATATCTCCAAAAATAAATAATATTCCCTCATCCATTACCCCTTGCTCATCATCTAAAGATTCATTTACAACCCATGGAACCTATCTTGTCCTTCGAAACAAAAATTTATGTGGTGTGAATCATCATCACTATTGTCATGCTAAATGAAGATGACATCAACACCTCCCTATATATTGTCTAATTCATCTTGAAATTTTTCAAATTTTCCCTTGGCATGCATGTCACTTATTCTTATCTAAGTTTGGATTAGGAGCTTCTTTTTCAGTTTCTAAAACAACATCATGAGTAAGAGTATCAACATGAACACCACCCAAATCATGGTTTTTGGCAATTCTCCCATTTCTCTAATAGGTGTATCAAACAAAGTTTTATAAACTTTCTTCCTTTTTTGACTTAAGGTTCTCCTTCAAAAGGTGTTGTAGGAGTTTCTTTTTGAATCAATTTTCTTTTTAGAAGAATGTGAGGAATGAATTTTGATGTATCTACATCCTTTGATTTTTCTAGTTATTCAATATTTTCCTCTATTGGCTCTTTAATTATTTCTTTTTCATTTTTTCTAGTAAAAGACCTAGTTTTAATGCTAGGATGAGGAGTAATAAAGGATTCAAAGGAAAAAATCTTTCCTTTCCTTTACCAGAATTAGGAGCAAGTGGGATTTTATCAATCTTTTCCTTTTTAGTAGTGTTGAGCTGTCATTTTGCACGATGCTTCACAGCAGGAATCCTTTTGTACTCCTCTCTTGAAAAGCTAATTCAAGGATCAAATCCAAGATTCTAGGTGATCTTGTGACCTACTAGATTCCACTCAGTTGAAGATAATTGTGAATGTACATGAAGAGGCCTTTGATGGTTCTAAACAATTCGGATAAGATTTTGACTTTTCTTGTTGACACAAAAAAAGAATTTTTTAAATTTTTTTTCTATTTTTATGATGAATTAAATCTAACAATGCAACTATGTGAGTTCTTAATTTAACCAAGGGGTTAGTAAAGAAAATAACAAAGATAGGGTGACAATAAATTCAAGCAAATAACATGAAAAGTAAAATCCTAATAGATGTAAGCCACGAAAACAACATGTTTGCAACTTAATTTTTCAAAAAGGTCAATAGGTAACCAATGAAAATAGGAGTAGTGCTTTCTTAATTCCATTGATCCAATTGTGGATGAGAATTCAGTAATTGTAATATTTTTCACTTTTCATCAAATTGTAAGGTCATGGAAAGTGTGCTTATGTGAGACAAAAAGTTATGTAGGAACAATATGATGATTCATTCTCAAACTAAGTATGTTAGTGGAATTTGTAGACCCATAGCAAACACTAGAATTAAAAGATTGCACAACCAAAACAATGCAAGTATTGGCTCAATTACATTCCATGAACATACATTCACAAAATATAACACACTTGGGCAAGAATCACTACACTCCAAATGCGAGCACCAACAACATATATTATTACATCCAAATAATGGCGACCTTGAATACATATTTCATTCCTGAATTTATAAGAAATCTTCTTCTCAATTTATGTCGAGAGTGAGAGATATCTTTATGCAATCATATGCTTATAAACTAATAAAAATAATCTATTTATGTACAAACTGACTTTCTAACTGGTGCTTAGAATGACTCCATCAATATATTGGATGCATGAGCCTTTACATGTCTTAAAACAAAGAAAGCATGAGAAAATAAGAAAGAGAAAGCCATTAGTTGATGTAGGAGTTTCTAGAAGTGCCAAAAATAGGAGTTCCATCTTCACTGAGCATTTGTAGGAGTTAAACTATTGTCAAAATGCATTTCCAATGCATGGAAAGCTCTAAATTTAGAACTAGCAGTTAACTGTCGGCGCAACTCTGAATTCTCGAAACTTCTTGCAAACCTCTAAATAAGTGCACCTAGCACACTTGTGCACCTAGTGCACCTGCACACCTAGCATACCTATACACCTCGAAAGTAGATCCAAAAAATGCAAAATTTCACTAAGTGTCAAAATTGAAATTTTGGCTTCTGGGTTTTGTTCCCCTTTATACTAGAGCTATGTCCAGGTATCTGCCCTTGAATTTCTTGATAATCTTAGTGACTTGAGCCAAATCTAGAAAATCTAAGGCTTCATATTTTTCTTTCAGTTTCTGCTTGTAGTTGCCCACCTCGACCCAAGTCCAGGAAAATCTCCAAGTTTTACATCCAACTCTAATAGCGCTTCTTCTGTTCTAAATGCTTGTCTGATATCATCATCATTAGCAGCTTCCTCAAAACTTTTCTAGAATTTCTCAACTACTACCTCTACCTTTATTAATTTACCCCTTGTATCATCCTCAAAAATTTCTAAACACGCATCGCTATAATGTTTCTCTACATCAAAAATGTGGTCTTGGGTTTGATCCTTGAGCTTGTGAATCTCTGCATGTAATGTTTCCACTACTTTATTGCCATCCACAATTTTCTCTATCAAATAATTGGTTTTATCTAACTCCTTAGCTATATACACCTCCATCAATATTCAATACCGTTGTCCTTTGATTGATTGTAATGCTTGCAAGTCTTTGCCCTAGATATGTATTTCATCCATCAAACCAAAATCTTGATTCAAAATGGTGACTAGCCTATCTACATTATCTTGCATAATGTGTAAAAGCTTTAGGTTTCCTTGTATAATTAGTACACCCTTTTCCTCAAAAATCTCTCTTCACTACTAACAAGCTCTCAAAAATGGGTCTAATTGGTCTATACCTCTATCTCTTCTTTCCAATGTTGCGTTCAAAGTCTCTTCAAGATTTTCTGGATCTAAGGGACTAAAAACTTTGCTTAGATATCCTTTTAGGATCTCATTTTTTCTCCAAGTGTTATTAATTCTACCCCATCCTATTTTAAGCTCCTAAATAGTTCTTTAATTCATGTTGTAACCATTGGTTTAGCAATATCCAAGGTAGGTTTCCCAAGCATGACCTTCTTGATCTGATAATCCCTTGGAGTCAATTCTTGAACATTAGTTTGTAGAGGAGGGATAGCCATAGGAGGAAATAAGTCCTATTTTTTATCACTCATGATGAAGGCTAATGTTCATGCATCCTTTAGTGGTGACTCAAGTTTCCTTAGAACTTAAATCAATTCCATCCTATCCTCCTCTTCTATAGTGAATTGTTATCTCTTGTTTCTTATCACTTCCTTTCTCAACCATCTTGGAATATGCTCTACTAGGGATTTTCCTTTTGAGGAAAAAGGAGTTTTCTTAGCTATACTCTTCCCCTTATCACTCCTCTCTAGAGTCTTATCCTTTTGTGAGAGATTCATACCGAGAGTCTCTGTGTCCATGGAATCTATAGTTCTCCCCTCTGTGTCTTGGGAAGCTTACTGAGGATACCCACTTATTTTTGCTTCTTCTAACACTTCATTGGTGTATACTTGTTATGGCTCTTCCTCTTGTTCTGCTTGGATTTGTCCTTCTTTAGTGTTTGGAGGAAGAGGGGTGGTTGACCCCTTATCTATACAAAATGTGGCTTGCATTGGGGATGATGGAGTTACCTTGGGTCCTTGTGACTCAGGTGGTAACTAAATCTAATCCTCCTATTGAGGTTGATTGGTTGGAGTACCCATCGTTATAAAATCAAAATCTCCCACCAATTCAGTACCCACTAGTATAAGATCAAAATATAACATCTTAAAAATATTAGTCCCCTCAACATCCTACTCGTCTATCCATTGTTGTATTTCATCCTTAGAGGTTATAGGTTATAGATTGAATAGCTTGCTCAAGAATAGATGGTGGTGTGATTATGGAGCTTCTTCTCCATTCCACTTTTGTGGCTCTGATTACAAGTTGAGTCCTTTGATTCAAAGGAAGGTTATCATCTTCATCCTTAACATCCTCATCTTCCTCTCCTTCTTCTGGGATAAATTTTGGGACTGATGGGAAGGGAATAACTCTCTTGATAACCTTATGTCTCCTCTTGATCAGAGTTTTAATCTTCCTTCTCTTAGGAGCAGAAGGGGAGGCTTGTACCTCATGTATAGGTAGAGACACCTCTTGTACTTTAGTTTGAGCTTCTCCTTGGCCTTGTTCGGTTGGCAAAACTTTAGGATTGTCTTGGTCTTGAGTGGCTTCCACATTCTTGGACCCTTGTATATTTTCTTCTCCTGACTGTGGAGGTGCTTGAGTGGCTTCCTCTTTTGGCTTGGCTTGTTGAGTAGAAGTCCTCTTCCTCTTTCCTTTACCTTACCCTTTCCCTTTCTGAGCCCTATAATATCCACCTTGTCTATTATGTTGGTGCACTATCTCTGGCCTCACTGGGGACTAAGTTGTGAATATAGGTATTGAGACCTTAGCTCCTCAACCTCTTGTTGAGTAGGCTTGAGCATGAACTACTATCTCTTGAGGAATTTGATCAAGTTTGAAAGGTCCCTTGATCCAATCCTTTTTCAATTTGATGACATTCCTTTCCTTGTGATTAACATCTGAGTTTTCTTCCTTATTGACCTTAGCATTCATGATAGGTCAGTCACCAATCTTGTCCTTATTGAACAGTGCATCAAGGACATTTTCATTATCTTGTTGCACAATTTTCAAAGGAACCTTTATCTTCAAAGCTCTCTCTTCCAAATAAAGATTCATCCTATAATAATCCCTTATACAGATATTCTAGTCATCTATTGTGTTCATCTAGTGATCTTTAACTGCATCTTCATGCTAAAATGTCTTATTGGCCAGATATTGCACCCTTCCAATATTATCAAAATAGGGCCACAGAGAATTATAATCATCCAAAAGAAATTGATCCCACTTAGACTCAAAAGATGGAATACCTTTTCTCCAATCCACATTGAATGGTCCTCTAGCGATAGGCCATATCCAAGTTACTTTGTGTTGCTTTTGTACTCTATTGGATGTAAACAAGAGTTATTGAGCAATCTCCAAAAATATTAGTCTATCACTTGGGTATCTAGGGAGTTTCTTAGGATTGATCATCATACCCGCTACATTTAAATATGTGAATGTTCAGTACTAGATGTAATAGGCTCCAACTTCTAATATCTTTGTAGTTTCCTCTTCTGACATCCTCTTTGCATAATCCCCTTCAATGAACTAGATTATTATGAATATAAAAACATCATTTACAATCTTGTATTCCTTTCTATGCTCTTGAAGCTTCTTCTTAACTAGCTAAGGATATACTATATATGGTCGTGCATTTGCATCCTACATGCTACCCTTTATGTAGAGTCTTGGATAATTTTTCGCTCTTGCAACTAACAAGTATACAAAATATGATTTCATATAGAACTTTCAATTATTCTTAACTATGACCAGCTACTCACCCAAGTTCTCACTAAGAATGGAAGACCAATCAAGTGGCATCTCTATTGTTTTGATCATCTCAATAAAATGTACCATCCAAATGTTCAAGTGTCCAGAAGCGGGAAAACCCATGACTCTTCTCAAGACTATGATTGAATATCTAATGCTCTCTTTCATATATCCCCTCGTCATGTCCATTTTACCTACTTTCCATCCCAAAGGAGTCTTTTTGATAAGATACAAAGACTAGATGATCTCTGAAGCTTCATCTTCATGTTCCCTATACCATCTCTCGGCTTGGTGATAAGTCAATCTAATGAATTGATCCACCCTCAAAAGATGGAACATCTTCTCTATGTTATTAGGTTAGAGATCCAAGATGATCTCTCTAGTTATGCTCTTGAAGACCCTTTCCTCAAGAACATAGTTTTCTACGAGTGTCATAATAAGCTTTGAGGATTATGCTGATACTGGGTGTGATGTTGCACTGACAAATCTTGATTGGATCAATGTGGATACCATTGGGGATCTCTCTATTGGTTTGTTACACAATGCCAAGAATGCACCCAAATCTATGTGACCTAGTTCGGTGTCCTAGATCTTTGAATAATCATCCTAGAAGTGTGACTTGGTCAGAACACCTTGGAATCATCTTTTTTACAAGGGAGGATGATGAAGAACCTATTAAATCTACACAAAAATAATGCATATTAGTCCAAGGTCAAAGAAAAATCAATAAACTTAAACCCTATCACAGACATGAAAAAAAGCTAAAACCCTCATTTGCCCCAAAATATCTTTAAAAACTAGTTTTATTACCCTTATTTGCAAAAAAAAGGGCACACCAGTGCACTTAACAGGTGTGCCTGGTGTACCTTTCTACTTAGCAAAATTTCAATATTTGTGGGTAGCAGTGCACCTCATGGGGTGCGTTGATGTGCACCCTTTATTTGACTTAGCACAAGGGAACTTCCATTTAATGGTGCCCAACAATGCATCTAATTAGTTGCATTATTACACACCTTAAATGAGGTGATGTGTTTATTTTTAGATTTTTTCCTATGTTTTTAAAGCTTTTTAAGGTTTCATGTATGACAAAAGGTTCACACCTGTGCACCCAAGTAGGTGCACAGTTGCACACCCCTTTTGTGATATTTTTATAGTTGTTTTATCGTCTTTAGTGTGTACATAGGGGATTTTTATAGAGCGGGGAGGTAGATTAGTGCACCTGCTTAGGTGTGGTGGTGTGATGCAAAGTTCTAGAGAAGATAAAGAAACAAGTGAGGAGGTAGTGGGTGCACCTGGGTTTTATAGACCTAGGTCCCAAATGCATCCTTGGTGCTATGCAGGTACATATCTATGCATATGTGCATCACCTAGGGTGATGCCTTCTTCATTATGCTTTGGTGCACTAGTGCACTTGATTAGGTGCACTAGTGTGCCATTTCCTTCCAAAAAAATGACTTTTTCCTTCTGATGATGAAATCTGGACTCTAGGTTTTTGAATCAAGACCTAGATCTAACTAGAAACACTAAATGAAACACTAAAAAAGATTTGGATGCCATATTAGGGTGCCAAAAAGCCAAAAAATAAAGTAGGGGGTCCCTATTTCTAAGAAAAATGGGGCATGCATTGTTGAAAACCACAACCAATAGGCCTGAGGTTTTTAGAGGAACTAGAAGTGAAGGTTTAAACCTCTCTACAATATTTTTAGTACCATTTTCCATAACAACTCTTCTTCCTTCACCTTTATCTTTAGGTCCTACTAACCTAGGCACATATTCATCCATTAACAAGAAATCCTCCCAAGGCACAATTAAATTTTGTTGTAAAGCCTTTTCAACTAACAATTTAATTAAGAAATAATTTTCCACATAATTAGGCTTACCCTCTTGTACAACAACACCTCTCTTCTTCAACAAGTTGAACAAAAAAAGCGGAAAGTTGACTAGTTTATTATCACAGTAAATACAACTAAGAAGTTTGAAGTGATTTCCATGCAACCACTAGTGTCATCCTTCACAAGTTATATATTGCATGATATATAAAGTACACTAGCCATAGGGTTTTGGTAATGATATTCTCATTGTGCCTTGTTTCTTGTCAACTTCCAATTGCCCATTTGTATGTAAAGCAAATTGAGTCCTAGTGGATCTTGGGTCTAAAACCTCTTTAAATGTTTCACCTTCTTGTGGTATGCTAGATACTTCTACAATTATACATTCACTACATTCAACCCTGAGTCCTTTTACTATAGCTACACCATTTTGATTTTACAAATTCATTTTAGGAAATGTGGTGTAGACAACATTTTGTATTTGAGAACTAATTTTGAAGGTATTTTTATTGTTGATGGAATTATTTTTGGTGGAAATAATGAAATGAGGAACACATTTTCTAAAGAAATGAAGAGTGAACTTGAAATTTCAATGATAGGAGAAATAAAATTATTTCTTGGTTTTCAAATAACTCATAATAAGGATAAGAATTTATATAACAAGCTAACTATCTTAAGGACTTTTTGGTAAAGTTTGGAATGGAAAATTATTAATTGTAGGGTACTAATATTGTGAAAAGTTGTAATTTGACTTCTATTGATGATTCACTTGATACATTTCAAACAAGGTAAATATCCATGATAAGTACTTGAGTACAATATTTAACATACACAAAGTCAGACATAGCTAATGTTGTTGGAATTGTTGCAAGATTCCAAGTAGAACCCAATGAAACACACTTAGCAGTTGTAAAAATATTTTATCAGATATTTGAAGGGAACTTTGAAATATGGATTATGGTATGAAAGATCTAAGTATTTTACATTGTATGGTTACTGTTATCTAAATTTGACTCTTGCTTCAATTCAGGTATATAATCAGTCATGTCAAATTATAAGATGCATTTCCACATCATGTGCCTTTAAACTCAAATGCAATAACTTTTAAGTTTAAAAAAAATCATAATCATTACATTTGATGAAGAAAATAACATAACATATAAATAACATTCTACAACTCTTTTATGAAAATACAATTTTTATTTATCAAAGTATTGTACATGTGCTTCGCACAAGCTATAAACTAGCTATATAGTATTCAATGAATTTTGATTTATGTAAGAAATGCATATACACGTTTAATAAGAATTAAAGAAAAAATGTGAAAAGGGCCTAGCCATTACCTGAATGACTGGCTTTCATTGAATTGATCCCAATTTCTTGCACCCTTGGTGTTTTTCTTTTGTATTTCCTCACTTCTTTGTACTATAAAAATGTGACAAAAGAGATTAGATATGATGGATGTAAGAAATTATGGATCTTAATTCACACATCTTCAACACATACATACAAAACTCAAAATAAAAATGTAGTGATTTATCTTTAAATAGTTTACTTTATTTGCAATAATAAGTGTCTAAAATTAGCAAGTGGATATAAGTGTCACTCCTATGAGGGTTTGAACCTAGCTTGCTAACAAGATATGGGATTTTAAGATTGAGCAACAAAATAATTGTCATTTTATCAAAGAATCATGATAGTACAACATGTTGCAGGAGAAATGAAAGTAATATTTCTTTAGGAATAGAAACTAATGATTATATGATGCAATAATAATGACATGATGGAGTGAAGGGGATAACCAATCAACATCATAATAGACCATATTAAATTTCAATAAAGTACATTAGAGTATCATAATAAGGAGACAAACATGGTTTTCATATCAACAAAAAGGTTTTCTTAATTTGGATAACATAATGTAAGGTGCCATAGGAAGTAAAGTGAAGTAGTAGGAAGAGCGGTGTAATTATATTTATACATGTCTAAAAGAAAAAATATGAGGATTAAAAAATATCATTTCAAAATTATTGTCAATAGAGTAGTAATTCCTTAGTTATGAACAATATTTCAACAAGAGACACAACCATCTTTTCAATGCCATCAACATGATTGATGAGTAAAATCATAGATAACTAGCACTAAACATTTATAACAACATTAATTCAAAATGACAAATTCAATCTAATGCTCACAATAAATACACAACATGGTTATATCATACCCAGAGCAAGTACTTCTTTCAAAAAGCACAACTAGATGATGGTATTGTTATTTCAAGAAGTCAAATGGCATGCAACAATGATATGTTCCACTAGAGTAGTAGGATGAGATACAATATAGATGTGCCTAGAAAATATAGAGCTTAAATTTTTGATATTTTGTGGATCCATAGAGTTGTATGGTGAATTAAAAGAGAAACTCATAAGAATCTATACATTATTAATGTGCAATTTCACTAGTATTTGATTTTGATTGTTACAACCACATTGTAGGCATGGTATAGACTTGTACATATGCATGAATGTAGGATGATATACTCAAATAAAAGGTATCTCGGTACACTTGTATTTAAATCAAGTTAAAGTTATTTTCATGAGGAAATGGAAGATTTATGATCATTTTAGTGACAATTCCATGTCCATAATGTTTTCTAGAAACTTGTAGCCAAAGAAATGACAGGACTAGATATGGACTAGTCTAACATTATAAATTAGTGAGTAAGATATTGATATTATGAAAAAAAATTATTCTTTCTAGAAAAAACCTATTTTGACATTTAAGGGTTCATATAATTCATGTTTTGAAAACTTTCATGTTATTTTTTGTATGAGATTCTACCACTACTATCACTGAAAGATTGCAAATAGTCTATGATTGCAACAATAGTCAATATATAATGATAGTTATCAAAAAGTGATTTAAATAACACATTAATTATATCCTCAAGTAGATATGATACTTTTAATACCCCAAAATTGGCTCATTGCCATGATACAAATTCTGGTCTATTTCTGATCAATTCTAAGTCCTATTCTAATAGGCAATTCTCATTCTGCTATTCACTACTTGACTTAATTGTCAGATGCAGAAGACCCTAATCTGCATTCATCATATTTCTTATTTAATTCCTATAGTACATACTCATATTAGTCGCATTAAACCTACTTGATTTAATTATAATTTAATTTAAAGTATTTATACTTTATTAAATTAAATTATCTCCTAAGGCTAATGTACTATGGAATTAAATTTATTTAATTTAATAAATATGCCTATCTTGATTAATTAAATGTAATTATTTAATTAAATAGAGTACTTCTAATTAATTAAACAAAGTTATTTAATTAAATGAGAAGCCATTCCTAATTAATTAAGTGAATTTATTTAATTAAATAAGAAAAATGTCTCTAATTAATTAAAGGATTATTTAATTAAATAGAAAAGGTAATTATGAGAGCATATCTCATTTTATTAAATTAAATATCTCACCAAAATCTCTCTTCAATTCAAAAAGGGAAATTTCCAGTTCACTATTGATCAAAAAGGAATTAAATCAGTTAACTCCTTATTCTACTCAAATTAAATCAGTTAACTCCTTATTCTACTCAAATTGAATCACTTAACTCCCTTTAATTTGGGAATCTTCCTTTATGATTGAACTTCACCTTTAATCCTGACCGTTGATTGAAATCGATCTCAACCGTTGATGGATTCCAAGAAAATCTATTTAAGAGACCCTCATTTCTTCATTTTGGGAGAGGATGAATTAGAATTTGCATTGAATTGCTGTTGAAATTCATACTCACATTTTCTCACATTTGCTCACATTCTTGCATATATCTTGCATTCTTAGTTTAAATTCATTTAGCTTAATATGCATAGTTTAATCTAGTTTTGTTTCAATTGTTCCTAGATTAGAATGCATTTCTCATTCTAGATTAATCTACACAATCATATAGATTAGCTGCATTTCTTTAAATCCTTCGTTCTTAGAGGGTTTGGTTGCCTGCACCTTGATTCTGAGGATATTAACAGGAAAAATCCCTTTAGATAGAAGGCAACAGGTCACTTTGCATGGAAAATCTTGGATGAACAATCCAATGTTCATTCTGGGTTGAATCTGCATACAAAGACCGTGTTGAAATGTGTGTGTTTACATTAGGCCACATATTCACGCATACAATACTATGATAAGGAATGATAATCCTAGATTATACAATGCAATAATCAATAGTGACTTCATGGATTAGTTACAATATTCAAATATGTTGTTATAGGTCATTCCAAAGAATTTTAGCCCATAAAATGATCCTTTGGAAATGTTGTTAGATGATGTAATTAAATGAGTTAACATGGAGATACAATAATGGATATAAAACAATAGAGTCTATATTTTAATTAGAGGAATCAACCCTTCATACTTCCAAAAAAATCTACTTTATAAGTAAAAAGACAATGGTATTCTATTATTTGCATAAAAGACAACAAACTAAAAGTAAAATCCCTCAAGTAACATAAAGAAAGTTTTGAATGAGCCTAGCAGAAGGAAATAATCAATGGTTTTAGCCTTGCATGAATGGTGCAAAGAGATTTCATCATCTTCCAAGTATTTTTACACAAATAGGTTTGAGAAATACCAAAAAAGTGCTAGATAACCAAAGGAATACTCACTATGACCTTTAAAGGAAAAGGAATTGGTCCAAAATGATTAAAGAAGCATCATAAAAATCTCTAAGTTATGGTTTAAGTCTAGGAAGGGCCTCAAAATCCCCATGAAATGCCTTTAGTAGAGCTTCAATGATAGCCAAACAAGGGTTTCAAAATCCTCGACATTCTCCTCTTGAATTTACAAATGTGAAAATGAAATGCCAAGTATTTTTAGGGCTCATTTTTTTTGTATGACTTTAACAAGGTAAATTTTCTCCAAGGCTGCTACCATTTAAATGGCACTGATTTTATCATTTTCCTTTTCTTATTTTTCTTTATAATATATAATATTTCTTAATATGTATTACTATTTTGTTAAGTACAAATAATAAATTATTATTTTTGTTTCCTTCAAAAGAGTACATTATAATTTAATGATTATTAATTGACAAATATTATAAATCAATTAATAATTATTAAACTCTATTAAAGGAAACATAACAATGATAATTTCTAAAGGAAATAAAATGTAGTCCTAATTTGGAAGACTTCTTATAAGATGTTGAATGAGTTTCCATACAAGATGAGGGTATGTAGGGATGTTGGAGAAGGCTTGGGGTCATATTTGACTTTCCCTTATAGTTTGGAAGACATTTATGATCAATTGGAGCACTTTTAAGGGTAGTTTTGGTGACTCACATGGTTATTTATGACTTTGAGAGACTTTTCCAAGATTTTGACTTTATTTTTTTAAGGATGGAGAGACCTATCTTTGAGGCTATTTTCATGCATTTGACCCAATTGGGTGTAGTGAAGATTGCACTTATTGAGTTTTGCAACTCATTTTGATGGGGT
Source organism: Cupressus sempervirens (assembly GCA_028749045.1). NCBI lineage: Eukaryota > Viridiplantae > Streptophyta > Pinopsida > Cupressales > Cupressaceae > Cupressus > Cupressus sempervirens. Next base: position 148,954,869 of record CM053791.1, read on the forward strand.
TCTAATGATGCAATTTTGGCTCTTAGTGACTTTTATCTATCCTTTGGCATATTTTACATTATTTTGTAGCTCATTTAATGATATATATATATAAAGAAAACCTTGGATACCATCTTTGGAGAGCATTCATCACCTTGTTTACTTACAAAATAGTGTATATGTGTGATTTGATTAGTTTGTAGTGAAAAGTTTTACTTTCCTTCAATTCTGTCTCACTTTTCATGCCTTCTATGTGATAAGTGTAATGTGCAAGTCAAAGATTGTGTCAAAAAATTCTCTAGTCTCTTTATTGTGAAATTCCTCTTCCTTTATTGAGAAAATAAGTGTTTACACCTTTTTGTGAAATGTGCATGCATGGTAGAAGCAACTAGTGTGAATTTAGTATTTTTAGTTTGGTGTTCAAGTGTCATAGATTCTTTGAATATCATAAGTCTAAAATTTAAGGTGCATCACCATAGGTTAGCTTTCTTTTCTACCATCCTTCTTTCTATTTTCCTTAGAACGTTTGTAACTATAAATGAAGTATCTTATAGGAGATGACCTATAATCTAGAGGTTCTTCCCACTGTTAGGTGCCCCACTACCTAGGGAATTTCTCATGTTAGTCGATAATGCTAAAATATATTCAATTTAACAGCTAACAATTACACTAATACAGATTTGGCAAGTAATCTTGATGATAGGAATAGTAGCAATGGAGGCTCCTTCTTCCTTGGTGGGGGATTAATTTCTTGGTTGAGAAAAAAGTAAGATTGTATATCTCAGTTTATTGATCACTAATACTAAACAATAATTAATGACCAAATAATCTACTAGAAATTGTAGGTAGATGACTAATTTTGTTAAGGTAAACATTAGTAGTTTATTGCAACTCATTAATAATCTCTCTCCAAATTTATGACTAAATTATTTTAATCATTGATTATTGTTAACTGGTTGTGTATTAGGTAATTTATTTGAGCATTCATTTGGTAATTTATTTTGTGGTTTATTTGATCATTTATTTGGTAGTTGATTTGGTAGTTTGTTTAGTGGTTTATTTGGTCATTTATTTAATCATTAATTTATTCATATTAGGGCATGATGGAATTGAGCCATCATCCTCCTACCTACAAAACATGTGCTCTTTCATTGAGCTAGTGCTCTTTAAAGAATAATACAAAAAAGAATTCAAAGTTTCCTTCCCAACATTAGGTCTTCCATGATCATGGTCGTTGTAACATGATATACTCTTCTCAAGGAACACAATTTTAAGATATTGTGTAAAACAACAATCCAAAATTTTATTTTAAGTAATCAACAACTTTAAATTCTCATGTTCAAGCATTTTAAACTTAGATTGCAAGTGAACTACACTTTTCTAAATTCTTTTAGCAATAGATTCTTATACAATATAAGTTGGAGCACTCAAAGATATTTGGCCAGACACAACTCTTTTTACTTGTGCTCACTTCTCAAAAAAATATGCAAATGATTTTGAAATTCATGTCAAGAAAATAGATGCATGTTCTACTACCTACTAATTCAAGTAATCAAAGAAATTCCTATAAAATAACAAATTAAAATATCACATTTTTACCTAATACTTGTAGAGAAGAAGTCTAAATAAGATGAATCTATCATAAGACTATGAACACGAAGGCAAGTATAAAGATGTTCATGAGATACTTTTACAATTTTGTTAACCTTAAGCTTAGTTAATAAGAGAAATTGTATTTTGATGAGTTTTGGTGTTACATGCTTATCTACATTAAAAAATGTAGTTACCACACTCAATTTTGATTATCTTAAAGTAATTTAAATGAATAAAAAAAGACAAAGAAATTAAAGTGTCAAATAATTCTAAGATACAATAATTAAATTTTTTTGAAGTACTTGATAATATTGTATATTGCCTCCATAGGATGTGTTGGGCATTCATTTTGCACGAGGTCAACGGCAAGAATCCATAGTGTAATTCCTCTCTTGAAAAGCAAATCTTTTAAGGATCCACTCCAAGGTTCAGTGTTTGTCTTGCGATGTACCAAAATCTGCTCAGTAGAAGATAAATGTGAGTGTTCACAAGGAGGCCTTTGCTGGTTCCAAAAACTCTTTTACCTTGGAATCAAGTAAAATCTATTTGTTGTCTCAAAATATCACACCAAAAGAATAATATTTTTGTATTTTCTATTTTTCAATGAATGCAACTCTAACAATGCAGCTACTAGGTAAGTGCACCAAGTTGTGGTACCAAAAGGGGGGTATAAGTGGACACCTTTTTCTTGAAATCAGCAAATTCTGAACTTCAACAAGAATTTGAAGATAGTTACGCTCAATATTTTAAGATATGACAAAAAAAAAAAGTCGTAGTCCTTTGAATCTAGTTTCTAAACTACTAATTTTTTTTCAAAATGGTTTAGTTTTAGGTCCTCAAAAAAGGGGGCCACAGAAAGTGGTATTGTTTATTCCAAAAAAACATAACATAGTACAAAGTCTGGCCCCCCTAAAATTTTAACTTTTTTTTGAAATTCTTTAATCGCTCTGGTCAAAAGTTACCTAACACTATGTAGTTTATCCCAAATTTTTCGGGTAATTTTATAATGTGTATTTTTTTTTTAATGAATTTTTTAATTAGACCCATCCCAAAAATGTGAAATATCTATGTGCTCCCCCTAGAAATGATTGAAAACTAATCTAAAATCAAAACTTCTTTTTTTCAAAGTATGTAGAATGGAGTCTAGTTTCTAAAAAACTAAGTTGTTACAAAATTCGATGAATGAGCTAAAATCTACAGCCCAATTAGTACATGGTGGTTTTTGACAAAAAATGAACATACATTCAAAAGAAATTATAGATGAAAGACTTAAAATAGTTCAAATTAAAAATAAATTATATGGTTAGATAGCTAACACAGAGACTTATAATGTTATGTAACCTGATCTTATCGATACCCAACCACGAGGAATCTTGAAGGGGAGCACACAAGAAAAATCAATCATTTTTTGTATGTTTGTTGGAAAACATGTCTCAGACCTGTTTATAAACTCCAAACATTTGGGTTGGATCTCCAAGGCAAAACCAAGCCTTAGGCTTGGTTTTAATGCGAAGCTTTGAATAGCGCATGTGCCCTATAGCGCATGTGCCCTATAGCACACACGTGCTATTAAAATGCTATTGAATTCGAGGTAGTGTGCACGCGCTATAGCACGCACGCACTATTGAGACCTAAATTGCAAACCAAAACCAAGAGAGAGCTAAGGGGGGTGGGGCGAGGGAATGGCTATTTGTGTGTGTGAGACAGATAGAGAGAAAGTATGGGATGGGAGAGGGGAGAGAGGAAGTGAGAAAGAGTAGGGGTGGAAGAGAGAGTATAGGATGGGAGATAGAGGAAATGTGAGAGAGTAGGGGTGGCAAAGAGAGTACAAGATGCAAGAGAGAGGAAGTGTGAGAGAGAGAGTAGAGGTGGAAAAGAGAGAGTACAGGATAGGGGAGAGAGATTGAAAGTAGGGGATGGGAGAGAGAGGAAGTGTGAGAGAGAGTACAAGTTGGGAGAGAGAGATTGAGAGTAGGGGATGGGGGAGAGAGAGAGTAGGTGGTGGGAGATGGAGTGGGAGAGGAAGAGTGAGAGAGAGGAGGATGGGAGTGCATGTGTGTGAAAGAGAGAGAGTAGGGAATGGGAGAGGGGGAAGATAGAGTAGCTTGAGAGAGAGTAGGGGATGGAAGAGAGAGTAGGTGATGGGAGAGGGAGTGGGAGAGGGAGAGGGAGAGAGAGAGGGGGGATGGAAATGTGTGTAAGAGAGAAAGAGAGAGTGTGTGAAAATGTGAGAGAGGGTAGGGGGTAGCAGAGAGAGAGTAGAGAGGGAGAGAGTGAGAGTGAGAGAGAGAGAGAGAGAGAGAGAGAGAGAGAGAGAGAGTGAGAGTAGGCAGTGGGAGAGGGAGAGCGAGTGAGAGAAAAAGTAGAGGATGGGAGAGGAGAGAGGGGGGATGGGTGTGTGTGAAAGAGAGAGAGTAGGGAATGAGAGAGGGGAGAGAGATAGAGAGAGTAGGGGATGGGATAGAAAGAGAGTAGGCAATGGCAGAGGGAGTGGGAGAGGGAGAGAGAGGGTGGATGGAAGAGAAAGAGATTAGGCAATGGCAGAGGGAGTGGGAGAGAGAGAGAGGGGGGGGATGGAAGTGTGTGTAAGAGAGAAAGTAGGGGATGGGAGAGAGTGTGAGAGTGTGAGAGAGAGTAGGGTGGCAAAGAGAGAGAGTGAGAGTAGGGGATGGGAGAGAGAGGGAGAGAATGAGAGAGAGAGAGATAGTAGGTGATGGGAGAGGGAGTGGGAGGGAGAGAGAGAGAGGGGGAATGGAAGTGTGTAAGAGAGATAGAGTTGGGGATGGGAGAGAGTAGGCAATGGGAGAGGGAGTGAGAGAGAGAGAGAGGGGGGGGAATAGGAATGTGTATAAGAGAGATAGAGTAGGGGATGGGAGAGAGTGTGAGAGTTTGAGAGAGAGTAGGGGGTGGTAGAGAGAGCTTGTACAGGATGGGTGTGTGTGTGTGTGTGTGTGTCTGTGTGAGAGAGAGAGAGAGAGAGTAGGAGATGGGAGAGAGTGTGAGAGAGAGTAGAGGATGGAAGAGAGAGAGTGAGAGTAGGGGATGGGAGAGAGAAAGTAAAGAGGGAAAGAGAGTACTTGAGAGAGAGAGAGAGAGAGTTAGTAGGTGGTGCAAGAGGGAGTGGGAGAGGGAGAGAGAGGGGGGATGGGAGTGTGTGTGACAAATCTAGAGAGTAGGGGATGGGAGAGGAGAGAGAGAGGGGGGGATGGGAGTGTGTGTCTATGAAAGAGAGAGAGTAGGGGATGGGAGAGGGGAGAGAGAGTAGGGGATGGGGGAGAGAAAGTAGGCAGTGGGAGAGGGAGTGGGAGAGGGAGAGAGAGAGGGGGAATGGGAATGTGTGTAAGAGAGACAGAGTAGGGGATGGGAGAGAGTGTGAGAGTGTGAGAGAGAGTAGGTGGTGGCGGAGAGAGCTCATATAGGATGGGAGAGAGAGAGTGATATTAGGGGATGGGAGTGTGAGAGAGAGTAGGGGATGGGATAGAGAGAGAGTGAGAGTAAGGGATGGGATGGGAGAGAGAGAGAGAGAGAGTAGAGAGGGAGAGATAGAACTTGAGAGAGAGATCTAGTAGGCAGTAGGAGAGGGAGAGGGAGAGAGATCGGGGGATGGGAGTGTGCGTGACAGATGTAGAGAGTAGGGGATGGGAGAGAAGAGAGTGGGGGGATAAGAGTGTGTGTGTCTATGAAAGAGAGAGAGTAGGGGATGGGAGAGAGTGTAAGAGTGTGAGAGAGAGTAGGGGGTGGCAGAGAGAGAGTATGGGATGGGAGAGATAGAGTGAAAGGATGGGAGAGATAGAGTGAAAGGATGGGAGAGAGTGAGTGAGACAGTAGGGGGCAGTAGAGAGAGAGAGAGTAAGGGATGGGAGAGACAGAGTGAAAGGATGGGAGAGAGTGTGAGAGAGAGTAGGGGATGGGAGAGAGTGTGAGAGAGAGTTGGGAATGGGAGAGAGAGAGAGAGTAAGAGTAGGGGATGGGAGAGAGAGAGTAGAGAGGGAGAGAGAGATAGTAGGTGACCTGGGAGAGGGAGTGGGAGAGGAGGAAAGAGAGGGATGGGAGTGCGTGTGACAAATCTAGAGAGTAGGGGATGGGAGAGAAGAGAGAGGGGGGATGGGAGTGTGAGTGTGTGTGTGTGTGTGTGTGTGTGTGTGTGTGTGTGTGTGTGTGTGTGTGTGTGTCTATGAAAGAGAGAGAGTAGGGGATAGGAGAGAGTGTGAGAGTGTGAGAAAGAGTAGGGGGTGGCAAAGAGAGAGTACGAGATGGGAGAGATAGAGTGAAAGGATGGGAAAGAGTGTGAGAGAGAGTAGGAGGTGGCAGAGAGAGAGAGTACGAGATGAGAGAGATAGAGTGAAAGGATGAGAGAGAGTGTGAGAGAGAGTAGGGGATGGGAGAGAGTGTGAGAGAGAGTTGGGGATTGGAGAGAGAGAGTAAGAGTAGGGGATGGGAGAGAGAGAGAGAGTAGAGAGGGAGAGAGAGAACTTGAGAGAGAGAGAGAGAGAGAGATAGTAGGTGGTGGGAGAGGGAGTGGGAGAGGAGGAGAGAGAGGGATGGGAGTGCATGTGAGCAATCTAGAGAGTAAGGGATGGGAGAGGGGAGAGAGAGAGGGGGATGGGAGTGTGTATCTGCAAAAGAGAGATTTTAGGGGATGGGAGAGGGGAGAGAGAGAGAGTAGTGGATGGGAGAGAGGGGCAGATGGGAGTGTGTGTAAGAGAGAGTAGGGGATGGGAGAGAGTGTGAGAGAGAGTAGGAGGTGGCAAAGAGAGAGAATGGGATGGGGGAAGAGAGAGAGAGAGTGAGAGTAGGGGATGGGACAGAGTGTGAGAGAGAGAGTAGGGGATGGGAGAGTGTGAGAGAGTAGGGAGAGGGAGATAGAGAGAGGGGGATAGGAGTGCATGTGAAAAATCTAGAGAGTAGGGGATGGGAGAGAAGAGAGAGGGGGGATGGGAGTGTGTGTGTGTGTGTGTGTCTATGTGTCTATGAAAGAGAGAGAGTAGGGGATGGGAGAGAGTTTGAGAGTGTGAGAGAGAGTAGGGGGTGGCAAAGAGAGAGTACGAGATGGGAGAGACAGAGTGAAAGGATGGGAAAGAGTGTAAGAGAGAGTAGGAGGTGGCAGAGAGAGAGAGAGAGTACGAGATGAGAGAGACAGAGTGAAAGGATGAGAGAGAGTTGGGGATGGGAGAGAGTGTGAGAGAGAGTTGGGGATTGGAGAGAGAGAGAGAGAGTAAGAGTAGGGGATGGGAGAGAGAGAGTAGAGAGGGAGAGAGAGAGATAGTAGGTGGTGGGAGAGGGGAGAGGAGAGAGAGAGAGAGAGAGAGAGAGAGAGAGCAGCCCAAGAGAGAGAGTAGCGGATGGGAGAGAGGGGTGGATGGGAGTGTGTATAAGAGAGAGTAGGGGATGGGAGAGAGTGTGAGAGAGAGTAGGAGGTGGCAGAGAGAGAGAATGGGATGGGAGAGAGAGAGAGTGAGAGTAGAGGATGGGAGAGAGTGTGAGAGAGAGTAGGGGATGGGAGAGAGAGAGTAGAGAGTAGGGGATGGGAGAGGAGAGAGAGAGGGGGATGGGAGTGTGTATCTGTAAAAGAGAGAGTTTAGGGGATGGGAGAGAGAGAGTAGTAGATGTGAGAGTGTGAGAGAGAGTAGGGAGATGGGGGAGAGAGAGAGAGTAAGAAGTGGGAGAGGGAGGATGGGAGTGTGTGTGAGAGATCTAAAGAGTAGGGGATGGGAGAGGAGAGAGGGTGAGAGAGATAGAGAGAGTAGGCAGTGGGAGAGGGAGAGCGAGAGAGAGTAAAAGATGGGAGAGGGGAGAGAGAGAGTGTGTAGGGGATGGGAGAGGGGAGAGAGAGTAGGAAGAGAGAGAGAGTAGGGAGAGAGAGAGAGTAGGGAGGGTGGAGAGTGATGTGTTCTCACATAGTGCGTATGCGCTATAGTGCATACGTGCTATATGTGAAATCACCTAAAAATGGTCAAAAAGAAACTTTGGGGCCCGTTTCATTCATTCTCTACTTTTGTTCTGTTCTGCACTCTGTTATCCTGACAGAAATTGCAGGTTTCAACACAGCAAACACTCTTTCAAGGTGGCAAACACTATTTCAAGCTAACAAACACTATTTCAAGGTGGCAAACACTTTTGAAAGTTAGCAAACACCAAATTCAATCATTGGATACATGATTTGAAGACTTTTTGAATATTCCTTATATAGAAAAGGTTAGTGCAATCTATTTTAAATATTGTTTGTTGATATATAGATACAAATTTGATTATAATTTGACATGTTGTTTAATATATAGTGAATTCATTAAAACTTGTATGTTTCAATGAAATGTTATTTCAAAATGGTTAGAAATTTGACAAGTCATTTTATATATATATATATATTGTGTATTCATTCAAATAATTATAATTTTTATATGTATTTGAATAATTTGTAATTTACACATTTTAAGTAATTCAAATGTTTGAATAATTTGACATGTAGAAATCATCATCATGCCAAGGAAGAAATCAAAAAATCAAAAAAATGAAGATAGGGAGAGAGATTTGGCAATTAAAAGAGATAAAATGAAATTACTACGTGAGCAAAGAAAATTGTAAAGCAATAATGAAAAATTGACTTTCGAAGAGGATCAAGAACCACCAGTACCAAGAAACAAAGAGGAAGAATTGGAAAGACAAAGAGAATGAATGAGACTGTTACGCTCAAGAAGACAATTGAATTGTGAAGCTACACCATCTTCTAATTTTGGAGTCATATCATCCACTACACCATCTTCCAATGTTGAAGTCATATCATCCTCTCATGTTGAAGAGACACCGATTTGTAGATCTGACGATATACACACTCCATCATGTCATGTTGAAGGCACAACATCAATACATCAAGTAGGTGATATTCCATCTTTTGCATCTTATTGCCAAGGCACATCATCTTCAGTTCAAGGTACGCAATACACTCAACCTTATGTTGATGTTCAAAATGTTGATAGAATTGAAGAGATTATAACACCTTCTAGAATTCATTTTAGAAGACCAAAATATTTGATTGATATTGATAGTAACATTTTGAAATCAATGCCTGACAAGATTAGCAAGCGTACTTGTCAAAGAAAAGTTAATCGTATGTGGAGATTATTTTTTGATGAATTAAATATTACGAGTCAATGCCAATTATTTGTTGAAATGATGAGAAATTTAAAATTTAGGCCTATCATGAAGATTCTTGGGCTAAGAACGATGGATGATTCAAATGAAAAAAACATTGTAAAGAATCTAATGAATGCTTATGACAAAGTGGGTTCTAAATCACACACCAAAGATAGTAATATCGCAAGATGAGTACTTACATCGACAATAGTAAGTAGCCAAATGAAGAAAGCTTGACTCATGAGAAAGACAAGAAAAACATTAAAAATTGGTAGAGGTACTCTAAGGAGAGTCATGCTAAGGCGTGAGAGATTGGAAGATCCAACAAAAAATGAGTTATGGACATTTAGCGGTAGACTACCATGAAAGGATAAAGAAATTAGTGAAGCCTTGAAATCATTGATCGAAGATTTTTGGAAAAATAACACACATGTTTCCTCTAATCAAAGAGATGTTGTAAGAAGGAGGATTGGTAGCCAAAATCACGAGCCACATGCGAAACATTTTTTGGACACAACTCAGACACAATTTTTTGCAAAATTTATTGGTATGTATCCTCAAATTTGAATAAGTCAAAGATTTTTTGAGATGGGTAAACCTTTTTATGTGAAGATAAATCACACACGCACAACTTGTTGTTGTAGGATACATATTGAATTTTCTAACCATTTTGATGTTTTTAGGCATATATGCGTAATTTTGCATTCTCAGTTTGTTTTGCAGGATTGTGACATAAATGAGCCACCAAGATCTTCAAGGGAATTCATATCCAACATTTTATGTGAAATAAGGGATAGCCAAAAATTTTACAAGACATCATGCTTGGATGGTACGTGCTTATTTTGTGCTTCTTTGCAACTTTTATCAACCTGTCAACATATGGATAGTACACATGCAATTGGAAATGAAATAGTAGATTACGAAAAATTTAAGACAGTGACATATGCTCTAAAAGATGGAAAACATGGTAAAAGATGTGATTTAGTCATTGAAAAGATTCCAGTGTATGAGTTCATGAAGATTTTTGTGAAAACATTATTTACGAGTATGCAAGGCATACCCATAGAGCTCGATGGCTGGATTTGCAATTCAAGTTGTGCAAGGATACGTTTCCACTAGATACCATTGTTTTGATTGTAGATTTCATAGAGAACTACACACTACAACCACAAAGTGAGGTGCAAGAAAATTATTATACTTCTCAACAGGTTTCCATATTTGTTCACATAACATTCATGCATTCACCTACAAGTACAGAGGATGACAGAAAGATTTTGAGGGAGTACCATTTTTACATCAGCGATGATCGATCACATTCTACAGAGTTCGTACATGGTTTTTTTCAACTATTTTATGGAGATTTGGCTAACAGGGGCATCACATATCATCAGCACATTATTTGGTCAGACAATTGTGCATCTCAATTCAAGAATGCACGGATGTTCTATTGGTTGAGCAGGATGCACAAGTTGTGTAGAATTCAATACATGTGAAATTTCACAGAGGTTGGTCATGGAAAGAGAGAGCACGATGGTGCAGGCGCATGCATCAAAAGAGCCTTAGCTCATGAAGAACTAAAGTACAAAGATGGAGCAATATTGACAGATGCAAAATCCATCGTCCAGTGGTGTAATGCTACAATGGGGAGGAGGAGGTGTGTCCACTCCACTATCAACATACTGTCGTAGATGAGGAGGTGTGTCCAACATCATGAGCTGCATGTCATACAATACATGTTATATCTAACATGAAACATGGAATAAATATAATCAAATGAATTAAATTAATATGAAACAATTGTACCTGTGTGAAGCTCGTATAATGTCTCTGCTTTGTGTTTGTGGTAAAGGTTGAGGGTCTTGTGGAGAACTGATGCACATGCATATTTTTTTTGGTCAATCCTTAATATGATTACGTAATAAATATATGTATTAATTAAAATGATTAAATTGATACATACCTCAGGACTCTTCGAAGGGACAAAAAATGGGCTTGGAGGATCGTTGCTAGGCTCAGGAACACTTTGACCCTAAATTTTAAACAATGTCGATAAATCCTAATTAATTAATCATTCACTATACGTATGAAATGTGATCAAATTAGTAATTTACCTGTGTGTCAATGCCAAATGTCTCGTTCAGGAACTGATCGGTGACAAGCCCATCATCTGCACCATCTCTGACATGAGTGTCAAATGTTCATAGGGATCCGCATGAAGTGCACATGTGACCATGACGTATAGAAGGCTCCCCCTCAACTAATGGGCTCATGGAATGGATGAGGGTCTATGTCAAAGCATTAATGGTCCCTAGAGTGCTGGCCTCTACATTTTCCTTCACAACTAAAGGAATAATCACATGCTCGCGCTGTGGATGGACCATGGCTGCCCTAACTACATTAGGGTCATGACGTGCTCCTGGCCTCTCAAATGATGACCCCCCACCTCTACCCTGGGAGTCTAACATATCAAAATAATTGGGGATCTCCCCAAGGGCAAACTCACAATATAATTTCTTCAAAAAATACATGGGGACCTCGTGATTGTTGCAAGGAGGGGCATCAAAAACCATCCACCATCTATCCCAAAAATTATTTCTAATAGCATCATGTATGCACCAATGGATGGGGAATCATTTAGTACCCTCTCTAACAGTATTTTGCTCACCGAGTTTTCTAAATAATGCACATATACTACCTTTTGGTATTTCCTTTTTTCTAACATCTTCATATGACAATTTATTTGCATAAAATATTTTTTGTTCATCCCTCTTAGCCCGCCAAATATCTGACTGACCACTAACTAAGGCTATCTGAGTGTTAATAGATTCAAGGGATGATGCCAATTGAGCCCTCATTGGATTGGTTTGTTCGAATTCTTTCAACCGAGCAATGATTCCTTCTAATTCAGTTTTGCCTCTCTCTATTTCATTTCTTATATTTTCTTGTGTGCCTGGTGGAGGTCTTGCAATTGGTTCAGGTTGTGGAATTTGTTCTTCTTCTTGAGGAGGGTTTTGGTTTTGGGGTTCTTGAGGGTTTTGATGTTCTTGTGGATTTTCTGGTTGATTATGAACATTTCCTGATAAAAAATCAATTGAAATTCAAATAAATAAACAAATCTAAATGAAATTTGTAAAAACCCTACAAAAGAATATAAAAAACTTACAAAACAATATGAAAAATATATCAAACAATGCAAAGTTAGGTTTATATCACTTACGGCGTCGTCGTGGGTGCACTTGTGGTCTTGGATTTCATCGATGAGGAGGCATTTTGGCAAATGGTGGTGCAAATGTTGAGTCTTCAACTCGCGTACGCGCTGCTCACTGTAGGAGTAGAAGAAAATGCTGATGAAAATGATGGGCTGCGATTTTGCAGCCCATCGTATATACTTTTTATTTTTTAAATAGTGTGTGCACGCTATAGCGCGTACGCACTTTTTAAAATAGGAAAAAAAAAATTCCTTGTCACCTTTTTGGCACCACAACTCGATGCATATGCCCTACTATGAGGTCCTATTCTAAGAGGGGGATTAGAAAAGAAAATAATGAAACTGAAAGCAAATAACATGAAATCAAATAACTTGAAATTGAAATTCCTAAACGGACATAAGCTACAGAACCCAACATGTTGCAAGTTAAATCTTCAAAGAAATCGGTAGGAAACCAATGAAAATAGGAGCAGTGCTTCCTAGAATCCATTGATGCAATCATTGGTGAGAATATTTAACAAATCAAATGATGTTTCACTCTTCATCAAATCACAAGGCCACAAAAAGTGTGCTCATGCGAGACAAAAAGCTATGTAGACACAATCGGGTGATTTCTTCTCTAGCTCGTTATGTCAATGGAATTCATATATCTGTAGCAAACACCAAAACTAAAAGATTGCACAACCAAAAACAATGCAATAAACCTTTGGCTCAATCACAATCTCATGAATAAAATCCACAAAACAATGACACATTCAAGAAAGAATAACTACACTCCAAATGCTAGCACCAAAAGCATAATTTTATTGCATAATAACGACGGCCCTTTTTATGTTTTACAATGGGGTATTTATAAGGAATCATCTCCTCAATTTGTGTTGAGAGTGAGAGATATCTTGATGCAATAAAATGCTTTTAAAACATTTAAACAAACTAAATATATACAAACTGACAATCTAACTGGTGCTTAGAGGGACTTCATCCATATTTTATTCATTAATTGGATGCATGAGCCCTTTACATGTCAAAAACAATGAAATCATGAGAGAGAAAGTAGGAGGAAGCCATTAGTTGAAATAGAAATGCATGGAGACACCAAAAATAGAAGTTAGCCCTTCACTAGGTGTGTGTTGGAGTTAACTTGTCATCAGAATGTGCTCCCAATGCATGGAAAGTGATATTTTTGGAACTAGCAATCAACTGTCGGTGCACCTCTGAATTGTAGAGCTACATGAAAATGCAGAGCTATGGACCTGCAGACCTGCGTACCTATGAACCTATGGAACTATGGACTTGCATACCTACGGAGCTATGTACTTGCAGAGCTCAATTCGCCAAAAAATCAAAGTTGTCAATTTTGAAAATAGTTTCTAAGTTTTGCTCAAATGAGGTTTTAGATCACTTTTTGTATACACTTCATGCCCCTTTCTGATGATTTACACCCTTTTTATAGCCAATTACTTTCATAAACTTGCACTCCCTCCACTTCTTCAATCGAAAATCTCAAGGCACCTGCGTTGAATCTTGTCCCTAATAGTTGCATATGATGAGGAAATTGATTTGCTTTATGTGCCCAACCTTTGTATCTTTGACCTTTGTCTTCTCTCCACTTTTCCAATCCTTCCTGATGAGAAACCAAGTGATCCAAATTATCCAAGATGATCAAATGTTTGCAACTTTTTCATATTTTTTATAAATTTTCTAGGCATTTTTAAATGACCTTTATGGAGGTCTTTTGCTCAAAATTTCAAGCTGAAACCTTTGTTGATCCCTAAAAATAGACAATCAAAGGTCAATTTTTTTAGGGACTGAAATTAGATCTTTAGTTCTTCTTTCCAATGGTGTAAACGATTCTGAATTTTGAGGCTCGAGTCAAAAGTTATGACCTCGACAAGTTGAGGATGTCATTTTTACCTAGAAAAGAAGCAAATGTTAGTCTGTAAAGTTAACAATGCATACACTAGTTACTCAAACAAAAATGGAAGTCAATCCTAAAATTTGGCTAAGTCTGAAATTTTGAAGCCCTTTAATTTGGCTAAGTCTGGATTCCTGAAGCCCTAAAATTTGGTTAAGTCTAGATTTTTGAAGCCCTGAAATTTCCTAGAATCTTTACCTTATCTCCAAGAGGTTTGAAACCTATCTCAAAAGATTCATCACATATATTAAAATATATCTTAAGTATAAAAGGTGAAAGAGTGGCTTGACAAAAATAGAGGTGAAAGAGCGACTTGATAAGTGCACACGGTGCCTTGGGAGAACGGGTGGGCTCTTTGTGGTACATGCATGCACACTTACAAATCGCAATAGAGCACGCGCGCAGCGGAGCACTCGTACTGTGGCAGAGCACGCGTGACAAAGCGCTCGCGTTGTAGTGAAGCACGCATGACAGAGCGCTCACACTATGGCATGCATGCACTAAGGTGCATGCGATGGCACGCTCATGCTAAGGCGTGCATGGCACTCGTGCTGCAGCGTGCTCATAATGGAGCATGCGGCACTTTTTCAAGAGCAATTTTTTTTTGTGTGTTTTTTCAATTTTTCAATTTTTTTGTGATTTTTGGACTCAACTTTCTAACTTATTTAATCGATTTTTCTTCTACAGACTCTCGAACTATGAGTCTGGGAGTCAAAAAAAGTAGGGGTCCCCATTCCTAGTAAGGAATGGGGTGTGTGTTGTGGAGACCACAATAGGATGCATAATATTGTAAAAGAATTCTCCTAGCTCCTACAAAAATATAATCCATTAATATCATAAAAAGTACAAGTTTAAATATCACATCATCAATTTGAAAGGAACAAATAAGTAACATAAGTGTCCCCTCAAAATTTAAATATTTTAAAGGATCACACCTATTAAATCCATTTAAGGCCATAATAGAATGTAAAATCTAACACATTTGCATTCATATGAAGAAGCAATAATATAGGTCATATAAATGCAACCATATGAAGAGTTATAATCTCAACATTTTATTCTATATTCACAAATTTATAAAGTGCATGGCAACTCCAAATACAAAACCAATTCTTTCAAACTCTAGTTATCTTCTAAAATCACAAGACTATTGTAATCTTTTTTTGCTTGCATCAATTTGAATTTGTAAAACTACCTTATATCTTCAATGATTACTCAAACAATTGTAATACAACTCTCCAATATAGGAGGGGCTCAAAAGTCGTCAACAAAATAAATAATTATAGACATTTACATTCATAGGAATTTCTTTGTAATTTGTGTTTTATAATTCCATTCTTTCCTATTTACTAACTTTTTTATCCACCAAGATGACATTTTTTAATAAACCTATTGGAACTATGATTGAAAGAATTTTTCAGCATGCATGTGCAATAAAGCTTGTAAAATGGAAGATAAACTATAGTTGGAGGGGAATGGTTTGTAATTGCAGCACTTCTTTTCCTATATACAAAATGAGCAAGTTTGTTGTTACCATTGTTAAAAGGAGGTATTGTTATGACACTACACTAGTTTGTAGCATTTCACAAATATTAATTTTTACACTCCATAATCAAATAAAAAATATTCATTTTTTAAAATAGCAATCCATAGTTATGATGCTAATCCTATCAAATTGTAGTACTATTTGTCACCTAAGTTATGCATGTTGGGTGATGGGACGCGCTCCCCTGCCCATAGGTGGTTAATTATGTGGTGTTCCATGTTCACTAATAGTCATGGCTTTTAGTGCAATGGAAAATGGGCCCTACAAGTGGTATCAAAGCCTGGTTTTGGCTTGGTCATGGGTTCAAATCTCCTCGGTGCCTTCCCGACTCGCGTAAGCACCTGGTATGTGCATCGAGGGGGAGATTGTTGGGTGATGCGACGCACTCCCTTGCCCACAGGTGGTTAATTATGTGGTGTTCTATGTTCACTAATAGTCACGGCTTTTGGTGCAATAGCAAATGGGCCCTACAATGCACTATTATATAACTAAGAGGTGGGGTGAATAAGCTATCATGATCTATTCTACAGGCCTTAAAACACTTTTGTACCAACTTAAACTTCTTAATATTTTAGATTAATCACTTAGTATAATCATCAAACATCATACTTAAAATTGATTTCATCTATGAATCAAACTGGCAACTTAATATATCTTATTATTCCAACTTAATATATCTTATTGTTCCTTAATATACTGAGTATCAAAGTTATCCCCCAATTTATACTGAGTTGTAACAATAAACATAAAACTTGAAATAAACATGCAACATCATAAACATTCACACAAGTTTTACACAAGTATTTAATGTGGAAACCTTGTAAAGGGAAAAAGGACCAACAACCCAAATATTTTCACACTTTTGAAATGAGATCATTTATGAACCAACCTTGTAATAGGTTATAGACACATCATTAATGTGACCTTGTTAGAGGATTTTCACCAAAGATCATCTTGACCTTATCATGCCTTGACATTTATAAGGAGTTGCCTATACTAAAGGTCTTATAAAACATTAATACTAAATGTTACCATATAGGATTTCACAAGACTGATAGGCCCACTCAATTAAGAGATTTTCTACTACAATGGTTAGAAATTAATAATGAAATTTATCTATTAGGTTTTAGCACTACTTTTCTTAATCAAATCTCTACTTCACTCATTCTCTTCCTTCTGATCCCTTTATGGATGATTCACACTCTTCACACATCAACTTTTCACTTTCCTTTCTTGGTCTTAAATAGTAAACTTCCAACTTTGACTCACACTTTGATCCATTTACTTTTCCACTCAATTACAATTGTTAGATCTTCATCAAGTTTAGATTCATGGAATCTAGATGCTTGATAAATATTTCTCCACCTCAAAGTTTGTACACTATTTAAGTTTAAAAATATAAAATCTTTGTCATTAGATTTTCATTGAGTTTCTTGAGCCACTGATCTCATAACTAGCTTCATCCTTATCTTTGAATCTTCTCAAACATTCTTTATTTTCATCATATGTTAGTCTTTTGTTAGATATTTTCTAAACTTTCTCTTGTTTCTCATGCTTAGTTAACATTATTGCATCTTTCTCGGTAAACACTTCAGCCAATTAATAGTAAAATTGATCACTTCCTCATCAAGTTCTCAATGATAACTGGAGTAGCTTAGTTATCAATGTGTTCCTACATTCATATACCAAAATGCCTTCCTTATACATGATTCCATAACTTCATCTAAAATAATCAAACCAACATTGTATTGTCATAGCCCAACTCATTCAAGCACCCACTAAATACCATACTTTTATCTACACTTATATCATCATAGTTTCTTCAAATCCTCTCCAACAATCAAATCCCTTCATTAATCAAATGATATGGCACTCTATTGAATTAGCACAATGTCTAACCAATTAAGGATTGACATCATTGACAACATAACAAATGATATGACTCTTTCACATACATTAACAACATTATCATTTTGGGCTAACAATCATTGCATGCCTTCTAATAGTTTCTTAATCCAAATAGAATTTGAACAGTTCATTATAGCAACAACATAGTTTACTACAGCTATAGATTATGATATACAACTTTATTTCTTGCTCATTCATGTAATCAATCTTTCTCCTAAAAAGAAATATCTACCACTACTTTTTCTTTGTCATCAAAATTTATAGTGTTAAAAAAATTTAGAATAACTTGGTGGGGAAGGGGGGGAGGGGGGGTTGTTGTTGAATCAATTACTCAAGGTCTATATGTACCACTTGAACAATTAAACATTAAACACATCACTATTCTTCTTATTGTACATATCCTATTGTTTCTTAGTCATTATTATAAAATTTTCATAAATTTAACTTGCATTGCATAATGAAAACATCATCACATTTAAAAAATTTATAAGACATCCATCATAGTTTGACACTAGGATTTTATGTGGGAATCCAATTTGGAAAAAACCACCAGTAACATGTCACTCTTTTTCACTCTTTTGAAGTGAGCTATGTTAGGAGCCAACCCCATTAAAGGTTACAATACACACTATTAAATGTGACCTAGTTAGAGGATTTAATCACCTTGTTAGGAGTGACCTTGTAAGAGGACTTTGATCATTCCATTTAGAATGTCACCTAGTTAAAAGATTTACACAGACTGTTAAGTCTTCAAATGACAGTTAGGTCAACCTCTGTTAAAAGGATTTCAATACAAACTATTTACAATGATAAGAAAGAAAATAATAGGTTTTGATCTGTGTGATTACAACTCACTTTTTCTAGTTTAGATCTTTGTTTGGTCATTATGTTGGTTTATCGATAAGCCTTTCATTGTCATTTTGATCTTGATCTACTTGACCACCCTTCAAGAAATCAATCCACTCTTCTCATCAACACTTAAGCCTTATGCTCAAATTCACTTATCAACAATAGCATCTCACCTACAATCTTTTCTCTTTTAGCTCTACATCCACTCACTTGTGTGTTTCTCATCAACCTTGCTCTCTATGACTTCCTTCATATACAAACTCACACATACAATGGTTGGGGTTGGACTGGGCACCAAACATTCAGTTCTATATTACCTTAAATAGGTAACTTATGATTTACCATTTTCTACATCCATCGCAAATCTTAGGATTTATGATCAGATTCAACTTGATTCACTGTATTTGTACATCTTCTTGATCATCCTCTAGAAACTTCTCTAGAATCCTTCTATTAGGTCTCTACCTAAGCATCACTTTGAATTTAATGATCCAACTCATTAATCTTATCTTCAACACATTTTACATCTCCTAAGAAATCAATTGATTCGGCTTGATCTTATGATTTCTTTGAATTTGATCTTTTACTATCACTCAACAATTATTGAATTCTGACACTCGATCAATACTAAAATACTTGGTCATTGAAAAGATTTTTGGCTTGGCATCAACTAACATGCTTGATCAACACTAGATTTTCTCAGCACTAACTATAGCTCAGTTGACACTAGCATTACTCAACATTCCTTAGTATTTTACACTTTTTCTCAACTAGGCTTAGCTTCCTTAACATAAAAAATTACTTTGCTTTATCAAAATCTATCTAATCAAATGTTCATTGTAATTTCCTTTTCATAACTTTAAGCTTTCCTCTAGGTGCTATAGTTATGAGTAACTCTCAAATCCTCCTCATCAATCAAATAGAGATAACATTTAGATTTGGTAGCAATATGTCTCATCCATAGATTTGACATCAACGACAAAACAACAATTGTTCCAATTGTGAGTTTTCAAAAATCTCCCTCTTTGGGATTGATGGAAACATCTTAAATATATGAAATACTAACAATAACTTAGTTATCATACAATCTAAAAAAATTTACTTCCATGAGTGACCACTATCCTTAGTTTCATTCTGATTCTCATCCATTCAAACTTTCAAACTCCCTCTATCAATTTGCTCTCTTTCATGACTCTCTCCCTTTGAGGTTTATCTTTCTTTTCTCAATAATCTTGTATCTTCTTAGTAATCTCCCCCTATTTCATCTTAGTTTCTCAGTAATCTCTCCCTCTTTGACATTAATTCCAAAGAAATATAGTTGTCTCAACTTCAAACTCTTCATACATCTGAATTGTGTATATTTTACATGTCTGGCTTATACTTGTCATCTATATATGACTAATATTTTATGTTATACTGAAGTGTTCTACTTTAGGGATGTCCCAAATTAGAGTTTTATTACACCACTATGTAGAATATCACATGTGATGCAATGCACCTTGGCTTCTTAATTAGCTTTAGCTAGGGGAATGACCCCTAATTTACCTCTAAGATATTCATGATCATCTTTGGGTAATGGTTTTGTGAATATGTCAACAATTTGTTCCTTTCTATTCACATATTCTAGCTTCACTTCTTTTGCCTTGAACTAATTCTCTCATGTAGTGATACTTGATAGCAATGTGCTTTGTCTTAGTGTGCATCACTGGATTCTATAAAATTTTAATAACACTTGTGTTATCACAATAGATAACTATTAGGTTTGTAATCTCTATAGTGCCTCTCCCATTTAATTTTTGTAAGTCATCCTGATGGATGCAACCTTGTTGATCTTTCTTTGTGAAGTGATCATGATTAGGACTATGGGTGGTTTGCACCCTTTAGATGATTAGATTTATGTTATTGTATTAGTTTCTTTGATTATGCTTATGACTGATTTATGAAATTATGGTGTGTTAGATGGTTTCAGTAAGGGTTAAGTCAGTGGTTACCAGGATTGATGTGGTATCATGATGTTGTTTTGTGTTTTTTTAATATGTGTGCAAAGATTGTAGTATGTATTATTATCCCACTACATTGGACTAGGTTCTTTTAGCAATGGTTAGTCATGTATTTGAACATGTTCACTTATGTGTTTTAAGTTCCTTTTTATGTTATTTAAACAACCATTATTAAATGCTTAAATAATTAGAAATGAATTGTCCATGTTGGATTCATTGGTTTTGTGCTACAAATATTTACCCTGTTCATTTCGATAATTTATACAAATTGGGGTGTTTAAATAGATGATTTTAATGTAATTAAATAAATGGTCATTTAATGTGATTTAATGCATTTATTGCTTTGGCTATATTATTATATGCAATTGCACTTGATCATGTTGTTTAGTGTGTAGGATTTATGCCCCTAATAGTGGCACATGGAGTTAGTGATTCAGTTGTTCATATCTAGCCAATGTCATCCCTATATGCTCAACGTATCCTATTTAATTTTTTAAATTAAAACCTCCAATGATTTAATAAATCTAGATTCATTTGCATTATGTGATTAGAACTATGAACATGTTTGTGCATGTAGAAGTTCACAATTGTCGTGAAAGTTATTAAGGAATTATGTGATTTTGGTTTAAGGGAATTTTGGGATTTATCTTATTTAATTTAATTCCTGACAGATTTTTCGTAGTTGAATTCCAATTACTTGGAATAGCTTGTTTTCATTTGGGTTGATTTAGGATTTAACTAGGCGACCTAGTTAATTACCCTAATCCTTTGTTCACTCAAAAAGTGAATATGGAATTTCATTCCTCGCTTCTCACTTTTTGAAATGGAAAATTGAGAGAAAATTATAAATCCTCTTCAAGAAGAAATACTATTATGTTTGTTGTAGGAGCTACGAGCATGGGATTGTTGTGAGATCGGTCTCATTGGATCCAGCTAGGGGAGACCTTGGATTTCTACAATTTTCAACTTCTACGAGATTTTTTATTTTATTATTCAAATTCCTTTTTTCCCCTTTTGGATGTTAGGTAGGGCTCTCCTATTCTATTGTTTCAATTCTATTTATTCTTTCATTTTTTGGTAGCTATATGTTAGGAGGTTGAGAACTAGTGTTCCTCTCTATTTGTGATCGCTATCTCTACTTAGTTGGTCAGGTATGAGTATTTCCCTAATTTTTGGGATGGGGGTTTGGGGTTTCACACTGTTATGCTGGTCATTTTTGCATACAATGTTCAAACCCAATTTTTATTAGATTTTTGTGGCTCATTCATCCTTCAGTTGAATGGGTTTTATATTTGTTGATTTTTGTCAATGTTGGGTTTTTGAGGTGTTTGCCTCGATTTTTGTACTACCTAATTTTCTTAGGTTTCTTGGCATGGTGTTGGTCATGGATGTAGATTATCCATTGGATGTCAATCTGACCACTATTGCATTTTTATGTTGCATTGGGATATGTGTCACATTTGCACTCTCAATCTTGTACCTAGTTGAGTATTTTTATGCTTGTGTTCTCATCCAACCCTTATTTGTTATGATCTTCATGGAGTTGGTGTGCCCATAAATAAACATGTGTGCATGTATTATTTAGTTCTTGTGAGACCTAAACTCCCAAGTGATTCTGGTAGAGTTATGTTCATTAGGATTTGGTTGGGAATATGCATTACCTATGGGCACTCATTGTGTGATGAGCATGGGTATATATGGTAGGTAGTAGAGGGGCTTCTCTCGCAACCTAGGTGACTATTTCCCAAGTTGGTGTGAAGGAGTTTCTAAGTAAGTGATAACTAAAGTAATAAACTAGATAATAAAACTAAGATAATTAAAAGGTGATGCATATATAGTTTATCTGAGGGTGAGTGTCTTACAGTTTGATTACAAGAACACTTAGTGATGACCTCCAAGGGAGTACCTTGAGAGTATTTCTGCACTAAGTGTGATGGCCTTCAATGGAGTACCTTGAGAAATTTTCCACATTAGATTTATCTTGGGATTACCAAGTATATAACTCTCCACTATAGTCTCTACGTATTTGACCCATAGAGTGTTTGACTATGACCTATTGTAATTGAATTGTCTCATGATCTTGGTTCCAGTCCTCTTTACTATCTCGTGTGAGCGTTAACCATGGACATTGTTTTATGTGTGTTTGTGGATGGATCACTATCTCAATTACCACAATGAGAGTGGGCCTATGGGTTCCATGTGGTTGGGAGTTATAGGGACCTATAACACTACTATGGATCAGTGTATAGAGATGGTATATTTCCAGTTGAGATTGATTCTTGATGTTTCACTTGGTATTTTAGGTTTATGAAGTATGTTTCCTTTGGATTTATGCTTTAATTGGAATACTTGGATATCATGTTTAGATGATGTTAGTTTTGATTTTACACATTCCTTTATTATGATGTTATAGCATATGGTTAGATAATGTGATTCACTTCTAGTTGGAGTATCTATGCTTTGTTAGATTAGCATGTTAGATCTTCTTGTTCTTATGATGTTACTTACGTTGTATTAGTAATGCCCTCATAAGACAACTCCAACTATCTAGTCAGAAGTTTGGTATGTCATGCTAAATTGATGGCTATGGCCCTTGAGGTCTCATGATGATATTATAGTTGGGAGGAATCAATTCACAAGTTTTAGTTGTGTTGGTGCTTAGATGTTATGCTTTCCTTCATGTGATGCTTGGTTTATGACCATGTATGTACATTGTGATGTTGATTTCCACATATTCTTTCATATATTGCTATGGATTAGATTGGATAGATGTTTACTCCTTCCTATTGCATGGTGTCTTGTCTCTTATGCTCTTGAGTGGTCATTCCTCAATTTATGTGGATCTGGTACTCCCTAGTGTGAAGGTTTCATATATTTATGCATGTTAATCTTGCCTTATTATTGCACTGTTGGCATTCCTCACATGGGAAGGGTAGTTCCTCATGCAAGAATGTATTGTCTCACTTAGACATACATTCTCCCTTGTGCAAGCATGTACTTCCTCACACAGAGTGTGTACTTCTTTACGTGACATGATGCAAATCCTCATGTGGAGTAATGCACTTCCTTGAGTAGAGAAATTCACTTTCTCATGTATAGTGATGCAAAGTCTCATGTGACACTAGAGACAAGTGCACTTCTTTGTTAGAGAAATAGTGGGCATTTAGGCTTGGTGGAGGAAGGTTTGGAAGTTGGTTTTGGACACCTTATTGGGTTTTACACCTTCTTAGTTCAAAAAAAAAATTCTATGTGGTTTAAAACATATATAATTTAAGTTGATGTATATATTTTAATATATGTGATGATTCATTTAAGATAGGTTCTAGACCTCTCCAAGTTAAGATAAATATTCTAGGAAATTTTAGGGCTTCAAAAATTTAGACTTAGCTAAATTCTAGGAGTCAACACTTATCTTTCAACATGGTGTTTAGTAGAGGAGTGGTTTTAACTTTGAGCCCTCATGTTTTGCATGATTGTTTTTTGTCTTTGCTTGTGATTCTTGATTGTGATATGTTTAGTGGATATGGACTTGTATGTTTAATCGTGCTAGGAGCTTTTACCTTTGGTTTGAAAGAGAACATCCCCTAGGTATATTCTCATGATTTGCATGGTCTTGGTTTGTGAGTTGCAGTTTAGAGCTTGAAGATATTTGGAAGTAGTTATAAGACTTCTACTCATGTAGGTGAACATGTGAGTCTTGTCATGGTTCCTATTCTTATCATATTGTTTTGATGCTTCACTCTTGCACTTGGTTACTCTTTTTTGTTGTTAACTAACTTATTTTAAGAAAAACATTATTCAATGCATGTTTTATCCTTGTTTTCAAAGGATCTTTAGGTAGGGATTACAATCTCTTCTTGCATACCTTTCAACATTTTCTTAATCCACATTATATTTGAACAATTCATTGCAACTGCCACATACTTGACTTCAACTAGTGATTGGGAAATACAATTTTCTTTCTTGCTTTTCCATGACACCAATCTCTTTCCTAGAAAAAATGTGTGCATCCACTTGTGCTTTTCCTATCATCACTATTTCCTACCCAATCTGAGTTAGTTAAAACCTTCAGTTCAAATCTATCACTTCTCTTATAGTATAATCCATAGCCTTTAGTACCTTTCAAATATATCATTATCCTTTTTACAAGCCTCATGTGATTCTCTTTAGGATTTTTTGAAAATCTAGCAATTATCCCAACTGCCAATGCAATATTTGGCCTGTTGTAAATAGCATATTGCAATTTTCCTAACATGGATCTATATAGGGTCTAGTTTACATTAGTAGAATCATCATTCTAAAAATGCTTATGTCCTACAGACATAGGTGTGCTCACTGGCCTTGAATCTTCCATACCAAAAGTCTTCAATATTTCCTTGATGTATTTGGTTTGTGAAATAAAAATACCAAACTTCATTTGACATACTTGTAATCCAACAAAGAATTTGATATTACCAAACATGGACATTTAAAATTCCTTTTTCATTTCAGTAGAAATGATCTTCATAATACCTCCCTTCCTCCAAATATGATATCATCAACAAATATATTAGATAATAGTACTTCATTGTTCTTACCTTTCTTCAAATATAGATTAATGTTATGATTTTTCCTCTCAAAGCCAATTTTCACTAGATAATTATGTAACCTTTCATACCATTCTCTCAGTGCTTGCTTCAATCCATAAAGAGATTTGTTTAGCTTACATACCATGTTCCTCTTGTCTGAATCCACAAATCCTTCAAGTTGTTCAATGTATACTTCTTCCTCTAGTATACCATTTAAGAATGCAGATTTGAAATCCATTTGATATACCTTTAAATTCTTGTAAGTTGAGTATGCAAGAAGAGTTTTGACTCCTTCAAGTCTAGCCATAGGAGAAAAAATTTCTCCATATTCAACTCCTTCTTCTTGTGCATAACCCTTGCATACCAATCTTTCTTTTTTTCTTGTTACTTCACCATTTTTATTGAGCTTGTTCCCAAAAACCCACTTTGTCACAATAAAATTTTTGTCTTTAGGTCTTGGCACTAATGTCCAATTATTGTTCTTCTCAATCTGGTCAATTTCTTTATTCATAGTTTGTACCCAATCTTCATTGTCTAAAGCATATTTTATTTTTTTAGGCTCAAAGTCACATAATAAGCACGTGCCACCTTTGAGTTTTTTTTCTTTTCATAAAACTTGATTCAGCATCTCCAATGATTTGATTAGGTTCATGATGTCTTCCCACATATTTTGCTAATAAAGATAGCTTTCTTCTTAGCTCTTCTTTATGTTCATCTGGAAAAACAATCTTGGGCTCATTTCCTCTTTCTTATTCTTATTTAGGTTCAAGTTATGAATGCTCGACATTCATTGTTTGATGGTTGGTATTGCTTATCTGTGACTCAGCATATTTCATTTGTTGCTCAGCACCCACTCTCTACTACTCAACAATTTGCGTTTGCATTCCATCATTTCATGTATGATGGGAACTTGCAACTTGACTTGTCTGTTCATTTTGAGTGTTGGGAGTATCATCATCCACATAGATGAATGCACTATAGTCTTTAGGTTCTTCATTTAATGAAGCATCACCTTTTTCTGCAAACTCGTCAACCCTCACATTTACACTTTCCATAACTTTGTTAGTGTTAGAATTTAAACACTTATAAGTTTTCTTTTTGTGGAATAACCTAGAAATATGCCTTCATCACTCTTTGCATCAAGTTTTTCATTCCTATTATTTTTCAATATATAACATCTACTTCCAAATATTTTGAAATATTTAACATTAGGAGCATAACCATACCATAGTTCAAAAGGCTTAGCATATGTAATTTTGTTGACTTAAACTCTATTTAGTGTATAGACAACAATACTAACCGCTTCTCTCCAATATTTTTGTGATATGCCTTTCTCCATCATTAGTATTCTTGCATAGTCCATTATTTATTTTATTTTTCTTTCAACTATCCCATTCTGAGGAGGATTTCTTGGTGCTAACATCTATCTTTTAATTCCTCTATCATTGTAGAATGTGTTGAGCTCATGTGAGATGAATTCACCACCTCTGTTAGATCTCAAACACTTTAGACTCTTCCCTATTTCTTTTTCAATTATGGCTAAATACTACTTGAATAACTGAAAAGAATCAAATTTAACTTTAAAAAATATCACAGTAATCATTCTAGAGTAGTCATCCACAAATAGAATGAAATATTGATCTTCACGATAACTTTTAACACCAATGGGTCTACATAGGTCAGTATGAACCAAATCCAAAATATAACTAGTAGTATATGCTTTACTCTTAAAACTAGATTTGGTCATCTTTCCTAATTAAAACTATTTACACATAGCATTATTAGGGTTCTTCAGTTTAGGAAACCCTCTTACTTTCTTTATCTTAATGCTACTCACCAAACTATCAAAATTTACATGACATAATCTTTTGTGTCATAACCAAACATCTTCTTGTTGTGCAAACATACATGTCTCTTCTAATAGGTCTAGATAAAATAAGTTACCTCTTGTATGCTCAATGGTTCCAATTATCTTACCATCACCATCATGTATCTTGGCCTTTATATTGTGAAATTAAACTCTATAACCTAATTTGTTCATTTGTGAAGCACTCAACAAATTGTAGTTAAGTCCTTCAACCTAGTAAGCATTTCCACATGTTATGTTGTTAGTCAGTTGAATAGTGCCTTTACCTTTTATAACACATGGGATGTCATTACCAAATTTAACACATCCACCATTGTATGGACCAATATCTTCAAATTTTTCTTAATTACCAGTCTTATGATTGGATCATCCACTATCCATTAACCAATTGTCACTTTTGTTCACATAAGAAATTAATGTAGTTTTCTCATCTTCATCAAACTCTTTTTACATAGAAACATAGACAACTTCACCATCATTACTCTTAGATTCATTATCAGTCTTTTCTTCATCAATATAAAAAGATTTCTTACCTTTTTCATCCTTTCTTCTTCTATAGTCTTTGTCGTCTCTTCTTTCTTTGTACTCTCTTTCCTTCTTTTCATCACTATCTTCTATATTAGGACATCTAACAACAATATGACCAACTTCATTGGATGAAAAACAAATGATAGGTAATTTATGTAATGCCCCGCTAAGGAATCCAAAAGAAATTAACCTAAAGGTTCATTAAGTTTGTCAAACATTTTTCTTATTAAGATAACAATTAAAAAACAACAAATATAATATAGTAGAAGTAATAACTCACATACATACAACCATCATAAATAGTTTACATCTCTTAAGGTTCCATGACGTTGAATCACATGTAAAATTTTATTAAATCTAACACATAAACAAAATCCACATCATGGAATAATCACAAGTACAGATCCAATAAATAATATACAATTACAAAGGATGCCACTTGGTACAACTAGAATGCATAATCATCCACTATACAAATCACAGGTATGAAAAGCTCAAAGAATATACATCATAAAAAAAATACATAATCTCAAAAGATCTCTGATAATCAAGTACAATACAACATAATATAATCATCTAATAGAAATACAAGATTGAAAAGAAAGGAACAACTACACATGTACATCTAGCAATGACATCCAACAGTCGAATATCAATGGTATAAGTAAAAGGCATACCACCTAACCTCATGGAACCTAAATGGACCACTCCCACTACACCGAGGAGATAG
This sequence comes from Cupressus sempervirens, assembly GCA_028749045.1. Taxonomy (NCBI): domain Eukaryota; kingdom Viridiplantae; phylum Streptophyta; class Pinopsida; order Cupressales; family Cupressaceae; genus Cupressus; species Cupressus sempervirens. The sequence goes on from CM053791.1 coordinate 148,982,691, forward strand.
TCTCAAGTCCCATACAAACATTAATCCAAAAAGTCAAATCCAACATCTAGGTCAAGGAAACACCTGAAAGAAAACTATCTCAAAAGGTACCAAAACACAAGTATCATCTAAACCAAGAGGCAACAAAGACATGTAGGAAATCTACTATGTAAGTGAGCAAGTGTCATCACATGAGCCAACTCTAAGGTTACCCTGGCAACCACTCTAGACTTCGACCCCCTAGTGTCTCTATGCAGCACCAATATCCTTTCGTATAGACAAGGCATACTAAAAAAGTAAATTCGCAACCAAGCATCCTCTCTACTCCCATCCTAGCATGTACTAGCACTCAAGGCATGGGTGAAGAAAAACACTGACTCTTATTAATTCATTTTATTCCCATTTAATGAAATGTTATCACTCATTTTAAAAGCTTATAATGGGTTACCTAGGTAGCCACTCTAGGCTCCAGCCTCCATTGCAAGCCACTCCCAATGTACACATAGATTACCTACCCTAGGCTCATAAAAAGTACAACTCAAAGAATCATAGTTTTCACCTCAATCCTTTATAAAAAATTGGAAAGAACCTATAGATAAAACATAGTATTAACCTTAGTCTTATACAAGTAACTGGAAAGCACCACAGGAAAAATCACAATCATCACCTTAGTCCTATACAAGCGACTAGAAAGCACTAGAAGATAATTGATCGAAAGTTGAAAGGGTAAAACAAGAAATTCACAATTATCACATCAATTCTATACAAGCAATGAACATAACTCATCATAGAAACATGTGACATCACCAAGGTCAGGTATAAAGATCATATACATAATCATCATCATGGAAAAAAAACCCCAAGCCTCTGGTAAACATCCTAATTGGTCAAAGTACCAGGTCAAACCCAAACCCCAAATCATACAATACAACAAACATCACAAAAGTACATAATAGTGCAACTTCCATAATTCATTCAGTTTGAGAACACATAAGTTCAATTTTCACTTTAGGCTTTCAAGTTTCCATTTTGTTTTCAAGTCATGAGTTTGCTAATGTTCTCAAGTCCATACTAGTCTCAACTCTTAACAAATCATTAAAAATATTTTAACATAAATTCCCAAATGTAAAACCACACACATCTCATTAGAGTCTTTAAACATGTGTTTTCATAGTTTGTTAGGTTTTCTTCAAACATAAGAGTCAGTATACAAATAGTGTTTTAGTTCTCGTTTCCAAGTATTATAGTTTATAGAGTTTTTTTATTACAATCAGGGTTCACATTTTTGTCTTCTCAAAGTATTATAATTACCAAGGTTTTTGAATAATAAAATTTTCCTAGTATTACAAATCATTTTCATATATCTGAACCATATAAACACATCCAAACTTATAAAAGAAAACATTAATTCTCCTAATTAATTTTTTTGATTTTCAATTTACTTTAAAATTATATTTAAATAATAAAGTAATAAATCAAATTTTCAAATAATTAAATTAAATTTTTTATCAATACTTAGTAAAGTTATTACCAAAATAATTTTATATTTATTAAACTTTGGAAAAAAATCTGAAATGGAAACCTACTAAAGTGGAAACTTTTTCGAAATAGAAACCTGCTAAAAATGGAAATTTTCCTTAAATAGAAACCTAATACAAATGGAAACTTTTCAAAAATGAAACCCACTAAAAATTAAAACTTCCAAAAATGGAAACCTGCTAGAAATGGGAACTTTCCAAAAAATGGAAACTTGCTAAAAATAGAAACTTTCTAAAAATGAAACCTACTAAAAATGCAAACTTTCCAAAAAGGAAACCTACTAAAAATAGAAACTTTCCAAAAAATGGAAACTTACTAAAAATGCAAACTTTTCAAAAATAGAAACTTGCTAAAAATGGAGATTTTCTCGAAATGGAAACTTGATAAAAATGGGAACTTTCTCAAAACATAAGACAATAGATTCACAACAAGGGTTTCAGATTAAATCATAGATAATTCAATAACAGAAATCAATTTTCTCAAATAAGGGTTTCAACCAAATATAGAAACAATTTCAATCAGACACGGAGAAGACACATAATTTCATAGATGAACTACTACACAAAACTCAAAAGATCCTACCTATATCTAATGCTAAAACAATGAACGCATGGAGCTCACAAGCAATTCTCCTTTGTCCAAAAACCCTCTTCTCGGAAATTGGCTCCTTGAAATCTCGGTATTGAGAAAATGAACTCTAATTTCCTAATAAAGAGGTTTTCCCAATTTAGGACTTCGATTGTGCAATCACGCGAAACCCCTTTTCTTTATTATTTTATTATATTTTAATTTCATGTACAACCTTTTTGCAATTTAATTAAAATAACTTTATTAAATCAATTCATTTTCTCTCTTATTAAATCATGAGATGCTTTTAATATAATATTTATTAATTTAACTAATCATATTATTTAGATTTTATTATTAAAATAAAACTCCAAAATAAATTATTATTAAATTAAATAAATATAAAATGCCAAAATTAGAACTTTAATTAGATCTTTTAAAATTTAATTCTTTTATTTAATTAATTTCTCAATTAATTAAATATAATTAAACATTGAATTTTTTGTATAAAATTTCTATTAAATTAAATCATTAAATTATCTTTTAATTTGATTTAATTCTAACAAAAAATCACAACAAATCCATTAAACTAAATATGACAACTCAACTGAAGACAAAGAACATAATCAAACTCTAGGGTCAAAATCACAAATTCACATCACTCAATGGATTCAGATGGGTAAACAATGCAGTTACTTGTCTTACTTTCTAGGAAAATTGTCTTAGGTTAGGATTTGGACTCAAGAGTTATCTCCCCACTTATACCATTGAGATACTGTGATAGGGTACACTCATCCTGGCAATTCAGGGAAGTTGATACCTAGTACCTATAAACTGCATGAAATCCACAAATGTACATACTCATATATTCTAAACTAAATAGGAAATGGTGGAAAGTGCTACATCATGTAGATCCTGACTAGCAGGTGACTACAATTGCCTCCCTCAATGATATCAAAAATGTCAATCATAAAGTGAAACAGACAAGTACACCATACACATGCAAGTATGGGGTAAGTAACCATAGAAATGCATATAAATAATCCATCTAACTATCATCATGAAATAATTGAAATCAATGTATGAACATACATGTATCATCATCGAAATAATCTTGAACACATGAAATAACTAAGTAATTCAAGCAGCTCATCACATAAATCAACTAAGTATGAAATAACATCAAATCAAATCTAGTAACCAAGTACCGCTAATCATAAAACATAACCATCAAACTAGCCTAAAAGAATTCATCAATACAATTTGAAAATTCAAGTAGTTCTTCCTCTTACAAATCTTTTAGCAATGAGGGATTCAAGTTCATCAATCTCATCATCAGAACAATCACTTTCACTCTTCACAAGTTTTTCTTTCTTCTTACTAAAAATCAGTTGTGATTTGAAAGCATATTCAATTGTAGTAGGTGTTTAGTTATCAAAATTAGACATCTCAAAAGTAGTAAGTATACCAACTACACCTTCTAAGGTCAAATTGTTACCTATTGTGCATCTTAATTCCTAAATTGTAGAGACTCTAATGACATAGATAGGGAGTAGAGTCCTCAATATCTTTCTTATGACTATTTCATCTTAAATTATTCTATTTGATCCTTGAATAGCATAAACAACCTCTTTAACCCCTGTGTAGTATTGTACTATGTTTCCACCTTCCATCATTCTCATATCATCAAATTTACCTCTTAGGATTTTTGCTTTACCTATTAGTACATTGTCATCACCTCCACATATGGCCTTCAATATGTTCCACATCTTCTTTGTAGTATTGCAATCTTTTAGGTCATCAGACTTGGCATAGCTTAGAGTTGGGGCAATCTCCAACATTGCTTGATTGTGATCAAACTGTTGTCTCAATTCTTCAATAGTTAGAGGAGTAGTTGTTAGCTCTACATTTTCATTGCTCAGAAAATTAATAGCAGCATCAATGATACTAGATATTTGTAGCTTCATTAGGGTCTATCGTGCAAGAAAGTTATCCTTATTCAACTTGGGTACATCTCTCTTATTCATCATGATCTATAGCTTTAAGTACCTTCAAAATTTTCACTGTAAGCATTGAGCTCTGATACCATTTGTTAGAAATGTTTAGAATAATTAAGAGGGGGGGTGAATTAGTTACTCAAGGTCTATATGTATGACTTGAACAATTAAACATTAAACACATCACTATTCTACGTATCTTGTTGTTTCTCAGTCTCTACTCTAAAACTGTCATAAAATTAACTTGCATTACATAATGAAAAAATCATCACATGTAAAAAATTCATAAGATATTCATCAGAGTTTGACTCTAGGATTTTAAGTGGAAACCCAAAAACCACTAGCAACATGTTACTATTTTTCACTATTTCGAAGTTAGCTCTATTAGGAGCCAACCCTGTTAAAGGTTACAATACACACTAGTAAATGTGACCTCGTTAGAGGATTCAATCAACCTATTAGGGGTGGCCTTGTAAGAGGACTCTCATTCCATTTAGAATGTCACCTAGTTAAAGGATTTAGATAGACCTGTTAAGTCTTCAAATGACTGTTAGGTCAACCTCTATTAAAAGGATTTCAATACAAACTATTTACAATGATAAGAAAGAAAATAATAGGTTTTGATCTGTGTGAGTACAACTCACTTTTTCTGGTTTAGATCTCTATTTGGTCCTTATGTTGGTTTACTAATAAGAATTTCATTTTCATCTCTAATCTTGATATGCTTGGACACCATTCAAGAAATCAACCCACTCTTTTCATCAACACTTAAGCCTTATTGCTCAAATTCAATTATCAACAACAACATCACATCTACAAGCTTTTCTCTTTTAGCTTCACATCCACTCACTTGTGTGATTCTGATCAACCTTGCTTTGTATGACATGCTTCACATACAAACTCATACACACACTAGTTGGGGCATGACTGGGCACCAAATGTTTGGTTTTATATTACCTTAAATAGTAAATATGTGCTTTACCATTTTCTACATCCAACATAGATCTTAGGGTTTACAATCAGATTCAACTCAATTCAATGTGTCTATACATCTTCTTGATCATCCTCTAGAAACTTCTCTGGAATCCTTCTATTAGGTCTTGACCTAATCATCACCTTGAATTTAATGATCCAACTCATCAATCTTATCTTCAACATCTCTTACATCTCCCATTAGGTCTTTTCCTTGAATTTAATGATCAAACTCATCAATCTTATCTTCAACACATCTAACATCTCCCAAGAAATCAACTAAGTTAGCTTGATCTTATGATTTTTTTGAATTTAATCTTTTATTGTCACTCAAAAATTATTGAATTTTGATACTTGGTCAATATTGAAATACTTGACTGTTGAAAGGATTCCTCACTCGACATCAACTAACTTTCTCAGTCGATGCTAATGCTTGGTCAACACTAGATTTTCTCGGCACTAACTATGGATCTATTAACACTAGCATTACTCGACATTCCTTAGCATTTTACTCTTTTTCTTGGCTAGGCTTAACTTCTTTGACATAAACAATTACTTTTCTTTATCAAAGTCTATCTAATCAAATGTCCATCCTAACTTCCTTTTCATAACTTCAAACTTTCCTCTAGGTGCTATAGTTATGACTAACTCTCAAATCCTTTTCATCAATTCAATAGATAGACATCTAGATTAGGTAGCAATATATCTCATCCATATATTTGACATCAATGACAAAACAACAATCATTCCAATTGTAAGTTTCTAATATCCAGCCCAATCAACATCGATATAAACTCTAAGCTCAAAATCACCTTCTTGTGTGTATCATAATCCATATTAAACTATTCTTTTCAGGTACCTGAATATTCTCTTCATTGTTGTCATATGTATTTCCTTATGATTAGAGGAAGACCTTGCAACAATACCAACTACACATGCAATATTAGGTCTACTATGCACAACACACTATAACTTTATAATTAGTGATTGGTATAGTGTCTCATTTACTTCAGCAGTACAACTCTTTTTAGATAATTTGCAACTAGTGACCATAGGTGTACCAAATGGATTTTACTCATCCATTCCAAATATGTTCAAGATCTCCTCAATGGACTTAGACTATGTTACATATATACTTCCTTTTGTTTGGTGAAGTTGTAAGCCAATGAAAAACTTTATCTCACAAAACATAGACATTTCAAACTCTTTACTCATTTAATTAGCAAATGACTTGCATAAAAAATCATTTCCACCAAATATTATATCATCAAAAAATATTTTAGCAATGAGTACCTTATTTTTAGCTTCATTTTTCAAGTACAAGTTACTATTTTTACTTGTTCTAATTAATCCAATCTTGATGAAATATGGATGTAATCTTTCATACTAGGCTCTAGGTTCTAATTTTAATCCATACAATTCTTTGTTTAATTTGCAAACTAGATGCTTCTAACCTAGCTCAAAAAATCTTTCTAGTTGTTAAATGTGTACATCTTCTTCAAGAATTTCATTCAAAAATGTAGATTTAACATCCATTTGATATACCTTGAATCTCTTATAAGTTGTTCATGACAGTAGAGACATGAATCCTTCCAAGCTAGCTACAAGTGCAAAGGTCTCTCCATTATCAATTCCTTCTTCTTAATTATAAGCTTTAAAAATAAGTCTAGCTTTATTCTTTACTACTTCTCCTTTCTTGTTTACTTTATTCTTAAAAATCCACTTGGTTCCAATCATATTTTTATCTTTAGGTCTCAGTATAAGTGTCCATGTATTATTCTTTTCAATCTGATTTATTTCTTTATTGATAGCATCTATCCAATCATCATTATCAAGTATCAAACAAGTATTAACCTTCAACTTAATTCTTATCATGCTTCCAACACTCTTGTCACCAATTATCTTCTCTTGTGAATGGTTCCTTCTCACATACTATTGGTGTTTTAAAACTACAGGTTTCAAAAACTCAATGATGAGAACAAAATACATCTAGGGGTATCTAATTCCCATGTTCAACATACCTATTCAGACACTGGGGCCAACTATAAGGCTATACTCCTACTTCAGGCTCTACAAAACCTAGGCGTGTGAACCTTAGATTCTTTCATATGGTACCAATTCTTAAAATATATATATCTAAATCTATATAAAGTAGATTGAAACCCTAATTCTTCAATGCTTATGCAAACAACATAGACATGAAATAGCTAATGACATAACCTATGAACTTGATAAGTTAAGTGAGGGTACATCCTTTCAACTCTTCAACATGAAAGGGAAAAGACTTTGATTAATGTGTTAATTATCAAAAACCCAAGGTATGAACAAAAAACATATAGATATTGTAGTTGATCAGTGCCTTATCTATTGGAAAATTCTACAAATAACTAACCCACATCCTTGGATATCATTGATACATCTCATATATCAAGTCTCCAAATATATCCTATCACTTTGTGAATTAGACATATGCATCAAAATTGAACCTCATACTTGACCTATCCTTTTGTGAAATCTGTAACCCTATCAAATATATCAAGCATTTACTTGGCTCTTTGTTCCAACAACAAAACATACTATGAAATAAAACTTTAAGGAGTTGCAGTTGGGTTGAAGCTCTTTGTTTGAAAACCACAAAACATTACAGACAACATAGATAGGAAACAAGAATTAGACTAAAGATAAAATTGAATTGTTGCATTTTATTTATTTCATTGAAACAAATACATAAAGGATGTATGAAATAGCTCATAAAATAGCTAAATAGATTAGAACTATACAATATACTTCATTAATGTTGTTCAAATATAGAGAGCAATGTTGAAGATTGGTGGAAACCCAATTGAGAACTTGCTCAGAAAACTTGGGAACCAACCCTAGGTGTATCACAATAGTGTAAAAAATTTCCAATAAACTAGAACCCCTAAAGAAAGAGAAGAGAAGAGAATAAATAGAATGAAAGTAATCTTGGATATGGTATGATGTTACCATTTGTCCACTTGAAAAACCTCCATATACTGATGTAAAACTTCTCTCTTCTCTCTTCCTGTAATTGAAAATCAAATCTTCATCATTGCTATTGAAGAATGCTTGAAATATCTTCAAAATGATGGAATCGCCAACTAAAAAAGATGCCAGATCTAATATTAAAACAAGGGCTAAAACACCTGCTAAATGACTTTGAAGGAAAAATAACACTCTTAGGAATAGTTTCCCCCAAATCTAGAGCCAACAAACTCCCCTATCTGCTCTCTAACTAAATATGAAGCTCAATGATGAAAAATAGAAATTTTACTAAGAATGCCCCTAATTTCACAAAATTGCTTGTAACTTTTACCACTAGATGCTTGCACATATTTTGACTAAAAATGGAACATTTACTTTCTCCTTTTTCCAATGGTATATAGCACTCAATATTTTGGATTAAAATGGCCCCTCTGGATGTGATTTGAAAAATTAGGCCCTTGGCCATGAAAAATCATTTTTTTCCTCTATTTTTGCATCTAGGTCAAACTTGGTCAACCTCATTTGGCACATGTCACCATTTGATTGGTCCATCCTATTGAGAATAGATTGAAAATAATAAAAGAGGGATATTGTTTGAATAAGACTCTAGAAGAAGCATGATCAATATGTTTCAATCATTATTTTGTCATTGATGTCAAGCCTGCTATTTACTGGTAAGACAACTACATATATTATTTAAGTGCTACCATTATTTGATTGATGAAGAGGATTTTATCAAAAGATGTAATAATAGTACCTAGAGGAAAGGTTGAGTTATGCTTATGTAAAGTAGTACAAGAATCACTTAGGATAGTGATAACAATGATGTATTGATAATCCACTTAAGGTTACAAAGGTTGGTTACACTAAGAAATTTTAGAAGAACAAGTTAAAAAAAGTTTGTCTACCAAGCTTGATCGAGTGGATAGTGGGTGCCGAGCAAAGTCAGTGCAAGCTAAACAGAAAATCAATTGGAGCCGAGTAACAGTCTATTCTAGTATATGTCGAGCAGAATAGTGGATGCTGAGTAAAGTTTAGTTGTAAACTTTAGTTTGTGCTAAGTGATTTTACAGAGGATGCCAAGCAATGAAATGTGTGCTAGGCATCAGAAGCCAGATAATGCCAAGTGACTGCATTATTTAAAATATCATGAATTTGATGGATCTAAGCTGACAAGTTTGTTTTTTTGGATTATGTGAACTAGGTGTAAGATGAGATTGATGAGCTAGAGGTACAAAATTTAAGGTAAACCATTTTTAGGTGAATTCAAAGAGAATTCAAGGAGAAATTTTTAGAAGAGATATGAAATATGGGGTAGATTCATTGTATCCTACCTAAACTTTCCTAACCCTAAATTGGATGGTGAAAAATGAGTGGAAAAAGATCTTAATTTCCTATTTATAAGAATGGCTAGTCAAAAGCAAGGTTTTTCATGTGTGAGAACCTAAGGAAGACAAGGAGACAAGGGTTTTTCTTCATCAAGTAACCTAAGAGAAGAGTCTACAATGGCATGTTAAGCAAGAAGGCTTAAGGGTATGAATACTTGAAGGGTGAACAAGCTATCAAAGCTGCAATGAGTGAAGGCCAAGCAAAATGGAGGACTGAAACAAAGAATTGTAATCTACAAATAGAGTTATAAGTTGTTATTAGATCAATCCTTACTATTACTCTCTAATAATTGTATCAATCTAGGGTAAATCCTTTGGATTAAGGTTGACCTAATAGTCATTTGTAAATCCTTTAACTGAGTGACATTCCAAGTGAATGGTCTAAAGTCCTCTAACAAGGCTCACTTCTAATAGGGTGAATGAAATCCTTTAACAATTTCACATTTAACAGTGTGTATTGTAACATTTAATAGGGTTGGCCTTTCATAGAGAATCATTTCAAAAGAGTGAAAAAGAGTAGCATGTTACTAGTGGTTTTTCTAAAATTGGGTTTTTGTGTAAATCATTGTGTCAAGTGTGTTGTTGAATCTGTTACTTTCATGTTTACATTTCTACAAGTTGATTTAATAGTAATCTACAACTTTTAGATGACTACATAATCTTATGGATGCATGCATGAAGATAAATATTTTATGGGTTCATTGAGCTGTGAAAATTTTTATTTATACATCTAGACATTGGATAACTAATTGACCCCACCCCCCATTTAGTTATTATAAATTATTTCAACAATTGGTATCAGAGCCATCTGCTCAAGAGGACTAGATTGAAGGTACTAGAAGCACAAAGATCAAGATGTCAAAAAGAGAAGTACCCAAGATTAGTAGAGATAACTTTTCTGCATGGAAAAGTTTGATGAACCTACATCTTGGAGGACTTAGAGATCATGCACAATCTACCACTACCATTGAGCATGTTGACCTTGTTGGAGTCCCAACTACTAAGGATATGAAAAAGAAGAAAGAACATAACTAGACAATGCTGGAGATTTCCTCTACCCTAAGCTATGCCAAATTTAATAATATCAAAGGTCTTGATAGTGCGAAGAAAATGTGGGATGCCTTAACCACCATCTATGGAGGAGACATGTTCTAAGAGCCAAAGTTGAAATTCTTAGAGGTAAGTTTGATGATATGAGAATGGAAGAAGGTGAAAACATTGCTCAATATGTTGCAAGGATAAGAGAAGTTGTTAATGCAAAAAGAGGAGCTAATGATAAAATAGATGATGATATTGTACTAAGAAAATTTTTAAGAATATTTTTGCCTATATGTGCTATTAAAGTTTCTACAATTCAAGAACTGAGATGTATACTAGGGGTAATCTATCGCTTGAAGGTCTGGTAGGTAAGACTCACTACTGTTGACCTATCTAACTTTGATAATTACAAACCTAAAATTATTGAATTTGCTTTCAAAGCTAAAGTGTCATTGAAGGAACCTAATGAAAAGAAGAAGAAGCAAAAGATAAAGTATGTATATAGTGACAGTGATACAAATGAGGACGATGTAGAACAGCTTGAAGCACTATTGGCAAGAAGATTCCACAAAGGTAAAGGCAAGTTCAAAGGTAAATTACCTATCATTTATTTCAATTGCAATGAGGTTGGTCATATTACTACTAGATGTCCAAAGAAGAAGAACTACAGAGGTAGTGACAAATACAAAAGTAGAGGAGATGAAGACAAAAGGATTACAAAGACAAAGGAAAAAAGTCTTGCTACATTGTTGAAGAGGAAACAAAAGATGAATCTAATGAACATGATGATGAAGTGGTGTATGTTACAATGAAGGATGAATTTGATAAAGATGAGGCAATTGCACTTATGAATTTTGTGAACAAGAATGACAGATGGATCATTGACAGTGGCTGTTCACATCACATGACTAGAGACAAAAGTAAGTTCATTACCATAAATTATTATGATGGAAATAGTGTAAGATTTGGCAATGATGCACCATGTTTGATAAAAGGAAAAGGTTTTATCAAACTTATAGATAAGATTTTATGTGACAATGCTTACTATGTTGAAGGACTTAATTATAATCTCTTGAGTGTGTCACAACTAAACAATTTGAGATGTTAGGTTGAGTATTAAAACAAGATTGCTAAGATATATAACACAAATGGAAAATTGATTGAAAAGGGTGATTAAACTAGGAGTAATCTATTCTATCTTGATATAGAGATGCTACTTGTCTAGTTGTAATATTTGGTGATGTGTGGATGTGATGCAAAAGGTTTTGCCATGTAAATTTTGATAACCTAGTTAGTATCAGTAACATAAGACAAATTAGAGGTTTTCCTAAGTTGAATAAGCCTGATAATATAATGTGCAAACAATGTCAGTTAGGAAAAATAGAAAAGTCAAGTTTTAAGAGTAAAACTCATACCTCTAAGGGAATACTAGAGATTGTTCATACTAACTTGTGTGGACCAATTGATGTGCAAAGCTACAAAGGAGATAAGTATATTATGTTGTTTTTTGATGACTATTCTAGAATGATGACAATTATGTTTAAGTGGTGCTTAGCAAGAGTTGAGAAGGAAATAGGTAAAAATTTGAAGTGTTTGAGATTTGACAGAGGAGGAGAATTTGCATCACATGAGTTTGAGATGTTTTGTAATGACAAAAGGATAGATATGTGCACCTAGAACACCTCCACAAAATGGAATAGCTAAAAGAAGGAATAGGTCTATAATAGACTATGCTAGAATACTCATGATAGGGAAAAATGTTGCTTTGAAATACTAGAGAGAAGCTATAAGTATTGCTATCTATACTTTGAACCAAGTGCAAGTCAAGAAAGGTACTCATGCAACACCTTTCGAACTATGGTATGGATATTCACCCAATGTAAAATACTTTAAGGTATTTGGAAGAAAATGCTACATTCTTAAAGACTTTAGGAATGGTAAACTAGGTGCAAAAAGTGAAGAATATATATTCCTAAGATATTCCACAAGAAGTAAAGCTTATAAGTGTTTAAATACTAACACTAACAAAGTTGTGGAAAGTGCAAATGTAAATTTTGATGAATATATAGAAGTACATGAGGTTGAACCTATGAAAGAATCAAAAGAATACAAATCATTTGTATACTTTTATGAAGGTATGCATATCAAAGAATATGCTACAAATCAAGCTATAAATTGATAGCAAGTTTTAGTGACTGTCGAGTTACATACTATGAATTCTAAGTTGCATTTAGGAACCAAGCTACATTCAAATGCCAATTTACAGAATGAAGTTGAAGCACATTTCGATTATGAGATTAGTGTACATGGAAGAGATGTTGAGCTACTTGATAGAGATGTACACAGTGACTCTAAAGTTGAAAGAAAAAATTAAGAATCTAGAGCTAAACCAAGATTGTCCAAATATGTCAAAAGATATCATCCTGCTACACAAATCATTGGAGATAAAGATGATAGACCAATGACAAGAAATGGATTGAGAAATGATACATGTTTATTGAGCATGAAAGAACCAAAATCAGTGAGAGATACATTAGAAGATGTGGATTGGAGTAAAGCCATGGAAGAAGAGATTGAAAAAATAGAGAAAAACAAAACATGGACTCTGGTTCCTAGAACAAAAGACAAAAATGTGATTGGCACCAAATGGGTATTTAGAAACAAGCTAGATGAAAATGGTGAAGTCACAAGGAACAAGGAAAGATTAGTTTGTAAAGGATATGCACAAGAGGAAGGAATTGACTATGGAGAGACATTTTCCCCTATTGCTAGATTGTAAGAACTTTACTTGCTTATTTTGCATACAAAGGTTTTGAAGTTTATTAAATGGATGTTAAATCTACATTTCTAATTGGCATATTAGAGCAAGAAGTTTACATAGAGCAAATAGAAATATTTTTTAATGCTAACAATAAGAACATGGTATGTAGATTACACAAAGCTCTATATGGTTTGAAACAAGCACCAAGAGCATGCTATGAGAGACTTCATAAGTATCTTGTGAAGATTGGATTTGAAAGGTCTTATGATAACAATAACATGTACATGAATACAAAGAAAGGAAAAGGTATTTTGCTATCTAAATTTTTTGTTGATGATATCATATTTGGAGGTCAAGATGCTTTATGTAAGGCTTTTGCAAATGAAATGAAGCAAGAATTTGAAATGTCTATGTTTGGAGTGATCAAATTCTTTGTGGGTTTGCAAGTATATTAGATGAAATATGGTATATACATCACTCAGTTAAAGTATGTCAAGGAAATACTAAAAACTTTTGGATTGGAGGATTCCAAACCAGTACATACACCTATGGTGATAGGACACAAGTTGTCAAAGAATGATGATTCAGTTGAGGTAATTCAAACATTATACAGGTCTATGATTGGAAAATTATAATATGTAGTATATAGCAGACCTGGCATTGCATTATCTATAGGGATAGTTGCAAGATTCTCTCCTAATCCCAGGGAGAATCACTTGATGGTTTTAAAGAAAATAATGAGATATCTAAAAGGAATAGAGGAGTTTAGTCTGTACTATAAGAAAAATGAGAAATTTGAATTAAGAGCGTACATTGATGTTGATTGGGCTGGAAACATTGGTGATAGGAAGAGCACCAATGGAGGATCATTTTTCTTAGGCAAGAGGCTAGTTACATGGACTAGCAAGAAACATAACTACACCTCATAATCTACTACTAAAGTTGAATATGTTGATGCTATTGTAAATTGTACAAAAATCGTATGGATCAAATAGTTACTCAAAGGTATGAAGGAAGATATCATAGAGCCAGTGACACTTTATTGTGATAATACAAGTGCATATCAAAGAGTCCTGCGATGCACACAAAAACTAAGCACACTACAATCAAGTATCATTACTTGAGAGAATTAGTTCAAGATAAAGAGGTGAAGATGGAATATGTTAACACTAAAGAAAAAATTGTTGATATCTTCACAAAAGCATTACCTAAGGATGCTCATGAGTATCTAAGAGGTAAACTAGGAGTGATACATGTATCAAAGGCTATCTAAGTAACAAGAGGAGTGCCCTACATCACAAGTTGATGTTCATATGTTACACATTGATGCAACAGATCTTACTTTACAAGTTTCCTAAAGTAATCAAAAATTTGAAAGTACAAATCAATCACAAGTAAGGTAACAAAGGAAGAAATTGAAGAAGCACTATATCTGCATGTTAAGATGATAAGTCTTAGGCATTTTTGTCAAAGAGGGAGAGATTTACTAATCTTAGAGGGAGATAATCACTGATTAAGGAAAATACAAGAAAGATAGAGACAATTATTGATCAGGAGAACAAAGAGGGAGAAATCCTAACATTTGCCTAATAAGAGGGAGATATAAGAATAAATTATGAGGGAGTTATAAGGAAGAGTATTCTAACTTATTAAGAAGATGAAAGTTGCTAATAGAGGGAGAGATTTCAATAGAAGAAATCATTTTCTTTTTGGTATTATCTTTTTTTTTAACCTAGTTAGTTTGGTTGATCAATTTGCTTTGCCATCAATGCCAAAGAGGGAGATTGTTAATAATAGATTGAAAACATAAAAGAGGGAGATTGTTTGAAGAAGATTGTTGAAGAAACATGATCAATATGTTGCAATCATTTTTTTTGTCACTGATCTCAAACTTGCTATTTGTTGGTAAGATAACTACTTATATGATTTAAGTACTACCACTTATTTGATTGATGAAAAGGATTTTATCAAAAGATGTAACACTAGTACCTAGAGGAAATGGTGAGTTATGCTTATGTAAAGAAGTATAAGAATTAGTTAAGACAGTGATAACATGATGTATTGATAGTCCACTTAAGGTTACAAAGGCTAGTTACACTAAGAAAGTTTAGAAGAACAACTTAAAAAAAGTTTTTCTACCAAGCATGATTGAGTGGATAGTGGGTGCCGAGCAAAGTCAGTGCAAGCTGAGCAGAAATTTGGTTGGAGCTAAGTAAAATTCTATTCTAGTGTATGTCGAGCAGAATAGTAGATGTTGAGTAAATTTAGTTGATGTCAAGCACCAGTAAACTTTAGTTTGTGCTAACTGATTTTACAAAAGATGTCAAGCAACACAATATGTGTTGAGCATCAGAAGCTAGATAATGCCAGATGACTGCATTATTTAAAAGATCATGAATTCGATGGATCTGAGCTGACAAGTTTGTTTTCTTGGATTATGTGAACCAAGGAAGATAAGATTGATGAGTTGGAGGTACAAGATTCAAGGTAAACCATTTTTAGGCAAATTTAAAAAGGATTCAAGGAGAAGTATCTAGAAGAGATATGAAATATGGGGTAGATTCATTGTATCCTGCCTAATCAATCATAACCCTAAATTGAATGATGGAGAATGACTAGCAAAAGATCTTAATTTCTTATTTATAGGAATGGTTGGTCAAAAGTAAGGTTTTTCATGTGTGAGAACCTAAGGAAGACAAAGAGACAAGGTTTTTTCTTCATCAAATAACCTAAGAGACAAGTTTTTAATGGCATGTTAAGAAAGAAGCCTTAAGGGTATGAATGCTTGAAGGGTGAACAAGCTATCAGAGCTACAATGAGTGAAGGAAAAATAGAATGGAGGACTAAAATAGAGATTTGTAATCTACAAATAGAGTTGTAAGTTGTTATCAGATCAAGTCTTGCTATTACTCTCTAATAATCATATCAGTCTAGGGTAAATCCTTTAGATTAAGGTTGACCTAACAGTCATTTGTGAATCCTTTAACTAGGTGACATTCCAAGTGAATGGTCTAAAGTCCTCTAATAACACTCACTCCTAATAGGGTGATTGAAATCCTTTAATAGGGTCACATTTAATAGTTTGTATTATAACTTTTAACAAGGTTAGACTTTCACAGGGCATCACTTTAGAAGAGTGAAAAAAAGTAGCATGTTACTAGTGGTTTCTCCCAAATTGGGTTTCCACATAAATCATTCTATCAAGTGTGTTGCTAAATTTTTTATGTTTCATGTTTGCATTTCTACAAGTTGATTTAATAGTAACCTAAAAATTTTAAGTGATTACATAATCATCTAGCTAGCTCCTAACACCATGTGGCACCACCTCACTTTATCTCATTTCTAACATCCAGTCTTGCAAATCCATGAGATTTCACCATGTTTCATTAGTTGACATCACTATATCTACCTCTAAATTCCATGTATCTTCTTTCTATGGCATTTGAGAAAGCAAGAATGCTTTAGCTAAAATCAGCTTGAAATTCATTTGGATGTTGATAGGTGTCATTATTTTAGAGATTTTCTCTAAATTTGTTGTCCTTGAACACTTAGGCTTAAAATAGGATTTATGCCATCCAATTCATGATCATCTAATAGTTATTAAAATGACTTACTATTTTTTCTTATTTATGGGCCCCTTCTTACACCTTGCAAACATGAACCAATCATTAGTCAGGTCCCATTGATTCATAAGGTCCCACTATGTCCACGTGTTGAACGCTTGCATTTTTGCTTTGGCTATCCTTTGTGCAACTTTATAAAGCAAGAATGTGATAAATGTTGATCTTCTAAGATCTGATGGCTTGGAAGACTCATTATTTTATATCGCTTGGAAACCAAAGAGAGGTCTGCAAGGACAGGTGTAAACTTGTTGCCTCCTCACTTAGCTAAAGTTTTTGCATCTTCATAAAGAAAGAAAGCAACGATCGTCGATCTGTTAAGATCTAAAAATTATAAAAATGACTCTTCTTAGGTTAAGAAATTATCAATAAAATAAAGGATGGTCTAAACACAAGCAAACCTAGGTCAAAGAAGAGTCAAGTGCTAGTGTAAGGTAGTTTTTCACAAAAATATTTAAAACACTATCTGATAATTATATAAAAAAATGATTTTCAAAGGTTTTAGGGCTTTATCTTAAAATCCTTCCTACGCATATTCAAAAACACAAACAATGTCAACCAATTTTTAAAGACCTAGGGAATAAACAACATTAAGGCAATGTAATTAGGGATTTTTCTAGGGCATAATCAATTAAAAGATATATAATCCTTGATTTTTACTAGATTTTTACTACAAATTTGGAGAGTTTTTAACATGTAAAAACTAGGCCAATAGTGGTTCTATCTAGGGATGTATGTCCCTTATGGTCATGGCAAGGATTTAGATCATTAGAAGAAGCATACCATTTCAATAAATCTCTCAAAAAACTTTATTAAAAGCAAGAAAACTACTCCTAAAATATACAAACGATGGCCCTAGGCCACCGAAACTCAACAAAACTTCTTACCTCTATCAAATACCTAATTCTCATTTCCATTTTCATGAGGTAAGATGAGAATATCACTTTCATCAGTTTCACCAATTAGATTAACATTCTCCATCAGTTCACTTGCAAAACAAAATAACTCTCAACACTTTCATAGTACACATACCAATCAAAATCTACTTCAACATCATGCTTATTATGAAAGGGTGGATCAACATGCTCATATAGATTAGAATCAAACTGACAACCATCATAAACATATGACTGATGCATGCTATCAATTGGAAATGTGAAGGCTTCATGCTCTACTTCATTCAAAACGTTGCACATATCAAGAGTTTGCAACTCACCTTGTGTAACTAGGTGTGAAGAGAACATAAAATCTAATTTCTCATCATTTATAGTCCTATTCCTCAATTGATCAAATTTGTCACATGCTGAAACTCCTTTACACTCAAACAACTAAATAGTCACCAAGTTTTAAAAACTATCATGAAAGTGCTCACACAAAATATGTTGATCATCTAACAAATTGTTAGAATGAAATGTGAACTCATCATTACAAGATTCATTGACACATAAGGAAAACTCATAATCAGATTTACAATTTCCAGCCCTTTCCTCTTCATCATATGAACAGTCAAAACCAATTTTAGTATCATCAACATTAAAAGAATCTGAAATACTATGAAATTTCTCCCTAAAGGTATTCTCCACATAAGACAAGTCATCATGTGTATTGACACTGAAACCACTATCACATACACCTCTAAAATTTGACAAAGAATGTCCTAATTTTATATAGTTTTTAGCATCAAAATTTGGGGAAAGGACTTCATCTTGATAAAAAAACATAACAAGGGATAACATGAGCATCCGAAGAAACATTTGCATACCTTTCAAGATCATGAGCTAATAGTTCTGAAATTTCATCAACACTCAACAAAACTTCATCACAAGTATGTTCTTCCTAGCTTTGATCATAATCTATCTAATCTGAAAAAAAATATAGTAGTAGTACCATTAGTATGAAAATTTTAAACATTAGAATAATTACTACAATACATTTCCTCTTCCTTGTATAGTACTTCAATATTAGATGTTTCATTTTCATTTTCATCACAAGAAGAGTTATCCATACTGTTGTGGTAAATTTCTACACTCTCATACATACTATCACATGATTCATTTGCAATTAAATATCCATCTTCATCTTGCTGACTAAAATCATCTAATTCACTAGATCTAGAATCCATCTATTCATATTCGCAAGACACATTATCAACATATAATGGATTCATTACATTCACTCTAAATTTCAGCACATTTAATATCATCATTAGAAGATTTAAAATAAACTCTATTTTTATACAAGTTACTTTCCATCTTCTTGATGTATTCTTCAACTTTCAAACCCTTTTGTAATTTCAAATGTGCTAACCAATCCACTGAATCAAGCACAAAGACTTCTAGAAAAATAATGGGTAAAGTATATTCCTTAGG
Organism: Cupressus sempervirens; assembly: GCA_028749045.1. Taxonomy (NCBI): domain Eukaryota; kingdom Viridiplantae; phylum Streptophyta; class Pinopsida; order Cupressales; family Cupressaceae; genus Cupressus; species Cupressus sempervirens. The sequence continues at coordinate 149,001,927 of CM053791.1, forward strand.
TCTTAAAGAAAAATGCAGTTCCATGAGTGTTTCTTTCAACTTATATAAAATTGGTCATCTCTTAGACCTTGAATACTTCCTACCATATTTCTTATGAAACAAACAATCAAATATAAGATCTGATTCCATCTTGAAACAAAAACTTCTAACTACCTCTTTCTCCTAGTGTTGAAAGTCACTAAATAGAGGCATTGATTTCTAACACTTGACTTTCATGAAAAGAGAACACATGAAAATAAAAATACCTTAAGTGTTGACACTAAACCTTGATTTGTTAATTTTGGCATGGGTGTAAACCTGAACTTCTTCATGTCATTCATAAAAAAACATGTAGAGTCGTCACCTCCTTGAAAGAGGAAAAAGAAATCATTGTTGTGATTCACTTTTTTATCACTTGAATTTATTACAAGAGCACATGCATACAACACTTAAATTCTCTAAATCAATAACTTATAAATTATTTTCCAAGAACTACTATCAAAAGCTTAAGATTCGCCTATACAAGTTGAAAGTCCTTCAAAATATTTAACATGAAATCAACTAGGAAACTAGTATAGAGATATAATTTACCACTCACACTTGTGAGAAAGTTTAAAATCATGATTTGTCACTTGAAAAATCTAGACTAGACCTTTTCTTTATAGGAAAACCATAGAAATAATAAAACCACTCTTGGAGATTTTCAAACTTGGAAAAGAGAACAAACACTTTTGTTCATTCTTGACTCTAAACTTTTACAACAACACTTCAAAACATTACCCAACTAAACTGGTTGATGGTGAATTCACTAGTAACAATGCAATTTACATTCAAATTTCAAAGCTATTGTTGTCCTAGACAAGGTAACCACTAGGAGACATGAATCTTTAGCAAAGAAATGGAAAACACGTCACAACTTTGTTACTATAGCAAACTTTTCACATGCCTTTCTTCTAACTATATTGAATCCCCTTTCAAACTCTCAAGGTTTGTCTATCATACAGATTCAATACTCCCCAATAGAGTCATCATTTTTTTTGGTGTTTTAAAATATGATCATAACATCATACATCTAGGGGTAGCTATTTCCCATATTTAGCATACCTATTCAGACATCGGGGCCAACTATAAGGCTATACTCCTTCTTCTACTTCAATCTCTACAAAACCTAGGTGGGTGAACCTCGGATTCTTTCATATGGTACCAGTTCCTAAAATATATATATGAATCTAGATAAAGTAGATTGAAACCCCAATTCTTCTATGCTTATGCAAAAAACATAGATATGAAATAGCTAATGACATGACCTATGAACTTGATAAGTTAAGTGAGGGTACATCCTTTCAGTTCTTCAACATAAAAGGGAAAAATACTTTGATTAATGTGTTAATTATTAGCAAAACCAAGGTATTAATAATAGACATATAGATCTTGTAGCTGATCAGTGCCTTATTTATTGGTAAATTTCACAAATCACTAACACACATCCTTGGATATTATTTATACATCGCATATATCAAGACACTAGATCTATCCTATCACTTTGTGAATCATACATCTACATCAAGACTGAACCTCATACTCGACCTATCCTTCTGTGAAATCTGTAATCCTGTAAAATATATCAAGCATTTACTTGGCTCTTTGTTCCAACAACAAAACATATTAAGACATACAAACTTTAAGGAGTTGCAATTGGGTTTAAGCTCTTTGTTTAGAAACCACAAAACAATACAAACAACACATTTAGGAGACAAGAATCAAACTAAAGATAAAATAGAATTACTACATTTTATTTATTTCTTTGAAATAAATACATAAAGGATGTATGAAATAACTCATAAAATAGCTGAGTAGATTAGAACTATACATTATACTTCATTAATGGTGTTCAAATACATAGAGAAATGAGAAATGTTGAAGATTGGTGGAATCCCAACTGAGAATTTTCTTAGGAAACTTGGGAACCAACTCTAGGTGGTATCACAATTGTGGAAAAACTTTCCAAAAAATTGGAACACCTAAAAGAAAGAGAAGAGAATAAATAAAATGAAAGTAAACTCGGATCTGCTATGATGTTGTAATTTTTCCACTTGAAAAACCTCCATCTACTGATGTAAAACTTCTCTCTACTCTCTTCTTGTAACTAAAAATCAAATCTTCATCATTGTTGTTGAAGAATGCTTGAAATATCTATGGAGTCACCAACTGCAAAAGATGTCAAATCTAACACTAAAACAAGGGCTAAAACACCTACCAAATGTTTTTGAAGGAAAAATAACACTCTTAGGAACATTTTCCCTCAAATCTGAAGTCAACAAACTCCCCTATCTGCTCTCTAACTGAATTTGAAGCTCAAAGATGAAAAATAGGTATTCTATTGAGAATGCCCCTAATTTTATAAAACTACCTATAACTTTTACCACTAGATACATGCACATATTATGACTAAAAAAATGGAAAATTTTCTTTCTCCTCTTTTCAATAGTATATTGCACTCCATATTTTGGATAAAAATGGCCCCTCTAGTGTTGATTTGAAAAATTAGCCCCTTGGCCATGAAAAAAAAATTTCCCCTCTATTTCTACATCTGTGTCAAACCTGGTCAATCTCATGTGGCACATGTCACCATTTGATTGGTCCATCCTTACATAGTCACCTACTCCATCAGCATCCAGCTAGCCCGTAGCACCATGTGGCACCACCTTGCTTTATCTCATTTCTGACATTTAGTCTCGTAAATCCATGAGATTTCACCATGTGTCATTAGCTGACATCACTGTCTCTACTTCTAAATGCCATGTGTCTTCTTTCCATGACATTTGAGAAATCAATATTGCTCTAGCTAAAATCAGCCCAAAATTTATTTAGGTGTTGACAAGTGTCATTATTTCAGAGATTTTCTCTTAAACTTGTTGTCCTTGAACAATTAGGCCCAAAATAGGATTTATATCACCCAATTCATGATCATCTAATAGTTATTAAAATGAGTTACTATGTTTTCTTATTTATGGGCCCCTTCTTACACCTTGCAAATGTGTGTTAGCATGAATGCTAATGATACTACTTTGGGGAGTATCTTGAGCATTCGAGAGTATGCTGATGAAAAAGGGAGATTGTTGAAAATAGATTGATACAAGTATGATAAATGTGTTCCAATAACTATTTTTTCACTTATGTCAAACCTGCTATTTTGATAGTAAGACAACTGCTTATATGATTTAAGTACTATCACGTATTTGATTGATGAAGAGGATTTGATCAAATCATGTAACAATAGAACCTAGAGGAAAGGTTGAGTTATGATATGAAAAAGAAGTAAAAGAATTAGTTGAGATAGTGATATCATAATGCATTGATAATCTACTTAAGGTTGCAAAGGTTGGTTACACTAAGCAAGTTTAAAAGAACAAGTTAAACAATATTTTTTTGCCAAGCTTGACTGAATGGACAATAGGTTCCAAGAAAATTTAGTGCAATCCAAGAAAAAAATCAATTGGAGCCAAGCAAAAATCTATTTTAGTGTATGTCAAGAAAAATAGAGGATGCTGAGTAAATTTTAGTTGATGTCGAGCACGAGTAAACTTTAGTTCATGCTGAGTGATTTTTCAAAGGATGTCAAGCAACATAGTTTGTGTTGAGCATTAGAAGCAAGTTAATGTTGAGTGTCAGCATTATTAGAAAGATCATGAATTTGATGGATCTAAGCTGACAAATTTTTTTTTTGGATTGTGTAAACTAGGTGGAAGATAAGATTGATGATCTGGTGGCACAGAATTCATGGTAAACCATTTTGAGGCAAATTCAAAGAATATTGAAGGAGAAGCTTCTAGAAATGAAATGGAATAAAGGGTAGATTCATTGAATCCTACCTAATTTGTCCTAACCCTAAATTAGATGATGGAGAATGAACAGAAAAATATCTTAATTCTCTATTTATAGGGTTATCATGTGCAATAATCTAAGGAAGAGAAGGAGTCTAGGGTATTTGCTTCATTCAGTGACCTAAGTGAAGAGTTTGCATTGGCAAGTTAAGCAAGAAGGCTTAAGTGTATGGATTCTTGAAGGGTGAACAAGCTATCAGAGCTAAAGTGTGTAAAAGCCAAGCAAAATGGAGGACTAAAACAAAGATTTTTAATCTACAAATGGAGTTGTAAGTTGTTATCAAATCAAGCCTTATTGTTACTCTCTAATAATTGTATCAGTCTAGGGTAAATCCATTGGATTAAGGTTGACCTGATAGTCATTTGTAAATCCTTTAACCAGGTGACATTCCAAGCGAATGGTCTAAAATCCTCTAACAAGGCTCACTCCTAATAGGATAATTGAAATCCTTTAACCAGGTCACATTTAACAGTGTGCATTGTTACCTTTAACAGGGTTAGCCTTTCATTGGGCATCACTTTATAAGAGTGAGAAAGAGTAGCATGTTACTGGTGGTTTTTCCCAAATTGATTTTCCATGTAAATCATTATGTCAAGTGTTTTGTTGAATCTATTATATTTTATGTTTACATTTCTAAAAATTGATTTGACAGTAACCTACAAGTTTTAAGTGATTGCATAATCTTATGGATGCATGCATGATCATAAATGTTTTATGGTTTCACTAAAAAAGCTATGAAATTTTTTATTTATACATCTGGACCTTGGATAATTGATTCACCCCCCCTCTTAGTTATTCTAAATAATTCCAATAGAGTATTGATATGTTGCATTCATGACAAGTTTTTCATTGATGTCAACATAGTATTATTTCTATAAAGACTAGTTGAGTAACAAATAGAGATCTTGATTGTATAGACAATGTCTTGATTGTATGGTCATGCACATTTATAGACATGTACAACACAGTGTCTTGATGACATGGTTAAGTGTGCAGAGTCTAAGTCTAAGTCATACGGAAGTTGTACCTAATTTATAGAAAGTAGTTCAAAGATAGAGTATTAGGAAAGTAGTTCCTAATGTTTGTTGGCTATCTTACATCTAGGATTTCATGAAGATATGTGTAATTAGATAGTAATAGAGGATAGTTAGCTAGTGATGTCAGTGAGTGTGCAAACCTTAGTATCACACGTGTGAAGTTTTGTATAGACTATGAGCCAATAGTGCTATTGTAATTGTAATTAATTAATTATCTTATTTTAATTAATTAGGAAAGCCTCAAGGCCTACTTAAGAAATTATTATGAAGATATGGTATAAAGGAAAAATGTTTTCCTTGATTGTAAAGTGTGTTGTAGTGTATCTATTACTGCAAGAAGTGTGAAGTGTGAAAAGAAGAAGAGTTCTTACTAAATGCGTGTAAGCAATCTAAGGAATTATTGGATGCAAGATTTGAGATCTGGTTATAAGATCTGAAGGAGTAGAAGTCTAGTTGATAGGATAGAGACAAAGGAACAAAATACATTTTACTTCTATTATTTTGCAAGGAATAATATAGAGACCATTTGAAGAATGGGTTCATTGGTCTTACACTTGAAGTTGTTTGGGAAGTGGGTCCAATTTTCTTCCATAACTTGTAACAGGGTTGGCACAACTTGTAATAGGGTTGGAATCTCCTAACACAGATTCAGAGTCTCCTAACAGGGACTCATATGTACTGAATGTTGTAATAGACTCCTAATAGGGTCTATCCTCTAACAAGGAATATTTATATTAGTACATCATCTTGTGGGCACCATCCCCACCAAGATTTTCCCTCTAATAAAGGGTTTCCCTAATCAACATATCTCGTGCTACCATGTATGTGTATCTTGTTGTGGTTTTAGTTAATATTACTCACATGGTTAAGATTGTTTAAGGTTATTAATTGTGATATTAGTTAGATAACTGATTCACCCCCCCCCCCCCCCCCAAAGTTATATTAGTGGACTATATATTCTAACAATGTGGACCAATAATCAATTAGGTATCACTAATTCATTAGGTCTCACTGTGTCCACATGTCAAATGCTCACATTTTTTCTTTGGCTATCCTATGGCAACTTTATAAAATGAGAATGCAACAGACATTGATCTTCTAAGATTTTATGGCTTGGAAGATACATTATTTTATATCACCTAAAAACCAAAGAGGGGCTTGTAGGAACATGTGTTAAGTCATTGCTTCTTTACTTTAGCTAAAGTTCATGCATCTTCATAAAGCAAGAAAGTGACAATCATCAATCTACTAAGATCTAACAATCACAAAAATGACTCTTCTTGAGTTAAGAACTTATCAATAAATAAAGGGTGGTCTAACTACAAGTAAACCTAGGTCAAAGAAGAGTCAAGTGCTAGGGTAAGGTGGTTTTCATGAAAATTTTTAAAAGATTGCACTACAATTATATAATAAAATGATTTTCAAAGGTTTCAGGGCTTTATTTTAAAATCCTTCCTATGCATATTCGAAAACATGAACAATGTCAACCAATTTTTAGAGACCTAGGGCATAAACAACATTAAAGCAATGTAATTAGGGATTTTTCTAGGGCATAATCGATTAAAAGATACACAATCCCTAATTTCAACTAGATTTTTACTACACATTTGTAGAGTTTTTAACATGTAAAAACTAGGCCAACACATGATTTTCTAGGATAGGTTTAGCTCTATGATTTCCACCATTATCTTTACTTGGTTGGGGCTCAATATTATGCTCTAGTTTTTTTGCTTATGGCTCAGGCAGTGAAGGTTGACACTCAATAGCTCTATGTTATTTCTTATTGCACCATTTTAATGACTTGGTTTTATGCTCAGTTATAGTACCAGGTCCATGTTCAAATACACATACAAAATTGTTGTAATTGTCATGTTACTTCTTTCTCTCCTCATCATTCTTATCTGCAAACTCATCAATTCTAACATTTGCACTTTCAAGAATTGTGTTAGTCACCTTATTCAAACATTTGTAAGCCTTGTTCCTTGTAGATTAACCTACTAAAATACCTTCATAACCTTTAGAATCAAATTTCTCATTCCTTACAGCTTTATGAATCTACACTAGTACAAAAACAATAATATGTGACTAAACAAACTACTATAAATTGTAGATATATGACTAATTTTGATCACGTGACCAAAGGTAGTTTATCGTCAGACATTTATCTCACAACCAAATTTATGACTAACTATTTTAATCATTGATTTGGTCATTTATCATTGTTACCTGGTAGTTTATTTGGTAGTTTATAATTTGGTATTATTTGTTATTATTTGGTAGTCTATTTGTTATTTGTTGTAGTATATTTGGTATTATATTTGATAGTTTATTGGGTGGTTTATTTGGTATTTGATTTGGTAGTTTATTTGGTAGTATATTTGGTAATATATTTCATAGTATATGTGGTGGTACATATGGTAGTTTATTTGGTTGATTATTTAATGGTGGTTTATTTGGTATTTTATTTAATCATTAATTTAATCATATTAGGGCACAATGGAATCGAACCACCATTCTCCTACTTGTAAAGCAGGTGCTCTTCCATTGAGCTAGTACCCTTAACATTCTAACCAACTAGTTCTCACACATTATATAATGATAATAGATAAATAATTTATTAACATCTTAATTATGTGAATCATTAGTTAAGACGTGGAATAAATGTATTAAAATCTTAAAGACAAAACCTAAGTGTTTGGACCTAAGCCTTGGGGATCATCATTGATGGTCTTGCCTACATTCATGCTTAGAGACTTTATAGTTTGACTCATTTATGCTAACTATTTATTTATAACATTAGGGAAGTGGGTATGCAACCCTTCCTATAACTTCACTCCTCAAAAAAAGTTATTTTTATTTTTTGACTTCCATCTACTTAGGTGGAATAGGGACAAAGTTTTACACTTCATTATAAAATTAATTGTTACCATTTTTATCACTATACAAAAATGGGTAGAAAAATTGACCAGTCTCTTTTCCTCTAAGTCCGGTGACCATGATTCACATTCTTATATTTGACTCATCAAATGTCATGCATGCATGAGAAGGATACATAAAAGGATTAATCATGTTTTATCTCCTATGTCCCTAAGTTTTCTAACTCTTTGACTTTTCATGTCTTATTCTTTGCTTCAAGCTTTGTTAAAAATTTAAGTCATGATCTTGTGATTTTCTTCATGTTTGTGTTATTATGAGCAGTTATGGCTTAATCCTCAAAATACTGGTGATGGTGTGACACAAGAAACTAGTGAGAATCCTTGTTCACATGCTCATAGAAGGTTAATGCTAATTTAGGGTCAGTGCAGTGATTCAGAAAAAGCTTTTTTCATGCAATCGTAGGTAGTTAAAGATAATTGTGGGTTTAGATCATGGAGATTCAAAAGCTTGTATCGCTTGATCGCAAGGTTAATGGTTAGGTTAAATTTCCAAGTTACGATGATGCATTGATGGAGGAAACAATCAAATTAACAACCAGTTGCTTGATCACAAGATTAAATGCTAAGGTCAAGAGATAAGTTGTGAAGTAGTGAAATGCCTTTGATTGCAAGGTCACACAAAGTTAATGAGAAATCATGGTTAATACTATAAACATGTGATTCTTCATGTTCTTATGTTTGTTAGGGGTTAACACTGATCATGAGTTAAGGTTGTGAATTTTTGGAAAAAAAATGTTCACTTAGTCGCAAAGAGTTAAGCTTTAACTAGAGTTTCAATGGTGATACAATTTTTTCCTTGTCACATGGTCAAAGGAGTTAAGGTCAAGTTAAGTTGTTAAGTTTTGAAGTGGCAATTAGGGTTAAAATATGCAATTGTCACCTAATCGTGCTAGGTTAATATTGACCTGAGGTTGATGTAGTGAAATGGTGAACCTGTATATCACATTGTCACCAAGGTTAGAGGTTGAGTCAAAGTTTAAGTTGTGAGCCTACAAAAATCATGTAGAAGTAGTTGATGTACAATTTTGGCACATCGTTGTAACTTAAACCTAGTGGTTAATGAAATGGAATGCGAGGTTGCAAAAATAATTAAAGTTCCCCTTTTCACATGGTCATGGTTTGGAATGGTGTTAAGGGGTTAACTACAATGACAGGGCGACTAGGATCTTATCGTAGTATCATGAAATCACATGATCATATGGAAGGCTAAAGTTCAGCTTTTGGAGTATTGATCAATAAAGGAAAATATGACTCATTCAATGTCTTTTAGCCAAAAAAGAATGAGTTATGATGTTATGATATGCAGTATGTCATAAGATTGTAAAGGCAAGGAAAAGGGCTTGAGATGATACAAAGGGTTTCATAGGATCACAGGTACCCATTTTCAAGATTGAGATGTTATGCTTGATCATGAGGTTGTATGATTGTAAGATTGTGTGAGCATAAGATTAGATGGAATAAGAAATGAAGTTCAGATGTCATGATAATGGCTTAGACCTCTAATGTTACAATATATAGTATGTCATAAGATCATAAACTAGAATGATAAAGCTTGAGATGATACATTGGTTGTGTGATCATGTCATCATGACATCATAAGGATTTTCCTTGATCGAAGGATTATAAAGCCAAAGCAAGAAGGGCTCGATGGCATGGCAATGATAGAATTGTAAAGATTGGGAAGGCAATATATTGGAGTTGAGATGTTACGATGAAGCCATAAACTCAAGATGTTAAGATGTTAAGATGATATGACAGTTCCTTTATTGTGAGATCATAGAAGGCTAAAATTTATGTTTCGATGTCATGATAGCTAAGGTTTCATATGGTCATAGAAGCCATTTTCAAGGCTTACAATGCTGCAATAAAGGGTTTAATTTATGACAACTGTAAGATCATAAAGCCAATGCTTCCCTCAAAAGATGACATAAAGGGTTTCCTCTCCAAAGTAAGTTGTAACATCATAACATCGTATCATCACAAGTTAACCTAGCTAGGATGAAAATATTGCTGCAAGGATGTGAAAGGTGGAGAACCTAGCCTACCAAATAATAACATGTGGCTTTTGCTAGGAAGTTAGCTAAGAGTTTGACCAAAGGTGGTAGAAAATAATAGGTTCAAATTTTAGAGCTAAAATAAAAAAATGAAGATCTAGTCTCAGATAAAGTAGAGTAGAGAAATTAAAAGAAAGGATCAGATATTTCAAATGGCCCTAGAGAGGAAATGGACATGGTAGGAGCAATTGAAGATGTCATGGCTCTATCAACTAATGTAGTTAAAGGATTTCATGATTAAAGGAAAACATAAGAAAATAAAATCAATTAAAAGACTTCTACAACAAGTACCACCTGGAAAATTTCATAACCATCTTCCTATTTTCAAAAAAGGTAAAATGTAAATGTAACTTTCTAAAAATATCTTTGTATTCTTCCAATAGTATTTTGACATTTGCCCTCTCCCATCTGAAGCTTGTTGCAATCCTTCTCTTTATAAGGATTTCCATGATGTGGAAAAGGGGCTGGAATTTTGAAGTTTTATGCAAAATAGTGTTGTCGTGATTTCTTGGGAGTCCTCCATACTTTTTTGTAGATTACTCTATAGTCAGTCTAGATGAATATTGTGGAACTACCTTTGAAGCCTAAATAAAGGAATAGTTTAGGAGCCCTTCTTGTGTCTTTTGCTACTTTAATTATTGATCTAATATATCTTTTGTGATTTATTTGAATCCCTTAGTTTTTGTCTCAGTTTTGTCTACAAGTGAAGTTCTGGAATGATTCATAAAGGTTATAAGTTGTGAAATCATACTTTATCTCGAGTAGTTAACTATGAATATTAGAATTCCCCTTATCATCTTGTCAGAAGTGTTTTGCTTCTTGTGAAATATTATGTATGAGTTTCCTGAGGTCAAAATTATGCTCATCTTAACTATTCAAAATTGTTTCATCATGTCAGGCTAAGAATATTTTCATCTTAATATTTGGTGTATCACTCCAATTTACTTTTCAGCATTTACTTTCCAAAAATCCTTATATCCCTTTTCCTCTCAAGTTTAATTTCATGTTTGAAGAAGCAAATAGGTAAAACATCATAAGGATCTGGCCTATAACCCAAATACTCACTCCTAACCTTGGTACACCCACTACCTAGGAGTATTTCCATGTTACTCAAAGTTACTTAATTTTAGAATCTTGTCAAGGCACAACTTTTAGAGATAACATTAACATCAATTCCAACACAAGTTCTTCACAAAAATAACAAGGAATGATACCATTCACTAAAATATCTCCAAATTAATCCTATGAATGAAACTCCCAAAGCTCCTAAGAAAATGTGAAAAGCTAGAGCATTAATAAAATCCTCATGATTAAATTCATTAAATCAATATTTTGATAAGCATAGTAATTATCAAGTTACCAAGGACTTGTACAAACCCATGGAAACATAGGATAGGATTTGTACCTCTTCTATTCCTCATGATAAATTTTATTATGATAAAATACAACCAAATGGTTAATGAGTTCCTGAAATAATAATTAAATGATTAAGGGAACATAGTAGAAATGTCCAAGAGCATGTATACAATCAAATTAGCACTTCCAAGAATGCATAAATCCATACAATCATCCTTTTTAGCTCACATCAACTACTACCATACATAGCCATACAATACAAAAAAATATTTAGATTTTATGGCTATTTACGGTAGTAGTTGATGTGAGCTAAAAAGGATAATTGTATGGAATTATACATTCTATCATGAGAGTATGTGTCAAAGAAAATCCCACATTGCCACTGCTAGTAAAGGAAAATAATTAAGATCTCAAATAGAGAATAGTGAATCCTCGTGATAATTTAGTTACACTACAATACAAAAACCAACATGTCAAATGCAGCTACAATAGCTTGTTAGACCTAAAATAAGACAACTTTGATAACTTACATCCTTAACATATGGTGTAGCCTCTACAGGTGGTTTTTTCAAATAGATCTACCTCTCTCCTCACTTTTGCCTCATCTGCAAACCATTCATCATTAACTTTACTAACATTCCTATAGAATATAACATAATGCATATTTATGCATCAATGTGCCACCAATTGTAAGTCATGAACTAAGAAAATAACAATAGAAAAACAAAGTCAATTGTGCATATAAATAAAAAAGGATCGAATAATAGAATGATATCAACCTTGAAATTGCAAGGTTTTAGAAATATAACCAATGGTATTAGACTGTTCTATTCCAACAAATATTGTATTTAGTAGCATTTAAAATATTGACATCTAGTTATCATTTATGTAGCTTACAGCATACACTACACAATGCATTGCATGAACATAAATGAAAAAAAAAAGTCACAATTCATGGAAAAAACAATTATAGTTATACTATTAAAATACCTTTAAATTTTTTTAAACAAGTTTTTTCATTTTTTGTGTTTTTTTTCTATCTTTTGAATAATGGTTTCTCCTAATTATATTCCAAATTTGAAAAAAACAATTATGGCTCACTATCCCAAAGAATTTCTTGCTACTATTGTACAACATTCTATGGAACTTGGAGCTCCCATATTGTAATGGTATGAATAGGTGAAAATTGTTGATATTATCCTTAAAAGGAGATAAGTAAAAATATTGGCAGACAAAATAGTCATGTTTTTAATAGAAAATATGTGTATAATGGTTCGTTCATTAATAAATAAATTATTTCCTATGTAGAATTACATTATTAACACAAATTTAAAGTAATCATGCATTCAGAACTAAAAAAACATTCACAAAATTAAAACCTCAATAAACAAATTGATTATTTTTTATCAATTTGAGTGGAACGGGGAAAAATTTGATCTCAAACATGCTAATGGACTCTAGACCACTATTGGGAAATGATAATAGATCGAACATGAGTGAGGAAAGAAGTGTCGACAGAAGTAACTTGCCTTGGAGGAAAAGCATTTAGGAGTTGACTCACTTGTTACATTATGCTAGCAGCTGAAGAATTATGAGGGAGCCCTTTGTGAGATGACTACCAAATAATTGGAGGAATGCAAGAGTGATTGGATGTATTCTCCTCTTGTCATCATGCTTGACATAATTTGGAACTTCACATTTGTTATTCTTGTCATAGCCATGCTCATTATAAGCAGGGGTAGAAACCCTAACATGCCTATTAGGGTTTTAGTGGTGGTTTATGCATTGTAGTGCTTGTTGTGTCTACTTTAAGTAAAGAAGGTGAAACAAAAATTACCAGTAGCAGCAACACAGGGGTACATTAGGAAATACTTTAAGTGGATATTTAAAAAATGACACAAAACAAACATTTTGCACATTGACTATTTTTTTTTTTGAAAGATCAAATGAAAAAACAACATACCAATTTGAACATAACTAAAAATATGATTGAGAAATTCTCTATAAAAAGTGGGAGACTTATGGTGGAAATTACAAAGATCTCAGTAGACTTACCTTTTCATAAAGAATGAAGTTAGGTGTGTCCAAAAAAATCCACCAAAAAGCCACAAAATGAATACATGTCACTTGGGAAAAAAATTGGGCTAGGGATTTTGTTTGTGCGACAACTTAGTACTGTCAAGAAGTCATCCTAAAAAGAGTGGTGCCAAAGATTATGTTGCTCAAATGAGACAAGGGTTACATTGTTCTTAGGACGTAACTAATATTTTGTGTGGTTACAAGGGGTACACATACTATTTCTACAAATATTTTCTTTCATACCTAGATAAGTGTGGGGTGATTGCATGAAAGGAAGGAATATTTTTGGGAAAGCAAGCTTCCAAACAACTATTGGAAAGTTGCAAAAGGTTGTAGAAGGGAAGAACATTCAAGAATTTATTTTTCTCTAATTTTTCTATTAAAAAGAATATTTTACCCCTAGTAAAATTACTTTATGACCAATCAAAATTAGAATTTTCTAATGGAAAATTAATTTAAAAATAAATTGATTAATAACTTTAAGAAATTCATTGATTTGGATTGCAAAAATTAATTGTAACCATAATTGGGAATCACTACACCTATAGATAGGTAGGGACTAACTAGGCAATGAGCGTAGAAACAACCCTCAATCTACTAAAGAAATTTGATTACCAAGAGTGTTGCATCATGAAAAAAATACAATTAGGTCATATTTCATAAGAAATACCAATTTGGAAGAAGATGTCGATCATTGACTCAAAGCTTGGGCATCATTTATCTTGAAAAAATCGATACAAGGATCAACCATTTATGTAGATTTCTTAATATGAATTTAAAATATTTTTAATAGAGTTTGATGTTATCAAATTCATATTCTTTAATCAATTTATAAATCTCAATGTTGCAAATTTTCAAAATTTATTTCATTGGATAAATTATTATTTTTTGGCAAAAGTGGACAAGGCACTGAATATATTAATTTTTTTTTTTTTAAAGCATGATTCAAAAGCTCAACTAGGAAAGAACCAACAAGAAAACCCAGAATTGTCACTAAGTAGAAAAATTCTTACCATAAAAATTTACATATAGTAACCTCCATGAGGATACAAAAATAGTGTATTTACAATATGGACCAAACATACACCTCATATTTTTCAACTTCAAAAATTATGAAATTCATGTACCATTAACTATCCTTCCTCCATCGTTGTAAATTTTGACTCAATAGCCACTGTTGGAGAGCACCTAGCTAGCCTATTTAGAACACCCTTAAACCCTAGTTAAGTGTATTATCCTCAAGAGAAAATGCAACCCAACTAGAGGAAATGCTCAAAACAAAGACATTTGCATTTGTAGTATTGATGGGCAAATTTTCATCCTTCCACCCAATATCTTGCCAAGCCTACACATTATCATACGGAGCCGAAGGTGACCACTCCAACAAACCACATGAGGTCTAAGGAAGCTAGAGATTGTTTGAAAGGGCAAGAAAATCTAGCAAAGCATGCCCTGTTCTCCAATTCTTTCTTCTAACTGATAACTAAGGGCATGGGGTAGAAACTTGTAGTGCAGGTTTCATATATTGAGAACTTTGTTTCTCAAAGGATCTTTGCAGCACTTCAAAAATAATCATAAACTCATGCTTTCTAAGAAGATGAGACCTTGCAAACAGACCCCCCACTAAAGCATTACCAACCCAAAGATCATAGTCCTACATTGCAATCTTAAGCTTATTGTCCACCCAAAATTGTTGTTTGACGACTTCCAATGCAAGAACCTTGAGAAGATGTATTGATTGTAGAAGATCCATGGAATTGGATAGAAAGATAGAGACCAAATTCAACAAATATATAAAGTGCTTAGTAGTTGGAAAAATAATTTATTCCCCTAAAACATGCCTAATTGCATGTCATATTTAGGGTGAATTGACTATAAACATATCCTTTAGGGTAGCATCATCCATAACTGGTAACTATACATTTTCATTCGAGTGAGACTAAATCCATGTCATGTATTTTTTGGGCATAATCACCCAATGAAATTTATTGTAGGAATCATGCTTAATACAAATATCCATAGGAGATGACATCTCAAAGAAAAGAAATATTCATCAACTGAGGCTAGAATATTTAAGGAGGAAACATATACTTCAAAATTGAGAAAATATATGGAAACTTGGATGAATATAGTGCAACTTGATGCAAATTAAAAGTAGGAGATCTAAAATTAAGTTTACCACATGTGAAGCCATCTGAAACAAACACCCCAAATCATACAAGCATCACCACACGTTCCAATATTAACTTCAAACTCATGCGAACTCAAATTAGGAAAATATAATGATGGTGACATATAAATAATTTGTACTATGTTATGATATCCTTTGCACAACCAAAAAATGACCTCACAGACCTGACCACCTCATCATACTAATGATTACCCATCAATTCATATGAAATCAAATTATGAAGTGATTCATTCAATGATTTTGGGAATTGGTTCATACTGACTTTTGTGGACCTAGTGGAGTGCAAAGCTATTGTGGAGACAAATATTTCATTCTATTTTTTTGATGACTATGATGTTTTTTAAAGAAAAATTGGATGATTTTTACTTGTTTAAGTGGTATTTGGCTAGAGCTGAAAATGAAAAATGTAAGAGTCTGAAGTACTTGAGATCTGATAAAGGAGGATAATTCATCTATAATGAATTCAATATATTCCACAATGATGGAGGAATCAAAAGGTAGATGTCAGCACCAAGGACCCCTCTACAATATGGAACAGATGAAAGGTGAAATAGAAAAATTATGGACTGTACTAGAATATTTATGATGGAAAAGAATGTGTCACATAAATACTAGAGAGAAGCTGTAAGTACAACAATTTATACTTTGAATATAGTGCAAGTCAAGAAAGGTACAAATGTTACACCCTTTGAGTTGTAGTATGAATATACACCTAATGTGAAGTATTTTAAATTTTTTGGAAGAAAATGTTATATACTGAAGGAAAATAGGAATGGAAAACTTGATGCTAAAAGTGGTGAAGGTATATTCCTATGATATCTCACTAAGAGCAAAGATTATAAGCATTTGAATTCTAACACTAAAAAATTTGTGGAAAGTACAAATGTGAAAGTTGATGAATATGCAAAAAAGAATGAAGTTGAATGCAAGACATAACCTTAAGATTATAACACATTCATATATGTGAATGAAGGTGCTCCCTGCACCTTACCTGGGTAGGAGAACAAAGCTACCAATCAGCAACAAAATGTGAATGTTAAGTTGCAACAATAGGTTGTTGAGTAGCAGACTATAGGTACCAAGCATCAGAGAAGTAATACCAAGGTACATGCAGAAGATGTCAAACATTAGGAAGACAATGTTGAGCAAGCAAAACTTGGACCTAAACCTAAAGCAGAGACACAAAATGAACTTGAAATCAATTTCAGGATGAACTTGTAGGAGAATAAATAAGAAGAGAACCTACTCTAGCAAAGTGTATGAGAAGACACCATGTTGGTAACAAAGAATTTGGAGTTATGACAAGAAAAAAGACTTAGGAGTAAGACATGTCTACTCAATGAATTTGAACCCAAATCAGTGAAAGATGCTTTATAGAATGAAGATTGGATTCAAGCAATGAATGAAGAAATTGAATAGATAGATAAGAAGAAAACTTGGGCACTTGTACCTAGACCTAAGGATAAAATTTTATTAGAACAAAGTGGTATTCAAGAACAAACTAAATGGAAAAGGTGAAGTCACAAGGAACATGACTAGACTAGTATGCAAAGGATATGTGCAAGAAGAAGGAATTGATCATGGGGAAACAGTTGCCCTAGTTGCAAGATTAGGAGTTAGATCACTACTTGCATATTATGTTTATAAAGGATTTGAAGTGTACCAAATGGATATCTAGTTAGAATTTTTTAATAGAATACTAGAAGAAGAAGTTTACATTAAATAACCAGAAGGATATGTTGACCCTAGTAAAAAGAACATGGTATGTAAACTGCACAAGGCTCTATATGGTCTAAAAAAGCCCCTAGAGCATGGTATGAAAAATTGCACAATTATTTGGTAAAGATTATATTTTCTAAATGAATGATAATGACAATCCATACTTGAAGACTAGAGGTAACAATGAGATATGATTATCTAAAATTTGAGTTGATAATATCATATTTGGAGGGAAGGATGCATTGTGCAAATAATTTGTATATGAGATGAGGAAAAAATTTGAAATGTCTATGTTTGGTGAAATTAAATTCTTTGTTGGTTTACAAGTATATCAGATGAAGCAAGGTATCTACATTAATCAATAAAAATACATCAAGGAGATACTAAATTTTTTTGGAATGAAAGAATCAAGACCAATTAGTACACATATGACTACAGAACATAAGCTATCCAAGAACGATGATTCTACTAATCTAAACTAGACATTGTATAGATCAATGATTGGAAAGTTACAATATGTTATTCACAGTAGACCTGATATTGCATTGGCACTTGGGATTGTTGCAAGATTTTCTGCAAGTGCCAAGGAGAATCACATGATGGCAATGAAAAGGATATTGTGATATATGAGAGCAACAAAAGACTATGGCTTTTATTACAAGAAGAATGATAAATTTGAACTAAAAGTATACATTGATTCTATTTGGGCAGGCAATTTTGATGACATAAAGAGTACAAGTGGTGAAGATTTATTTCTAGGAAAGAGACAAGTTTCATGGACAAGCTAAAAGAAGAATTGTATTTCTTAATCAATAGTTGAAGCTGAATATGTGGCAGCAGTAGTGAATTTTTCAAATATCGTGCAGGTCAATAAATTATTGAAAGGGATGAAGGAAGAGATCATTGAGCCTATTGTTATCTATTGTGATGACACATGTCCTATAAACATATCAAAGAACCTTGTGATGTACACAAAGATTAAGAATATTTCTATCAATTATCATTACTTGAGAGAGTTAGTTCAAGACAATGAAGTGAGATTGGAATATGTGAACAATAAGGAGCAAAAAGATGATATTTTCACTGAGGAATTACCTAAGGATGCACATGAGTATCTAAGAGGTAAATTAGGGGTGATTCCCCTAGCGAAGACTACTTAATTTAAGATGGAGCTCTACATCAAATATGTTGATAAGAATATCTTACAAATTGATGTAGAAAGTCATACTTTAGGACTTGCCTAAAGTAGTGAGGGAAGGAGAACATAATGTTGTATCACTCATGACCACAGATTACAGATGAAGAATTCAATATTGACATGAAGATATCTACATGATCAAGATGTATGAGATAGATAAAGTATCTTTGGAATTATTATCAAAGAGGGAGAGATTAAGTTACCATCTAGAGGGAGATATTATATGAAGCAATTACCTATTCTTGTCTTCTATGAAGATTAAGAGAATATAAGTAAGTGAGATTATGTAAAGAATGAGAATCTACGTGTGACGTGATGCTAGCAATACTAAGAAATATGATTGATTTCATGTTATAATATGATAGAGGGAGCTCATGTGAGCTATAGAGATGACAATTAGAATGAAACTAATGATATTAATGAAGATCTTATACTAAACATAGAGGGAGGTGCTCAAAGCAGTACATGTTTTGGTTTGCATGGTAACTAGAGGTTTTGCCATCAATGCCAAATTGGGAGATTGTTGGAAACTATAATTGGAACTATTTTTGTGTTATCATTGATGTCAAAAACTAATTGGTAAGATATTTTTCTATCTAATTAGAGTGCCTTATCTAGATAATTGATGGATTTGAGAGAAGACATAACAAAAGCACCTAGAGGAAAGGTTGAGTTATGAGGAAACTACAATGGGCACTTGATTAGTTAGACTTTGAAAAGATAAAATAATTGTTTAATCAAGTTATAAGTGAAGAAGACAATTATATTGAAGCCTTGAAGAAGTGATCAAAGCATGACTAAATGTGTACAACCAAGCAATAGGGCAAGAGATTAAGGAACTCAAAGTATATGTTGAGTGATGCTAGTGTCGACTGAGTGCTTGTATGTGTCGAGCAGATGTAGTATCTACCAAGCATTAGTATTGACCAAGCACTAGTATATGTGTCAAAATGAAAATTTAGTAGTGGCTAGGTAATCCATTGATGATCAAGCATCAAAACATAGTGTTGGCTAAGGGACAACATTTTACATTTTATGAGGAAATCATGATTTTTAGCTGACATAGTTAATTTATTGGAATATGTAAAGTGTGTTAAAGATAAGGATTGATGAGATGGATCATTTGAATCAAGGGAAATAATTTTTGAGTTCTTTTATGCAATGATTCAAGGAGAAGTTTCTAGAAAGAACAAGATGAATAAGAAGGTGGATAGATTCATTGTATGTGTTGAATTTGATCGTAACCCTAGGATCTACAGTGATGTTTAAGCGAAAAAAGATAAAAATTACCTATTTAAGGACATATAAGGGATAAGTTTCGAGAGGTTAGCAGAGCTAGTGAAGACCTAATTAAGGTTGGAACAATTGTTGATGCTATTGATTGGTGAACTTGAGCAGGAGGCTAAGAAGTGTTGTGAAGAGGTGAAGAGTGATTTCTTGAAGGAGTGCCAAGAAGATCAGAGACAAAAATGATAGTGGAGGCCAGTTAGTGGATCAGTATGTAATCCTAACTATGATCTATATTTGCAAAGTGAGTTGTATTAGTTAGATCAAACCTATTATTACTGTAAGAATTTGCCTTAGGGGAAAATTCACCCAAGAACAAAGAACTCAAACACAAGCACAACTGTAGACCAAAAAGAGTATGATTAGAATATTAATATGCATTCAATTCAATATAAAAGTACACTAGGAGTGCTTATATATAAAGGCCTCTAAGATGCATCTAGAATGCCTAGAAATCAACATCATGATAACTCATACAACTAGGCACATGTCCACCAAATATGGGTTATCCTCCATTAAGCATAGAAGTAAGTGTGATGATGACAGGATAAGCCTACCAAAGTGTAACATGCAAATTTATGTTGTAGACACCATGTGCTAAATTGGAGTTGCGTACTTCTATGTTGTCAACATGACAACTTATAAAGGTATGCAAACTTCTAAGTGTCTCACAAAATAATGCAACATAATAAAATAATGCATTAACCTACGTAAACTAAGTGTAAATAGTAACTACATATTTACACCAACACCCCCCCTTAAGTGCAACTTAGGGGAATGTCCTTAAGCTTACAAAAACTAGGATGAAATGCATACTAGGTCTCAGCTACTAGGCCATGTTAGGTATGCATGTACATAATGAAATGCAATCTCTCATAAATCAAAGAAAGAGGGAAAACCTCATGGGAAAAACCCTCCCCCAAAAAGAGAGATGAAAAAACTAGATGTATGGATGGATGGAGTAATCAACAACCCCCCATTATGACATACATCAAGTATATACAATAGTGAAGAATGAGAAGAATAATACCTCATAAGAGGAAAAAGTCCCCCCCATAAGAAAGAAGAGGAAGAGAGACAAGGTAGTCCCCCCCCCCCCAATGAATAATGTCGACCAGTAATTGCTGCTCCAAGGAAGAAGTTGGTCCATGAGTGCAAAATGATGTTCCTCCCCTTTGAAAGAAACAAAGGCAAAGGTAAAATCTCGAAGATGTATGGTGGCCCTGAAACCTACTCAAGTGTCCCTGTGTTGATGCAGATGGTCGCCCCTTCCAACACTGCTAAAAAGAAAAAATGTAGATCTAGCAAGGATGATTGTAGAACCTATCCTAATGAGTTAACTGTCTCCTCAATTTATAAAGAGACCTCCTGTAGCTATTGCATAGAAGAATCCACAATTACATCAACCTGGTAAGATTGATCGTGTAGAGAATGGACAAGAGGGTCAAAGTGAGCCCTTGCAACAACTAAAGAAGGATCATCATCATCAAAGAGAAGATGTAAATCATCAAGGTTGTCTCCCAAATCTGTGGTGTGTGATTCCACAAACAAACTTGCAATGTCTTCCATGCAATCATCTTTTGTTGTTGGAGTTGGAAGACAAAGTGTACCTTATTGTGTTGTACCTATCACTGTGGAAATATATGCATGTGGACTATATTGATGATGTGACTTCTTGTTGCAACTATCAATAGAAATCCATGTATTTGAATCTATTGAAGCACTATCACTGGTGTCACTATTAGTTCCCACAATGTATGAAGTGTAGAGAGGATTAGAGGATAAGTTGGGTGAACTTTCCTCAAACTAAACATCCTTCTCCATAAAGATCTCATGAGTCTTTGGATCCATAAGTCTATATTCCTTAGCACCATCTTAATAACTAATGAGAGTACAAGGCCTAGGTGGTGGTGCCTTACATCCCCTGGAAGATATGTTTTCCCATGCTAGACAACTGAAGACTTTGAAGTGACTCACAACCAGTTTCTTAGAACACCATGCCTCAAAAGGAGTCTTACCATCTAAGGCATTATGAGGATACCTATTAAGTATGTGAGTGGCACTACTAATAGCTTCAACTTCAAGTGTAGGATCAATAGACTTGGCTTTAATCATGCAACTTGCAATGGTCTTAAGAGTCCTAATCCTCATAGCTACAACATCTTTCTTGTGCAGACTAAATGCTAGTGGATTCTGAAGATCAATTCTCTCAAGTTTGTGAAAGTCCCTAAGTCTTTTGTCCACATATCTACTTTCATTGTCCATCCATAGAACCTTGAGGGCTTTCCTTGATTTTTTTTCAACATGAGCCTTGAAGGCTAGAAACTTATCAACCACTTCATTCTTATGATGAAGGAAGTAGACCCATGTGAAGTTTGAAAAGTCATCAACAAAAGTAAGGATGTAGTGGCCTTGACTAATTGAATTCATTGCAAAAGGCCCTACTAAAACTATGTGAACCAACTAAAGAACAACTGGTGCTCTTGAAGACTTCCCTCTATCATATTTCTCCTCGAGATGCATACCACTAAACATGATGAACACGCACACTTAGAAAACTTGATGTTAGGTAGACCTTTGACCATGTGTTTTGAGCAAAGTTGCTAAAGATGGCGGAAGGCAAGATTACCACACTACTCATGCCATAGTTTGATTTGTGAATTAGATTGAGTTAACAAGGCTTGAGAAGGAGACTTAGGCACAAAGTGGGAGAAGGAATAAAGTCTCTTTTCATGATTGACTTTCCCCATTGTAACCAATGAATCATCTTTTAGACTTCACACCATCACTAAATCTAGAAGGAACTCAACTTTGTTGCCATCTCCAAGGTGAGTGATTTAGTAAATTCAGAGGAGATTAGAAGTAAGATTTGGAACATAGAGAACATCTTTGAATTCCTCATTTTCCATTTCCACGTGTCCTTTCCCTTCAAATTCCATTTTTGTATCATCTCCCACAAAGATATATAGTACCTATGACTGCTTCAATGAAGAAAAGTCTCCCTTTGAGGAACCCATGTGATAGGAGGCACCTGAGTCAAGAATCCATTCTAAAGAAGAACTTGTATTTGCCATAAGTGCTTGCCCTTTTCCCTTTGAAGAGGTTGGAGTTGAATCCTTGGAAGTACCTGGCACTTGAATTTTGTTCTTCTTGAGTAGATTTTCTAACTCATTGATTCTTTTAATCTTGCAATGATGCTCGTCATGATTTGGCTTTTTACAATATGCACAAAAAAGTTTGTCCTTTTTTTCATTACTTCATTTCTTGTTGGAAGAAGAACTACCTTGCTATGAGGACAATTATTGTGTCTTAGATTGTGATTTTTGCTTCAACTGCTTCTTCTTCTTCTTGTTAGAACTTCTTCCTCCTTGACTTGATTGGTGCTCATCACTAGCCACCAATGCTTTTGTCTTTGATGATGTGAGAAGTCTTAAATCTATCAAGTGAGATTGTTCAACAATCAAAATTTTTGCAAAAGCATCAAATTTAGGCTTCTAAAAAGCACTTCCCATGGTCAACCTATGAGTATTATAACTTGAAACAAAGCAAGCATACTTTGAAGTTAGCCTCTTTAGGATATCATGAATCAACTTTTCATCCTTCATGGGATTTCCACAATCTTTAAGTAGTGCCCTATACTCGTTGGCTTTGTTGACGTAATCTTGAATTGTGTCAAAGTTTTTTGGATCCAAGTGAAGTAGATCATCCTCAATCTAAAAACCATTTTCCTCATCCACCTTATCATATAACGATTCAAGTTTGTCCCATGAAAGTTTGGATTCCTTGAAACTAGAAATGTGGAAGAAGAGATCTCTATGTACACAATTCCTAATAATTCCTAAAGCTTGTTGGTTTTGTTTTTTCCAATCAATAAGTTTTGTAGCATCAATGGGTTTGGG
Source organism: Cupressus sempervirens (assembly GCA_028749045.1). Classification (NCBI taxonomy): domain Eukaryota; kingdom Viridiplantae; phylum Streptophyta; class Pinopsida; order Cupressales; family Cupressaceae; genus Cupressus; species Cupressus sempervirens. Next base: position 149,025,547 of record CM053791.1, read on the forward strand.
AATTGAATCATCAACATAAAGACTTGGACCTTTTTCCATTAATCTACTCCATGTAATATCTTTCCATGTAGAATAATTACATGAAGTTAGAAGTGGACATTTAGGTGAACCCATGATGCAAAAAAGTAAAACAGCATAAGAGACAAAGACAATACACAATACACACCCCCCCTTTTAACTCAATCAAAAGACCCCCCAAAAAAGATGTTTTTGGCACTTTGTATGTAGAGTGTGTACAATAGGCCACTTTTCAAAATGAACAAAGTGGACTTCTAATTTTTCTTTTCACAACTACCTTTTGAGGCCCAAATCTATCATTAAGCACTGTAGCTCAAATGTACAACAATTCTAAAAAGTAATCAAAGCAATACAATGCAGAAAAAGCCCTAGTTCTAAAAGTGAGTTTTTTGTCCATACAACCCAAATTTGGACTAAAGATCTAAAAAGTAGACAAAAAATAACACACTTTCAAAAAAATGGAGCCTAAAAAGTGTCTAGATGAACTCGTATAGAGCATTTGAAGTTGCAAAATGCAGGATTGAACAGGTATGATCACCAAGAAATGCAATTTTTGAAAAATCCTTGCACCAAAACTAGAAAAGAACACCACTAAAAAGTACAAGAAATTTTACCCAAAATAAAAAAAAATTGCACCTAATTTGGAGTCTGGATGATCGAGTTATGGCCTCTCAAAGTCAGGCTTCCAAATCAAAAATGCATTTGAAGAGGGGTCTAGGCAAAAAATTCTAACCTTAAATTTGATGGTCAAACAGCCATCACTATAGTTATAAAATGTCTTGGAATGACGGTTAGACAGCCATCAAATTTAACCTCATGAAATGTTGATGCAAGCAAAAAATTAGCCTTCCTTGCTAATGTGGCAGGTGACTAGACCGTATGGCTATATAGATGAGTGACACATGGTAGTATAGTATTCAGTCAGCATTTGATGTGGCACTACTGATGTGTGTATGATAGGGATGCCTAAATGTCAAGTGACATGGCGTCATGTCTATCCAAATTGTGCCTAACATGGAGTTGAGGTGGACAGGCACTGACGTTGGGCCTGTGACGTGGAGGGGTGTTGCTAGTCCATGTGGTCTATTAGTGACTATGCATGGATCTGGTAGAAAAAGCTATGTGGTAGGCTGGTGTTCATTTGCATGGCCAAGTAGTGAATATGTGTCTGCTACAAAAGGGGTATCTACGCACTACAGCTAGAGATTATGATGTCAGCAAGGAGATTTACAATACCAAGGAGCAATGACTATTGAAGGACTTAGAAACTATGCCAAAAAAATTGAATGTTTTCGGTGATCAAAGTTTGTATCTATGGTTGCTAGAATGGGATTTTTCAGAATGTTCTATCTGATGTCGGGTTGCCAGAATATAGATCATGATGGCCAGATTGCAATTTCAATCACCAGAAAGGCCAATACCATTGGTACTTGGGATTGTAGTCCCACATCAATGAAGGTGAAGACTTTGCAATAGTTATTAAACCAAATGTTGTGGTCCTAATGCAAAGTGAACCCTGGCGGCCGAAGTGGGATGTTGCTAATTGTCGGCTTTGGGTGCCTGCACCAAAAATTGCAGGGTCTGGCTACAAAATTTAAAACTAGGAAATTGTGAAATATGTCACCACCAAATATAGATGGAATATTCCTACAGAATATTCTTTGCACAGGGCTGAGGTGTGACTGCCTAGTACCTATGCAAAAAAAACTCTCTGCACTCCCAACTGGGCTAAAAAAATTAGAAAAATACTTATGAAAATACGCAGAGAATTATACAATTAAAAATCAAAAAATAAATTAATTAGATCTGCAAAATGACCATACTAGTGTTGCAAATTAGGCCTTTAGGTGCCAATTTGCAAAAAAAATTGCCTCACAATCGACTTTGGCCTAGGGTAGCCAAATTTATAGCCGATTTTCACTGAATCGACATTTCGGATGCAATGGCGAGGTCGTCTATGGCTCTAGATGCTCCCAATTTTTGTTGTACTCCAGATCCGAGCTCAAGTGCTAAAGCAACAATGGTCTCAAATGGCTATGTGAAGAGAGATTCTCCAAGCTCTAATACCATGTAAGAATTTTCCTTAGGGAAAAATTCACCCAAGAATAAAGAACTCAAACACAAGCACAATTGTAGACAAGAAAGAGTATGATCATAATTTCAATATGTATTTGATTCAATATAAAAGTGCACTACGAGCACATGTATATAAAGGGCTCTAAGATGCATCTAGAATGCCTAGGAATCAGCATCATGATAAGTCATACAGCCAGGCACATGTCAACTAGATATGAGTTATCCTCCATTAAGCATGGAAGTAAGTGTGACGATGAGAGGATAAGCCTACCAGAGTGTAACACACAAATTTATGTTGTAGACACCATGCGCTAAATTAGGAGTGCAAATAAATGTGTTGTCTACATGACAACTCATTGAATGATGCAAACTCTAGTGTTGTAGACACCATGTGCTAAATTAGAGTTGCATACTTCTGTGTTGTCAACATTACAACTCATAAAGGTACACAAACTCCTAAGTGTCTCACAAAATAATGCAATATAATAAAATAATACATTAACCTAAGTAAACTGAAGTAAGTGTAAATAGTAAATATGTATTTACACCAACCTTTCTAACCATTGTATCAATATTGAAATCCTTTAATCAAAGTTAACCTGATAGTCATATATAAATCCTTTAATCAAGATGACAGTCTAATGACATGTCTAGGTAAAGTCCTCTAACAAGGCCACTTTCAATAGGGTGATTAAATCCTCTAATAGGGTCACACCTAACAGTGTGTTTTGTAAGCTTTAACAGGGTTGGCTCCTAATAGAGCTCACTTCAAAAAAGTGAAATATTGGTGACATGTTAGTGGTAGTTTTTCCCAAATTGGGTTTCCACATTAAATCCTAGTCTCAAGTTGTGAGGATGTCATTTGTGATGATTTATTGTTAATGTTTTACAATCTGTAAGTTTGTTATTATTAGGATAGTAGACTACTAGTTGATGTTACTAATAATATTCTATAGAGGTCGGGCTATTGAATGCTTAGATCTAGATTAGTTGAAGTCTTTAAATGTTTAATTGGTACATCTAGACCTTGGATAATTGATTCACCCCCCTCTCAGGTATTATAAGCATTCTAACTATTCTCATACTTTGTTTGGATGTAAGAAAATTGTGAGATGTACTTTTTAAGTTCATGTTTATGTTTATTTCTAATATCATTGTTATGGTTATGATGGTATATGGTGTTGATAAAGTTTTGATTTATTGTGGATTAAATGGCTTAGGATTGATGGTTTCAATTATGAATATATCAATGATTACTAGAGTATGATTGTTTATCATGTTTAGATGTTATCTAGATCAAGGATCATTATATATGTTATCTTGATGTTATTATTGAGTTTTAGTGGTATTATGCTTTATATGGTTGATAGATATCTTAATTGGAGTTTTTTCTACTATATGTTTTAAATGTTGAATGATAAGGCTTTTGATAATTTAAATTAATAGAAATGTTGTTGTATTTTGTAGTGTCCTAAATTTTTACCCCTACATTTACGACACTTCTATTTTTTTTCATATGAGTAAACATTGGGGAACCATGATCAAAAAGATATATTTTGACATCATGACTCCCAAGAGCATAGTGTTCATAACCTCTCATACAAATTTGAAGCTTGCACACTTAGATGTGAGCATGATATGTGGACATCAATGTGATGTGGTAGTATCCACAAAATTTTAAATGCAAAGATTTCTTTCAACATGCTTCCCCTCTTGAGGATTCATATGTAACATCTGTTTGTGCCCATCCACAATTATAAAAGGCCCATTTTCTCCCATTTTATACTATCTATTTCTCTCTAGCTATCTCATTATCTCTCTCTTATTCTTCCTTTTTACTTGTGCCTCCATGTCAAAGTTATTGAAAAAAATTATTCAATTGTATATTGTCATTGATGTTACACAAATGTTACACTCTAACTGAGAACTACCAGTAGTAACCAAGCTCATAAGATTCTACAATCAGCCAAGTAGAAGAAGCTAAGTTCATTGATCAAGTGCAAACTGAGCTAGGTTAATCATTGAAGGATTCAATCATTAACTGAGTTAGTTTAGTTACCAAAGGGTTTCTATATAGGTCGATCACCAAGGAACTTAGTGGTAACCGAGTGACCCAATTTCAGTATCAATTGACCTACAACAAAATAGTTTTGTTAATTATTTTGTTTGTGCAAGTCAACAAAATGGATGTTAATTTTTTATTTGTAAAGGTATTCAAGCTGACTTGACATTGGGTTTCATATATATGAAAGGTCAAGTTGTGGAATGAAATATGGAAGTGGTAGAAGAAGAAATGCAAATAAAGAAGGATACTAATTAAGAGAAGAACATCCAAAGAGATGCAAAGAATATTCTGACCAAGGAGGATCTAGAGGATAAACCAAAACATCAATCTGAATCTACAAATTAGTTGCTTCATTAATTAGGTCAATCCTTATTAGTCTCTAACAATTGTAGCAGTGAATAAATTTCTTAGCAAAGTTGACTTAATAGTCATTTTGTAAATCCTCTAAGAAGTTGGCTTTTCTAGATTAAAGTGTCTTAAGACCTCTAACCAAGCCACTCCTAATAGGGTAATTCAAATCCTTTCATAAGGCCACACCTAACAATGTGTTTTGTAACCTTTAATAGGGTTGGCTCCTAATAGGGCCCACTTTAGAAGGGTGAAAAGTTATAACTAGTTGCATTGGTGTTTTTCCCCAAATTGGGTTTCCACATTAAATATTGGTGTCTCATGTGTTCATTTTATTTATTTACTACTTTACCTTTCTACAACTAAGTTAGTAAAGGTTAACACACATTAATATCTCAAGATTTCATTGTTAACCAAGTTATTATAAATATCTAGTTCTAACAGAGTTGTGCAAGGATTTGAGTTAATAAGAAGTTTGTATTGACATCTAAGGGTTTTGGAATTTTTTTAGTGGTAACTGATTCACCCCTCCCCTCTCAGTTAATCCTCTTATATTTCCAATAGAAGCTATATTATATTTACTCCCACACCTTGAGAAGACTAATACATGTTCTCCTTCTTAGTTTGTGCTCTCTCTCACTTACTCTTTTATATTATAAACACATTCATTTATTATCATTTTATTATCTATATTGTTCTTTATTTATTAATATTAGTAATATTTAGTAGAAAACAATTTCCTCCCTAAAGAAAGACTCATTCTTACTACCCTTCTTATCTTTGTGTAATAAGATATTTCCTCCCTCAAGCGAGGCCCATTCTTATTGTCTGTCTTAGTGAAATAGGAGGCTTCTCCTTTAGGCAAGGATGTATTTATATTGTTTGTCTCCATTAGAGTTTATAGTTTATCTATTTATGTGGTTGTTTGTGGAGGTGGGAATACCAAAGTTGGTGTTTGGCTATGGAAAGCCCTTAAACAACCATAATATATTTCTCATTTGTGTGTATAGGAGATGAGAAGGTACCCAAAGTCATAGGTTAGATAAGAGCATCTTAACTTAGGACATTTGTGTTCTCTATTTCATAGTTTTTTTGTTAGTTGAATATTTTCTAGATATGAAGTTAGAATAAATGTATGTTTCTTGTACTTCATCTTATTTGTATATTAAAGACTAATTATACTTTCTAAGTTAGTTAGATTCCATTTTGAGCATCTTACATTCATTGAGTATATTTTACATTATTTTTTATAGTTTAGTTTACAATGTTCTTCTTCATTTGAGCTTAGCTCACATACTATTCTTGAGGTAGTGTAAGAGTCATTTCCTTCTTGAAAAAGGTGACAAAATCCCTTAGTCTGCAATGTTTATACTTATATTATGGTTCATATGGATCTTGCTTGATGTGTTTGTGTAAAGAGGGAAAACTCATAGTTACTCATTTGTGAGGTCCACACAATATCTCTATCCCATTTTTTATTTGATTATTATATGCATATGTTTCAACTACACCTAGTATGTGTATAGTTGAGGTTAATATGTGCATGTTTAAGTGAAAAAGTACTAAACATCCTTATGCCTTAGTTGTAGGTTTGAGTTTTTCTTTATCCTCGATGGTAATTACACAAGATAGTCATGTTTTTTTGTTTTGCATGCTTAGCCAATATCAGTTTTGGATGAAACAATGTATCCAATTTGTACAATTATTTTTTGCTGTGTAGGCAAGATCCTTGATTTCATCTACATATTATTTAGAATAGTAATTGATTGTGCATTTCAAGAAACCATTATTGGTCTTGGTTATATTATATTTTAATATATGTTGACTAATATTATTGTTATGTGGAGTCTAATCAAACTTAGAGGTTAATTTTTCTCCACTTCATTTGGCACAATTTCCCCAAAGAATTTTCTACAGCAGTTTGGAGGTAGCACCCATATACTAGAGGTGAAGGGGAAATGTCACTTACAATTTCCTAAGGTAGTGCTCTAGGTGAGGTTAAGGGGAAGCACCCCTTGTAGGTTCCTAGGGTCCATGACCCCAAGTGCACTTATTGTTGTGCTATAGGGCAAGGTTGAGGGGAAACACCCCTGAATCCAAAATGAAATTACTATTCTAAAAGACATCAAGAGTATTTTTTCTATTTGATGACATATTCTAGCCTTTATTTGTTAAGTGATATAAATATGGTATAAAATTCCTTAGTGTTAGGGATTTTAGGATGTATGATGATTTATTAGCTTCTTGTGGTGGTATTGTGTTGCAAGGGATCGTAGATTGTTATCAGGTTGAAATCACTAGAAAATGAGAATATCATACTCACTATTTGGTGGATGTAGCCTAGGGATTAGATTAACCACATTAAATATATGTGTCTTATGTTATCTTCTATGTTCTTTATTTATTTCTAGTATTGGTTATATTTGCATTTAATTGTTTTTTTTCGATAATCCTAACAAATATGATTAAATGTTGATTATTCAAAAGACTGTGAATTCTTGCTAGTTTGCATGGCATGAATAACTCTCCTTTATCTTTAAGCATCCATATGATGGACATTGTAGATTAGGAGGTCACACTTCTGGAGAAAACTACTATCATTGGCCAAATTATGCGACATAAGCACTTGTAGCAGGATATTAAGTAATGGATTTTTCAAACCAGGCAAATAATTATTTGAATATATATGTTTTCTTCCAAAGAAATTCTTTAGAGTGACTTTCAAATCTAAAGTTGATTGTGATGCAATTCTTAACCATTATTTATGGGAGTTTGATGAGAAGGCATTTTTAATTCAGAAATGGGTTTCAAGTTTCAATTTTTCCAACAAAAATCCGTATGAGAATCCCATCTAGTTTTGATTATATTCCCTACCCCTTGAATTCTAGTTGAAACGGGTCATGGGGCACATCAAGACTTCTCTAGGCAAGGTGATCAATATTGGTTTAGGTGATAGATATTCCTTCCACTATGTTTGATTTCACGTGATCTCTATGTACCTAATTCCTATCATGGTTTGCTTCAAATTCACTAATGATGCTTGATCCCAAAGTATTGAGGTTGAGGTCAAATAACTATTTTATCTTAAGTGTAGAATTTGGAAGCACTTTGAGCTTCCTTCCTTAAGCCTACTACTATGTAATAGATCCCTAAGAAGGCATCCAAATTGGCTAGGGATTCATAGGTTGTTGGGGAGGGATCCTATCACCCTTTTGATAAGGTTTCATTGCCCTTGTTCCAAACTTATGTTCCTTGCATGTGTGTGTGTGTGTGTGTCACCTCTGCTCCAACGTGTCTCGGCTACCCAATCTCTAGCTAATGTGATAAAGCTACCCAATTTTATGAGTGGGACTATCATTTGTATCAGGCTCATGAATGCTCCTGACTTAGGCTTGGGCTTGGGTGATTTTTTTACCCATGGTCATCCTTACTTCTGGTTGTGGATGACTTGACTTCTTCTAGAGTAATGGAGGATGTCCCTCTTTCATTTACAATTTCTATGGCATCTTCTAATGAGGAGCTCAAGTTTATGGATGAATTAGATATAGTCGAGCCTCAATCAATTGCAAAGTTTTCTATATTATTCATCCACACTAACCCAATTAGAAAGAAGACTAGAAGGAAAACCATGTAATGAACCCAATTTGGGGGTCCATTGTTTATTTCTGACTTGATCTCTTAGTTGTATCCTTTGCATTGTATTTTCTCCAATTTGTATAGATTTCATTATCTTTTTTCAATCTCCTCCTTACAAAGGTTATAAATCCATATATATATATATTAATTGAAAGGGTCATGTCCTTTCGTAATATTAATTCAATAATAATAATGTTAATTATATTAATTATATATTTATATTAATAACTTTAATTATAGTAATTAATATCACAGGATATGTTATATTAATAATTATATTATATCAACTATACATATTTTATTATATTAATTAATAAGGTTAGTTATAGTAATGTCATAAAGAATATTATTTTAATATATCAAGTATATATATTGTAATACATTTTTTAATATAGTATTTTTATATTAAAATATATCTTAATCATTATATTATGATTATATTAGATTATTATTATTAGTATTATATGATATATGATATATGATATTATAATATAGTATTACTTAATAAATTATTATTATTTTAATATTATTTTAATATTATTATTAATATTATTTTATATATAGTACTTATTTATTATATGTCAAAGTGGGAAAATCACAAACCAACAAATAAAAGTGACAAGAATATGTTTTTAATAAGAAAAATAGGTTTTACAGGGACCCTGAAACCTAATAGTTAATACAAAAACCAAGGCTAATAATAAGCATATAAAGCCCAGCCAAACATAAACAAGTCACAAGGCTAATAATAAGCATGAATGACCAACCAAAAAAAGGCCAACAGAAAGGCCAGTTTAACTTACATCAAAAAAGCCAGAACAAGAGAAAGCCAAACTAACAAAAAAAGCAATAAACTAACAGCAAAAGACAGGAAAAAATGAACCATGATTACTCTTCTACCTTTTACTCGAGCTCCTATACCATCTGAGCTGCTTCATAGGCTTTGTGAGTCTCCTCAGCCATCTACCCCTAACTCTTCTGGGCTTCCCGATCCAGGCTACTGAGAGTAATTTCTGTCATCGTATCCTCTTCCCCACTGGCTCTTTCTCTATCCTTGTCCTCACTCTCGTCTAGTAGGCCTCTGGCTTTTAACATTCTAGTAAGGGACAAAATGTTATCATTGATAGAATTGAGGATGGAGATCATCTGGTTTGCTAGATTGTGATTATAGTTTTCCAAGTTCAAGATTCTCTTCTTAGCTAAACTGATTCTATTCTCCTTTATCTTCTAATTTCTCAAACTTGGCTCCTTCCTATTGTTTTCCATTTGGCCAATATTTTCCCTAACCTCTTCCAATTCATGATAAAGCCATTTGATTGACCTAAAATTTTCAATCATGCTATTGTGAGCATTATTCAACAGATTCATGCTCGTTTCCCTAGCATTATCTGTTATTGCCACCAGAGCAAGATCAATGAGTTCTTCAAATTGGAGTTGGCGCTATTTTTCTTCCAGAATTTGAGGATTTATTATCTCTCTAACAATCCCCATCTTGGATGTTCTTACATTGAAATTTCTCCATGCATTTTTCCTATCCTTAATGATCACTTCTCCACCCTCTGCTCCAATTTTCTCCTTCTCCTACTCTTGGGAATGAATAGGGGAAAGAGGAATAGTCGAGATATCCGGCCCTAACCCCAAAATCCCCTTAGCATCCATTTATTTTTCCCTCTTCCTTTTCTTAGCAACCAGCTCCTCCCTCTTAATTTCCATCTCCTCCTCATCATCATCACTAGATTGCATTTCCTCCCCTTCCTCATTATTTTTTTCATCACCCTGGCCTATAATTTTTGGCTCTAAGGCTCTTCCTGCTTGGGATAATAGATGAGGGCAATTTTTTCTCTATCTCTTTGGCCTTCTTTCTAGAGGAAACATTCTCCTCCCCCTCTAAATTGATACTCTCAATATCCTCTAAATCAGAGGAAAAACTAGAGCTTCATGAGTCCTCAGAAGCATCCACACTAGTCTGAGGAGATTTGCTTAAAGTTAAAGCTTTAAAATGCTCATTAATTAATAGCAATAATCCCTCATGTAGGGTAGGATTCACTGAGGGTTTTTTCTTATATCATGTGATAGCCTTATTCATAGAAGTAAACAAATAAAAGGGGAAAGAGATCTTGATGCCATGGTAGAAATGGTTGAGAAAAAAAAAGTGATGGGTTCTCACCCGGTCAAATCTAGTATCCAATGATATATACTCTATAATAGCTCACAAGACATACCTCCAAAGTTTTTTGATGGAATCCATTTCATAGTGTGTTTCACATTTAACTAGATCATTCCTCTCCTTTGTTTTCTTTGCAAATTCCTTGACCGCATTCACTAACAACTTCTTGTCACTATAAAATTTGAAACCCTCTGCCAAAATTTTAGACACAAGAGCAATGACTTCCTCTATAATCTGAAATGAAACTCCATTAACTTTAACTCTCCCATCCTTCCAAGAGTTGACCATACTGTTATTTACATCTAGATCAAAACCATGGAGTTTAGAAATGTAATTTTCTATACCTCCCTTCTCCAATTTCTCCCATTCACATTTAACCAGATCATTCCTCTCCTCTATTTTCTTTGCAAAATCCTTGACCGCATTCATCGACAGCTTCTTGTCTCTATAAAATTTGAAACCCTCCACCAGAATTTCAAACATAAGAGCAATGACTTCCTCTGTAATCTAAAATGAAACTCCATTCACTTTAACTCTCCCATCCTTCCAAGATTTGACCATACTATTAGTTACATCTAGATCAAAGCCATGGAGTTTAGCAATGTAATTTGCTATACCTCCCTTCTCCAATGTGACAAGAATATGTTATGTTAGGAGAAGAAACCTATATCTTCTCTTACCTTATGTATTCCAAGGGAGTAAGTGCCTCCCTTGGTCTGAATTGATGCTCCTTGTGTCGTCTCTTAGGATATTAATTGTCCATAACCTCCTACACCTCATATAAGTCTACTAGTTGTAAGTGTTGATCCTGGTCTTGCTTTTTGCACTCTTGGGTTTTTGTCTTGGATTCTATCTATGTGGAAATTTTGTGGGTGTTTCTTCCATATTCTTTTTTCGTGATTGGCTTAGGTGGTTTTGGTATTGCTACTTAAGCTTCTTCATGTTTGTTTCTTGTTTTGTATTGCATGGTCAAATATCTCAGTCTTCTAGCTACCACATTGGATCATCAAAAATTTATCTGATATCTTTTATGTTTTGAATTCTCTATTGATATTCCCCTGCTTTAATCCAATTTATCAGATTCTATTGCATGTCTTTGGTAATCAGTTCTTATTTTTAATAAGAATGGGTACTACCCCCATGGCACCAATTTGCCAAAAAAAAAGGTTAATTTATTAATTAAAAATAACTGTATCCAACTGTGGAAATTTAATTAATTTATCTTTTGGAATTTCAAGATATTTTAATTTATCAAATTAAATGGCTTTTAAACATTTTTCACTTTTGAGACACAACAAGATTTTGTAGAATGAACAACATCAATATGAGATCACAAAATATGAACTTTAGAAGGAATGTAAACAACAATGTAAGGGATGAGAATGTGAAATGAAAGGAAATTGAAAGACTAGAGAAAACATTTGTTAGAGCAAGAACACCTACAAGCACTCAAGTATGGGTACAGAAGACAAATGAAACATTAGAGAAAAACTTGAAATTAGTAGTCGTAGTTGAGAAACCCTTATCAACTTAAACAATCAATTCACCAAAAAAATAGGGGATAATACACATGGAAATTTATTAGATCCTAAAATGGTAACATTAACTTTTTTGCACTTGGGAGAAACATGGAAATAATTTTTAGAAGCTACAAAGAAGATCGCATAAAGAACTAAGATTATATGTGAGCATGAGAAAGAAATTTAGCCTACTAGATACAAAATCAACTTTTTGAGTTGTGTGTACATGAACAATTAATGTATATGAGATTTTGTAATAATTTAAGTGATGAGATCAATGCATTTTCACACGATTCAATCACTTAGAGCTAAGAGAAACTTGTGAAGGTGATTTGGAGTGATTTGGAAAAGAATTCAAGTTAATTTCTATGAATCCTTAAATTTGTGATATCAAGATATTTGTTCAAAATCATTGAGGTTAATCTATGAAGTAATTTGAAATTAAAAATGGACCCTTCAATGTTGCATTATATTATCAAAACTTAGGTACAAGTTGAAGAGAAACCCTATGGGAAATTTGGAAGATGACCTTGCTAGGGGATTTTCACAAATTCTAGACAGAGTGTTGATTATGGAAGATGTTAGAACCTACATTAACTATAAATTTGAGACTATAGGAGACTCTAACATAATGAGTGATTTTAACAAATTTTATAGATAAGAAATGAGTTTTAAAGAAGATTTTGAGCACCTAGGGTAATTGAATGCTTTGCAACTTGTATTTTGTCATGAGTTTGAAAATGAGGAATGGGGAAGAAATATCTTAAGTAGATCTCATGATAAAAGATTATAGATTGGAGACCAACCTATTAATATTTAAAGGGACCTAATCCATGAAGTAATTGGGTTGAGAAATAATGGCATAATACCCATCAACAAGAAGAATGTGCAACAAAACACCAAAACTAAATGAAATGGAAGACAGATGATGTTGAGAAAAAATAAAAGGATAATGTGAGGTATATCATCAATATTTTGGCATACAAGATGAGTTCTAGTTCTAGGGAAGATGAAGTATTAGTTGGATTTAGTAATGCATCACATAAGATGTGTGTAGAAAATAAAGAATTCAAATTTTTGTGAAATCCTAAGACAACAACTTGTTGATAGCTTGAAAATGATAAAGAATAAAAAATATGCTACATTCATATTTGAATCAATAATTACCTGCCTATTATTTCATAGTCAAAAAAGATTCCCTAATATGCTCCAATCAAAATGGAAATCAAACAAATACACAATGGATCTAATGAGAAATTATTAAAGAAAAAATATTGACAACTACATGATCAGCATCATAAACATCTTGATAAGAACTTTTGAGTCCAAAATGAAGAAAAAAGTGAGAATGCCCAAGACCATGGTAGAGAAGTATAAGGAGAACATATGTTTCATGATGGAAATTGATAAAACAAGTATGGAAGTAGTTGAACCAAGAGTAATGTTTGTGGATCCCTTGGGTTATAAAGTGACTAAAGAAGAAATTGATGAATATTTAAAGGAGATATTGAATATTGATATGGATGATGATAGTGATAGATGGGGGAATAAAGAAGAAAGATTGTCAGAGGCACAAAAACTATAGATCTCTAAAAAAATTAAGAGGAAGCTAGATAAAAGTGGTAAATAAAATGCTTAAGGTTACTCAAAGGGAAAAGGAAGAGTATGTTGAAGCTAAGAAAACAATAACATAAATGAAAAAAAATGGTCAAAGCAATATTATTCCAGTACAACCATTATCACTAGCACCTACTACAAACTCACCACTAGTAGTAGCTAGTCCACCAACATCACCTACACTTGCAACACCTTTAATAGATCAACTAGAAGAAGAAGAAGAAGAAGAAGTTATGTCAATTAGTGAACTAACTGGTCACACCTATAGCAGCCATAATGAAGTCAATAAGGACTTCTCCATCAGTCATATTAGCACCTATAAAAGAAGAGAAAGAGGAGGAACAAAATTCTAAAAGGTTAAAGAGGATAAAAGAGATGGCTAGTGGTCCTAGACCTAAGACAAATCCCAAAGTATTGATGACACATATTAGAAATAAAACATAGAGATAGAAAGAGAAGGAGACACCACTAAGGAAACTGGGAGGATAGATTACTCTACCATCAATTGAATCACAAAAGTCAACTCAAGAAGAGCCACAAAAAATTCAAAAGAAGAAGAATTGGAAGATGAAGATAGGTAGAATGAACCAAATGATCATCAAGGATGGTACTTTGGCATAATTAAATAAATATTATGATCTATATGATCCCTTACATAAAAGACAGTTGGAAAATATAATGATTAGATATATGATTGATTTTAAGAAGTATATAATACATGTTCATAGATGCATAACAAATGAATTATATGAGAGATTGAAGGCCAAGAATAAATGATCAAATGAAGAGGAAAATAATATAAGAGAAAATGTCATATGAAAACTTTGTACTTTAGAAAATGAAAATCAACTTGAGGATATCAAGAAAATATTGGAGCCCCTATCAAGAAAGAAGGCAAGAGCTATACAAATTATGGAAGGCTACTATTAGGAAGAAACAAAGGAAATAGAGGAAGGAGTTGTAAAAATCATGAATGAGCATGCTACATTAGTGGAATAAACACAAGAAAACATAGTTATGGATACTAAAGTTGATGATGAACCTAATGAACAAGATGAAAATATGGTCATAAGGGAGTAATAATAACATGAGTCACTAGTAAATATCCCTTTTCTAGTACTACAATAGACCCATTTATAGGAAAAAAAGACTATGATGTTGACAATTTGATTATAGGAAACATTATGAATTACCCTAGCTTAGATCAAGAAGGCAATAAAGTGAGTCAACAAGACTACCATTTTGTATGGATAGGAATCACCTACAATGATATTCTTAGAACCCAACATTGTGAGCTTAGATTTTGACTTCCAAAAAAATTGATCAAACATAGTGAAGGAAGCCATATCCAAAATTGTTTTATCTAAGAAGGTAGAGAAAGAAGAAGAGGACAAAGAAGAGGAAAAGAAAGAGGTAAAGAAAGAAAATAATGATTAGATGGATATTCAACCATCATACTCACAAGAGGAACAAAGGCTTGCTACTAAGGAGAGGTAGATAATAGTTGTTCATACACTTACTAAGGAAACAAATAATTCATCAACAACTACTTAAAGGTCACCTCTTGAAGCACTTTTTATGAGTTTTCCACAAGATGTTATCAAGATCTTTGATGGTAAGATGGACATACCAAATTACATCCAATTAATAACATTTTCAATTAGGAAGATTGTTGAAGAATCTAGTAAGATGAGCAAGAGAGAATTAGGAACACATAAAAGGATGACTATAAAGATGTAGAATACCATTCAAGTATAGATTAATAAGCCTAATGTAGATAAGAGAGCTAAGAAAAAAATGGAGGCATTTGACAAGTAGTTTTCTACACTAGTGGAGGTTGTAGCAGTGAAAGCCCAAACTACACATGATGCAAAATTATTTAGCACTGTATGCAATAATATTACTAGTGATTTATAAGTCCTAGATACTTGTATCAAGGAATTGAGGAGATGCTTTCAACATAGAAAAATTATATAGTAAATGTGTATTATCATTTGATTACACTCAAGGCATTCAAAAAGAGGTCAAGGACAAAGAGGCAAAACTTAAAAACATTGTGGATGAACTAAAAAATCCAAATGCATAAATCATTGATTTGGAGAGAAGAATAAAAAATGATCATGATGAGCTAAGGCAAATGGAATTGCAAAAGGAGAGAACCATAAAGAATTTTTCATTGTTAAGAGAAAACCTTACATTGAAAATTGATCAAGTTCACAAGCAACTCAAGGAATGCATGGAGGCCAAGGAATCTTATGGTAAACTGGCATGTTATGATCTGTGTACTAAAAAATGTATATGAGGTAGTTAAGGACACATGGGAGAAGGAGTTTACCAACCTTAATTACATCCAATTAATAACATTTTCAATTAGGAAGATTGTTGAGGAATCTAGTAAGATGAGCAAGAGTGGATTAGGAACACATAAAATGATGACTAAAAAGATGTAGAATACCATTCAAGTATAGATTAATAAGCCTAATGTAGATAAGAGAGCTAAGAAAAAAATGGAGGCATTTGACAAGTAGTTTTCTACACTAGTGAAGGTTGCAGTAGTGAAAGCCCAAACTACACATGATGCAAAATTATTTAGCACTGTATGCAATAATATTACTAGTGATTTATAAGTCCTAGATACTTGTATCAAGGAATGTAGGAGATGCTTTCAACACAGAAAAATTATATAGTAAATGTGCATTATCATTTGATTACACTCAAGGCATTCAGAAAGAGGTCAAGGACAAGGAGTTGGAACTAAAAAACATTGTGGATGAACTAAAAAATCCAAATGCACAAATAATTTATTTAGAGAGAAGAAGAAGCAATAATCATGATGAGCTAAGGCAAACAGAATTTCAAAGGGAGAGAACCATGAAGAATTTTTCATTGCTAAGAGAAAACCTTACATTGAAAAATGATCAAGTTCACAAGCAACTAAAGGAATTCATGGAGGCCAAGGAATCTTATGGTAAATTGGCATGTTATGATCTATGTGTATTGAAAAATGTATATGAGGTAGTTAAGGACACATGGGAGAAGGATTTTACCAACCTTAAATAGAATTTTGGAGACTGCATGACACTTATGAACATTCAACCATCATGAAGAGTAGGTAACAAAATTTTGACATGTTTATAGATTTTTACTCACCTTTGCCATTGATTTCAAAAGAGGAGAGTATTGGATAGGAAAATTGTAAGAATAATTTATTGTAAAGAGTTGTAAGTAGAATAAAGTATAGTTAAAGGAGGAGTATAGTATGAATATAGGAAACATACATCTACTATGAAGAGGGCAAAATATATTATGAAGTTTTTGATACTTGGACTTAGAAAATTATCTAAGTGTTGCTCAAGAAAATAATGAGAAGGCATAGTACTTTGTTTGGCACACTTCAAAGGGTGCATTTCAACATGTGCACAATTAAGGGAAGATAGAATAACCAATGTAGAAAATGTCTACAAAAGCACTAAATATTTGGAGATGTATTAATAGAGTTATGGACATTTTACTAGGTACATATTTTAATAGGGAAGACAAAGGAGATGATAGAGTAAAGACATTTTGGTTAAGGGATTCTTTTAGTTTACCAAAAAAAGACTTTAAAATGTTGGGATGACATCCCATATGTTAACCCACACATGCGAAAAGTTAATTCAAAAGATTTAGCAAGGTATCAAGAAACAAGACCGATAGGGTGAGAGAATTCAGTATAAAAGAAGAACTTTTTTTTTGTAAAATGTATAGCATTGCATTGTAATGATATAATGTTTGAATGAACACTTTCTATGAATATTATTTATGCAAGCTTGATGATAGTACAATAAAGTACAAATATATGATTAGGTTTGAAGGTGACTAAAAGACAAATGAGCTATTGAAGATATTAACATTGTCACAAAGGTTTTTGTATTTAGATCTTTTGTATACAGATTGTACTATTGTATATGCATGTTTGGGTAGTGGTATAAACTTTCTATTTTTATTGTAATACCAACTCCTAATAGGATTGAAGCTTCTAACAAGAATTGGTTCTCTAACAAGGACAAATGCACTATATAGATATTATAGACTTCCAACAGGGTCAATATCTTTTGCAAGATAATTTTGATTAGTGGATCATTTTGTGGGTACCATCCCCACCAGGGTTTTCCCATGGCCAAGGTTCCCTATTTAACAAATAATGGTGTTATAAGTTTCATTGTGTTACAATTATGTTTAATTTTTAGTTTGATCATATATGCAAGTTTAAAATTTGTTAATAATATCCAATAGTTGGGAAAAAGTTTTTGGAACCCTAATTCACCGCCCCTCTAATTATTCCATATTTCTAATAGAGACTACACATACATTACTTGGATTTTACACCATTATGTTTTTCAATTTTGGTACTTCACATTATTTTATTTTACCATCCCTTGTTCTGTGATGTGTCATAGTGATAGTACGATAGGTAGATAGGTGGCAAATTGAGTTAGCCAGAGGATCTAAAATCTCTATGGATTCCTTGGTTAGTGGTAGCATGTTGGACTTGGGAACCTTCACCACCACATTTGATCTTTGTATCCTACCCCTATGATCTTATAGAAATGTATTGGATATGGATTGGATAGCCTCCCATCAAGCATGTATTGGCTACTAACATAAGTTGGTTCAATGTGTCAATGACCTAGATGGACAGGTTAATCATAGGGATAGACTAGTCTCACTTTGGACAATCTCAGCTAAGTAGCTAAAATAAATTGTGCAACATAGATGTCAAATGTTTGCAATCTGTGTTAGTGACCTAGAAGAGGTCAAGAGTTGATAGGTGTCACTTGATGATCACCCACTCCTTTGTGAGTATGTAGATGTGTTTCCTAATGAGATTCCAAATATGTTGTCATAGGGAAATAATGATTTTTACATTGATCTCACCCTAGGAGTAGAGCCTATTTTTTAGGAACCTTACTATATGACTACTCAAGAGTTGAGTGAGCTTCAATTGTAGTTAGATGATTTATTAGCCAAGGGCCATATTCATCCTAGTGCATCCTCATGGGCTACACCAACCATCTTCATAATAAGAAGGATGGATCACTTTGGTTATGCATTGATTACAAATATTCAAATAAGGTGATGGTGAAGAATTGATATCCATTTTTGAGGATTAGTGACTTGTTTGATCAAATGAAGGGAGCAAGAGTTTTCTGAAATATTTATCTTAAGTTGGGATACCATCAACTTCATATTCGTGAGGTTGAATTTATTGAATAATTTTTCTTACACAATATGGTCATTATGACTTCACAGTTATACCCTTTCGATTGACCAATGCACCATTAGTGTTCATGAGTTTGATGGAAGGGGTGTTTCACACTTACCTTGATTTGTTTGTCCTAGTGTTTTTGGATGACATAGTAATCTACCTGGAGACTATAGAGAAACATGAGGTCCATTTATGTGAGGTATTGTAGTTCTTATATGATCTTAAGTTCTATGATAACTTAAACAAGTGTGAGTTCTTATAGTTTGAGGTAAATTATTTGGGGCACATCATTACAGGTGATAGTATTATAGTAGATCCAACTAAGATCCAAGCTATCATGGATTGGCCAATACCTACCAATGTGCTTGAGGTTTGTAGCTTCATGGGATTGGTAGGTTAGTACCATTAATTCATGAAGTACTTCTCACATGTGGCTCACCCTATCACTTCTCTATAGCAAAATTAGAAGTGTATCTCAACCAATCAGTGCAAGTCAATATTTGAGTCTTTTAAGGAGTGACTGACCAGTACACCTATTCTTATAGTTCCTAATCTAAAAAATGATTTCATGGTGTGCACAAATGTTTCATTAGATGGTGTGGGGATAGTGTTGATGCAGGATGGTCGAGTGATTACATATGAGTTTAGAAATCTCAAGGAACATGAGATGAACTATCATGCTCATGATTTGGAGTTAGCAGATGCCATGCATGCACTTGTGTCCTAGAGACATTTCCTTTTGGGGTACAACTTCGAGTTGTATAGTAATTGACATAGCTTGCAACATATTTTTACTTAGCCAAATTGAATACATGACAACATTGTTGGATGGAGTTTTTGTGTGAGTATGATTTTGATGTTCAGTACATCAAGGGTGAGGAGAATGTCACTACAGATTCCTTGAGTAGGAGAAGGCATGAGATATTAGTGGTATCATAGGAGTGGATTTGTACAATTGTATTCTAGAGACTTTGCCTAGTGACACATGGTATTAGGAGGTTAGAGAAAAGATTGAGTCTGTGTATACACTTGAAGGGAATTTTTTTGGCTATTCCTTGGAGTCTAATGGGATATTGTAACACTTAGAGTTCATTTATGTGCTAGTTTCAAGATATCTTTGTTCCTTAGTTTTGTTTGAGGTGCATCATACACCATATTTCACACATCTTAATATCAAGAAGATGCATGCTAACCTTAGATAGCTTTACCTTTGGGCAAGGAAAGGTGTGATGTTGCTGATTTTGTTGCCTAATGTCTTGAGTGTTAGAGAGTGAAGGTAGAGCATCAACATCATCTGGGTCTTTTATAGCCACATTCACTCTAGAGTGGAACTGGGACACAATATCTATTAATTTCATCACAAGATTGCATATGTCATCGCATCATCATGATGCTATTATAGTGAAAATGGACAAGTTGTCCAAGGTGGCACATTTTTCACCCATGAGAGCATCTTACACAGTTTCTTCGATGATTTATGTTTTCTTGGAGGATATGTTAGATTGTACAAGATCTCTCATAGGATCATTTTGGATAGAGATCTAGTGTTTACCTTAGCACAATGGACATCTCTCCAATGTGATTTGGGCATGTAGCTCAATTTTAGTTCAACTATTCACCCAAAGATATATGGATAGGTTGAGAGAGTAAATTGGGCTATGGAGGATATGCTTTGCATGCATGTGATGGGTTGTCAGACAGGGTGGGATGACTATTTGCATTTGGTAGAGTTTGGTTACAATAATGGGTACCGTAGTTCTCTGGTGTGTACCTTGTAGGCCTTGTATGGTAGACCATGTTGTACTCCTTTGAGTTGGGATTGTTTAGAGGATTGAGTAGTTTTGGGTCTAGAGATGCTTTAGGATATGGAGTAGTAGGTTGTTCATATTAGAGAGCATTTGAATATTTCCCAGGATAGGCATAAGAAGTATGTAGGTGCCCATAGGTTGGATCTTCACTTTTTTATTGGTGATCAAGTATGTTGGAGAGTTTGGTCATGGAAAATCCCCACATTTTATGAGAAAGGCTCTAAGTTAGCGTCATGTTTTGTTCAACCTTTTGAGAACCTTGTTGGATCAATCATGTTGCTTATCACCTAGTGTTCCCACCTAGCGTATCATGCATCCATAATGTTTTTCATGTTTCTATTTTAAGATAGTGATTTCTTGATTGGGATAGCTTGCAAGTAGATGATGAACAAATTTCCTTTGGAGCCCATTCACATCCTTTAGCATCAAAGTTTGACCTCAGAGGTCAAGATATACAACAGGGAAGGGTCTAATGGGACCTAAATGATGAGACTTTATCTACTTGGGAGAATGCCACATGGTTGAGAGTGATATTGTACCCTTATCATTTTGAAAGATTTAAAGAGTAAGCTCATACCTAGTAGTGGAGGATGTAGTGCCTCATGTGTTTGCATTATGTACCATGGCCTATTTTGATTGGAGAGATACTTTATGATATTCATGTATATGTGCATTTGAGATGCTTTGATGATTTGACATTATTTTGACTTCTAGTATCTTAACTAATAGATGTTAGATGTTATACTATTTAGTTTGATTATATCTACATGATGATGCTAGTGATGTATTATGATGATATGTAGTTATTTTTGTATTTGGATATAAACCCTATTTATGGTTATATGATGGACATTTTTGAATTTCTGGTTAATGTGCTTATGCTACGAATAATTGTGTTGTTCTTTTAATAGACCCTTTTTATGTTACAAATGAATGACTTGGATGGAGTATTTTAATGAATTTAACTAAATGAATATTTACACAATTTTGTGGATTGTTTCTTTGGCTATATTATTAATTGTGCATCTACACTTGATCAAGTTTTTTTCTCTTATGGAGGACTTATATCCCTGACAATGGCACATGGAGTTAGTGACTTGGTTGTTCATATTGAGCCAATGTCATCCTCGTATGGGTGATATAACTATTTTAATTAAAACAATAAACTCTTCAATTAATTGGTACAATATAAATTTATTATGTATTTGTGTCTAGACTCATGAAGATGTCTATGTATGTAAGAATCTGCAGTGGTCACAAAAATTATTAAATTAATGTGATTTAATCATTCAAGGGAAATTTTATATTTGATTTGATTTATTTTAAATCTTGGCTAATTTTTTGTGGTTGAATTCCATTTAATTGGAATTACCTAATTTTAATTGGGTAAAAGGGGAATTAGTTATTGTTTTGTTTTATTTTCCTTTCTCTATGATAATTTGTAAAAGTGCATATATTGGCCAAAAAGTGAGTTTTCACTCACATCTCACATTTTAATACATGGTTTTTGAATCAATTTCTCCAAAATCCTCTTGAGACCATTTGGTTTTTTGTTCATTGCTAAAGTTGTTCTCATGGGATCATTGTGAGAATAGGCTCATTTGATTCGTCACAAGGAACTCCTTCTTTGTTGAGTGTTTTATCACTTTCAGCAGTCGTGTCATTTTGTGGCATCTATTCCTATTTTATCCCCTTTAGCTGTGAGGTAGAGCTCTCTCATTTAATTTTTTGGGCTTCATTTTAGCTTTTGTTTTATATTGCAATTTGGTTAAAGGTTGAGAACTAGTATTCCCCTCCATTTTAGTATGCTAGTTCTTCCTGATTGGGTGGGAATGAACATTTGAGAGTTTATAAATGTTTTTATTTAAATTGTTGTGGTGTTTTGTTGCTCAAATTTGTGTAGAAGCTTGAAAAATTGAATTGAATTTTAATTTATTTCTCAGTGTTTGACCTTGATTTGGGAAATGAGTGTTAATTTTGTCAATTTTTGACAACACTAATTTTTGAGCAATTTTTACATCACCTCATTTTGTGTGTCACCTAATTTTCTCAAGACTTTTTTGGCATATGTTTTGGTCATGGATTTTGAATGTATGTTAGGTTTCTAATCTAACCATGGTTTTACTTTTCCATCATTGGGATTCATGCCAAATCTATACTCCTAACAATATGCATTATTGAGTGAATTTTATAGTTGTATTTCTTGTATTTTCTCATCCAACCCTTGTTAGTTCTTGATTTTGTGAAGTTGGTTGTGCCCATACATGAGAACATGCCTATGTTTATGACATGATCTTGCAAGACCCAAACTCCTATATTTAGGTTGGTTGAGATGTGATTCATTTGGGGGTTGGGTTGAGAAATTGCATTGCCTACGTAAACTCATCATGTGATGAGCATGGGTATGTAGGGTAGACATGTGGAGTAGCTTGACTCATGAATTCCAGCCTAGAAGTTAATGACATGGTAACATGAAGAGGTTCTAAAAAGTTATAAAAAAATTAACAAAAGGGTAATAAAACTTAATGATGAGATAATTAAGACTTGTACATTTCTAATGCATTGGTGAAAGGGTGTGGTGTTTGTATGTCTATAGTCTTCTGCAAAAGTTATTGTGAGGAAATGACTTGTGGCCTCCTATTAGTCTTTTGTTGCAAGCTTGTATGATTGATTATATATGTCTTTTTTTTAATGTTTCCTTATGTTTATCCTTTTTCCAAGGATCTCTGAATAGGGCATTGGAAAAATTGAGATAATGCAAAGTTTCACAAAAATATAAATGCTTCTGCAAAAGATTGATGAATTTACCATTAGGATAATTCATGGATTATAAAATAGAATCTTTCTAAATATTTTTAAAGTACCTATTTAGGAAATAATATAATCCCACCTACAAATGATTGGCATTGCACATTTCTATTGAGAATGCTACAACAACATACCTTCACACGGAACTGAATAGTGAAATTGAAATGATTTTACACAATATTGAAAAATCAGCTATTAGACTCTTTCTAGCTACATGCTAAGAAAGAGAAAACTCCATTTATGTGACACAAAAAGTGAACCAAAATATTGATGTAAAAAGCATTCACAATTATTTTTCAATAGTCTTTTTCTTTCCACCACATGGAATACAAAAAAAAAGTGTGTTCTTCTTGCAATCTTCCCTAATGATGAATCATAGAGTGTGATCCAAAATGTAAGCAACAAAACATCTACACGGTCTAATATACAAGGGAAAAATATACAAATCATAAGGACTCTAGAAACTTCATGAATTTAATGTTAATTCTCCCATATTATTTATCTCTATTGCACAAAACTATATGAATGGTAGAATATTAATCAGACAATATGTGTCTTGGTAGGTATCAGTGTTGGAAATAGAGATGGAGTAACTGAGAGGGGAGGGGTGAATCAGTTACCACAAAAATAAATCCACAAATCCTTAGATGTCTTAAAATATACTTGTTCGGTAACCACACAAATGAATGCTAAAACTTGATAGATGTTCTGTTAACTTATTGAGCATTTAAAGTGATTAATATGCATGCATAAAGAAATAACATGAACATAAGAGACACCAGATTTAACGTGGAAACCCAATTTGGGAAAAACCACCAAGTAACTAGTTACCAATTTTCACTCTTCTAAAGTGAGCCCTATTAGGAGCCAACCCTGTTAAAGGTTACAAAACACACTGTTAGGTGTGACCCTATTAGAGGATTTTGATCACCCTGTTAGAAGTGGCCTTGTTAGAGGTCTTTAAAACAATTCAACTAAATTATCACCTTGTTAGAGGATTTACAAAATGGTTGTCAAACCAACTCTGTTAAGAGATTTTGAATCATTGTTACAATGATTAGAAAGCAACAATGAAGTGATCTAAAATATATGCAACTGATCTTTGCTGAATACAGATCTCTATTCTGCTTCACTAGATCCTCACTGATCGAATGCAACTTTGCAGCTTCATAAGGATATCTAATCCTTCCTCAATATTTGCTCATATATTCAGTATTCGCTCATTCATATATTCGCACTCTTATGCATCCACACTCTTACCCTTTTTTTTGAATTCACAACTTGACCTTTCATATATACCTTACAGATTATCAAGTCAGCTCAATTACAAGTTACAACAACTAAAAAACATTAAATCAGTCGACTGCACAAAACATTTAAACTTAATTCTTTAGAAAAATAAAATTCTTTGTTGCACGACCCAGCTCAGTGACCACTACTCCAGAATGGTTTCCCTAGTGTTAACCAAGTGAATCTCGGTAAACACTGCAAACCTTGCAACTTCCTTCAGAGATGGAGTTAACTCAGTAAACACTGACCTTCCTTCATTTATCGAGTGAGCTCGGTAAAAGCTAACTTTCCTTTGCTTACCGAGTGAGCTCGGTAAAAGCTTAACTTTCCTTTGCTTACCGAGTGAGCTTGGTAAAAGCTAACTTTCCTTTGCTTACCGAGTGAGCTTGATAAGAGCTAACTTATTGTGTAATGTTTAGGAATGCTCGATAGTCACTATAAATTGCTTTGTTAACCATCTGAGCTCGGTAGACTCTGTCTGATGGCTGATATGACATTTGTGTAACATCAAAGACAATACACAATTAACAATTGTATCCAACAATTAGGTACCTATATAGCTAGGAAAAAAAATCTTAGCCACCTAGAGGTACATACCAATTAAGTATCTTATACCTTAACTACACCAAACTATCAAGAGAGTGCTTAGTTTTCATAACTTTGTGTTTTTGGCATTAAATGTGATGCTTAATACTTTTAAGAGAGTGACCTTTAGTAAAACTCTTGTAAAGCTTTTCAAAAAATTTATACTTCTTATTATACTAATTGGATAACATTTATTACCTATTGTCAATTTATGTTGCATATAAACATATGATTAGTAAAACATTATTCCATATTGCATACACTTCAGTAGATAACTAGTACAATTATTAAGACAACATATATCTCATCAGCTTCCAAATATAATACAAGTTTGGCCTGTACGAGATTGTCAACAAAGTTGGATATGTGTCAGAATTATTTTTTGGGTTATTATATTTTTTATTTTGATTTCTATTTCATTATAGTTCCTAGAAACTTTTTTTTACTTTGATAAAGTTGCGCAAACAATTACCATTGTATAGCATATAATTTTATGTTATGTCAATCAATTGGAACTATTTGATGCTTAAATTTGCACTCTTTATCATGGAAATTATTCATGGGGAACAATATGGAAAGGTTTGAGAGAGGATAGATAGGATGGGGAATGTTATTGGGAGAGTGTTAAGTTCTACCTTGACTACAAGATAAAAATTTATCTTGGCTACAACAAAATGGATAGAATGGTAGTCAATCATAATGTACTAGAGGTGAGTAAAGTGGTTGATGGTCTCTAGAATGTTGAGGTGGATTTTTTTGTAATGAGTAATCCTTCAAGAATATTTAGCAGTAATTTTTAACATATTTGTAACCACTTCATCTCTAATACAGTTCATGTAACTACCAAACTTTGTCTTTAAAAGAGTTATCTTTAGGAGCTCAAAATTTGTGACATCATACTCAGCCAAAATCATATTATATCATACATATTATTATTATTAATATATATCCACACACCTGATTCTCACATTTGCATCTAGATCCACACCCAAATCAGTAACTAAGCTTTAAAAAAATAATAGATAATATCTCATTTAATTAGTTAAGAATTTTTTATGACATGGAAAAGGATTTTCAATTCAGATTTTATCAAGGAAGATTTATCAAACTTACATATTTTATATTCCAACATTTAAGATAACCATAAATGTACATTAAGTAACATCAAAATATGGGTACATCATAGATTTGAGAAATCATTCCTTGTCTCCTTGAGTTCTAACAAAGTGACATTGAAAAGATTTCAAGGTTAATGAATGCTTATACAGTGTAAGACTATTGTTAGTCATCATGTAGCTTACGATGTAATGCCTACTATTGAGAATATTATTTCCAAATTTTATTATTTTCTCAACTTGGAGAGTTTATTGCATGTATGTAAGCATGCTTATACTTGATCATGCTTCTGCACATTTGACCTTGTTCATACTTATGTGTGCTTATCAAATATTCTACTTATACTTCTATGTGTTAATCAAATCTTCCACTTGTGCACACCATATGCAAGTCTATATGCACTTGAGTATTCATGTCTTGTAACATATATGCTTGAGATGACTTAAATACAAACATATGTGAACCAAAGATATCAACCTCAAGACCCTTTTCTTCATTTCTAAAAAATAATACCAAAATCTAGGCTCCTTGATATTATATCTCTTGGCATTAGAAAAAATATTCACCATATTCCTAGGTCTATAAAGATGATGCTTGGCATTCTAGAAGAATGTCTTGCTCCTTGTGATTAATTCTATCAAAAGCAATCAAATATCTTCTTTGTTAGCACATATTCCTCTTTATTGTCCACTTTTTAAGTACATAGGCCTCATAATAAAAAAGATATCCTCATCTATTATTTGGAAAGTTTATCACAACATCCCCATTTTAAGCATTACATTTAATTTTAAGCCCTTTTAGTAAGATGTTCTTCTCCAAAACACCAAGACTCTTCCTTAGCATCTAAGGGCTTCAAACAAGGCATTTTTTTGCTCTAGAAGTAAACTCGTAAATTCATAAGGGCATTATTAATATTAATATGGTAAATTATAGCTATGGTCAATTCTAACCCTCATAACCATTCACAACAAACCTCCTGGTTTTTATAAATAGACATCTCCTACTTAAAATAATCATCACTTTTATCATACAATTATATGAACATGGATATCATATTATTCCTATTTCTTCATAGTATATTTTTCCCTTTAATTGTACATGCATATTTAATCTACAAAGAACTTGTTACTAAAAATAACTATAAACTTATCAAAAGTACCTTGTAAGATATAGCTGGTCTGGAGCCTTATAGGAAATGAGCTGCAATTGGTTGGGAATATCTCCAAAATCTAATGGACATTGATTAAATGGACAAAAAAATAGATTTGCACAAACCCTTTGCTCTAATGTATTCTATTGGAAGATGGCTTAAGTTTATAAAATCTTTGTTTTGTGTTTTTTGAATCATCAATTTTCAAAGGTAATTATTTTGGCCATTGAGGGAGGCTTCTCTGAGGCTTTGGTATTCTAATGCCTTGGTTAATTCCCTTGCTTGAACAATGCCTCTAAGCTTGACATACATCTTTTGACTTATCCTTGGTTTTGGCAATGACTAATGTAGGCATGTGATTTGTATACTTTCTTTGTTTCCATACCAAGTGACAAGTTTTGGTAACCTCCATGATAGGGTTCCTTTTGTAATTTTGAAAATTTAATGGTGTATGGGTCTTTATAATGCTAACACCCCTTTGTAGTCAATTTAGTTAGATCAAGGGCCAAATGAACATGTGTTGTGTATGGGTCATTATTTTGTTGACATCGGTTTGTTGTTAATTTAGCCATGTCAAGGACAAGATGAATATGTATTTAATCATTATAAATGTCTTTATAATTTATATAATACTTTGCAACCTCCAGTTGTATTTTAAATACCAAAAAAATGCATCATGTGAGACATAGAAATTGTGAATGGTGTACATAAGGATGAGGAAAACTTGAGATATATTAACCTGAAAAAATAGGATCTCTCCTTATATAAGCAGTTGGACAGATGTGGACAAAAAATTACAAGAATTATAACATATGGGTAAAAGTACAAAGTTGTGTCACCTTTCAGGCTGACTTATCAGAATGACTGAATTTGAGTATTTATATCTAAAAATCAATTTTGTTCAAATATATGATCTAGATAAATTCATTCTAGCCAAGTTATATATGTTCTCACACTTTTCTAGTTGGAAATGTCTATTAAATGTGTACTTTATACTAGTTTGTGTCCAACTACTAAAGAAATAAAATTATTTCAGAAAATTGATGTTTCAATAACTCTTACTATTTTTAATAACATATAAACACCATTTTATATAGCTCAAAGTTTAGAATATTCTCATTTAGAGTTTATAGTGTTTTACTTAGATATAGTATATTGTAATTAAATAATACTATAATAACACTCGAGAAGATGTTGACTTTGAGAAAGAATGAAATAATAAATCTTATAAAAAATATTAAAAGCACATGACGTTCTAGTTGAGAAAGTCCTCTTCCAAAATGTATAATTTTTTTTTGTTAGAATATATTTGTTTTGAAAAATGTAGTGGGAGATGAAAACTATCGATTTCAGGTGAGTTGGAATTTGAATTGTTATAAAAGAGAAAATATAGGTCAAAAGCCAATTTTTATTTTTGATTGATCTAGCTATATATGTCATCTATAACATAATCTAAGATCAAAGGGAAAAAGGTTTATTTCCATATAGTTTTGTGGTGGGAACTAGACCCCTCATTTTTAGCATTTTTCAACTAAAAAATTATCCTTAAAAATTAGGAAAATACATCAATTCTTATTCCAAATAATAATCCTAAAATTTTTCCATTTCTATACATTTTATTAATTACTTCATTTTCAAATTCCAAATAATAATACTAGTTTCATGTCCATAGAATGCTAGATACCATCCTTTGTTGGGTCAATTTTGGTTGTGTTCTTCCTCTTCTTTCTATAATGGTCAACTTGGGAGGTCAAGATGGTCAATTGGGTTTGGCTTTTTGTTGTGCCTGATCATGGGTCATGGATCATGGATCCTTTAAAGATGTAATACTTTTTGATACATTAATATATTATATGTGTTGCTGATAAAATAATAACGCTATTTTTATGTCATTAAAGTTGAATAGTTATACTTTTATTAGCTTTTTCCTTTATAAAAGGGTGACACGTATTTGTGCTTTTACTGATTAGATAAGAACACATCATCACCATAGTTGACAAGTTAAAAATAGTGTGTAAATAAGTGTGTGATTGGTGCATAAAAGAAAATAAATATGGTAAAAAGGTGAATGAAAATTATCTTGTCTATTAAAACAAATTACAACATAGTCACTATATAAACCATTGTGGGATATAGATTCATAGATATCAAAACATATTAAAAAAGGTAAATCCAAGAATCAAGGTTTTACTATCCAAATTATAAATAAGAAAGGAAATGAGAATAATGGAATTTATCCTAAAAAAGAACTTGTTGCTCAAATTGGGGTAAAAGACTTTGACAATTTTATAATAAGATAAAACTCTTGGGGAAGAAATAAACCCCATTTTACTATCTTTGTAATTAACTTGAAATGGTTGCTTGTGAGGTCTAAGCCAATAATGTTCCAATTTTTTGTTGTTGCAAAATTAACATAATTAACGAGGTTCTTACTATAAAATGGTATGCTTACATTAGAATTAAAGTGTGTCATTGAGAGCCAAACAATAAAATTTAAGATCAATTTAGATAAAAGGAACATAAATGTACTTTGGCATGTGTATATTATACTTCATTGACACACAATTTCACATGCGCCTCACTTTTTTCTTTACTCGCAAGCACATCACATACTTAATAGGTCCATGTGTCCTTTAAATCTTGATGGTAACTAAATGCAGTAAGATCAATGACACCATTAGGTAATAGGTTTTAAGTAGAACTAAACCAAAGGTAAAAACCTAAAACAAAGTAAAAGAGATCTAATATGAATCATAAAAGTGTATTATAGTTTCTCTAAACCATAAAAGGATCAAATAAAAAATTAGATAAATGGTAGATAAAAAATACCAAGACATTGTAACATCCAAGAACTTTACTCTTTTTTATTTAAGTATAAACTTTAATGTCATACATAACAACATAGTATGTCCACTTGCTTTTATGTAATGGAAGTGGTCATTTTGAATAGACAAAGATGGCCTGGCTAATACTAATTTACACATTGTGCCTCAATTATTCAAAAAAAGGAAAAACATATAATCCCTTCATAAAACATCATATAGGCTTTAACTTTTCATCAGGCAAAGTCAAGGTAAGAGAATAACCAGAATGGAAATCAAAATACAAACAAAATAAAAGGATCAAGAATGTCAAAGGTCCAATATTATATTTCTTATTATTTATTACAATTTTATGAGAAAATTCAAGCATTCAAGTACAATCATATTTCATTGACTAAAATAACTAGTAAATTTATGAATAAATACTAAAAAGAAATCTTATTGCAATGTCTTTCATATTCTCTTTGTTTCTTGCAAACGTTCATTAGTCTTGAGCATGTACATTGCTAGCCCCAATTGATAATGATGTAAATGTATGTGAAAGAGTCATAACAGTTGTTGTGTTGTCATTGATGTCAAGCCTTAATTGGTTAGAAATTGTGCTAATTCAATAAATTTCTATATCATTTGATTGATGAAGAAGATTAAAAGAAAGTATGATGATGTAAATGTTGGTAAGAGTATGGTATTCAGTGGGCACTTGAATCAGTTGGACTATGATAGTATAATGTTGGTTTGAATATTTTACATGAAGTTATAGAATCATATATAAGCAAGATAGTTTGGTCAATTAATGAAGGAACATAGTAATAACTGAGCTACTACGATAATCATTGAGCACATAATGAGGAAGTGATGAATTCTAGTGTTAACTGAGCAATTTCAATTTCAACCAAGTGAAAAAGATGCAATGTTAGTTGAGCATGAATAACAAAAAAAGTTTAGAAAATATTTAATCTAAGTCCACCATATGATAAAAATAAAGAATGTTTGAGAAGAGTCAAAGATAAGGATGAAGTTAGTTATGAGATCAAAACCTAGAGAAACTCAATGAAGATCTAATGAAAGAGATTTTCTATTTTCAAATAGTGCACAAACTTCAAGGTGAAGAAGTATTTTCCAAGCATCTAGATTCAATGAATCTCAACTTGATGAAGATCTAACGATTGTAATTAAGTGGAAAAATCAATGGATCAGAGTATGAGTCAAAGATGAAAGTTTACTATTTAAGAAATGATTGATAAGTTTATTATTATTGAGAAAGGAAAGTTCAAATTTGATGTGTGAAGAGCCTAAATAATCCAAAAAGGGATCAAAAGGAAGAGATTGAGTGAAGCATAGATCTGATTAAGCAAGGTAGTGCTAAAACCTAACAGATCAATTTCATTGTTACTATTTAACCATTGTAGCAGAAAATCTCTTAATTGAGTGCATCTAATAGTCTTGTGAAATCCTATATGGTAACATTTACTAGTAAATTTTTGTAAGTCCTATAGCATATGCCACTCTTTAGAAATGTCAAGGAATGATAAGGTCTAGATGGTCTTTGGTGAAAATTTTCTAACAAGGCCTCATTAACAATGTATTTGTAACCTTTTACAAGGTTGGATCATAACTAAGCTCACTTAAGAATGTAGAAGTTGATGAAATCCAACTTCACAACTCACCAAGGTCACCTGCATACAAATAACATGTTGAACGGAAACCAAAGAAGGAAGAGGTGAAGCTTGGAAAAAACTAAATGGACTTGAGAGAGAAGATATTGCAAACAAAGAAAAATGTATTGCTATACAATATGCCTAGAAAATGAGTTGCGAAATACAATAGGAGATACCGAATATAAAGGCCTCAAGAAAGCTTGTAGAACAAGCCAAAAAGTGCTAGAAGATAAGGTTGACAACTAAGCATACATCCACAAAAGGTGGAATATCCTCGATCAAGGTGAGGAGATAAGTATGACTTAGATAGGAACAAACTCTCATGTTGTCAACAACTCATCAACTATTAAATAAATGCATTAACTTAAGTAAAAGAATAAATAATTATTTACTCTAACACCCCCCCCTTAAGTGCAACTTAAGGGAATGCACTTAAGCTCACAAAAACTAAGATGAAATGCAGAATAGGTCCTAGAAACAAGGCTGTGTTAGGTACCCATGTACAATGCAAAGAAATGCAACCTCTGAAAATAGGGAAAGAGAGAAAACCTCATGAGAAAAGCCCTCCCCCAAAAAGAGGTAAGAAAACCTAGTGAAGGACTGAAGAAGCCTCCAGCGAGAGGAATGTCCCATAAAACAAGAACAAAAAGTGATCATGAAGTGCATCACTAAAGCATGAAGAAGCCACAAATTCTATCATCAGAAAGAAACTGTTGATCTGAAGAACCTCCTTGTAAGAAGA
Source organism: Cupressus sempervirens (assembly GCA_028749045.1). NCBI lineage: Eukaryota > Viridiplantae > Streptophyta > Pinopsida > Cupressales > Cupressaceae > Cupressus > Cupressus sempervirens. The sequence goes on from CM053791.1 coordinate 149,058,221, forward strand.
AGGCACGAACTGAGCATATCTATATGGTAGATGATCCATCTCCCCGAAATGCATAGGTAGCCAACCACTACAATCTCCTAGTATATAGGATCAAGTACTGAATACATAGTTCATGCTATTGAACCATCAAACCAAGGAAGCATTAGAATAACCCCCAATGCAGATGGGGTGAGATGATAGGCAATTGAAAAGGTGGGCCAAAATCCTCTATAGAAAGAACCAAGAATGACAAGAGAGTTGAAGAGGTACAGACACCTATAAAGACATGGTCACTAACGCTGCATGGGGCAAAAAAGGAAGAGAGCACAAAAGTGGCAAACAACTATCCCCCATGGTTCTTTATAAAATAGTGCTTGTAGTGCTTTCCCTCGTTCACATCTTTTTCTGGATATTGTTGCTATTATTATCAGACTATGATAGACTAGTTTTATGGTTGATGGATTAGTGGTTTTGTTTTGACACTATCAGACATTATGTTATGGATTCAGTTGGTATATGATGAGATCATTCAGACTTTACATTTCATGCATACATGATGATCATTACATTGCTTTCAGTTATTGTTGATGATTATTTAGATGGTTTATTATCTCATGTGTTTGATTATAGATACTTACCCCATACTTGCATGCGTATGGTGTGTGTGTTTTCTTATTGTATGGCATTTTTGATGTGGTTAAGGAAGGGAGTCGTAGTCACCTGCTTAGTCGAGATCTACACGATGCACCACTTCCTGCCATTGTCTGTTTAGCTTAGCATTATATATATTGTATGTACATGCATGGTTTTTTTGCAGGTTGCAGGTACCAGGTATCGACTTCCCTGAATTTCCAAGATGAGTGTACCCTATTATACTATCTCAATGATAAGAGAAGGGAGATAAATTCACAAGTCCAAATCTCAAACCCTTAAGCCAATTGTCCTAGTGAGGTAGGACAAGTATCTGGATATTTTACCCACCGAATGTGTCAGATGACATAATTCATCATTTTTAACCCTTTAGACTGATTTTGTGTGAATTACTCTATGATGGGTTTTCATATTTTATTTTGGAGGTCTATGGTGAATTTTCTATTAATTAAGTCTTAACAAATAGATTTAATTAATAAATTAGTTATTTGAGAAAATTAATATAAAATATCATGATCTTTGATATTTTGATTATAATTAATTAAATGAGAATTAATTGAGGAAAAAGGATTAAATAAAAGAAAATTAGAAATTAAAATTAATAATAATTATAAATAATAATAAAGTAATAAATAAATAATAATAATAAAAGTTATAAAAATTAAAATGAAAGTTATAAATATTTAAATAGAAGTTATATAAAAAGTGAATTGGAGTTATAAGCTTGCATGAGAGTTAACGCACTTTTCTATTTCTCTTATGTCAACAACACGAGGGTTAGTGCATCAATTAAGCACATGGTGTCTACAACCCTATGACTCATCTAGAAGATTGGAAAAAACCCATGCTTAGTTGGTGACACCTTCTAGCTATTTCTAGAGGCATTCTAGATGTTTCCTGAGAGTTCTTTATATTCAGGCATTCCTAGAGGCATAGATATAGCATTGGAGAGCAATTGGAGCATTGGAGGATTCGAGAACTCTGAAGAAGGGAGCTTGCTCTGCGGGTTTTCTGAGGAAGAGTGAATTAGCATCAGAATCTGGGTAGATTCTTGTGATTTTACTTATGCTATTTCTACATCTTGCATTCCCTGTCTTCTTCGTGTCTTCCATATGTCTTCTGAAGAATTTCCTATTTTTATTATTTGCATTCTCAATATGGGTAGTTTAATTTATTTGAGAATTTTATATGCATAGATCTGAAAAGAACACGGGGCTAGGGTTTAGATTCATAGTCAAACCCATTAGATTAATTATTGGAAAAAAATTTGAGATCAAAGACTTATAGGAAAATTCTGAGAACTGGAATTTATATATGTTTATATTTCCAAATTTGAATGCATATATGCATATATACATATATAAATATAATTTTATATATATATATATATATATATATATATATATATATATATATATATATATATATATATATATATATATATATCATTAAGAAGTCGAATGACACATAATTCACAGTGAGCGAATGACGCATCGCGATTGGAGGATAAAATTATAATTTTGAATGGGCGGGGGGACGTGTTTTCCCACTCCCACCGGTGGTATTGCCAAAATAGACTGTGGTACCGCAAAGTACCTACGATCTGCAGTGTACCTACGACCGCAGTGTACCCTGCAATCCGTGGGTCATGTGTGTGTGTGTGTGTGTGTGTGTGTGTCGGTAGTTATAAACTCGTCGTGTGTTGTCAAATGTTTATTAAATTCGTTTATAAGTTAATAATTATATATATATATATGTATTTATATATATATATGTATAAATATATATATATATATATATATAAGTATATGTATGTATATACATTATTAATAATGAATAATTGATATATTAATAGATATTTGGAATTTAAAGAGTAATTTTGTAATAACAAGTTATTTAATTATATTGAGCAATATAGGTTCAATATAATCTTTTAATTTGGAAAGATGAATATGAAAAGAATTTAAAATATTATTTGGAAATAAAAGACATTTAGAACATTTAGAAAATTGAGTCTAATGGTTTTTGGGGAGAAACTTTTATCTACCAATACAAAAACATGGGTTAGGTTAAACGTGAAATTTCTCCACTTGATATTTAAATTGGGAAATGTAAACCGAGACTTTTGCATTTAAATTCAAGTTTGTAAACTTAGTGAAACCAAAACATGTGTTTGCATCGTGTATTCTTTATGCTATTATTTTGGGTTTTGGGTTGACTAGTGTTGACCAGTTATAGGACGTCTACCAGAGGCTTGGGAGTTATGTGATTGTGATGTCATGATGATGTTTTAATCTCGATCTTTATAAACCCAACCATGGTTATGTGATGGAATGCTCTATGTATTGTTTGTAATTACTGGTTGTTATAGTTGAGATTCTTATGTATGAGACACTTGACTTAACCATTTTTGGTCATCGATCAGTTATCCTTGGTTATTTTCTAGTCATCGTGATGGGACTGTAATGTGGATTTATTCTTGATGATGTCATGTTGTGACATGTTTGACTCAACCATTTTTGGAGTCTTTGATCAGTATGATTGAGATATATTTTGGTTATTAAGAACCATTGGATACTTTGATTATCAGTGATACTTCAGTTGCCAATAGAGAGTTGTTGTGTTCATGATTTTCTATGGATGTTTGCTCATGGAGATTTGATGCTTTTATGCATATTTGATGATTTTATTATGGATTATCTTTGTGATTTTGAGATTTATGATTCCATGAGCTTAGGGTAGGATATCTGCATGTAGTGTCGGGAAGTGGCTTGCAATGGGGGCCAAGGCCCTAAGAGGCTACCAAGGTAACTCATTGTAAGTTGGATTAATAAGTGATAACATCCACACCTAATACTAACTGAATGAACCTAAAAAGATAAGTGTTTTGGTTCTCGCCCATGCCTTGAGTGATTTTACAGGCTAGGATGGGAGTAGTGAGAACGCATGGTTGCGACCTTGCATTCCGTAGTATGCCTCGTCAGTATGAGAGGATACTAGCAACCGCATGAGATCAGTATGGACCCGTGGAGTTTAGCTAACTACCAGGATAACTTGTACATGATAAATGCGATGACACTTTCCCACTTGCATAGTAGGTTCCTACATGTCTTTGTGTGCCTCTGGGATTAGATGTCAGATTTTGTGTCTAGAACCTTTGAGTTAGTATACTTTTAGGATTCCTAGACTTATGGAGATTTGTACTATGTGATTTTGGATAGCCTGTTTGGGACTTGAGATTATATCCTCAGCACGGTGGGAGTGGACCACTTAGGTACCACACGGTCGGGTGGTAGTGTATTTTCCACTCTTATCATTTGAGATTCATTGAGACATCGTGGCTGATGTGTCCTTCATGATGGTGGATATGTATCCTTTCATTGATGATTAGCATATGTTCAATGATGTTATCTTATGCTTATATTTGCATGTTAGATTACTTTCTGCATATGATGTTGTATATGTTAGGAGTGACATTCCTACTATGTTAATACCGATGATCTCTTCGATGATTTGGAATGTTACGCACGGAGGGATGGCTAGGATCCACGATGGTCTAATGATGCTATTAACGATTGGGAGGAATTGTGCACTTAGTTTATTATGTTTGATCTTTATGATGGATGTATATGTTTTCTATGATGATGTATCATGTTTATCATGTGATTATCATTACTTTGATGTATCATGGATTAGAATAGGATGATGTACCTTATTCTATATATGTATATTGTTTGAGCTTGTCATACCCTATGACATGTACAATGGATGATTGAGCATTTGAAATGTAATGTATAAACATTGGACTTATCATTAATATTTCTTGTGGATGTTGTAGTAGATGGATTCATGTATGTTAGTTGATTTAGATGTAATTCAATGTTAAGAGATTCTAAAGAATGTAACCAGTTGTGTATGTTATGTTTACTTTCATATGGACATTGCTATTGCTTCCGTTATGATGCATAAGTTATTTGTGGTAATTATTTTCATGTAAAAAAAAAAAGCTACTAAACTTAGTGAAATTCTAGGTTAATTCTTTGGATCCCTTGGCGGGGCATTATAGTGCTAGTACAACTATCTCAAAACAACATTCATGAACCCAAAATGCAAGAGTGGCACTTTATCTCAATGCATTTTGCATAAAGATGCTTACAAATGATAGCTACAAAGATCAAAAAAGAGAAAAAGCTAATACAAAAGATAGTACAGCCCAAAACAAAAGATCCTATGCCATGAAAATGATCCTTTGACCTGGAACACCCAAGATATCCACCATAGAGAAAAAATGCCAAAAACATGATAGAAATAGCATGAGGCAGAATCTAAAGAAAAAGATAATATTTCTAAAAAATAGATAGAACCAACTTTCCAAAAATATAATGTTTTCAAAAAATGGATATGGGACACAAAAGATATGCTTGCTGGAGTGAAAAATAGAACTTCAAACTTCAACTACAAAAGGGCAATAAAACTACATCAAAACCAAAAAAATACCTACACCAATGTCTCTATTTCGAAACCAGCTTTTTAGTGCTTCTTTTGGATCAAAAAAATACCTCTGTATGCTCAAGTTATGGCCAAAAAACCACAAGTAGGTCAAAAAGGACCCTGGAGAGCCTATAGGTGTGATGATGTAGTGTTGACATCATGCTGACATCAACAAATCATGAGCTTAAAATTGATGACCTTGGGGCCATCACAACAAGAAAAAGGGGCCATGTGGTAGTGCTATGTGGATGCCACATGGCAAGATGTTGATGTGTCTAGGTAATATGGCAGGGGCCACGTGGCAGATGCCAACATGGCACCCGTGCCATGTGGCACCCAAAAAATGTGCCAAGTGTGCTTGAAAAAAATCCATGCAAATAGTGTGTAGAGAGCTGACAGACTAGAGATCACTACCAGTGGTAGTGGCTACAAGGACAGCTACCTCAAGTGTCACCGCGACAGAGGCAGTGGGTAGGCGCCGCTGGGGTGGACGCGGAGTGGTGGCCGCAGGTGGGTTGTGTCATAGTGTTATCTTGGTGGAGGAGGCCACGGAGCAATGTGGAGGTAGCATCATAGTGGTGCAGGGGCACTACTATGGCAGTTCTCTCTTTTTTATTTTGCATGCCAAAAATGTTCGTACAGTCTGTACAGCTAGCCCAAACTAAAAAAATTTGCCTCTCAGAGCTCTTGTCACCAAAATCAAAAAATTTAATATAAATCTTGACTATTATGGGCCTTCTGAACTCAAGGCAATGTCCATTTAGGCCCAAAGTGCTCTGAAAAAAAGTCTTCCCCCAGATTGAAGAAAAAAATACAAACAAACTAGGGTTTGTGTCTCTGAATCGCGGCTTCAAAAAACCTTCAACCAAGAAATAATAGGAAGGCTCTGATACCATGTAGAAGTTGATGAAATCCAACTTCATAGCTCACCAATATCACTTGCATGTAACCTATCAAAGGGAAACCAAAGAAGGAAGAGGTGGACCTTGGAAAAAAATAAACAGACTTGAGAGAGAAGATATTGCAAACAAAGAAAAATGTATTGCTATACAATATGCCTTGAAAATGAGTTATGAAATACAATAGGAGAGATTGAATATAAAGGCCTCAAGGAAGTTTGTAGAACAAGTCGGAAAGTGCTAGAAGATAAGGTTGACAACTAAGCATACATCCACAAAAGGTGGAATATCCTCAATCAAGGTGAGGAGATAAGTATGACTTAGATAGGAACAAACTCCCATGTTGTCAACAACTCATCAACTATTAAATAAATGCATTAACCTAAGTAAAATTAAGTAAAATAATATATAATTATATACTCTAGCAAAGAAGAGTGAAAATATCTGGTTTTTGGTCCTACGTGGTTTTTCCCTTTATAGGGTTTCCATATTAAATAATTGTGTCAAACTTGTGTAAATGTTTTTGATATTTCATGTTTAGTTCAAGTTCTATACTTACTACTACAACTTGGTATAAACTAGGAGATAACTCTGATACTTAATATATTAAGGAATAGTAAGATATATTAAGTTGTCAGTTTGATGCATAGATGAAATTAGTTTGAAGTATGATGTTTGATGATTGTTACTAAGTGATTGATCTAAAAGATTAAGAAGTTTAAGTGGATACAAAAGTGTTTCACGGCCTATAGGATAACTAGTGATAACTAATTCACCCTCCTAGTTATCTAAAAATTGGTATTAGAGCATGGTGCTTGAAGGAAAAGTCTAAAGGGACTTAAGTTACAGATCCAGAGATGTATAAGAGAGAGGTACCAAAGCTAAACAAAGAGAACTAATTATTGTAGAAAGAATATCTTATCTAAATGGACCTTAAAGTCTTATGAAATCCTATATGGTGACATTCAATACTAACATTTTGTAAGTCCTCTAACACAAACCACTCTTTAGAAATGTCAAGCAATGATAAGGTCTAGATGATCTTTGGTGAAAAATCTCTGACAATGTTGGATCATAACTGAGCTCACTTCAGAAGAGTGAAAATATTTGGTTGTTGGTCCTAGGTGGTTTTTTCCTTTACAAGGTTTCCACGTTAAATAACTATCAAACTTGTGTGAATGTTTATGATGTTTCATGTTTATTTAAAGTTTCAAAACTTGGTATAAACTAGGAGATAACTCTAATATTCAATATGTTAAGGAATAATAAGATATATTAAGTTGCCAATTTGATGCATAGATAAAATTAGTTTGAAGTGTGATGTTTGACGATTGTTACTAAGTGGTTGATCTAAAAGAATAAGAATTTTAAGTTGGTACAAATGTGTTTCAAGACTAGTAGGATAATTGGTGATAACTAATTCACCCCCTAGTTATGTAACAATTGGTATCAAAGCATGGTGCTTAAAGGAAAATTTCAAAGGGACTTAAGCTAAGAATTTGAAGATGTATAAGAGAGAGGTACCAAAGTTAAACAAGGAGAAAAGTTCATTATGGAAGAGCATGATGAAGCTGCATATATCTAGAATTTGAGACCATGCATTACACTTTCTAGAGAACTTGTACACCCAACCAAACCTGCTTATGACAATTGATGACATGAACCAAAAGAAATAACATAATAGTGTGATGATTGAGATTATTTTTGCACTTAATGATGTTGAATTTGATAATGTCAAAGATTATTATACTAGTAAAGACATGTGAGACAAGATGATATTGGCAAATGGCGTAGAAAATATTGTTTAGTATTTTAACTAAATCAAAGAAGTTGTGAGTTCCATCAAAGCTACTAGAGAAATCATCAATGATACATAACTTCTAAGTAAAGTTTTAGAGAATTGTTATCTTTCTATGCTATAAGAATATCTACTATTTAGGAAGTCAAGGATATGCCTGGTAGTGATCTTACTCTTGATTGTTTGGTTGGTATATTGACTACATTTGAGTTAAGTAACTATGGTAATAGTATGCCTAATATTGAGAGTACTTTTATGTTTTAACTACCCATTGGAAGTTCAAATAAAGATAAGTGCAGTAAGGATGGGAGTAATTTAGATTCAAATTCAGATGAGAAGGAAATGGATGAGATTTAATCTCTACTTTCAAGGAGGCTATTGAGAGGTTTAAAGAAAGATTCAAAGGTAAACTACCTCTAATATGTTTTAAATATAATGAAGTTGGTCACTTTGCTGCTAGATTTCCTAACAAGTACATGAATGATAAGAAAGATAAGAAGGAGAAAAAATACAAAAAGAACAAGGATCACAAGAATTACAAGGACAAAGGAAAGAAGTCACACTACATTTTTTAAGAGGAGCACACTTAGTCAGATACATAAGATGAAAATCAAGGAGTAGAAGTGGTATATGTTGTTGTTAAACAAGATCATAATGATAAAAGGTATGAGGAAGGAAAAGTCCCTTATTTCTCATGTTGTAAGGATGGCACATGGATTATTGATATTGGATGTTCACATCATATGACTGGTGATATCAATAAGTTTGATAACTTTGAAGAATATGAAGGTGGAATTATTAAAGTTCGAAATAATGTTCTATATCTAGTGAAAGGTAGAGGTACATTAATAGTTAGTGATAAAATCATATGTGATGATGCATATTGGGTTCAAGGACTAAAGTATAACCTATTAAGTGTTTCTCAATTGAATAATAAAGGTCACAAGTTGGAGTTTTAAAATAAAAATGTTATGATCCTAGAGAGAAAACAAGAGGTAATCTATTTTACCTAGATCCTACTATTAGTACATGCCTATTTGAAAAACTTGAATATGTATGGTTATGGCATAAGAGACTTTTTCATGTTAACTTTGAGAATATGGTCAAAGTGAGTAGAAATAAGAGAGTGAGATGTATATCAAGCTTGCATAAACTTGATAATGCTATGCACAAGCAATGTCAACTTGGTATGCTAACTAAGTCTAGTTTATCAAATAAGACAAATTTGACTAATGATATTCTAGAACTAGTACATACCAATTTGTGTGGACCTATGAAGCTTGAGAGCTATTATGGAGACATATATTTCATTATATTTGTTGATGGTCATTCTACAATGATGACTGTAATATTTCCTAAGTGAAAATATGATGCATGTTGAAAAGGAAATAGGTAAATATTTGAAATACTTAATATCTAATAGATATGGAGAGTTTATGTCTAATTCATTCACTAGATTTTGTGTTGAGCATGGAATTAAGAGACATCTATCTACAATGAGGACACCACAACAAAAAGGGATTGTAGAAAGAAGAAATAGAATAATTGTTGATTGTGCTAGAACACTACTGATTGAAAAAGAAGTTACACAAATGTTCTAGAAGAAGACATAAGCATTATTGTATTTATTAACTGAGTTTAGTTCAAGAAAGGAACAAAAAAGACACCATGTGAACTTTGGTATGGTCATACACCAAATGTAAGTTATCTCAAAATATTTGGAAGTATGTATTATCACTAGTAGAATTTTGGAAAATAAATGACCACATGACTAGAACTTTTAGTCGCAAGACCAAAAATTTTAGTCACATGACTAAAAGTGATCAAATTCTAATTTTTTTTGCAATTTATAAGAACAAGCAACTAAATAAATGACTAATTTGATCATTAGCTGAAATCAAAAGGTTAGACAAAAATAAGTAACTAAATAACTCACTAATAGAATTTTTGTTCTATCAATACATTTTTATCAATTAATTTCCTCAAATGAAGAAAAAGATATCATCAAACTATGATGCATCTTTTATAATCTCTTAGTGCACAAGTTAGTCATAACAAGTACTTCGTATACTTCAGCTAATTAAATGAATATAATATTTGAGACAATCAAATTGAAACTAGTTTACTTTTATTTAAAAGTTTTTTTTTTTAATATTAGATTTATTATATTTACATTATCTTTTAGAATAATATTTTTGGTAAACAATAATCCTACCCTCAAAATTAGTAAGTCAAGACTCAATATAATAGACCCTTCAATTGTTGACATGATAAAGAATAATCTTGTGAGATTTGAATCTTGAATGTAAATATTATAGAGAAGAAACTCTATCATTTCACCCAAACATAAATCTTTTCTATTTTTTTAATTTAATATTTAAAATGTGATTAATAAAAAATTAATTTAAAATTTATAAATTACATAATATAGGGTGTCCACTAATGTATTTAGGATACCCAAACATTATTGTTTTAAACTATAAAACTTTTATTATATAAAACTCTCCACATAATAATATAAAAGAAATTATTTATTTTCATAAAATATTGAAGGCATTAATGGAATTATAATTTTTTTTAAATGATAATAATAAATATTGAAAACAAATTTGATGAAATATTTATCACTGTGATTATAATGAGAAGAAGCAGTATTCATTATTTTATATTATATTTAATATAATATAAAACTTGTGACTTTATATATATATATATATATATATATATATATATATATATATATATATAACTTATATAAAATATAGTATAATATAATATAATATAAAAACTTATTTGACATAAACTTGTGTGACTTAAAACTACACTTTAAAACTTAAAGACATGCATTGTGCGCTTGTAAAGATAGATAGCTTAACCTTAGGTTGAACAAGGAGCAATCATTCTAGGAGCATTTAGATTTGGGAATTAAAACAATAGATCTACATTATAATCACATATACCACATACATATTTGTGTATGTTGTCCTTTTCTTCTTGTTCAAAATTATAAAAGTAGTTAAGCCAATAATTTATCTAAAGAGACCTTCAACATAGCAATAAAAAAGTTCTTCTAAAAGTTTTCAAACACCACAAACCTTACAATTAGAAGGAAGCCTAAATTTAGTTTCAAGATATGATGTTGATTTCAACTTGGAGAGAAAAATAATATAATTATTTATAGTAATATATAGGAAGATGCAATATTTAAATACGCTTATGTTACATATGAGTTAAAAATTGTATTGTGAAAAATCAAGACACTTAATACCCATTGCAATGTGTAAAGATGGGTGAATAAGCCAAATATGACCAATCATTATAGTGATCTATAGAATTTCCCAACATTTATTGAAAGTGTCTCTCAATGATTGAATGACCTCATGGCCTCCAAAATGGAAGAATGAACATGAATATTTATAATTTTCCAACACTTATTGAAAGTGTCTCCCAAATATTAGCCGATGATTTCATGGTCAACAACATGAAATAATGGAAAGTTCAATGGGTAAGAGGAAGGTGAAAATAACACCACATATGAACAATGCCACAAAACCTAGAACTTGAGTGAAATTGGGTTCATTCTGATTGATTTTGTCAATTAACCCCTAATGTTTCTCACTTGATTTAAACTCTTAAAGCTCACAAAGCCTAAAACCCCAAATATACATTAGCTCAATCAAAACAAATATGCATAGATGCTTTAAATAACTAAACTAAGAATAAGAATAGAATATGGATGTTGAAATCCCCAAATTAAATATCCTTGTGTATTTGATTAATGGATTAGCTCAGAGACAAGGAAACCATTGGTGACAAGGAAATCTATACATGTTATTACGAGTATATTGTTAGTATATGTGAAGGATCAAGTAAAAGTGTAATGAATAAGTGTGGTGAGATGAGAAGAATATAGTCCATGCATAAGAACATAATATGAGCCATTTGGGTGGGCATTTGTGTTTCTATTCTACATGTCTTGATACATAGAAACCACCATTTTACAAACCAATGCATCAAAAATATAATAAAAAGAGTGGAGAATCCCATCATGGTGGGGTGGGCTATGCATGGACAAAGGGAAACCAAATAAATTATTTCTAGTAGATTTTCTAAGTTGATGGGCCACTCCCATTCAAACAAGCCAATGAACAAGTCATTTTTAGTTCATTTGAGGCCAAAATCAAGTCTTTTTATAATTTGATGAGAGAACAAAATTGTTGAATTAAATAGTCCTATCTTATTTTATGCCTTTTTTAAAATTCTTTGATGAAATATGCTATATGTTTCATCATTAAATTGTTTTCTACATTAAGTGTAATTAACATTCTCATAAGAATTATTATTCTCATATGCAATTAATTGCCCTCAAAATATAACTCCCAAATAAATAAATAATAAGTAATAAACTTATAATACTAGTATCCTCCATCTATCCCTTTATATCCTTTTTAAAAAAATGATTTTCAAGAAATATTTACATACCCATCTCACACCAAAGTGCGATTTTCAATTTACCATATTATAACCCACATTTTAATATCTACATAATTTCCCAAAAGTATCATATCCTATGCCATGTACCTTTTTTCCACCAATTTATTTTAGAATTCACACTAGCATAAAATCATTGAGCCCAACTCTCAGATCCATGAGTATATCACAGTTAATGGAAGCAACAAATTTTAGGGTTGAAATTGCGGCTGCTTGCTTAGTAGTAGCAATTGCATTCAAAGCTTAGGAATTCTCCTTATATGAAATAATTGGAACTATTATTGGTATGTTCTTTCATAACAGAATGATTAGATCATTTAGTAGATCTACTCAGGGCATTCATACTACACCTACTCTTCTTTGTACTTCAATACGAAATAGTCCAAATCACACCTAATGTCCATGCCTATAATAATCAACTTTCCATTTCTATCGATATTGGTGTTATCTTGAAGTTTTGTAGTTGAATCAACTAATTCATACAACCTAAGAAATGTCATACTTGTATCTCTATTGAAACCAAGATCTTGAAAATATAATTTAGTTGTGGCAGACATAATGATGCACATCAAGTATTTGACCAAATGTCTAAATCGAGTGTGGAGGCATGGGATTCCATGATCAATGATCATATCAGGGGAGAACTGTAAGGACTACCCTACAAAACCAATGCCACATCAACAATCTCCATATAATGTGGAATATTCAACAAGAGTCAAAGCCATTTGAAAATTGATGAATCAACATTAGTTGATTAACTATCATTAAATTTAACAAAATGATACATATACATATATTCTCAAATCTAAAAGAATACCATAATTAAGTTACCAGAATACCAAGATGTACCCATTATCTTGTCAATTTTGACAGAAGCTCTAGAACCTATCTAAGAACAGAAGGGCGGGAATATTGTAGGAGTGCTTTACCACCCTACCACGAAGTTGTCAAGGGAAGTTTCTTGATATTGAGCATGAATTTTATTTATAAAGAGATTATATTTGCATATACATAGTTTTTCTTGGGTGGTACACAATTCTATTCCTTCTCTTGGTTTTACCTGGTTAGTTTTTCTCGTTGTCCAGCTAGGTATCTTTCATGTCAGGAAAGATTTTAGGGAAGCTTAACATCTTTGTGGTAGGGTGGTAAATCACTCCTACAATATTCTTTCCATTCTATTCTTAGACAGGTTTTGGAGCTTCTATCAAAATCAATGACATAATCAGTACATCTTGGTATTTTGGTAACTAAATTATGGTATTCTTTTAGATTTGAGCATATATGTATATGTATCATTTTGTCAAATTTAATGATAGTTAATCAACTAATGTTGACTGGTCAATTTTCAAATGACTTTGATTCTCGTTGAATATTCTACATTATATGGAGATTGTTGATGCGGCATTGGTTTTGCAAGGGCAATCCTTACATATGGTATCAGAGCTCTTGGTTCCTCGCTTAGGCCTTGAGTTCACTATGCTAGACACACAACTGTAAGTCAACTAGTTTACTTTATGTTGTATGAGTTGATGATATGGGTTGTATGTTCTATCTCTCAATTATGATTACTTTTGATATAGAAGGATATGATGCTCCTTATGCATGTCATGATTTTGAGTAAAAATTGCATTCCTTTAAAGATTGTCAAAATGAAAAGTTTGTGGAATGATTGGTAAATTACATACCTCATATGTTTATGAGTATATTTGATTTAAATTATGTGATGGTATAATATGTGTATTGGTGTATTAAACTTGAACTATTGAGATGGTCAAAGGATGGTTGAATTTTGCACTAGGCTATGAGAGCCTACCAAATGAAGACTTGGCTTGTGATAGAAAAAAAATCTTTAAATTGTGTAAATAGAATGTGATGCACATGTCATGCAAGAATTATGTTTATGCCTTATTTATGTGGTTCATTGAGTAACCTAGTATGATAAATAGGAAGAACATGGATTTCATTTGAAAAAGTATTGCATGTTCCATTGTGCATTTAGAAATATTTGATTATCAAGATAAATTGCATGTGATGCATGTGAAGTTTGGTTATGTTCTTAGCGGCATGTGGACACAAGGTGTTGTTAAACATCTACTCCCTCTTGGTGACTAGTGAGAGTCATTGTGCTTTATGTGAATTGGGTTTTCATTTTATTATGTTCAATTTCATGAACTTGGATGTGATGAAGGACTAGCTTGAAATTTTATGTTCTTTGTGACCACCGAGCCACCAATTTTTTATGTGACCTTGTGTGCTAGAAAATGTGACCTGTTAAGAGCATGGGTTAATGAACAAAAATTAGCTAAAAACCTTGAAAGTGCATCAAAGATTCATCAACATGAAAAGAACAAACATTAACTAATGCTTGATTGGGTTTTACAACCCTAAACAGCTAACAAACCCAATCTTCTAGCCACCTCTACAGCTCAAAAAAGGCGCCCATAAGAGGTCTTGTTGGTGTGTTAAGATTGGGGTATGTTTGGTGTGCTCTCCCAAACACAACAATAAACGAATCTCTTGAGTGTGTGAGTGCAAGTGTGAATGCAAATGTGAATGAAAATGCACTAAGATCCTAAGCTATGTGGGATGAAGAACACTTCAAGAAATGGCTATGAAAAAAGTCATTCTTGGAAGCATTCAATAATGAAGATGATATGCAATAAAGGAGACTAACTAAGAATGTAAGCTATGGAATGGAAATGCAAATGCATAAAGAAAACTAAATGAACAATGTAAGATGCAAACTAAATCAGCTACCAAATGATTAGTATGAACCTAAAGAATCACTATGAGAACTCTACTAATGCAAGCTCAAACTACCATGAAAGCTCAAACTATGAATGCAAACTCAAATCTCAACCCAACATGATAACAATGCAAAAATGAGAGATGAAAATACTTGAGACAAACCCTCTATTTATAGGCTTGAGGGAGGGCTTGGTGAGGTGGCATCCATGTAGATGCCACATAAGGTGACATGCAAGCCATGCAAATGGTCAAGAATTCAAAGTTTTCTCACACATGTGTGAGCAAACTTGAGAAGAAGAGTGGGAGATAAGAGTGTGTAGGCATGTCATCTCACACATGTGTGAGCACACTCTTAGGCTAATGAGGGGGATTAGGGAGATGATTAGGAATGATTAAGTGGGATTAGATAAGAAGTAGGCTTAAGAGGATGAAAATGATGGTTATAGGCTAGGCTCTAGGTTAGGCTTAAGATTAAATTAAATGAGATTTAATTTAATCATGGGTTTAGACAAATTAATGGGATGTAAGGGTTTAAATAAATAAAATTTATTTAAAAAGGGGATGATGGAGGATCATGTGTTAAATTAATTTAACACATTAAGGCTAGGAGTATTTAAATTAAATTTCAATACCTAGGAGAATGAACTCATTTAATTAAAATAATATAATTAAATAAGTAGAAGAATGTGAGCAATATAATTAATTAATTAATAATTAATTACAATGTCATGGGAAATAGTAAAATTAATTAATGTAGTGTTTAGGGACGATTTTAAGCGTCTATAGACCTATTTACTATGGCTCTTGTTCACTTTTATTTTTGGTTTTGTACCTCCTTTTGGGACTTTGACTTGAGAATTATGAATCTTGTTTTCAAGATTTATTTGTTCTTGAGGTGGCTAGGTGTCACAACCCATATTCTATTCCACCAAATTTTTTATCATTTTTATTGCCACATGGATCAATGAATCCAGTGCTTGCAACCGTTATAATTTCTTAATGATTTAGTTATGAAGAGCAGAGAAACAAACTTTTTTTTTTTAATGTTTTCATTGGTATTGGGGATTCAATTAGTTACCAGGAATGTGGTAGTTAAAAGTTCCTTGGAAAAAAGAATTTCATGAAGAAGAAGAGGGCACCGTCAAACCATACTAGAGAATTGGGGAAATGTAGAAGAATAAGGGGGGAGTCTGTTAGACATTAGGGGGATTCTATTTTTTTCAAGTGGTTATGGATATTAGGGAGGAAAAATAGAGTTGTAAGAAGCACGAAGTGATTGAGACAAGAAAAGAGGGAGCCAGAAAGCATAGCAGAATACAATGCACTTGAGAGTAAAAGGAAAAATGGAGACACAGGAAGGAACTGATGGAGAAAACAATCTTCAATGAATGGGGGAGTGCTATATACTAGTTCCTTTTATTCATTCCATACTCTAAATTGTATGCTTCAAATCTTATGAAGTACAAAATAGTATTATTAGGTATACTAGAGATGATTTTATCTTATCGAATTTAAGACATATGGCTTGATAAGCATTGTCTCCTTGTGTGTAACTATCTGATTGATATTGCACTATAGATTCTTTAACCACCTATTATGAATCTTTTAAACCAAGCATAGGAATTACATTTGCATACCCTTGTCATTGTAGTTAAACAACCCAGCTACCAATGAAAGCACTATCTAAACTTGAAGGCTACGCAAAAATTTTGTGTCATTTACACAATGTGTGTGCACCTAGAGTAACCAAATCATCACAAGATTGGTTATGACTATAAATGTATGTTTCTTTTTATACATGAGCAACCAAATTGGGTCTTACAAGCCATTAGTAGAGTCAAGAGTACATTTGTCATCATAAGAGAATTTTTTTTTTGTTCCATTTGTAAATGGATCCCCAAATTGTAAGCATGCCATACAAAGGAAAATAGTCAGGAAACATTGTGGTCTTCTAGACATTGTCTTAAGTGAATGGCTCAGGTCGAAAAGATTTATTTTTCATTGCTCCTTGCTAATCATAGAAAATATTTTTCTATTCTTCAAAATGATGATCCTTGTTACCTTACTCTTATACTGAGTCACAAGTTTGTTGATGAGCATTCATGCCTGATTATTTTAGTTAGTTATATACAAATGGGACCATAAATGCATGTCATGAACTATGCATCACAGTCCCCTATCTCATTGAGTGGATCATTTTCACCAATTCTTAAAAACTTAATCCACCAAGTGGATGGTATTATTTATTGATTGGCATTTTATTTATACATTTTGGATAGATGGATTGATATCCCAAATTAATTGCATTCTCATTCTTTCTAGTTTGACAATAAAACTATGTTTGGCATAACTAATAACATAAAAGTGATGTATTTAACTTTTCATTGTTAAAATGTTTTGATATCTAGAGCTATTGTGTTGAGAATAGGAGAAATGAAGTTATGTTGCACCCTTGCATCGTGAATGATGTATCTTTATGCATTTTTAATTGGAGTTGTTATTTTCTTTAAACTTAAGTGAGAATCATGGTTAGAATGAATCCATGGTAATTGTATTCAATGTGCATTCTAAAGGATTTAATGAATGTTCACTATCACTAGATAAATTTACGAAAACTATAAAATTTAGGACACCCAATTGATTTAATTATGGGTATTGTTAAAAATTAGGAAGATGATAATGGGTAAGATTAGTAATGGTAAGGGAAATAACTTGTTTAGTAAAGTATTTTTTGGTTCACTAATTGGATATCGTCACCACAAACTAGCATATGGAAAAATTGTCCTTTTATTTGAAACAATCAAGATATTATGTATGAAACCAAAAGAGGACTATTGGGTAAATTGGGTGAGATTTGAACACCGTTGATACTCTAGGATTGAATATAGAGTTAGAACATTGCAAGAATAATTGAAATGATTGGCTATAAGGACACATTAAAAGAAAAACTATATGCATGTCAGGAACATGATCTATATGATTGTTGTGTGTAGGAGGTTTCCTTCCATTAGTTTCCTTCTATAGACAATGAATGTTGCATTTGGAAGTGTCTTGGGAAAATGTCATTTTGTGACTCTAGAGATGAAAAAGTTTATGTTCTTACAAATTAAGATTTTATGTGTCTCCATTGCTCAATAATTTCATTGTGTCAAAATATTATTTTGAAATACTAAATTTAAGGGAAGATAGACATGAGTTACCTTATTTCTATGACATACATGACTAATTTTTGGATAAAGAGGTTGTTTTATGTGGGACATAATTGGTATTTTATCATTTCCCTAAATGCTCTAGAATGATGGTTCATTTGGATAAACACATTTCTCCTTGCTCCATGAGTAATTACATATGTTGAAATAGAATTTGATTCTTGTTATGCTTCTTGTGAGTGGAAAGAGCATTGATTTGGTTTCTTTAAAATGCACCCTATCTAACTCTATCTTATGAGATGAGCATTGATTATGGAAGAATTCTTGGGAAGTTTCTTGATATTGAGCATGACTTTTATCTATAAAGAGATTAGATTTCAAAGCTATCAGATTTCCACAATCCATATAAAGTGTTCATTAGATTTTTGGGAATGATTGCGTGAGTTTTTTTGTCATCAATGTTTTGGATCATACTACATGACCCATCATCAGGATGCATTGGAATTAAGAAAAACTAAAAATATGGAATGCAGATCCATGAGGGGAGATAAAAAGAGGTTTGGGTGATGGAAGGGGTACACAAATTCATGTAGACACAGAAAATAATAAATAATAATAATAAAAGTCAAAAAATACAAAAGGAGAAAGAGAAGACTAAGATAAGAAACAGAAGGGGGCAGCCAGAAATAAGATAAAAGGCAAACTGGAGAAATCTCTAAATAAAATAAGGAGGAAAAGACATAAAGACACTAAATATATAAATATGTGTGTGTGTGTGTATATATGTGTGTGTGTGTGTATACATATAAACGAAAATGAATATTCCTGTAAGCTAGAATATAAAAATAAATAATAGTAAATACGGATAAATATGAAAATGAAAAAGCAAAGGTGAACACCTATATAAAAATACGCATAGAAACATCAATGTGTGTGTGTGTGTGTGTGTGTGTGTGTGTGTGTGTGTGTGTGTGTGTGTGTGTACCTAAAAATTAGAAGCACAAACCAAAGCAAGAAGGATCAACCACAAGAAAAAGAGAGTGAAAATGCATAAATAAACAAAAAACTACCAATTGAGTAATAAAACAAGATAGAGTAAATAAGTAAATAAAATAAATTAATAAATTAATACAAATAAAATATAATAATAAATAAAATATAAAGATAATCATAATAAAATAAATTCTACCTAATATATATGGTGAGAATATATATATATGTATGTATACATTCACACCACGAATATATTAAATACATAAATATGACAAAAATAAATTAAAAAGATAAATAAATTAAAGGAGCAAGAGAATGAAAATGAAGAATAAAAAATAATCAAGGTTGAAAAAAAATTTAAAAGGGGGAAAAAGAAAAAAAGAAAAAAAAGGAGTATATATATGTGTATATAAGTGTGTGTGTGTGTGTGTGTGTGTGTGTGTGTGTATAAAGGCGAAAGAGGAAGAAGTAGAATAGGCGAAAGAAAATGGACAGAAGAAGCCATAAGTAAAAAATATAAAAAGGAAGGAGCAAATAATGCAAGAATGATAAAAGAATAGAAGTAGGAAGAATCAAGAAAGAATAATAAAATTAATAAATAAATAAATAATATAATATAAAAATAGTAAAAATGAAAAGGGAAGAGGACGGGAACAAAAGAAAAGGACCAAGAATCAGACTGAGAAAAGAGGGGGCATAATGGCAGAGGGAGAGCAAGGGAGAGAAAAGGAGAGAGGGAAGGAGAGAGAGCAAGGGGGAAGGCCAAACCAAAAGAGAGTCAATTGGTGAGTGGTAAGACAAAAGAGAGAGGCAAGTGGTGCAGGGGGAATAGACAAACCTCAGACACAAACAAAGGACAAGGGAGGGGAGAAAGACAAAAAGGGGGGGGAGGGAGACAAAGAAAAGAAACCACCAAGTGAGTGGAACAGGAGAGGAAAGAAGGGAACCAAAGCTAGGAGGAAAGACCATGATGCAGGGGAGGTGTGAGGGAAGATAACAAGGGTTGCCAGGAAGTGTTCAAGCTCCAACCATCAACCCAATTGAGGTTAGAAGGGTTATTATTGATTTCAATAGCCTCTTTGAGTTTCCTCTTGAAAAAATTGTCTTCCTTGAACATGATTTGTGTGTCCCCTGAGAAGATATGATGCTCAATAGCAGAGGAGTGCTCTGCTAAGGCAAACTTGACAACCCGCTCATGCTTTATATTTGGAGCATGTTCTATGATTCTAGTGCAAATTGAACGTCTGATTTCACCACTATAAGATGTGCCACATGAGCACCACACCTTATAGACACCAGATTCTGAGAAGACATCCCTAGTGTCTTTAAATGGTGGGGTAAAATTATTCAAGGTGGTCAATGGTTTGAAAGCCACATGAACACCAATTTTGGCTAGAATCTTGGCAATTTTGTGGGAGATATCGGCAATGAAAGGAAGAGAGATAAATGAAGAGGAATCTTAGAGAGAAGAGGAAGGAAGGGAGGAGGAATGAGAGAAGGAACTAGCAAGGTTGAAAGCCTGAGATTTTTTTTTGTGAGAATATCCATTCCATCTAAAGACTTGGCGAAGATGGGAGAGCTCTTGGTCTAAGTTGTCTTGATCACAAATTTGGAAAGCTCTCAAGGCCAGGGTTTTGACAATGCCAGCTTTTGGCTTAGGTGGTGGTGAGAAGCTACATGAAGATATTGATCAGTATGAGAGGCTTTGTAGAAAACTTTATGGCCTAAGGAACATCAGGCTTCTTAAGGATCAAGATATCAAGAAAAGGCAAAGTCTTATCAGATTCAACCTCTTTGGTCAAAGAAATGCAAGAAACCAGATTGTCAAGATGTGCATGAAACTCTTCAATTTTTTCAAGGTCGTGGGGCCAATAGACATTGGTTTCATCCACATATCATTTCCACCATTTAGGTTGAAGGGGGAAATATTACAGAGCATTATCTTCAAAATGTTTCATATAAAGGTTGGCAACAAGTAGGGAGAGGGGAGAGCCCATGGTCACACCATCCACTTGTTCATAGATTACCCCTTGGAAGGAGAAGAAAATGGATCAAAGACATAACTCCACCAAGGAGGCAACCTCAGCATTAACCTTTTGATTGATCATGTCAATAGCATTAGGGGTGGGGACTTTAGTAAAGAGGGAGACAATGTTGAATCTAACCAAAATATCCCCATCATTGCATTTGGAATCTCTAATGAACTCAACAAAATGGTTAGAGTCCTTGACAAAGGAGTCAACATTTCCAATAAGAGCAGATAAGAGCTTAGCTAAGAAAGAAACAAGCCTGTAGGTCTGGGAACCCATAGTATCCACATAGTTTTTCTTGGGTGGTACACAATTCCATTCCTTCTCTTGGTTTTACTTGGCTAGTCTTTCTCATTACTGGGTTGGGTATCTTTCATGTCAAGAAAGATTTTGAGGAAGCTTAGCAACTTTGTGGTAGGGTGGTAAAGCACTCCTACAATATTCTCTCCCTTCTATTCTTAGACAGTTTCTGGAGCTTCTATCAAAATTGATGACATAATCGGTACATCTTGGTATTTTGGTAACTGAATTATGGTATTATTTTAGATTTCAGCATATATGTATATGTATCATTTTGTTAAATTTAATGATAGTTAATCAACTAATGTTGACTGGTCAATTTTCAAATGACTTTGACTCTCGTTGAATATTTTGCATTATATGGAGATTGTTGATGTGGAATTGGTTTTGCAGGGACTGTCCTTACAAGAACACTGGTAGGAGGTCATTAAAGTCTTTCACACAGGGATCAAAGTTACACAAATTTATAATTCCTTCAGTTCTCAAGGCTTGCACTCGTCTAAAATCTCCACAAGAGGGAAATGACATTCATTATAAAAAGTGGCTTAATAGAGTTAGACTTGAGTCAGATGGCTCAATATCGAATTATCTTCTAATAATGTATGCAAAATGTGGGATTTTGTATAAAGAACAAAAAATGTCTAAAAGAAGCTAAGTGTGGCTCGTTAAGGTATCGCTACAAATTTTGCTAAGCCCTAAACTTATCTTGTTCATTATTATTATTGAATTACATGTTGGTAGTTTTACATATATATGATAATTATGACTTCATACTTTCTTATTCCATTAATATTCAATTTACTTTTGTTGTTTCTGAATAAATATTATCCACTATCATCACTTAGACATATGAATATTTTCATGTTTACAGGCTCTCACAAAATTCTCTAGTTTGTTACAGGTCAGTGCCCATGAACATAAATATTCCATTTAGTAATGTATGCTAACCATTAGATTGGAAGGGAAATTAATTCAACTTAAAGGAAATATAATCATGATGTCATTTCTAGGAACACATCTTGCATAATTGGGCAATAATTGGGCAAAATTTTATGAAATAAGGATACATTAGTGATACTACTCAACCACCTAGAGTTGGATGGTTCACAAGATCATGATAAGTAAAAAAATCTACATTTTTGTCCCATTGCACCAAGGATAAGGTAAGAAATTCATAATATCTCCAACTTGGATTCACCACATTAAAACTAAACATATAAATCAATTTAGAGATATTTAATAAGTGCATTGGGAGACTAGGGCTTGGAAGAATTTCCAGCAACACCTTAATGAGCAGTTATTTCCAATGTTTGCAAACTCCACAAATTTCCAATCATTATAACCTAGGTGTTTTGAAATAATTATCATGATATCTATCTTCCTAGAGAACTACTTCCTTCGAACATTGTGAAGATGTGAAATATGTGATGCATTATTTTACATCACTAATATGATTTTTCTTAATAGCCATCATTAAGGATCTTTGACAAATGTAACCCTTGACTTTGAATGCTCTTGACACTTAAAGGTGCCTTTGAAACCACTAATCATGATCTTGCATGTATGCTTCCCTTTGAAAACTATGATTGGTAAATCACCACTACATCTTTATTCACTACTACAACATCAAAATTTAAAAGCAATACTATCACTATGTAAATAAATGCTACATCATCTTTATTCATTTTTCTAACTATTTATTGATATTTGAGCTTTAAATATTGATGACCACTGCATTACAATGACCTCTGATTTCTATTGTGCATCATGATAGTTGTTCTGCATAAATATTCCTATATTACTATAAATATTGCAACATTTTTAATCTAAGATATAGAATATTAGCCTTTTTTTCTTTTGGGTCAATGGATTTATTTATATACCCTAAAATTTGAACTTATATCTATGTAAACAATCATTCATAATATGCTTTGCTAGAAATGGTGCCATGGTAATGGTAATAGCAGATTTTGTCCACAATCTGGTGTTGTAATTGGCCTATGACATTCTATGACATATGAACCCCTGTAGCATAGGTATTTTGGAGCTTTACTGGTATATTTTATATCCCTTCTAATGTCCTTCTTCACATCCTTGAATATTGGCTTCTCCATTCCCCACTCTTTGCATAACAAAACATAAATCAGCATTTATGAAATCCACATTAGTCACCATATAATTCTAATAGTTACACTATTAGTCTTATTAGCCAAAACACAAATGAAGTTGAGGCTATAATAGACATATTTTTCAAGCTTGGCCACTTTTAAAATCAAATCCAATATGATTTTTTTAGCTATATTGAAAATAGAAGTGGGTTTTTTGAAAATCTAAATTGGTAGACATTTTTTCCCATCAAATATGAAATCCATATTAGTAATCATATTTTGATAGTAGTGAAAGGTTTATAAGACAAAACCCAAATGAAAATTGAGGCTATCATAGACATTTTTCTTAATCTTGTCCACTTTTAAATTCAAATCCAACATGAATTTCGTTTGGCTATATTGAAAGTGAAAATTTGTTTTATGGAAATCTAAATTGGTTGACATTTGGTAAGTGCCCATGAGGAATTGAAGTTGATTTTGATCTCTTCAAAACACATAATGTGGGTAAAAATGAAGTATTGAATTTAAGCTTTCTATGACTCTTCAGCAAGCACTATAGGGTAAAGATGAGATACAAACTTTCATTGGTTTGTGGCTAATACAGAATGCTTTATCATGGTAAGAATGAAATCCATAGAAAATGTAAATCTTTGTACGGATTCAAAACATAGAGAGATCATCCAAATAAAAGTGTCAATATCATTTGGATCTTGACAAATCTAAGTCATAAAATGGTGAAGATTATTTCTACTAGTAGAAAAAAACTTATCCATCGAGCCATTGATGTTACAAATAGTGTCGTGCTAAATAAGAGTAAGAAAATTGGAAATGATGACATTGAGTTAGAAGACATACCATGGCATATCTTGACATTTCTTATCATAATAGGAATTCCTTTCCACATATTCATGGAACTTGGAAGATCAAGCATTTTCTCTTAGAATATTTTTTTATGGATATTGTATATTAAGAGGAACTTTAAAGGTCGAGCATTTTCCCTTTTTAGAATTAGAGATGCTATATTAATGATATACATGTCCCTTTTCTAGACAGATTGTTTGTATACTTATTAGGAGGGATTCCACATTTGAAGTGAGAACATTGTGAATTGATAAAATGATCAATGCAATGTTTTCCAAATATCTTATCAATAGTATTTTTTTTACCTTGTATTTTCTACTCTACATGCATGCTTAAAAAACTATTACAAGTTGCTAAGTAGAGCTAACTACATGGTGCATAATGAAAGTGAGAAGCATGGTCTACAAATTTATCCTCTTTTCTATTATGACCTAGAAGCTTCTGATTTGGGTTTAAAAACATTTGTTCAAGCATCAACACCAATATTTTCTTCTTTCCAGCCGACTGAGAAAGCTATTCAATACACTGTAGCTGTGAGAAATATTGTGCAACTTGAGCCAAGGTCAATCTATTCAATAGGTAGCAACTTTGGGAATCTACCAATAATCCTAGATACTATTATTAATTGAAAAAGGATTTAATATTTTGGTATTTTTTAAATTGGAGAAAAATATGTTCATGTTCAAATAAAGATAAAGATTCCATTGACTTTTTTACTCATTGATGTGTGAATTTTTTGTGTGTTTGAAATTTGTAAATTCTACTATTATTTCTGTGAATCTATTTATTTCCAAACAAATAGTATTCTTTCTTGGTATAAATGCTAGTACCCCAAGGAAATATTATTTCAAAATCACAAGGATACACACTTAGATTCATGTTGCTAAGTTGCATAAGAGTAGTGTACATAAGTGTTCTTTACCTGTATATACGTGATGTAGAGAATCTTCAAAGTTTTTAAATCAGCATATGTAATACCATTTTACTATAACAAAATCACTTATTAGATTAGTGGCAAATAAATCATTGAACATCTTCAAATAGGGGTTGGTTATTAAACATTAATTCAAATTTTAATCAATAATCTACAAAATCAAGATCAAAATATGGTCATTATTTTGCCAACACCCACATTCAAACTACAACCCAACCTCATAAAATCTTTCGATTTGAACCCAAACACATCTTTCTACATTAATAAATTTTCAATATTTCTTCAATTTGTAACATCAACCAAAATAAAATGAATTCCATTTCAACACACTGATCACCCATATGGATAAGCTTAATCCAACTTTGTATTCAATTTGAACCTTCCACAAATCTGAATTTTTTAATCAAACTTTATTTCAATGCCTCACATCACTCATAATCATAAAATCATCTATTTTCAATCTCAAACCCAATTAATCTTAAAATGCATAACCGATTATATTCAAAGAACACTCTATCATAAAGCCAATACTCTATTCAAGGCCACTAAATTATCAAACACTCCAAAATAATAACCTATGCCATATTCATTAAACATAT
Source organism: Cupressus sempervirens (assembly GCA_028749045.1). Lineage (NCBI taxonomy): Eukaryota > Viridiplantae > Streptophyta > Pinopsida > Cupressales > Cupressaceae > Cupressus > Cupressus sempervirens. The sequence continues at coordinate 149,084,252 of CM053791.1, forward strand.
GCAAATATGAGTTGGTCCAATCCCATTATTCTCATGAATCAACCAATAAAAAGATGATCACACTCAAATCAAAATTAATCAAAACCGAGTCTTAAAAAAAATTATGACTTCAATTGAAACTCGTCCACTAATAAACATAATCATTATTGTAGCTTTCAAAATCAGCATCTTACTATGCTCAAATATTTCAAAACTACTAATATTAAAATAATACCAAAAATCAAGGAACCAAAGACATTTGCATATTTTCGACCAATATCATTATGCAACTTGCATACAAGATTATCACAAAAGCTATCTGCTTTGAGGCTACATCATCTTATTCTTAAAATTATTTCTTCATAACAAGGTGGTTTTTTTCCAAGATGAGAAACCATGGAGGGAGCATTGGTAGTACATGAACTCCTTCACTCCATCAATATAAATCAATCTTCTAACTTTATGATTAAATTGGATATGATGAAGGCTTATGACAAAATTTGTTGGTCTTTTCTCTTCTAAGTTATGCAAAAAATGGGTTTCTCAAAAGGTTGGTGTAAATGGATCAAAGCCTACATTTTAGGAGCTTAGTTTTCGGTAATTATTAATGGTCAAGTTGTGAGATTCTTCCTATCTACACAAGGGATGACACAAGGAGATCCTTTATCTCTCATTCTATTCATTATCATCACTGAAGCATTTAGTAGAACTATTAAACTCAACAATCTTCTTGGTAAGTGGCAAGGAGCAAAAATTATTGGCACATCCATTTCCATCATACATTCATTATTTATTGATGACACCCTACTATTTGGTTTATCACAAGTAAAAGAGGTGAGACAAATCAAATATACTTTGCAACATTACTCAGTTGTCTTAGGGCAAACAATAAATGCACAAAAATTGAAAATTTATCTATTTAACATAAATACAACTATTTCAGATAGAATTGTATAGATTTTGGGATTTTCAATGGACTTTATCCCTTCTATATACCTTGGAATACCTTTTTTCATGGGCTCGAATAAAACAAGCTATTGGACTTTAGTCATTGATAGTATTAAGAATGGAGTTGTGACACAGAAAGCTAGATGGATCTCTTTGTCAGGATGAATCCATCTAATTAAATCAGTGCTTTTAGCCATCCCAAATTATTATCTTATTGTCCTTAAAGCACCTCCTTCAATTTTAGTACAAATACAAAAGTTGATCAAAGGATTCCTATGGGCAGGAAATATGAATGATGAGAAGAAAATCCCTCTCATTTCAATTTAGGACATGGCTCATGTCCTAGTTGTAGGAGGTGTGGGTGTTCATAATTTAGTTAAAAGTGTAAGAATTTTCCTTAGGAAAAAATTCACCCAAGACCAAGGAACTCAAACACAAGTACAATAGTAGACCAAAGAGAGAGTATGATCAGAATGACAATATATTTATTCAATATGTCATATGCAAGTACATACACACTAGGAGAGCCTGTATATAAAGGCCTCTAAGATGCTTCTAGAATGTGTCTAAAAGAACTAGGAGATAAGCATGACAACTAAGCACATATCCTCCACAATAAGAGGATAAGCACGATGAGGTGTCTAGAATGTTGTAGACACCGTGTGCTCAAATAATGTGCTAACTCCTTAATGTAGACAACATGTGCATAATTAGAGTGCAAACTCCAGTGTTGTCAATATGAAAACTCACAAGAGTACACATACTCCTAGATGAGTAATAAATAAATAATAAAATATATGCATTAACCTAAGTAAACTTAAGTAAAGTGTAAATAATAAATATTTATTTACACCAACACCCCCCCTTAAGTGCAAATTAGAGGAATGTAATTAAGCTTATGAAAACTAGGATGCAATGCATGATGGGTCTCGGCTACTAGGCCATGTTAGGTACCCATGTACATAATGAAATGCAATCTCTCATAAAGCGGAGAAAAAGGGAAAACCTCATGAAAAAAACTCTCCCCCAAAAAGAGATATGAAAAACACATACGATGTATGGATGGATGGAGTAATCAAGACCCCCCTATTACGACATACATCCAATATATATAATAGAGAATCAGGAGAAGGACAAAAACCTGAAGAGGAAAAAGTCCCCCCCCCTAAAGGTAGTGTGTCGATAAATGAGAGATGCTCCAATGTAGAAGTTGATCCATGACCATTGTATAATGTTCCTCCCCTTTGGAAGAAACAATTGCAAAGGTACAGGTGAGATGTTTCCCCTATGTGTGGAAAGAATCTCGATGATGAAAGGTATCTCTAAAACCTATTCAAGTGTCCCTATGTCAATGTTGATGGTTTCTCCCTCCAAGACTACTAAAAAGAGCATGTGCATGTCGAGCAAGGATCCATGTAGAACCTATCTCAAAGAACCTACAGTTTTCTCAAATGATAAAGAGACCTCCTACAACTATTGTACATAAGTATCCATAATCACATCAACCTGTAAAGACTAATCATGTAGAAAATGGACATGAGGGTCAAAGTGGACCCTCGCAACAACCGTAGAAGGATTGTCCTCATCAAAGAGAAGCTAAATATCATCAAAGAAGTCCTCCAAATTTGTTGTATGTGACTCAACAAACAACCTTGAAATGTCAATCAAGAAGTCATCACTTGAGGCTAGAACTAGAAGACATAGTGTACCCTATTATGTTGAAGTACATGAATCTATCACTGTGGCAATGTATGCATGTGGAGAATGTTGATGTTGTGACTGAACCACCTCACAATAGGTGTATCATAGTCATGCACTAGGCCTTGCTTAGGAATAATATATTCAAACTAAGGACTATTTTCCCCACCATGAGGTGCATTTAATCTTATCAACCCAAGGACATAAACTTGAAATAGTCGACACAGTATGTGCACTAGGTCTCTTAATGAGTCACTAACCTTATGTTGCAGGAAAGTAAAAATGCAAGGAAAAGAGCTTACACTATTGTTACAGGAAGGTAAAACACTTAACTCTATGAATATTGGAAATACAATGGAAAAGATAACAGATATTCCAACTTGGCTTATCCACTAAAATTGTTCTCACATATGCTACAGGAACATTCACAGAGTGTGATGCTATAGGAAGGAACTTACTACTTCTACTTAAGATACTACTAATGCTTGAAAATAAATCTATTCTATCCTAATCTAATCCACCTCCCAAGTGGGCCCCCTTGGTTGGCTTCTCTAAACTATTAACATAGGATAGAAGCCAAAGAAAACTATTTCATTCCATTTAGATATTCATTACATAACACAGAACTATAAAACACAACTGTAAAAGTTAACAGTCTGCTCTCAGAACTTTTCTTCTTAATTGCTCAAAAAACTTAACACACTAGGGTCGATTCCTACATATATAGGAGACCAACACTTTATTCCATTATAGAAAAGTAAATGTCCTAGCTTTAAATCTGCAGGAGAGAAAATAGGAAGAACAACTGAAGGCAAGAAGAAGAAATAATGGCTTAAGGCGAGAATAATAAAGTCTTAACATCCACTTGCCATAGAGTCAATGTAGAGAAGGCAATGAATCTTCATAGCTCCTCCTTACTCACTGTCGTATTTTCTAGAACCATTACAACTTCCTCCACTGTGGTTGCTCCTTAGCGCTCGCTGCTCCTTGAATATTGTTGACACCTAACTTTTGAATCCCTCCAATCATCTTTCAATCTTCATTAACAGGTTAGTTATGACACAAATCATGTTTTCAAATAAACATTTATCAAATCAAATTCAAACATAAGAACAAACATTTTGATAACTATATGAAATACTGCATACTAGATATAATATGAGTAAAAGATGACATAGTTTCTACCCCATAGGTTCATCAAAGGTTTGGTAAACATAGTTCCATAAGTGTTTTAACAAAGACAAACAGAGTATCAACAAAGTATCTTAAAACCACAAAATAAAGGCAAATTTTAGTCTCATCAGTGACCTCTTGCTACAACTGTCGATAGAACCCCACGTGTTTGAATCTATTGAAGCACTATTGTTGGTGTCGCTTTCAGTTTCTACATGGTATGATATGGTCTCCTCAACAAAGAGAAGACAAATGTGATTAATGATGTGTCTCCTACATCTTCAATGTGAGACTCTGTGAGCAACCTTGTAATCTTTGGAAGGAAGTTATCCCATGAAATTGCAATAGGAAGACATAAAGGGTCCTATTGCATCGAATCAAAAGTATCTATGGCTGGAACTAGATCAGTAGAGTCAATAGGAGAATTAGGAGGTGAGATCTCATCTAGAGTGACTAGATGTAGAATGTCCTCTGGAAATGGAGGAACACATGCATCTCCATATGCTTCCCAAAGAGCCATCCAAAAATCTTGAGAAAAACTTTCCATAAGAAGAGGAGTAAAGGATTCCTTACTTATATTGTTATACATAAAGCCAAGAAGTTTAGAAAGATATTTGAACAAAGGAGGTATCTTCGAGCAAAGAGAAGGAATCACTTCTTGATGTTCTCTTAGATGATCAAGCATCAAAGTACTCCATTTCTAATAGTTCCTCGGTGTCAAATTTGGTCTTATACTAGGCTGACATATGTAACAAGCCTCCATGAGATCAATGAATGTATGCACCCCCCAAAATTCAAAAATAATCAATCAACCCCCCCTAATGTATGATTTTGCACTTAGTGCAATAGCCACATGCCAATGTAGGGCCTATTTCTAAAACTAGTATTTATATCCATAGAACCTATAATCTGATTGTAGATCTGGAAAGTAGACAAAAAATATGCACTTCAAAAAAAATAGAACCTATTTTGGAGTCCAAATGAGCCTGTACCAAGCATTTGAAGTGGCAAAAATCTGAATTTGTGACTTGCAAAAAAATTCAGGATTAGAGATCTCAAACTACCTACACCAATGTGTACATCATGAAATTCTACCCCAAAAAAAAACAAAAAATCTCGCAAAAAGGAGTCCATACAAGAAAGATATCGTTGTTGTTATTATTTTTCCCGAATTGTCATCGTGCCTCCAAAAATCAAATGGCTCTAGATTTTGCCTTAGATGTCCAATTTGGATGAAAAAAAATCTGATTTGGGGGTTTTTTGTTTGACCTTTTGAATGTGACACAAATATCAGATTTACACTAGCAAGCTTCAATCTTTACCTGCAAAATATCTCTCCTACAGGCCTCATGGCCAATTTTCTGGGAAAAATAATGCAAATCTGAAAAAATTGCAAAAAGGCAAATGAAAAAAAGTGCAGTTCTGAAAATTAAATGTATAGATCTAAAATGATCATACCAATTTTACAAATCAAGCCTTCAGGTTGCTGGTTTGCAAAAAAAATTTGCCTCAATTTTGACTATTGCCCAACATAGGCGAATCTATAGTCAATTCATTGAATCAATGCGCTAGATGCAGTGGTGGGGTCCTCTTTGGGTCTAGATGCTCCCAATTTTTGCAAATTCTTTAGATCTTTGGATTGAAGGTGTTAAAGCAACAATGGTCTCAAACGACTACTGATGAGAATCTCCCCAAGCTCTAATACCATGTAAGAATTTTCCTTAGGGCAGAATTCACCCAAGACCAAGTAACTCAAACATAAGCACAACAGTAGACCAAAGAGAAAGTATGATTGAAATGATGATATATTTATTCAATATGTCATATACAAGTACATACACACTAGGAGAACTTGTATATAAAGGCCTCTAAGATGCATCTAGAATGTGTCTAGAAAGAACTAGGAGATAAGCACGACAACTAAGCACATATCCTCCACAACAAGAGGATAAGCACGATGAGGTGTCTAGAATGTTGTAGACACCATGTGCTCAAATAATGTACTAACTCCTTAGTGTAGACAACATGTGCATAATTAGAGTGCTAACTCCTGTGTTGTCAACATGACAACTCACAAGAGTACACATACTCCTAGGTGAGTAATAAATAAATAATAAAATATATGCATTAACCTAAGTAAATTTAAGTAAATTGTAAATAGTAAATAATTATTTACGCCAATGAAAAGGAATGAAGCTTTTAGGGGTAAGCTAGTTTGGCAAATGTATAACAAACCCCACAACACCTGGTATCAAATTATGTAGTAGAAATACCTTGATAATAATGAGCCTTCAAGAATATTCTCAACTCTGGATCTACCAAAAGGATTAACAATTTGGGACTTCATGGTGGCTTCAAGAGATATTGTCTGCAAGTATGTTACATGGGAAGTTAATAGTGCTAATAAGATTAAATTCCAAAGAGAATGCTGGAATGGACAACCTCCTTTAATTTCTTTACAGAACACACAAGATGTTATTTTAGTGTCAGAAAATCTCTGGGGAACACAACTTAGTCACTTTGTTTTAGTAGTTTGTATTCATTCAGGGAAAGTCTACTAGAAGGATCTAGACCACATTCCAATGCCTCAAAAAGATAGGGATATTGTTCATGATATACTAAAAAATAAACAAGTCTATTTATCAAACATAGAAAATAACCTCATTTAGGCTCTAGCAAAGGATAGAAATTACTCAATAAAAGAGGGGTATGAGCTCCTTCAAAGTATAGGTTCAGATAAACTTCCATCCCATGCATATTCTTTTTGCTGAAACCATTTTGTTTTACCAAAAGTGGGATGCTTTGCATGGCTTGCAATCAAACACAGGATTATGACAATTGATAGATTGGAGAGGTTGCACATTACTCCTACCTTTAAATGTGTGTTATGTTATGAATTAAATGAAATGATTGACCACCTACTTGTAAGCTATCATTTTGCACAACAATGTTGGATGTTTGTTCTCATAAAATTAAATTATAATACTCCTCTTCAAAATAAGATTTGGGATATTTTTCAAGAATGGTTAGTCCTCTTTCCTAATTCCCTCTTCTCTAGCATATGAAAATGTACCCCAACATTAGTGACGTGGGCCATCTGGTGGGAAAGAAATAAATGAAAATTTTGAAAATAATTTCTTCTGATTGATAGGGTATTAGATGGCATTGAAAGGTCAATTAGTGAAGTGACTAATGCAAGCATCAACAGAGGTAGAAACAATCTAGTTTTTACCCCATGGGACATTAGGATTCTATGAGAATGGAAGCCTTTAGTCATACCAACAGGATGGGGTTTGAATAATGAAGCTCTAAATAAAATTGATCGATCCACTGTTCAGTAGACTCCACCCATAAAAGGATATTTAAAGCTCAATTTTGATGGAGCTTCTAGGGGAAATCCAAGCAAATCAGATCTTAGTGCATGTATTAGAGATTGCAAGGGAACAGTTTTGGCTCTTGCTATTGATTCACTTGTGGATGGTACAAATCATATGGCTAAGGCTCATGCTTTATTTGCAGGGTTAATCCTGGCTAAAAAGGGTGGATTTCTTCGATTGCATATAGAAGGAGACTCTTAGATAATAATGAATGCTGGCATTAATTGACATATATTCTCATCGAAAATTAAATGCATTCTCCTTCAGATTTGGAAATTACTTGATTATTTTGATGATGTATGTTTGTCACACACATTACAAGGAGGAAATAAAGTGGTAGATCTTTTGTCAAATATTGGATGTGAAGGTACAGTGATTTCAACATTTCATCCAGTGTCGTTCATGTCTTGTTCTTGAAACTAGACTTTGCTATTTTTTCCAATTAACATTGTTTACACATAGCATTATCAGGTTTCTTCAATTTTGCTTATCCTCTTACTCTTTTGTTGGAAGATTGGAAATATTGTTGGAAGATTGGTTTGAAGATATGTTACATTCATGACTAAGTTTTTCATTGATGTCAACATAGCATATTTGATGTCTTATGTGGTGTCTGACAGAAGAACAACAGAAAGATTAAGTTGGTATGGATAGCTAGATGAGCATGATAACCACCTAAGGTTATGAGAGATACTTTGGAGTATCTGGTATATGTAGTTAACATTAGAAACAAATAGGATAAGTCTAGAAGAAGTTATGTAAGTTTTGGTGATGTTTGTTCTGAGATAAAGTTTATAGAGGCATGTTCTAGTAAGCTTGTTATATCTCTTAGTAGATTTGATATCTTGAAGATCAAGGTTGAGGACATCAAGAAGACATGTTGAGGATGATGTGGCTAAGCTCGCTCATCATAATATTGCATGTATGAAAAGTTATTCAAGTTGTAAAGCGGAAGATTAAGGTTATCACTAAGTGTAATGTGTTCTTAGAGTGGTCCTATAATAATTAATTGAAAAGGACTAACAGCCGACTCAGAGAATTGTTTTATGGACTCAATATAAAGGAAGGACATTTTCCTTTATCATGGTGTGTGTTGATATGATTGAATGGTTGATGATAAGAAACAGAGTGTGAAATGTGAAGTTGAGTAAAGCAGTGCAGAAGTGAAGGAAACTTTATTGCCAAGGTTTTTCTGAGTGATCCGAGGTTTGATATTTGGATCTGATGTTTGTGACCTAGTCTACAAGGTCTAATAGTGATTGATCTAGTTGATAGGAAAAAGGAAAGAAGAAGATACCTGTAAATTACTTGTTTGAACAGTGAGCTCTTCTTGTAGTTGAAATTGCATGTTTGGGTAGTGGGCTCTTCTTGCATACATTATACCACAACTCCTAATAGGGTTGACACAACTCCTAATAGGGTTGGAATCTCCTAACATGGATTCAAAGTCTCCTAACAGGGACTCATTGTACTAAATGTTGTAACAAACTCCTAACAAGGTCTATCCTCTAGCAAGGAATATTTATATTAGTACATCATCTTGTGGGCATCATTCCCACTAGGGTTTTCCCTCTAATCAAGGGTTTCTCTAGTCAACATATATGATGTAATTGTCTATGTGCATCTTATTATGGTTGTTGTTTACTTTGGTTGAATGGTTAAGTTTGTTTAAAGAAGATAAATATTTTAATTGTTGGATAACTAATTCACACACCCCCCCCCCCACCCACCCCAAGTTATCTTGGTGTACTATTGTTTATAACAATTGGTATCAGAGCATCAGGTCCTTGAAGAAAAAGTTTTACATCTTTGGGAGATCCATGGAAAACATATTAAGAGAAGATAGTCCTACACCTAACAGAAGAAATTTTGACACACAAGTTATGGAAATTCTTGGTGAATTATTAGATCTGTGTAAAGAGCAGAGTATTGAGTTTACAGATCCAAAATCCTTCTATTGTATTCAAGGGAATAGTATCAAAAGCAAAGATAGATCTAGAATAGAAGAAAACATGAAGGTCAAGGAAGGTATTGATCTAGTTATGGAAAGAGAAAAAGAAGGTATGGAAAAAATTTCTTGTTGGATATGTAATGAGTTTGGTCATTATGCATCTACATGCTCTAAGAGGTTAAGGAAAGCTAGAAAGAGTTTGCTTTCTGATAAAGATGAAGAATTTAAAGCAAGAATGAAAATATTCTTGAAAGATTGTGATAATGAGCTTGAATTGATTAAGGAAAAGGAAGCATTAGAAGAGATAACTTTGGTAACTATTGTTGATTAAGAGGTTAACCATGAAAATGTAGAATTTATCATTAACAATTATTTATAGAATGAGAATTAGGTTAAAGTGTAGAGATCTTATCCGAGAGTAGAAGAAAGAGTTGAGTTGAGAACCCCTAAACAGAATGGCATTGCAAAAAGAAGGAACAAGTCTGCTACAAAAACTACAAGAGCTACATTAGTAGAGAATGATATATCCAAGACATTTTGGAGAGAAGCTATGAATACAACAATCTACACTTTGAATAGAGTTCAAGTCAAGAAGGACACAAAAAAGACACCTTATGAAGTATGGTTTGGTCACTCACCTACATTTAAGTACTTCAGAATATTTGGAAGTAAGTGTTACATAAAGAGAGATGATGATATTGGTAAGTTTGATGCTAGAAGTAATGAAGGTATGTTTCTTGGTTATTCATTGAAAAGCAAGGCTTATAGATGTTATAATAAGAGAACTAAGAATATTATGGAAAGTGAAAATGTGAGAATTGATGAAAAATTTAGAGTAAAAGAGATAATAGTTTATTACAATTCAGATGATGATATTGTTACTAAACCAAGGAATGATGAGGTATTTCTTGAGACTAAAAATGATTTGCAAAATGAAGGAGAGCAAAGGCAGGAACAAAGCTCAGAACCTTTAGTAGAGCCAAGAGTTGAGATAACAACTCCTACTTTAGGAAAGAACATGATAAAGAATCGCCCATCCAAACAGAGCATCGAAAGCAAAGACAAAGGTGTGATGAGAAGAAGTGGAGTGAAGGAAGAACTATGCTTGATATCTCAAGTTGAGCCTAAGAATGAAAATGAAGCATGTAAAGGTGATTATTGGAAGCAAGCTATGAAAGAGGAATTCAATCAGATAGTAAAGAATGAGACATGGGAATTGGTCACCAGACCAGTAGATAAGAATGTGATAGGAACGAAATGGGTATTCAAGAACAAGATGAATAAGCAAGGAGAAGTTGTAAGAAATAAAGTAGTATTGGTATGTAAAGGTTACTCACAGCAAGAAGAAATAGACTATGAGGAGACTTGTGCTACAATGGCTAGAATAGAAGCTATAAGATTATTCTTAGCCTATGCACCATAAAAGAAATTAAAAGTATATCAGATGTCCATGTCACATTAGCATTTCTAAATGGAAAAGTTAAAGAAGAGGTATACATTGAGTATCCTGAAGGATTTCCCTTGACAAATGACAAGGACATAGTATGCAGACTAAGGAAAGTATTGTATAGATTGAAGCAAGCACCTAGAACCTAGTATGAAAAGTTGGACAAGCATTTAACAAAGCTTAGATATAGAAAAGGTATGGCAAATAGTAATCTATATTAGAAAGAAACTGATGATGGTTTGATGATTTTGGTAATATTTCTTGATGATATTACATTTGGAGGAAATGATAAAGAAAGTGAGAAATTTGTAGAACAAATGAAGAAATTTTTTGAAATGAGTGTGATAGGAGAGATGAAATTGTTACTAAAATTTTGCACATGTGTAAAATTTTAAGTATACATGCAGTGAAAATACAAAATCGTTTCATTCAAACAATAGAAATGTCTTTGTATTTATTTACTTTCAATTATACATTGTTGTTTCCAAACAATGAAATGAAATGATATACTAAACAGGAAAAAGTCTCACACAACCCATGAGTATAACTCACTGTATTAAATTTCTTTCATAAGGAAATATATAAACAGATACATATGAATGAAAGAAAAGAGGAGTAGAGATAACTAGTCATTACCTATTGCTTTGACTGGTTATAAACCCTCTTTTCTGGCGCACTCATCCAGCTCTGAGCTCCATGATATCCAGCATCTACAAAAAACATGGAAGCAACTGATGTTAGATCCCGAAGGATCTAAGAAATGACTACTTACCTCTACAACTACACTCTATTTGTTGATGCATCTCATTATGAAAGACAAGAAAGCTAAAAGAAATAAAAGTTATTTATGGGTGTCACGAGCCCGTGCTCGAACCTCGTAAATAATATGCCACAAGGTACAAAAGATTATAAAAAAAGAACTAATGATTGATAGCATTGAAATGTATAGCTTACTGCAAAAAAGCATGGACATGATTGTTTCCTTTGATGAAGACAACAATTGAGACGGAGATTTAAATTACATTTTCAGAGAAATCGGTATGTAAAAGCAGTGAATTTAGTTTAAAATAATACAAAATGTAACTGGAATCTATATATGCAGTAGATACAGCCTATCAACAAATACCCACAGCGGAGGAGGAAGTGTAACATGGTGATCAAGGACTGTATCAACCAGATCTTTGCCTTGGGAAAAGTAGGTTAGCTCTATGGAGTTATGAATGATAGAGACAAATACATATATATTTCTTTGGAGGAAATGAAGGTTGTTGCAGACTACATCAAGAGACAAGGAAGGGTATTAGATACTTTAGATGCAGTATTGGATGTGAGTGATGTTTATAATCAAGAGAAGGACTGATATGATCACTATCAGAAAGGGGTTTAATCATGATTTTGGACATGGTTTTAAAACAAAATTGAGTTCAGCAGGTCTTGTTTATAAGAATTATGGAAGGGAGATAGTAGCTAAAGAACTTGGGTTAAGCCCAGATCATTTGGATATTGAGAGTGTTTATCTTGCTTCATACAAAGTTTTATGGAGGAAATTGATGTTGTTGACAATGGCATCAATCAGTATGATACTAAAAGCCAGCTAGGTATATCAGTGATACATATTTGTTGACAAAGGTTTCATGTATCAACCTTGATTAGATGGAGGAAAATATAGCTGAGAAAGAGGACCACTTTTGTCATTCTGCTATGATGGTTGCTGGTAAAGACTTTGGATATGTTGCACCATTATGCAAAATCTTGGTTACCTAGACACTCAATAGTTGCAAACTGCATGAAGTTGCGGAATGACATTGATCCAAGTGGAGAGATAATGTTACTAAAGAGATATTGCCCATGGAAACAGCATTATTTTCAGCTTGAGCCAAAATTGAATGACGATTAAAAAAAAATGTCATTGAGTTAAGCCATTACACAGCAACAAAAGGTTTCTAGCAAATATAAACAAAAAATTGCAGATTTGAACCTCTACTTGCAGGCGGCAATGAATAAGAAAACACTGGTAATGGGTTTTAATAGTGCCTCATTTTTTTTTAAACATTGGAGGGAACAAATTTTGAAAATGACAAGAATAGCAATAGGCAATAGCAAGAGTGAGAAGCATATGCAAAGAGGTTCCGGCTATGAATATAGAATCAACAGTTGGATCATCTACATTTCCCAACATGTCTGAGGGCTCATTCAAGCAGAATTAGTTTGTGCCATTTACCTCTTCATCTTTCCCCACCACTTTTTTAGAGAAATAGTTGATGAGTAAAGAGCTTGATTCAAGAGCAACAAGTGAAGGCAACATAGATTTGCAAGATGTTTTAGCAGCTGCTCACACAGCAACTGGTCTCACAAATATGATAGCAAGGAAACTGTTTACACTGGAGTATACAACTAGTGATGTGAATCTACCACTAGACACTCAGATTAATTGGGCAAAGGCAAACTAATATATTTGATCTAAATTTGGAGAGTTCTAGAAATAAGAAGAGAACTAATAAAATCCGTATAGAAGTATCATTAACAATAGATAAATGACCATTCTTCCAGTCATGGCGGGTTAAAGCAATAGATTCTCTTTGTTTGTTTTTGAAACATAATTTGTTATATTTTCAAAGAGAAACTTCAAAACTTTAGATGCTTTTCGAAAGTGCAGAGAGCCTAGTCACAGTTTCAAGTTTGTCCCAAATAAAATCATAGTAACAGCATCAGATTTAGGGAAAAATTAAACTCTTACCTCTACGGATATAATGGAAGGTGCACAGTCACAGGAGAATGAAGATCAAGTAATATGCAGCAACAAAGAAAAAATCCAGAGATCCTCAACTTCATACAGCATATCAAATATAATAAATTCATCAATGGATACAGCGAACTCATCAGAAGACTCCATTTTCTCCAAACCCTCGAGCTTTCCAAATGTTTCATAGAAAGATGCATATTAAAACGAAAGGCTTTTTAGGGTTAAAGCTTGTTATGCCCTTTTCAAAGTTTCATAATTCTTTGAGATCTGCAGCCTTTTATGGGATTTTATTTCTTTTTGAAATAAAATTCATGTGTGATGAGTGAGGTTAATGCTGAAGTTTTTTAGCTTATAGCGTTACTTTATATTTTTGCATTTAGCTATAATAAAGAAATAATATTTAAATGATTAGTTCTAGTCATTTAATATTATTTTCTTATTCCAAAATGTAAGAATATAATTTTAATCATTTCTTTTGCATAGATATTAATGTAAAGAGAAATTTTTTAATGACGTAATTATAAGTCATTAGATTTTTTCTATTTTTAATGCAAAAGATAGAGTCATGTCATGGTCTTTAAGACTAAAAATAGTTAGAAAACATATGCATGGAATATAGGAGGTCGGATTTTGACTTTGCTAAGTCAATTTGGGGGTCTTTATGACCAATTTGAGCATTTTGTGGATAGTGGAATGTGAGTCATAGGGTTCTTTATGACTGAGTGGAGCTTTTTGAGCAGAAGACCATTATTTTAGAAGTTTCCAACACTTCTTTTCCAGGCTATCTTTCCGCATGCGACCCAAGTAGTTGGGAATTGTACTTAATGAGTTTTCTAACTCATTTGGGAGGAGTTCTGATTTTTGATGACTAAGTTTTGAGACATCTTTGGAGTCCTGAGCTTTGTTACAGATTCTGTAATTCAAAATTTTGAAGAAATAATGCTAGTGACAGTAGTGTGATTATGCCTTATGAAGTAACCTATTAAGTTCTTTTTCCTTTCTACAAATTTTGTGTGTGTTTTGAATGATTTGATAAGTTAACCTGTGAATGTTTACATTATTCCTTGTTTTTTGTCTCATTCTAGCACCTTTTTGTGGAAAAGTAAGTCTGCTTGCAGGTTATGATATGTGTTATAGGTGAAATTAGTCAAAGTGAGATAGTAATTTATCCTCTTTTTGTAGTTTCAGTTTTGAAACCTTATCATAAATCACTTGTGCAAGCCTTTACAAGAAAATGTGCTTCATCTATTTTTCATAGAACTATAATCCTCTTTGTTACATGTGTGTTACATCTTCATAGTAACGTCTAGTGTATCACCTCTTTTCTTAGTTTAAGTTTTGGGTTTTAGGTTTATTTTTTGCACTTTCTTACCTTTTCCCTCTAAGTTTTCATTAAGTTTTAGAGTGTTTCACTGAAAGATATAATAGGAGCCAGCCTAGAATCCACAGGTTTCATTTCATTATCTAGTCTCACGTAATGAAATGACTCCCATGTTAAGTAAGGATTACTGAACATTGCTAGTTTAGTAGGGTAAAAATCTTGAAACTTAATAGAAATATTTCTTAAGATTATAGATAGTACAGAATAAAGAAGAAATCTTTATTTCTCAGACTAAGTACTTGAAGAATTTGTTGAAAAGGTTTGGTTTGGAAACATGTAAACCTATTGGAACACCAATGGTAACTAGACACAAGTTATCTACAAAGTATGAGACACCTACTGTTGAATAGAAGAAGTACAGATCTATGATTGGAGGATTGCAATATTTGACTCACACAAAGCCAGATATAGCAAATGTAGTTGGAATTGTTGCAAGATTCTAGGTTGATCCTAGAGAAGCACATTATGCAACAGTGAAAAGGATATTTAGATATCTAAAAGGAACTTTAGAATTTGGATTATAGTATGACAGATCTAATGATTTTACTCCAAGTGCTTATGTTGATGCAGATTGGGCAGGTAGTATGGATAATAGAAAGAGCACCAATGGAGGAGCTTTCTTTCTTGGAGGAAGATTGGTTTCTTGGTTAAGAAAGAAGCGGGATTATACATCTCAAAGTACAATAGAAGTAGAGTATGTTGCAGTAGCAAATAATTGCAATCAAGTTATTTGGATAAAGAAAATGATGAAGGATATAAGGATAGAAATCAATGTACTTGTTGTTATACATTGTGACAACACAAGCACAATAAATATGTCAAAGAATCCAATGTTGCATTCGAGGACTACGCACATTTCTATTAAGTATCATATGTTGAGAGAAAAAGTTACAAAAAAGGAAATCAGCTTGGAGTACGTGACCACCAAAAAGAAAATTGCAGATATATTCACTAAGCCTCTTCCTAAAGAGACTTTTGAGTATTTGTGAGGTATGCTTGGGGTTATGCCCCTTCCTATATCAAAGTAGAAGATGCAAGAGTGCATTAGTCCAGGGTAACAGAGCACCACTATTTGTCTAGACTAGATATTGATGCTTCCTGTATGGGGGAGTATCTATGATGGACAGAGTCATCTAGGACTCTTATTGATATTGTTTTGAAAAGTGTCTTTTGGCACTCGAGCTAGTAAGTATTAGTTGTTTTAGAGTTTGATGCAGAGATGTTGGTTGTAGAAACCTTTGACATTAATGTCAATTGGGGAGAGATTGGCATGGAAAACATTATGATGAGAAGATGTTCGACATGAGTATGGGGGAGAGTTTGGCATGAATTTGAAATAACAGTTTGGTATAAAGTACATTTATCAATGGGAGAGTATGATTGATGAAGAGGATTTGAAGACTATTTGTCTTTTGTTGGTATTCTTGGAACTAGATATTTTTCATCTATGTTGCCATCAATACCAAAGGGGGAGATTGTTGAAAGATTGGCAAGATTGTTGAATGATTGGTTTGATGATATGTTACATTCATGACTGAGTTTGTCATTGATGTCAACATAGTATGTTTGATGTCTTCTTTGGTATCTGACAGAAGAACAGCAAAAATATTAAGTTGGTATGGATGGCTAGATAAGCATGATAACCGTCCAAGGTTATGAGAGATACTTTGGACTATCTGGTAGATGAAATTAATGTTAGAAGTAGAAAGGATAAGTCTAGAAGAAGTTATGTAAGTTTTAGTGATGTCTATTATAAGATAGAGTTTACAGAGTCATGCTCTAGTAAACTTGTCACATCTCTTAGCAAAGTTGATATTTGAGGATCAAGGTTGATGACACGAAGAAGACATGTTGAGGATGATGTAGCTAAGCTCAATAATCATAATATTGCATGTACAAAAAGTTATTCAAGTTGCAAAGTGAAAGATTAAGGTTATCACTAAGTGTAACATGTTCTTAGTGTAGTCCTATAATAATTAATTAAGAAGGACTAACAACTGACTCAAAGAATTGTTTTATGGACTTGGTATAAAGGAAGGACTTTTTCCTTTATCATGGTGTGTGTTGATATGATTGAATGATCAATGATAAGCAGTAGAGAGTGCAGAATGCAAAGTTGAGCAGAGCAGTGTGAAAGTGAAGGAAACTTCATTGCTGAGGTTTTGTTGAGTGATCAAAGGTTTGGTATTTGGATCTAAGGTTCATGACCTAGTCTACTAGTTCTAATAGTGATTGGTCTAGTTGACAGGTTAGAGGAAAGGACAGAGGAAAGAAGAAGATACCAATGAATTACTTGTTTTAGCAGTGAACTCTTCTTGTAGTTGAAATTGCATGTTTGCACAGTGGGCTCTTCTTGCATACATTATACCATAACTCCTAACAAGGTTGGCACAAATCCTAATAGGGTTGGCACAACTCCTAATAGGATTGGAATCTCCTAACAGGGATTCAGTGTCTCCTAATAGGGACTTATTGTACTAAATGTTGTAACAGACTCCTAACAGGGTCTATCCTCTAACAAGGAATATTTATATTAGCACATCATCTTGTGGGCATCATTCCCACCAGGGTTTTCCCTCTAATCAAGGGTTTCCCTAGTCAACATATCAGGTATAATTGTCTATGTGCATCTTATTATTATTGCTATTCACTTTGGTTGAATGGCTAAGTTTGTTTAAAGAAGATAAATGTTTTAATTTTTGGATAACTGATTCACTCCCCCCCCCCCCCCCCCCCCCCCTCTTAGTTATCTTGGTGGACTATTATTTCTAATAGTATACACATAGCATTATCAGGTTTCTTCAATTTTGCTAATCCTCTTACTCTTTTCATCTTACTAATTCTTACCAAACTATCAAAGTTCACATGTCATAACCATATATCTTCATTTTATGCAAACATACATATCTCATTAGACAAATCTAGATAGAACAAGTTGCCACTTTTTTTATCACCACTTCCAATCGATTCATTAGTTGTATTAAATATCTTGGTTTTTTTTTATGAAATTCAAATATGTATCCTGATTTGTTCAATTGTGAAATACTTAACAAGTTATAGTTAAGTTCTTCAACCCAATAAACATTTTCACACTTGTTCTTAACAGTCAATTGTATTGATCCTTTACCTTTCACAAGACATCAAGTGCATCATTACTAAACTTAACACAGTTACCTTTGTATGGTTCCCTGGTTTCAGATCTACATTTATCATTAGTCATGTGATGTGAAAAACTACTATCAATTATCTACCTATCACATTTACTCACATATGAGATTAATGTAGTTTTCTCATCTTCATCAGAATCTTCTTTCATGGCAACATAGATAGCTTCTTCATTATTACTTTGAGATTCATTATCACTTCCTTCTTCAATAATGTAATAGGATCTCTTACCTTTGTCTTTGTAGTCCTTGTTTCTTCTATTGTATCTATCATCTATTTTTCCTTTGTATTTATTTTCCCTTATTTCATCCTTATCTTCTCTATCAAGACATCTTGTAGCAATGTAACCAACTTTATTACATGAAAAATAGATTATAGGAAGTTTAGTTTTGTATTTTCCTCTAGCTCTTGGAAGTCTTCTAGCCATCGGTGCTTCAAGATCATCAAGTTCATCATCAAAAACATCATTTTCACTTTTCACACATTTTCCTTCTCCTTTCTTACTAAGAACCAATTAGGATGTGAAAGGAGATTCAATAGTGTTAGGAGTGAAATTATCAAAATTTGATATTTCAAAAGTAGTAAGCCTACCAATTACAACTTCTAAAGCTAAGTTGTTACTAGGGGTACATCGCAATTCTCGTATTACAAAAACCCTAATATCATAGATAGGAAGTAGAGTTATCAATACCTTGTTGATCACAGTCTCATCATCAATCTTTCCATTGGGATTTACAACATCTTTGATTCTTCCACAATACTAGACAATATTCTCAACTTCCATCATTCTCATTTCATCAAACTTACCTCTCAAGCTTTATGATTTTTCCCTCAAGACATTTGTGTCTCCTCCATAGATGGTCTATAGTATATAACACATTTTCTTGGCATTTTTGTACTCTTTATGTCATCAAACTCAATGTAGCTTTAGGCTGATGCAATCTCCAACATAACTTGATTGTGTTCTTGCTTCTCTTTCATTTGTTGAGCCACAAAGTGTATTGCGCCATCTCCAATTCCTACCAAATGTAACTTCATCAAACTCTTCCATGCAAGGAAGTTCTCTTTGTTCAACCTTGGCACCTCCTTTTTGTACATCTTGATCTTTAGCTTTAAGTACCTTCAAACTTTTCATTACAAGCACCACAACTCTAATACCAATTGTTAGAATGTTTAGAATAACTGGGGGGGGGTGTAACTCAGTTATCCAAGGTCCATATGTACCAATTGAGCATTTAAATACTTCAAATAATTGACATCTAAGCATTCAATAGCTTGACCTCTATAGCATATTATCAGTAACATCAACGAGCAATTTGTTGTCCTAAAAATAATAAACTTGCAAAATGTAAACATTAACAATAAATCATCACAAATGACATCCACATAACTTGACACTAGGATTTAACGTGGAAACCCAATTTAGGAAAAACCACCAATAACATGTCACCAATATTTTATTCTTTTGAAGTGAGCTCTATTAGGATCAAACCTTGTTAAAGGTTAAAAAACACACTATTAGGTGTGACCTTGTTAAAGGATTTAATCACCCTATTAAAAGTAGCCTTGTTAGAGGGCTTTAGAACATTCCATTAGAATGTCACCTTGATTAAAGGCTTTATATATTACTATTAGGTCAACCTTTGTTAAAGGATTTTAGTACTGATACAATGGCTAGAAAGTAACAGTAGGTTTGATCTAACTAATACAACTCACTTTGTAAATACAGATCAAAATTTGGTTCACATGATGATCCACTAACTAGCCTCCATTATCATCTTTATCTCTAGTTTTCTTGGAACTCCTTTAAGCAATCACTCTTCACCTCTTTACAAAACTTCTCAGCATCCTGCTCAAGTTCACCAATCAACAACATCAATAATTGTTCCAACCTTAATTAGGTCTTTACTAGCTCTGCTAACCTCTTTAATCTTAGCCCTTATACCTCCTTAAATAGGTAATTATGATATTTTGTCACTTAAACATTACCGTAGATCTTAGGGTTACAATTAAATTCAACACATACAATGAATCTATCTGCCTTCTTATTCATCTTCTTCTTTTCTAGAAACTTCTCATTGAATCCTTGCATAGAAATACTCAAATGTGGTTTCCCTTTATTTAAATGATCTAGCTCATCAATCTTTATCTTCAAAATGATTTACATATTCCAAGAAATCAACTTTGTTAGCCAACACTGTGTTATGATGCTCAGTCATAACTGGATTACTCGGTCGCTACTAACTTTTCATTCAGCACATATACTGATGCTTGGTCAATACTAATGCTCAGTTGACATTACATATGCATAGCACATACTGACAATTGATTGATACTAGCATCACTCAGCATATACTTTGAGTTCCTTAATCTTCTACTCTATTGCTCGATCAAGCCAACGCATTTAGTCGTTATTTGATCACTTCTTCAAGGCTTCAGTACAAATGTCTTCTTTGCTTGTAGCATGATTAAACAATCACTTTATCTTTTCAAAGTCTAACTAATCAAGTGCCCATTGTAGTTTCCTCATAATTCAACCTTTCCTCTAGGTGCTTTTGTTATGTATTCTCTCAAATCCTCTTCATCAATTATATAGATATGACACTCTAATCAAATAGAAAATTGTCTTACTAATTAAGTTTGACATCAATGACAACATAATAATTATTCCAATTGTTGGAGTTTCCAACAAGAACAATCACTAAATCACATAAAAAATCAAACTCAAATTAAATAACTAAGAACACAATGAGTCCACATAACTTAAAATAATAGCTTCAAAAGGTCCAGCATCATGAATTAGGTATACAATTAGCCACAAGTCAATAGTTCTCATAGCCAAGCATAAGGACATAAGCACTTACCATTGGAATGACATAAGTCAGATTACCCCAAAGGTAACAACCTCTTACAAATCAAACTAGATAGTATAATACTATTGAGAATTGTGACTCAACCTTGCAACCTTTTTTCAAAAAATTGTAGAAAAATCTAGAATTTGTTTATGGTAGTTTTCCACATGTTTATGAGTTGGAAAAAGGTGTATGAGTTGTTAAAAATGTGTCTAGTCCCTAGTACAATATAGGAGAGCTATTTTTAGAGTATAAACAACTCATTATATGACTTCTATGGGGGTCTAAACTAGAGGACAAAAGTATGGACAAAAATGCTATTCTTGGAGTTATAAATGACAAGTGGGTAACATGTGGCATAGTTGTTTTGCCCATGGTTTTGGTTCATGGTTTTGTAAGACCACAAATGGTTTCCAAGTTGTAAATCACTATAAAAGGAGGGCTTGGGGAGGTGTTTGAATCATCAAATTTTATTTCCAAGACTAGATGCTAGAAGGAGTTTCTCTAAGGCTAAATCTGAGTTTGAGTTGTGGTGATGCATTCCTATAAGAACTTGCATTGCAAGTGTATTGTAATCTTCTTGATTTGAGAATACATTGTGTAGGTTTTGGAGGGTGGGCTTTTTCTCCTAGAAGGGTTTCCCTACAGTAATCATTGTGTTATGCATTCATTATTATTTTGATTATATTATTATGCATTTCTTGAGATCTCTACAATAGTTAGCTAAATTTTCATAATCGTCCTCTCAAGATTAGTGTAGGAAGTGATTCCACTCACCTTTGCTTTCATACAAGTGGTATCAACAGTTTGGCCATTTTTGGTTCTATTTGTTGAGTACAAGGTTTTTTGAGTTAAAGAAGGTTTGAGTGGGAGGTTGTACAGAGGTTTTCATTTCTGTGTTGTAGGATTGCAAAGATGGCAAGCATATCAGGGAGGATTGATGTAGAGAAGTTTTATGGCACAAACTTTTAGATGTAGAAGCTGAAGATGGAAGATCTATTGAATGATCGGGATCTATGGGATGTGATTGATGAGAATAAGCTGAGGCTCACAAATCCAACTTTAGCCACACAATATGATGTGATAGATAGAAAAGCTAAAGGTCTCATCAGATTGTGTCTTACAGACTCAATTCTAATTAATGTCCATGAAGAAGCTTTAAAAGAAGCTAAGTGAGATATATAAAGAAAAATCACTTGTGAACAAGATTTTCTTGAGGAAGAAGTTGTATTCCTTGAGAATGGAAGAAGGTGGATGGATTTCTGAGCATCTTGAAAGTTTTAATATGTTGGTGACTTAGTTGACCTCAATTGGGGTGTTGATGGATAAAGAAGAAAGGTGCCAAATCCTACTATGTTTTTTGCCAAACTCATGGGATAGCCTTGTCATGGCCATTGGGAGTACTTTAGTTGTCTTGAAGATAGAGAATGTTATTGGTTCTCTACTTTTTGAGGAGATGAGAAGGAAGGTCTCTCTAAATGCCAAAGAGGCTTTGAGTGTTTGAGGAAGATCAAAAGAAAGAGGCAAGAACAAAAAGCATCATGGCCATTCTAAGTCTAAGAATAAAGGGAGATCAAGATCTCTTGCTAAGTCCAAGGCAATCTATTGGAATTGTGGTAAACTTGGACACTTCGGAAAGGACTGCAAAGAGGAGGAGAAGAAGAAGAAGAAGAAGCAAGATTATGATTCTAAGTCTAAGAAGGAAGATGGAGATGTTTTCATTGCAGCCTTGGCCACTCATGCAAGTGAAAATGCATGGTTGATAGACTCAGATGCATCTTTTCACATGAATCCTAATAGAAACTAGTTTAGTAAGTATGAAAAGTTTGATGGTGGTAAGGTGTATTTGGGTGATAACTTAGTTATTGATATTGTTGGTCGTGGAAGTATTCATGTGAAATTTTTTGATGGAAGAATTAGAATATTCAATGGTGTCTTCCATGTCGAAGGACTAGCAAGGAATTTTTTATCTTTTAGCAAACTAAAGATGCGAGTGTGCATGTATAATTTTCTGAAGCAAGTGTGAAAATGGTGAGAGGCGATATGGTAATAGCAAGAGGAAGAAGATTGGGTACATTGTACCAGTTTGATGCATGCATGATTGAGTGCAATTTTACTTCTACTAAGATTGTGAAGAGGACTACTTTGTTGGAGAAGGAGAGGGTTTCTTTTTCAATAAATGGTCATGATTTCTAGGTACCCAAGGGTGCTCTATCTATTGAATCAAAGTTACTTGTAGAGAAGACTATGCTATGGCACCAGAGACTCGGCCACGAAGGTGAGAAAGGTCTACAAACTTTAAAAATTAAAAACCTTGTTAATGGGTTGAATGACTATAATCATGTGTTTGATTTGTGTGAGCATTGTATCTATGGTAAATAAAACCATGTTCAGTTTTACTCAAGTTCTCATAAGTCCTCGTATTTTTTGGATCTAATCCACTCAGATGTATTTGGTCTACTTGATGTTCCTTCTATTGGTGAATTAGTTTATTATGTTTCTTTTATTGATGATTTCAGTAGAAGAACATGGTTTTATTTCCTGAAGAGTGAAGCTAAAGTTTTTAGTCATTTCAAAGAATTTAAAGCAATGGTTGAGTTGCAAACTAGAAAGAAGATAAAGTGTTTGAGAATTAATAATGGCGGTGAATTTTTCTCCAATGATTTCAAAAAAATTTGTAAAGATTGTGGTATTAAGAGATAGGAGACAAATCTATATCTTCCATAGCAGAATGGAGTTGTAGAAAGAATGAATAGGACCATGATGGAGAAGGCTAGGAGTATGTTGAGTGGAGCTAGACTAGAACAAAATTTATTGGCTAAAGTTGTAGCCACTTCTTGCTACCTAATAAGAAAGTCTCTTACATCAGCTCTTGTTGATAAGATACCAATGAAAGCATGGTCGGGCCACAAGCCTTTACTTAGACATCTGAGAGTTTTTGGTTGTGAGGCATATGCTCATGTGCCAAAGGAGAAGCGGACAAAATTAGACAACAAAGCTATCAAATGTATCTTCATTAGATATAGTTATGATGTGAAAGGATATAGGCTTTGGGATCCTATTGCACAAAAGGTATTTTATTCCAGAAATGTTATATTTAGAGAAACTAAGCCTTCTTCTATTACAGTACAACCGGAATGGATAGAAGAAAAGAAAGATGTGATTCAACTTCCTACTACACTTGAGAAAGTTGAATCGAGACCCTTAGAAAGACAAGATGTTGAAGGGAGCTCTATGATTTCTAAATCATCAAAGGAAGAGGGAGAACCTGATCATGAACCTAAACATGAACCTAAACTAGATCTTGTTTGAAGGTCTAGTAGATAGAGAAAAGCACCAGAAAGGTATGGATATTCTCCTAATGATTGAAGGTGTATTTATTATTTGAATGCTAATATTGATGAAACAAAATCTATAGAAGAGGCTCTTGGTATGAATGATTCAAAGTCCTATAAAATAGCCATGGAAGAAGAGATGGCAGCTCTTAAGAGGAATGATACATGGGACCTTGTACCATTGCCTGAAGGACAAAATCTTGTTGATTGTAAATGGGTGTTCAAAAAGAAGATGGGTTTAGATGGAAGCATTAAGAAGTATAAAGCATGATTGGTTGCAAAAGGTTACTCCTGGGTTGTAGGAATTGATAATGGTAAAAAAAATTCTCCCATGGTGAAAATGACATCCATTCAATTTTTACTTTCTATTGCAGCAACTTATGATCTAGAAGTTGAGCAAATAGATGTGAAAACAACTTTCCTTCATGGAGATTTGGAAATTTATATGACATAGCCAGAGCACTTTGTAGTGAAAGGTAAAGGTCACTTGGTCTGTAAATTGAAGAAACCCTTTTATGGTTTAAAACAAAGTCCTAGGATGTGGTATCAGAAGTTTGATACATATGTATTGAGTTTGGGATTTGTGCAATCCAAATCTAATCACTATATATATTACAAGTTTGATGGTGATAATTTCCTATTTATTATCTTTTTATGTTGATGACATGTTGTTTATTGGCAAAGGAAAAGGTTTGATTGTAGAATTAAAATCTCAGCTCTCAACAAAGTTTAAAATGAAAGATCTTACCAGTGTAGCAAGGCACATTCAAGGAATGGAGATTATAAGAGATAGACAAAATAGAAATCTTTGGCTAGGTCAGAGTAAGTATGTTGGTAATATTCTAAGAAGATTCAATATGCAAGATTCTAAACCATTGAGTGTTCTTGTTACTATGGGAACAAAGCTTCCTATCTCACAGTGTCCTACATCCCCATTGGATATGGAAGAGATGAGTCGAGTACCGTATCAAAGTGTTGTTGGAAGTTTGATGTATGCTATGGTCTATACAAGACCAGACATTGCCCAAGCAATGGGAGTACTTTCCCATTACATGTCTAATCCAGGAAGAGCACATTGGAATGTAGTAAAAAGAGTTTTTAGATATTTGTGGGGTACCTCAGAGTACTCTATATATTTCCATAGAATAGGAAATGAGCATTCCTTGGATATTCAAGGCTATGTGGATTCAAACTGGGTTGTTGATAGAAGAAGATCCACTAGTGCATATGTGTTTACATTATTCAATGGTGCAATCAATTAGATGAGAAAATGACAAACTATGGTCACTTTGTCCACTACAAAGGCAGCTACCCATACCTACAAGGAAGTTATTTGGCTAAAGAGACTGTGTTCATATATAAAATTCAAATAGGATGCAGTGACAATTCATAGTGATAGTTAGAGTGCAATCTTCCTAGTGAAGAACTCGAAATTTCATGCCAAGACCAAGCACATTGATGTACAATATCATTTTTTGAGAGATATTGTTGATGACGACAAGGAGAAGCTGGAGAAGTTGGAGACTTTGGTGAATGTTGCCGATGCATTAACTAAGACCGTGAGCACAGAGAAGTTCAGATGGTGTTTGGAGTCTATGGGCCTCTCGGCTCCTAGAAATTAAGTCCATGACATTTGGATCCCTAGACTTTTGCAAGGTGTTCAACAAGTGGGAGAATATTGAGAATTGTGTCTCAATCTTGCAAGCTTTTTCTAGAAAATTCTAGAAAAAATTAGAATTTGTTTGTGGTAGTTTTCCACATGTTTATGAGTTGTTAAAAATGTGTCTAGTCCCTAGTACAATATAGGAGGGCTATTTTTAGAGTATAAACAACTCATTATATGAATTTTATGGGGGTCTAAACTAGAGGACAAAATTTTGGACGAAAATGTTATTCTTGAAGGTACAAATGACAAGTGGGTAACATGTGGCATGGTTGTTTTGCTCATGGTTTTGGCCCATAGTTTTGTAAGACCACAAATGGTTCCAAGTTGTAAATCACTATAAAAGGAGGTCTTTAAGAGGTGTTTGAATCATTGAGTTTTGTTTGCAAGACTAGGTGCTAGAAGGAGTCTCTCTAAGTTTGAGTTTGAGTTTGAGTTGTGGTGATGCGCTCCTGTAAGAACTTGCATTTCAAGTGCATTGTAATCTTCTTGATTTGAGAATACATTGTGCAGGTTTTGGAGGGTGAGGTTTTTGTCCCATAAGGGTTTCCCCATGGTAATCATTATGTTATGCATTTCTTGAGATCTCTATAATAGTTAGTTTAATTTGCATAATCATCCTCTCAAGATTAGTGTAGGAAGTGATTCTGCTCACCTTTGCTTCCTTACAAATACAACCATATAGATCCAACCAAGCACATGGTAAGCTTAACCAATGTCATATATCAACAAGAAAAAATCCAGAGTCGAACAATGAGAGATCTCATCTCAATGCAAAAAAACACTAACACATGTAATGCCAAATATACATCTATTAGGATGTCATGTAGAAAGAAAATGAGAGAGGCATCACAATTTGATAGATAAATGCCCAGATCGATGCATGCCTATCTTGTTTAATAGATAGATTAACATCTAGTATACAATTGAAGGGGGATTACTAAATTATTATTTTTAAAGTTGTTTGGTATTTAAGGTAATATTGATAGATTATTTCAAAACTCATACACAATAAAAAAATGTGAATTTGATTTAAAAGTAAGAATAAATAAAGCAAACCAATTTTCTAAAATAAATTAGATTGAAATTGTTTCTAATCACCTTAATGTATAGAAATTAGATTAGAATTATTTTTATTTATCTTAATATATAAAGTAAAAATTAGATTTAATTTGTTTTCATTCCCTAAATAGCAATGATATGTATTAGAAAAAGTGTTTAATAAATATTAAAATTAGCATAATAATATATTATTAAAAAGACTATGAAAAAGAGAAACAAATATGAATTGTAATGCCTCACCTGGAGTCCGTGGAACACAAGGATAAAACATGCATTGAATAATTTTTTTCTTAGGATAAGTTACTTAACAACAACATAAAGTAACCAAGTGGAAGAGTGAAGCATCAACACAAGGTGATGAGAATCGGGAACATGGCAAGACTCACATTTTCACCTACACTAGTGGAAGTCTTACAGCTAAATCCAAAAATCTCCAAGCTCTAAACCACAACTCACAAACCAAAGATCGCACAAATCATGGGAATGTACTAAGGGACATTCTCTTTCAAACCCTAAGTAGAAGCTCCTAGCATGGTAAGACATACACGTCCATATCCACTAAGCATATCATAATCATGAATCTTAAGTAGAGACCAACAATGGTCATGCAGAAGACAAGGGCACAAGGTTACCACCACTCATTTCCTAAGCACCATGCTGAAAGTTAAATGCTAACTCCTAAAATTTAGATAAGTCTAAAATCCTAAAGTTCTAAAATTTGGCTAAGTCTGAATTTTTGAAGCGCTGAAATTTCCTAGAATCTTTATCTTAACTTAGAGAGGTCTGGAACCTATCTCAAATGAATCATTGCATATATTAAAATATATCTTAAGTATAAGTTATTAAATATACACTAACTTATACTTAAACCCCATAGAAAAATCTACTAAACTAGGAAGGAGTGCAACCGTAAAGGGTACCCAAAACACCCTTCAACTCTCAATCAAAAAGTTTGGAGATACTTGTTGTTCCCAAGCAAGTTTTTGCAAGAAATTAGGCAACACTTTAAAATAGCAAGGTGATATTTCTTACTATACCCAGGCGATACTTTTTGCCCAAACAATACTTTTCACTATAGCCAAGCGATAATCATACAATATTCAAGGATAAGTCACTCAAAAGCATGAAATACAAGGCACCATGCAATAGGAAATAGAAACCTTCTATCCATCTAATCCATAATAGCATATGAAATAACATGTAGAAAGCAACATCACAATGAACATACATAGCTCATAAACCAAACATCATATGAAGGAACACATAAACATCTAAGAACCAACACAACCAAAACTCATACATAGTTCCTCCCAACCATAATAGCATCATGAGAAATCAAAGGGCCTAGCCATCCCCCACATGTAACATCCCAAATTGCTAACTAGATAGTCGAACCTATCTTATGGGGGAGTTACTACAACAAATGTAACTAACATCATAAGAAAAGGAAAATCTAACATGCTAAACCAATAAAGAAATAGATATTCCAACTAAGTGAATTGCATCATCTAACCATATGCTAAACATCATAAATAAGGAATGTGTCTAATAAATTAACATCATCTAAACATAATATCCAAGCATTCCAATTAAAGCATAAATTACAAGGAAACATACTCTGGAAACCCAAAATACCAAGTGAAACATCAAGCATCGGTTGCACTAGAAAATAGATTGTCTTTGTACACTGGTCGCCAGTAGTGGTACAGGTAGTTACACCTCCCAACCACATGGATCCCATAGGTCCACTCCTATCATGCTAATGGATTTAATTATCCAACCAAAAATACACATAAAGAAAATGTCCATGGCTAACACTCATACCAAATAGTAAAGATGACTGCAACCAAGATCATGAGACAATGAAAGTGGATCAGGTCCTAGTCAGATACTCGATGGGTCAACTATGTAGGTACTCACTAGAGGGTAAATCGCTTGGCATTGAGTAGCCCAAGATAGTATTGGAAACATCAACTCCCTAATGAAAGGTGCACATCCTATGTCCTCAGACCTAATCGAGTGCTCTCATATCAAGTATCCTCAAACTAAATCGGGTGCTCACTTTACTTTTTTCATATCTTCAATTTATTACCCATTAATTTATTTAGTTATTACTTAATTAAGCCTTCTTCATGCCAACCTAGGAAATAGTCACCAAGGTTGCAGTAGAAGCCCCTCTATGGTGCTACCCTACCCTACCCATGCTCATCCAATGATGAGTGCTCGTAGGCATGCATATTGCCAAACCAACCCAAAATGAACATAACTCCACCGAATACAACTGGGAGTTTAGGCCTTGCAAGTCACCTGACAAATGCACACATATGTGCTCATGTGTGGGTGCACCATCACAAAGATCATAAAACAAGTGTTGGATAAGAACACAAACAAAGTAACACTCAATAAAATACAAGCTTGGGAGTACAGATTGTACATGAATCCCAATACATAATAAACCACCAAGCACATGAACTCACTCAACTGACCCTAATTGAGGAGCATGGATTCTACACGAATCCTAATGATGTAACAAAACCAAACATCATGAATTCATTTAGTCAGCCTCAATCCAAGAGTATGGATTCTACATGAATCCCAATGTCCATGAAATAACAAGGGTTTGACCATAAACCAATAACACCATATATAAAATCCCTCAACCGAACACAAAGTTGGGAGTATGGATGTGGAATGCATCCTAATGCAAACATAAAGATGCAACAATGGTCAGATTGACATCCTATGGATAATCTAAATTCATAACCAACAACATGCCAAGAAAACCCAAGAAAACTGAGTGGCATGCATATCAAGGTGAAAACCTCCAAACTCAAAAACTTTAAAATTAAAACTCATTTGGTCTTAGGGCACAAAAGCCATGAATATCAAATAAAATCTGGGTTTGGATTCTATATGCAAAAATAGCCAGCATAATGGTGCAAAACCCCAAATCCCCATCCCAAAAAATAGGGAAATGCATGTACCCATCCAATCGGGTAGAGCTAGCATATAGAAACAAAGGAGAACACCAGTTCTCGACCTCCTAACAAATGGCTACCAAAGATGGAAGTAGAAGTAGAGCTGAAACAATAAAATGGGAGAGCCCTACTTCGTAACCAAAAGGACAAATATAGAAACACAAGCTATAAAATAAAAACCCTACAAAAGTGGCCAAAAATCACAGCAATCCAAGGTCTCCCCGAGCTGGATCCAATGAGACCAATATTGCAAAAATTCCACACCCGTAACTCCCATAACAAATAGAACAACACTTCCTCATGAAGAGGATTTTGGATTTTACTCTCAAACTTTCTAATTCAAAAGTGAGAAGTGAGGAATAAAATTCCTTTTTGGATACTTATTCACTTTTCAAGTGAATAATGGATTAGGACAAATAACCAGGTCACCTAGTTAAACCCAAATGAAAATAGGCTATTCCAAGTAATTGGAATTCAACTGTGTCAAAGCTATCGAGAATTGAATTAAATAAGATAAAAACCAAATTTTCTTTAAACCATAAATCACAGAATTCCTTAATTACTTTTGCGATAGATGCAAACCTCCAAATGCACAAATGCACTTATGGGTCTAATCACATAATTTAAATGAATCTATATTTATTAAAACATTGAAAAGTTTAATTTAAACAATTAAATAGGATGTGTCGGCTATACAAGGATGACATTCACTAGATATGAACAGTTGAATTACTAACTCCATATGGCACTGCCAAGGAAATAAATCGTGCACACTAAACAACTCAATCAAGTGAAATTGCATATAATACTATAGTTGAAGTGATAAATGCATTAAATAACCATTTATTTAATCATATTAAAATCATATATTTAAACAACCCATTTTGCATACATTACCAAAATGAACAAGGTAAATATCCACAATACATAACCAATGAATCCAACATAGAAAATTAATTTCTAATAATTTAAGTATTTAATAATGATTGTTCAAAAAATATGAAGAGGCACATAAAACACATAAGTGAACATAGTCAAATACATGACTAACCACTGCTACAGGAACCTAGTCCAGTGTAGCAAGATAATAATACACAAAGTAATCTACGCACACATCTTAGGGTAATCATGGAACAATCCTCATAATACCACATAAATCTCGATAACTACTAGATCAAACTTTAGTGAAACCATCTAACACATCATAATCTAATAAATTAGCCATAAGCATAATCAAAGCAATTGATACAATAACATGAATCCAATCACCTCAAGGTTGTAGACCACTCATGGTCCCAATCATGATCACTTCACAAAGAAAAATCAACAAGGTTACATCCATCAGGGTGACTTACATAATTCAAATGGAAGAGGCACTACGTGAATAAAGCAACAAACAAATTTTATAAGCACAGTAATTTTTCTACATAGCGAAAAAAATAATGAAGGCCCTTTAATTAATAAAGCAATGAATGAGAAGATAAGTAAAACCAAAACTTGATCAAATTATGGATTGTGAAGAAATAAAACAATTCAACCTAGCTCTATAATCAAATAACTAATTCCTTCTATATTTGGCAATAATTATCAATCATACCTAGATTCAACAACAAAATTTTCAAACTAGGTGTTGAATTCCCTCTATGTTAGTTGCAAATTAATTCCATAAAAGCCACTAAGTTGTTATATGAGGGTAGAGAATTTAGTTGCAAGGGGTGGATCAACAAAAGAGAAGAGTGAATTTGCACAAATATTCTATTTAACAATGAATTATTGATATTATTGTAATCTAATAGGAATCACAGATCTACAAATGATATTCAAAGAATTTAAGAAGAAAATTGCTTCAAATAATAAAGGATATCAACCTATTCATTGTCATGCAATTATGAAGGAGGTTCTTGAAGATGAAGTTTGAAAGTTTACACATATCAACAAAAAAGAAGAACAAAATAGACATATTGTTAAAAAAATGTTTATCAGTGAGGTTTGATCAGAAGTATGGGCTTACCAAAAGAAAATTTAGCATGGATCAGGTTTGTCAAGCATCCACCACCACATTAGATCCTAACATTATGACCAACCTTTGAAAGTCAAAAAATATTTTTCCTTGCACCTCTTGAAGGCTAGGAAAACTAATCAAATGAGATTTGACAAAAATGATGGAAGTAGTACTGCAAAAACTAATAGAGGAAAATCTATGATTAGAAAGTAAAGAGATAAACAAATTATCATAAAGGGAAAAGATTACTATTTGATAGAGCTAAGATCCTAATTATCAAAATAAAAAATGGTGACATGCTCTACTATTGTGAATAAGGTAATCACATATTTGCCCTACAAAAATAGTTTTGATACCCTAGCTTGGGTATCCCATGATAAGCTAGTTAAATATGATGAAACCTCAACAAAAATCTTCCTCTATATAGGAGAAGAGATTACATTTAACCATAAAAAATGAGAGTAAGCAGGAAAGGAATAAGGATGATTTGGACTTGGAAGACTAGATCAATATTGGAAGAAAGGATGATAAGAAAATCAACAAAAAATAATTAATGAATGGTATTGACAAATATATGAAATATAAAAAACCCTAAGTAGATAGTAGTAAAGGTCGCATCTTTAGAAAGAAAAAAATTTACAAAGTTTCATACCAAAGGGAAAAACTATGACGATAATTATTCTAAAACCAAAATCAAATAGGATATCCAAGGAATAGGAAAAATAAGTGAATCCTTAATACAAATTTGAGGATGGAGAAACACAACAAGTATTAAAGAAGAAGTATGCAAAGAAGTGGGAGAAAGTAATGATCCTCAAATTCTTTTATTCAAAAGTAAACAATGTTGACACTGAAGGAGAATCAGACTCCTTATTGAATGGAAATAGAGAACAAAAAGGAAAGAAATTCTAGAACTATATATACAAATAGAATGAAGAACAAGCAATGATCATTAGCAACTACTCTTAAGAAAGTCGATGGTTGAATGCAAAGCCCTAGAAATTTATCCAGTATGAAGGAATTCAATAACAACAAAAGTATCTTTTGTAGAATGGTTAAACTTAGGAGGCAAGGGACAAGCAAGTATAACTTCCTTTTTTATTCCTTAACATATGTTCATTGCAAAAATAAATAAATCTAAGATGAACTTTTACATGAATTTTATTTTTTTCTTAATGGGTATAGTGTAACGCCCCACTAGGGAACCCAAGTGAAATTAACCTAAAATGTCACTAAGTTTGCTAATCATTTTTTTAAAAGATTAAAATAAACAAGAGATAACATAGTGGAAGCAATAACTCATATACATACATAAGCAATACAATAACAATTAAATCTCTCAAGTGTCCCATAACATTGAATCACATACATAAGTTTTATTAAGACTAAATCTGATAAGTCAAAAAATTCCATGTTATAGAATAACCATAGGTATGAAATCATGTAAAAGAATATACAAGTACATAAGATGCCACATGGCATAGCCAGAATGTACACTCATCCTCTACACATGTCGCAAGGTATGAAATTCTAAAAGAATAACATCATGATAAGATACAACATCTCACAGGATCTCAAATAATCAAAGTATAATAAACCAGAATATGACCATAGAACACAATTACAAGACAAGAAGAATAGAATAACTACACAAGGTACATCTAGCATCAGCATCTAGCTATCGGATATCAATGGTATAAGAAACACTGCCACCTAACCTTGTGGAACCTAAATGGCCCACTCCCACCATGCTAAGGAGATAATCTCAAGTCCTAAACAAATAAAAATCCAAAAGTCATAACAAGAATATTGGTCAAGGAATCCTTATAGCAATCTATCTCAAAGGTACCAAGTACACAAGTAACATCTAATCCCAGAGGAAACAAAGACATGTAGGAAACCTAATATGCATGTGGGCAAGTGTCATCATATGAGTCAACACTAAGGTTTCCCTGGAAGTCTCTCTAGACTCTGCCCCCTAGTGACTCTATGCAGCATCAATATCCTTTCTTACAAACAAGGCATACTAACGAGGCAAGGTCGCAATCAAGCATCCTCTCTACTCCCATCCTAGCTTGTACTAGCACTCAAGACATGGGTGAAGTAATACATTGACTCTTGTTAATTCATTTTAACCCCATTAATGAAATTTTATCACTTATTAATACAACTTACAATGGGTTATCCAAGTAGCCTCTTTAGGGATCCGACCTCTATTGCAAGCCACTTCCCAGCACACACATAAATAACTTACCCTAAGCCCATAAAAGTATATCTAATCACAATATTCACCTCAATCCTATACAAGCAACTAGAAAGCACCAATAGATAAATCACAATATTCACCTCAGTCCTATACAAGCAACTAGAAAGCATCAATAGATAATTGATTGAAAACCTCATATACACCATGAAAATCACAATACACAAGCTTACAAGAAAATGAACTTGATCTCATCACAAAAACACGTGAATATAGCACATTAGTTGGGAATGAAATAATCGTGACAAAATGACATCACTTAACAACATCATTAAATAATCACTTCCCAAGCCTCTAGCAAACAATCCTATTAGGCCTAACTACTAGGTTCCCCCAAAAAAACCATCACAAGATAAAACATGACATTTTAAAATGCATTTAAAAAAAGTGTAGTTATTTAGTCTTTTTTTTATAAATATAATTCCATAAAAATTGATTTGTGTCAAATTCAAGTTTTCATTTCATATTTGGATAAAGGTTATCAGTCATGCAATATTATCATGTTATTAATTTAAATAATCTTAAATAATGAATATTTTAATTAATAACATATTAAATTATGGCTTCGTTCCAAGTAGACAAATTCTAAACTCTGTCATAGTTATGCATGAGAATATCCATTCTTTATTTTGTTCTAACAATCAGGGCTTCATTATGAAAATTGATATTGCTAAAGCCTATGATAGAGTGGAGTGGACCTTCCTTGAAAAGGTGTTATTGGCTTTTGGTCTTAATAATAATATTGTGAGGATTGTTCTTCAACTCATCTCTACCTCTTCGATTGTTGTTTTGGTTAATGGGTGCTCTTCTGCTTTCTTTAATCCCTCCAGAGGTCTAAGATAGGGAGACCCTTTATCTCCTATTCTTTTCACCATAATGGTTGATTGCTTGGGTAAGTATATTGGGAAATTGGTTCTAGATGGTGATATTAAAGGCTTGCAACCCTCTTCTTAGCCCCTTATCTGCTCCCATGGTCAGTTTGTTGATGATACTATTTTTATGGGCAAAGCTAATGTTAGGGATTCTAGAAATCTAAAAAAAGCTCTAAGCCTCTACTCCTCGGCCTCAGGACAGTTGATTAACCATAATAAAAGTTCTTTGTTCTTTGTGAATATCCCAGTGTCTAGATAAACCAAAATTGCTAAAATCCTTGGATGTTCCATAGGATCCTTTCCTTGTACTTACTTGGGCCTCCCTTTGGGGCTTAATGCCCCTTATTCCTTTTGGGAAGATATTATCAAAAAGTATTCCACGAAACTTGCTGGATGGAAGGGAAACCTGTTGAGCCAGGCTGGTAAAGTTACCCTTCTGAAAGCTTGCCTTCAAAGTATACCTACTTATGCTTTGAGCCTTTTCAAAATTCCTGCTAAATATGCTAATTCCCTTGACAAAATCCAAAGGAACTTTCTTTGGTTAGGTACCAAGGAGAAGAAGAGAATGGCTATGATTGCTTGGGACCATATTTGTAAACTAGTCAGAGATGGAGGCTTGGGAATAAGGACTATCCAAAGTATGAACAAGGCTCTTCTTGCTAAGAAAGGATGGAGAGTGTACCATGATGATAAGGAGTGGAGCTCTATATGGAAACATAAATATTTGTATAATGCCCCTTCTCTTTCTGATTTCTTCTCATATCCCAATGTTATTTCCCCTTCTGCTATATGGGGGGCTGTGCAAGGTGCTAAGAACATCTTAAGTGAAGGGTGCTCATGGAAAGCTAGAAATGGGCAAAAGATCAAGTTCTGGGAAGATTCCTAGATTATGGACCATCAGCTAATAGAAGATTTTGAGGATATGACCTACATTAAACAATGCAAGCAGTTATATGTAATTCATGTGGAAAATTACTGGGCTAATAATAGTTGGATCAATCTTACTAACATTAGCTAGGACTTCAATAATATCCAAATTATGTTGAATGCTTACTGCTTCCATCCCTATAAGGAGGATAGAATGTTATGGAGGAATGATGCTAATGGGAGTTTCAAAGTCTCTTCTATATTTAGATCTAAAGAAAAGGATCATGGTCCATTATGATCTAAAGCTTGGATAAAAGGTCTAACTCCCAAAATCAATATTTCTTATTGGATTCTATTGTAGAATAAAATTCTAACCCAAGACAACTTGCAAAAAAGAGGGATAAATGTGGTCAATTGTTGTTGTCTATGCAAGAAAGACTTGGAGAATAGGGATCGCTTGTTTTTAAACTACAATTATAGCCAAAACGTGTGGAGATACATCTTCATCTTCTAGAATATTGCTTGGGTTCATCATAATAAAGTTGAGCACTATTTCCAAAGCTAAACTTGCCCGACAAAGGACAATAATGTGGAATACCTATGGAAAATCACCCTTCCTCACTTGTGGTGGGGAATCTGGAAAGAAAGAAATAATAGAATTTTTAGAGAGAAAGAAATGCCTAAATGGGTTCTAGGTCAAAACAGCATTAGAGCAATAAAGGCAAATTTCAAATCTCAGAAAAATGTTCTTGATGGTTTCTTGATTGACAATCTTATGCATAATACAGGTCCTAAAAAGAAGGTGGAGGATCAAAGATCAAGTGTAAAATGGAAGGCTCCTCCGAGGGGATGGATTAAGTGGAATTTTGATGGGGCTGCTAAGGGCAACCCTAGAAAAGCAGGGTGTGGAGGAATTATAAGGGATCATACATGTAACACTATTGATGTTATAACTATTTCGATTGGCATTTCATCCAGCCATAGAGCTGAAGCCTCTGCTGCCCTTTACACCATGAGACTGGTTGTGGATACTAGAAGCAGGTACCTTTGGATGGAAGGTGATTCCCTAAACATTATAATATGGTCAATGGCAAAACCCCAAGTACTTGGACTATAGAGGATATCATAATGTAAATTAAAGCTCTAATGGCTAATTTTGAAAAAATCACCTTTTCCCATTCTTACTGGGAAGGTAATGTTGTTGTTAATTGACTTTCCAGTAGGGTTGTGCAAGGGGATAGTACACTAAGGTGGCACAACAACCTCAAAAAAAATGTGGACTTAAAATTTCTCATTAAATATGATGGTACATATGCGATGGAGGGAAAGATCCTCCAAGATTAGTAATTTAATGATAATTGAAAGTGGGTCTATGGAGGGGTGTGTTACAATCCCTAGGATTTACTTCATTGCTATTATTATCTAGGCATGGCACAAAGGAAGATTAATGAAATCCTTATTAACTTTTGCAAGTATTTTGGCTTTCTTCAATTTGTCTCTTTTTTTGGGATTAGCTACTCTATTCATTCTCAGAGACACACATTGAATGAAAATGGGGGGAAAGCCAAGGAAACAAGAGCCCAAAAATTGCAAAAATTGGAAGGATAAAGCCTCTATCTGGCAAATTCTTGAGAAAGGAAATGTGACTCCTTACCTGGAGCATTTGCATGGTTTCAAACCACATGTTATAGATGCATTCTTTAAGAATTGCTTCTAGGAGAGGGTTACTTTGCATGGCATCATGGTTCATCTCATAGAGGACTTCATTGTTGAAGTGACTGGTCTCCCGAAGGATGGACTACAACACAGCAAGAAAAAAAGCATCTCTAATGTTGCCTTCAAAAAGTTTCCAAAAATTGAGGAGGAAGAGCAAAAGTTGGAGAAGAATGGGGACTTTTACGAGCTTAGCCAAATAAAGGTAATATGGAGGGATGTTTTATCTTGTCTTTGTGGATATTTTATTTTAGATGGAAGATCCCAAAGAGTCCACAAGTTCCATTTTGTTTTTTTGAACCATTTCTAGTCTAAAGATAGGATTTATTTTCCTTTCTACTTGAGGTTTTCATTATTACAAAGCCTCCATGCCCATAGGAAGAAAGACACTCGCCTTGTCCTTCATGAAGGCCTCATTCTCATAATTGAGAATTATTGCAAGACAAAGGCAATTATTGCTTCCCCCTTGTTAGAGAGGAAAAGGGGGTCGGCGAGTGAATCCTAGTCTAGAAAGAGCAAAGGGGATGAAGGACAGAGCATGAAGAAGAAATTAGTGATTAAGGATACTCTGTAAAAAAATGTCAAGGAAATTACTGATTCTTCTGATAAAAATGAAGATAAAAATGTGGAGACAAAGGAAGACATAGAGATGGGGGATATTAGCTCTAATTTGGAGGGTTATCCTGGTAGTAAAGATGAGACTGATAAAAATGATGTGGAGGAAAGTCTGGATAAAAATGAAGGGTTAGATAACATTGGTAATGAGGAAAACTAGGGTGGAGAAACCCAAAGATTCAGAGAGGAAAATGTGGAGGAGATGGGTAGGGAGAAATATTTAGGAAAAGAAGAAGAGAAGGGCATAAAGAACCCTAGGGAGAAGGAGGTGGATGATCCGAGTTTGGGGATCTCGCTCTCCTTCCTTGATACTGCAAAGATTAAAGCCGACTCTTCTCTCTGTGGAGATTCTTGGACTTACAATGAGATTATGAAATTAAAGAAAAAAATTGGGTAAAGTGCAAAAGGATCAGGAGAATGAACAAGCCAAATTTGTGCTACTAGAAACCTAGGTAGGAAATATACCTAAAAAATGAAGGAATATGAACAAGGTCTCTAGCATCTAATCAAGGAAAGTGGCAATAATATGGAACAAGTGACTTCTAGTTTGTGTGTGGCTGCGACAAGTTTGGGGAAGAAGACCAATGAGGATATTATGTCTCCTAAAGGACCAAGTAAAAGGACTAGATTGAGCTTGCAAAAGAAGGCTGCTGAGGTTGTTATTGGTATTGGTTTTTCCCCTATTGATACCATTCTTAGTATAACTAAAGTGGGGAAGGAGACTGTAAAGATGATCAAGGATTTGCAGTAGTGGTCTAGTTTTTTCTATTTTTGGTTTTAGTTTTCATTTTGAAAGCTTTGTAAAACTTGTAGGTTCTAGGTCCTTGTAAAACCTGGTCATGTTTTTTGGTTACATTATGTGGTTTCAGGTCCCTGTAAAACCTAATTTTGTATTGATTTTTTGGTTTCAGGATCTTGTTTCTTGGTTATGCTATGTTTGAATATCTTTTTGACTGTTGTTAGGGGTTTTGGGTCCCTTCAAAACTTGTTTTTACCTTAATCTAAAACATAAATGTATATTATTAGATTAAATCTTAATATCAATTTCATTTCCAAAATATTAATTTCACTTCTATTTAAGTCTAATATCAATATTTACTTTTCCTTTAATTCATAATGCAACTCGAGATAACTCAAACTTGAAATTATAATTATAATTAAACTATTTACAATTTCTCTCACAATATGTAAATATTCATAACCAGATGATTACATAGTTAACTCAAGTATAACTCTTCTTAAAATATAGGTACATCACAAATATATATTTATTAACTTATAACTCCACTTGCATTAATAAATATATAACAAGTTATAACACATTCAGAGTTTTTTTTTAAAATTAATAATAAAAAACCCACTTATAAGAAAAATAAATAGTATTTATTTACTCTATTTTCATAATTAATAAATAAAATTTTTTAATTAATAATTTTTTTGAAGTTTATGAAATTAATAAATAATCATAAAAAGTGTATTTTTTTAATAAATTAATTTGAAAATTATATTATAATTTTAATAAAATAAAAATAAACATGCAATTAGTATTTTCACATGATTTTGATCTATCAAATCGTGTAACCATAATATACTTAGTTTTCTATCTTTACTATATTTGTTTTCACATGTACGTATAAGTTTAGTTACAACATGTTTTCCTCTCAATTAATCTTTATTTAGAAAAATCATGATAATCACATGACAAATTTAAAGTTACAACTATCCAAAATAAAAGGTTACACAAAGGACAAAATGTCACTTTCATTGTTGCACAAGAAGAATAAAAACATTTGTGTCCTTTTGTTTGATAACATAATGACTTCTTTATTTGTTGCTTGGTGGTGGGGCTTGTTTTGTTTTGTCAGTTTCTTATTCCTTCACACTATCTAATGATTTATCTTTTTCTTCTTGCTTTTCTTTAAGTTGTGGGGCCACCTTTCCAACTTTTGTTATGCTTGGCTCTAATACTTTAATATCTGTAGTAGGTGGAAGATCATCCTTTTTCTTAACAATTTTTGATGTTATACCTTTGACTTCTTGTTCTTGTTGAGGACTTGTCCTACCTATTTCTGTTGTTTTGGCTTCAACTTCCCAAACACTTTGAAATACAATTCTTCTTTTGTCTCTTGAATTGTTTGAATAGTTTTATCAAGCAACTCAAGTTCTTTAGTAGCTGTTGATTTATCCGCAAACTTATCCTCAAATGCCATCTCTAGTAGTTGTGAGGCTAAAGAATAATTTTCCTTCCACTTGTTGAAGATTGTGTCATTTGGCTAGCTAAAATTGAGAATTTCCTTATCTCTTTTCAAAATATCCTTTCTCAAGTTCTTTATTTCATCAAAATTTTGTTAGAAAGAATCAAAGAATATTTGAACCTGAACAACCTCTTGTACAGTTCTTGCAATCTAGATACAATTTTCTTTATTAACTACATCATTCATTCTGACACTCATTATTTCCTTTAACTCATTTCCCCATTCATCCTTACTTTCCATGATGCCAAGGCCTCTTAGCACATGGGGAAAGAGATCAAAAATTTTGCTAAGGTATTTAGAAAAACATATTCTCAACTTCCTTAGTAACATATCTCTCTTTTGATCAAAAATCAGTAGGTCAGTAGCTTGATCATATATTTTCTCAATCTGATAATCAATTTTATCAATGATAGTAGAACATAGAGCAGTGATGTCATCCACCCTACTGATCAATTTATTCAAAATTTGCCTCAAAGTAATCTCATTTCTCTCTAATTCCTTCCAAATGTTTACTAGTCTTGACATTTCTAAATAGAAGAGAGGTCAATTTATTATATCAAACAAAAAAAAATTGTGTCTCTGACCCAGTCCTCATATTGGATTCGCACCTCTACATGTGTTGCTTTAAGCTTAACTTTCTCTTCACTTAGATCATCTACAGTGTAAACATCCTGATGTTGAGGTGTACTTTGGATCTCCACTATAGGTCTAGTGGGAGGTGGGGAGGTAGGCGAGGAAGTAATTAAAAACTAGTTAGGCTCTTGTCCCACCTTTATCTTTCCTTGTTGCTTCTATAAGTTTGAAATAATTTTCTCCATTTCATTTATTTTCCTTCCCTTCTCATCATAGGCTTCAAATACTTTCTCAAATTTGGCACTAAACTCAAAAAAATTATTCTTATCTTTTGTAGCTACCTCAACACCAAAATCAACTATTTCTTTACTCATTTGGGCAACTCTCTCACTATCCACTTCTACAACTCTGTATATCACCAAGCTTCTCGTGTGCTCTGTATCTGAAGCTTCCTAAATTCTTGATTTTCTCTTCTTTTGGATGGACCATATCACTAGGGTCTTGTGGTCATTGCTATATTCGACCCCTTTATGGTCTTCTTTGACACCTTCCTCAATATTCAATTTGGTTTCTTTTTCCTTCCTTACTGCATCAAAAACAATTGCATTAGCAATGTCCCATTTTGAGAGTATGAGGACAACTAAGTCCTTAAGCATTTCCCTCCCTTCTGTAGGGATTATTTGACTAGAACTCTATATTTATTTATTTTTTATCTCTTCCTCTATCTCAGAGTCTCTTTTATTAGGTTGCTCTACTTTTTCCTTTTTACATTTTGCCTCAAAATTGGCTATATTACACCCCAAAAAAATTGAATAAAGGCACTATATTTCACAAAATTATAATCCAAGAATCTCTTGGAAGCCTATTCTACTATAGGATCCATCTCTTTCCCTTTAAAATCTTCAATAGTGAGGGCTAAGAGTGGCATTGGAGGTTCTTCAGGCATCCCCTTCTCTACTTGTGATGGTTTTATTAAAACATCATCTTGACCCCCTATTTGTTTCAATTACTCCCTCAAGGAGTCCTCACTATCAAAATGGATTGGGGTTTGGGATGGGGAATACTCTTCTGCCCTTGATGAAGATCCTTCCTCCAATTTCTACCTTTTTGCAACTAATTTTTAGGGTGGGCTCTCTAAATGTTGCCTTTTATAAATTGGTACAGGTTATGCCCCTATGTTCTTGGAAACTACATATCCTGCTTTCCTCTAGAGGGTATACTACCCTAGACTAATTATAACCTTATTCACCATTCTCCTCTCTACCTCCTTGACTTGATTTGGGTATGCTTTTATTAGTACTTCCTTCTTTTCATTTAGGGTTTTCATAATCCCAACAAAATGTGCCATGAGTTT
Source organism: Cupressus sempervirens (assembly GCA_028749045.1). Classification (NCBI taxonomy): domain Eukaryota; kingdom Viridiplantae; phylum Streptophyta; class Pinopsida; order Cupressales; family Cupressaceae; genus Cupressus; species Cupressus sempervirens. Next base: position 149,126,518 of record CM053791.1, read on the forward strand.
ATTTATTTTATCTCCCCAAAATTTGATGTCTGCTAAGGGGTCATATTTCCTATCTAAGGCATTAAAAAATTCCAAAACCCTACTATAAACCTTCCATTTTCCTTTCTTTACTTTTTGCTAGATTGTAAAGAAATTTCATTTCTAATTATATCTCCAGGAAAGTAAACTATTTGTTCATATGATTTAGCCCTAGTTGTTTCTTTGAACATTTTATAAAACCTTTCTGAATCAATAAAGTGAGAATGATATTGGGCCATTTGATATTTGTAAATAAACTTACCCAAATGTCTCCATCCTCCTTTGGTGAGCAGAAAATTGTGAATGATTGCAAAATTTGGGAAGATGGTTCCTCTAGATCTTCCCACCAATTCCCTCTCTTCAAGTCCTCCAACCCGCCACAAGATCTTAGCAATTCCTACTTTCAAAGGCACTTGGTATGGAAAGACATGAATTTTCCCTTGAAAACCGTATACTCTAAACATAGTTGAAACTAAATAAGGGTAATTTCTCCCCAATTGTGACTAACCTTTAGACCCTTAGTATGATCTTTAGGCCTGATCAACTCTAGCAAAGGTTGAAGAATTTGAGGGTTGTCTCCACTCAAAAACATCCTCATCTTTGATGCAAAATACCTATCAAAATGGATTAAAATAGCATCTATGACTTCCCAAGTCATATCTGTACTCCAGAGTTGAACATGTAATTTCTCTCCATCCTTCTCTCTTTCTAGCTTCATATCTTTAGCAAAGACAAAGGCACCCTTGTATAATCACATATACATCAAGAATGAATACCAAAAAAAGGGTTTATCAAACTTACCCTTGTTGATGCCAATTAGCCCATTATGTATCTCCTTAGCTAAATAAGATACAAAATAAAAAATGGAGCTCACACCATACTACAAAGTTTGAGCAATCATAAACACCAAAAATACTGGGATGTAGTCTTGCTTGTCCATGCCAAGAAAATTGCAAAGGGAAATATAAAAGTCCTATACCCTAGGGTTGAAATACTTTTCTAATAAGGGCTTTGGGTGTGAGATGTCACAAGTGCAAGATACCCTACCTTTGCAAAATGCTCTTGTAGTGGTCCTCCTCGAAGATATACTCTCTGAGCATCATACCTTGATTGCAGATCATCCAAATCATTTTTTCATGCAAAGCAAGGCTAGGGTTTAGCATAAAGATTTCTCTAATTACATCGATTGTTACCTTGAAAAGGTTGTCTCCAGCGTGGTTCTTCACAACCTGCAACATAGGATCATATCTTTTCACCAACATTATGGGAAAATCATTGTCCATGAAAACACCAGGAAGAACCAAATTCCCATTGTTGAAATCCCAGATATTTCTCAATGGTGTATCATGATTCCTCCGTGAAATCCACTTCCTAACAATTTCAAACCACTCATTGATATCTCTACATCTCTCAGCCAGTTTCCCTTATCATATAAACTCTCATCAATTATCAGTCTAGGGTTCTTGGGAACAATTTTTTTTCCTTATTTTGTTTCATTGGTAGAAAGGGGTATTTGTTCAAGAAAATTGTCATGTACATTTCTATGTTGATAATCCGTCTTTCTAAAAAAAAGTCTTTAGGGAGGCATTTTAAAAATTCAGGCAATATTTGAAACTAAAAACTCTTCACAACAATGCCAAGGCACTTACAAATCTTCTAGTCTAAAGATAATTTCTCCACAATAGCTCATTATATGGAAGCCAAAAATACAAGATCTATTTACTATGTTTCAAATATGTTTCACTTTGTACCAGATCACAAAATGAAATAAAGAATTTATGCAAAAATTGTTTGCACAAGGTTTCCTTGAAACACCATTAATGCTCTAACAATCAAATTTTGCATATCATGCAAAAAATTTAAAACATGTCATTGATCTGGGAAAAATTTGATTGCTTCAATTCAAACTTACTACTTCGTCATCTTTTACTTAGTGGGACACGTGTTGAGTTCTCGCAATCTTGCTTTGGTTAAACAACCTTCATATTTCTTTTGCAAGAAAGCAAGAATCATTCATCTTTTGATACTAGACGATTAAGATCTCTACTCGTTGATGTAGTAATAGGCTAGCCCACAAGGACATGCAATGCTACCCTGCATTCTCACTTTCTTTAAACATCAATCACCTTTACTTTACGAGGATGCAACAATCATTGATCTACTCTTGATCTGACGGTTGAGGCAAGTTATTAACCTTTTTTATACTTAATGTTGAGAAAGAATCAAAACATATCATCTGGTATTTTATGCTGACATCATCCCTTTGTAACTCACAACACAAACTTGTCACACAATTCCATGTGTCACTTCCTCATATTCTCGCTTTAGTTAAAAACCTCACACTTTGATTTTGTGAGAATGCGAGCACCTTTGATCTTCATCTGAATTGGTGGTTGAGAAAGATGCTCATTCCTCATGTTGTTGAACATAATATGGTCCCATAGGGACAATTTTCAGTTTCTCATATTGTCGCACTTTTTAAATAGCTTGGACCTTCATTACGCAACAACACAAGGATCGTCAATCTGCCTTTTTATCAATAGTTGAGAGAAATGCATCTTATTCCATCCTTTGGGGACCCATAAGGACACGCAGCAAGTTCTCATATTCTCAATTTCATTAAACATTGAACACTTTCATCTTGTGAGGATGTGACAGCCCTTGATCTTTGTTTAAATCAATGATTAGGAAAAATTAGGAAAGAAAGCTCACTCTGACTTAGGAACCAATCGTGGTGTGACAATTGGCACATTATAACAAAACATTTGAAGTAATTTGTTACAGGCTCTCATTGTACATGCATCAAAATATTGCTATGTCACTTTTGTTAAAGTTTGAACATCTTTATTTTGCGAGAACATGAGAATCGTCGATCGTGGAAAGATCGTAGATTGTTGTTAAATTGTTGATTTCTGCATTTCTTCAGTGTCACTGCATCGCTTTCTCACTTTGGGTAAAAATATTGCATCTTCAAATTGCAAGAATGCTACATTCATAGATTTTTGAGGAGATCGACAGTTACAAAAATAACTCATTGTGAGGGTTACAAATAGGAAATTTACAAATCATGGGTGAAAGATTTTAGAATTAACTATTGGGACTCAAAATTGAAGCCCTAATTTTGAGTAACATTCTAAAAACCCAAGTCAAATTGAGCTCCTATAAGAGCTTTTCATGCATATGTAATCAGTTGTCATTTTGAGGCCTATGAAGTGTTTCAGCTGTTCCAAACCCTTCGTTCAACGTATGCTTGCATCCCATGATGATAAGGGTTTCAATCTGCTTTATCTAGATTTAGATAGATGTTTTGGCAACTGGTATCATATGAATGAATCTGAGGTTCACCTGGCTAGGTATTATAGAGCCTGAAGGAGTATAGCCTTATAGTTGGCCCCTGTAGACACCTAAAAAACCTTTAGAAAATAAAGTATTTTTATTTTCTAAAAAATTCTTGATGACATCATCATTTATTAATTAATTAATTATTTAATTAATTTATTTATTTTTATGCCATTAAATCCCTTTATCTTAATTAAAAATATTTAATTAAGAAATCCCTCCCAAAAATGTTTAAATCTTATTTAAACATTATTTCCTTATTTATTAATTATTTAATTAATAAATTGACCAAAAATCCCAAAATAAATAATTAATTTATTTTTTTCCCAAAAGTTGGCCAATTTCCTTAAGACCAATAACCTCTTCCAAAATCTTCTAATCCTTCTTTAATTTCGATTAAAGGCTAATCTCATCATTTCCTACCCCTAATCCCAACTCAAAATATTTAATCAAGATTAAATATTAATCCTCATGTTTATTAAAAATATTTTAATAAATATCTCCTCAACCCAAACCCTTGAAATAAATAAAACTTTATTTATTTCATAAAATCTTATCCTAGGAAGTTCTAGACTCTTCTAGAAAGTCTTCATCCTCATCCAAAGCCTAGACTCTTCTAGAAGATGTCTTTAACCCTAATCCTAATCCCCTCCTAACCTTGTCACATTCCCTAAACATGGGTTAAGACTTGCTAACTCAAGCCAAAGTTAACAAATATCTCCTCATTCACCCACCCTCATTAATTGCAATCCACTTGCCATCCACTTGCCTAGTCCTAAGCCATCTCTAACCCTTCCTCTAATCATTTTTACAACCCTAAACAAGCTTAAAACCTCCCTAAACCCTCAAATTCGAATTTCATGGTATCTCTCACAAATATCTTCAACCACAAAACTTTATAAAGCCCACAAAGTCATAAATGTTCTTACAAAGCACTTATGAAGGGTCTTTATGAAGATTTTATCCCTTGAGCCTCCTTTGTTGACTCATCCTTCCCATTTCCTCCATCCTCTCACCATGTGACATGTGTCACTCCTTGATTGGTTGTAAGGAAGCACAATCCATGTGCTCTCCTCTCATGCAATCTAAGCCCTCCATGAGCTTTTTCTCATCCTTGCATCTTAGCCCTCAATCCCTCAAGCCTCTTGCCTATAAATTGGATCCTTCCCCTTTGCAAAAGAACACAATCCATGAAGTAAAGTTATAATGCTATTTTGAGAGCCAAATCGATACTAAAGCCATCTATCCACACCAAAAATCCACAATCATCCATTGAAGCCTTTGGAAGCATATTGAGCATACATCCTATCCATTTAGATAAAGCTACTCAACAAGAGAGCTTCTTATTGAGAGAGTCCATTAATGGCTCATATTCTCAATTGAGAGCTCATCTTAGTCTATCTTGAAGTTTACGAATTTTGTTTAGTTTGTAGAAGCTTTATTTAAATTTGGTTTCTATTAGCATACTAACATTGCTCATATACATTTTGGCATGCCCGGTGGGACCCCGCATGGGTCATCTTCATTAGCTTTTTTAGTCAAATTTTGTATGTCATTTGCTGATTTTGGCTAATTTTGCTTGTTTTTGTGATTGGTAGGATTGTATAAATTGGTTTTGTAGGTCCAAATGACCATGAAGAAGACAAAGGAACTCATAGTCTATCTCATAGTATTTACAGATTTTTCAAGCTTATAGGTGGACAAAGCACTTGGAATTCTTCTTCCTCTTCTTGTCTATATTCTTCTTATTCCATCTACTTCTTCTTCTTCTTCTTGTGGGAGATCTTGGCCATTTTTTTTTTAAGGAAGCAAAATCATACACACTTCTTTTTAGTGCTTAAAATGAACCCCCAAATCATACTTAAATCCATTAAAAAATTAAAAATTTGCAAAAAAGAAAAAATCTTTTAACAAGTGAAACTAAACCAATCTAATCATTTGCATCCTTGCAACATCAAGGTTTTAGATGCATTCATGCAAAGTTAGGAACACTTCATTTTTGGGAATTTAAAAAGAACTTCAAGTTTCCATTTCAAAAGGTTCAAAATCAACACTAAGTGCACACTAAAATCTAAATCAAACTCAAAGCATCAATCAAGGATAAAATGAACCTCATTTGCAAATATGTTAAAGTTCTTTTAAAAATCTCATGAAAACTAAGAGTCCTAAATGGTTGCCAAAATTGTCCTAAAAAGCTTTGTTATTTGTTCCAAACAAATGTCTTGTTGCAAAATCTTGAATGTTTCTTAGGTTTTTCATGCATCAAAACAATCTAGGAATATCATTTTTGAGCTTAAAACATGCAAACTAGAACACAAAATCTTGAATGAAAAGCAAAGTCCAAAGAGTCATTTTCACTTTTGAGTCCAAAAACAATCTTGAATGATCTAAGGTTAAAACAAAGCACTTCAAAGTTCTTAAAACAACACACAAAATCTCAATCTTGAATGCTCAAAAGAAAAAACTTGAATGTTTAATCACTTGTCTTTGAATGCATGTTGCTAAAATCACTCTTGAGTGCCATGGATTAAAATCAAAGTTTGTTTTTTTTATGAATGCATGATTAAAACAACAAATCCAATCTTGAATGCCATAGATCAAATAATCATCTTTTAGAGCATAAAAAGAATCTACATTTTTGTAATCTTTTAAGTTATAAAAACAAATAAAAATGCTTTGAGTGAGTTTGTCGTTGGACTCACCCTCTTTAATCACCCATTAATTTAACCATTGGTTGCAATCTCACTGCCATCTATGGGGATGGGTCCACCTAAGAGAGTGTTAAGTGCTTCACGCAAATCAAAGTCCACTCACTTGGGTTTTTAGTGGTTTTTCTAAGTTAGAAAATTCCTTGAATGCGCATTAATCTCGCTCACACTTCATTTGGGCATAAAAATTGGACAAATCTTGACGTGGAGGGCCTCCGAACGCGTGCTTGAAATCGAATCTCACACACCTTTGTTTTGGGCTTAAAATAAACTCACACTCAGTTTTGAATGCCTTAAAGAAAAATCAATCGATACTTGACGTGGAGGGCCTCCGGGCGCACGGGTTTACCTTCTTGTTGACCCTAACTCTTCTTCTTGTTCGCATTCTTTGATCAATTTTATTTTTGTCAATGCTTCAAAGTTGGAATAAACATTGTATCTTAAACATGAGTGCTTGCAAAGTCTAGATCAAAAAACTTAAGCATCAGTTGGTAAAAGAAAAAGCGTGTTTTTTAGCCCAAGATCATCCAAGTCTTCTCTCCCCTTGTCATCTTTCGAGGCCATCTTGGGTGCATAAGATTAGGATCCAAAATCTTGTCTTAGCTTTTTAGGAGGCCTGCTTGGGGATTTCATCACCCCTTGGGACGACCTCAACTCCAGCGTTCCGACGGAGTATAAAGATCAGGAGGTGAATCCAAAGACACCTCTCTTGGGATCAAAATTTTGTCACTCAGGCTAAGCCTCAAGGAACTTTATACCCTTGAGAAGTGAAAGAGGAGAAGTGGGTTACCGCTCCTCTCAGCTGTGTGACATCTTTTTGGTTTCATCTACGGATTTGGGCCTCACGTACCTTGCGTATATCGAGGACTCCCTAGCTAAACCAAATTTCATCCTTGTAGAAAGCTTCCTAGGATGTTGGTGTGTTTGACGTGCTTGCTGAAAACTTTTGTCTACTTGTTTGTTCATAGCTTTTGAATGAATGTTTGCCAATTTTGGTCGAAATCCCAGAAAAGTAGAAATCTCCCAGCTCAAGGCATACTTAGCGCAGTCACTGCCTTATCAGAAAATTATCCAAGCTCCCCCGCTGCAACTGAATCTATCTAGTTCTTTGCCTTAGAACAATCCCAAATCCAAAGTCCATCCAAATCATCCCCCTAGCCAGCTAGCAACCCAATCCAAAATCACCCAAGCCTTTAAAGAGTTGTTGTCACTTTGCCAAAATTTGCTATCCAATCAATCTATCCTACCAATCAACCAATCTCACCAAGGTAATTTCTCTGACAGAGCATTGTCTAGGGTAATCTAGCTTTGTCACTTGCATCCCTCATCACCTTGAGCTAAAGGTTGGGATCCACAAGTGGTCAATCTCGTGTCATGCCCATAGGATCATTAGTCTATCCTCAAGTTGACACAGCCACCACCAAATCTAGCTCATAGGAAAGCAAAACTCTCACCTTTTGACAACATGCCCTTGAAGTCTACCATCCACAAGAAAGCCAAAAATCTCCAGCCAATCCTCCTTAGGTCTGTCATGCAGCTTTGACTCTCCCTAGGAAATCCTTCATCAGCCAATCCAAAAGTTGTGCTTAATCCAAATCCAACCATGAGTTTTCGTGTTCATCCATATGCAAGACCCCATCCCCATCAAACTCACTATCAAAGCATGAAGTACCAATCCTATCATGATGTGTTTGGTCGCATTGTCCTTGCTCTCACCACCTCCTATTCTAATGATGATGAAAATCTTGTTGACTATGATGGGTATATTGAAAGCCTTAGAAACATTCCCCCAAGCATCCCCCAAAATCCAAGAGTTATTCCAAACTATCTAGTCATGCCATCCGATATTCCAGCTTCCCCTCCATCACCCCATCAACCAAGCTTCCAATCTTCCACCCCCATCACACTAACTATTCCTGTCAATCCACCTCCACCTTCGACACACGAGTCTCCAAGGAATCTCCTAGAGGAAATACAAGAAAAGTTGCCTCCAACAGTTGATAAGCCATGTCATCTAATCCAACCATGTGAAGTAGTCAGTGATGAAGCTTCCCCATCTATAATATCACCTCCATCTCCCATAGCTATCATCCCCATACCATCCATCAAATTGCTTAAAATCCTTCCACTTCCCGCAAGCATCAAAATCCCACCACCTGTCAAATCCCTCCAAATCCTATCCACATCGCCTCCAAGCATTTCCCAAATCTCTTGTAATGACCCTTATGCATCAATCTTCTACTCACCCATCTCCACTACTGAATCTCCCATCTATCCATCCGCTGCCTTTGAAGAATCCATCCCTTCACCTCCTATCACACCATCCACTCCAAACCAATCCTATCAAGATCCTGCCCAAAAGCATGTTGACATCCCCCAAAGCATAAATGAAGATATCATTGTACCATGTCTTCCATCCATAGTGCAGTCACCATATCCTCCATCTCCAAAACCTCAAGCCATATCTCCTCCACTACAAGATATCTTGTCATCCCACCAGCTACATCAAGATCCTATCCTTCCATCTCCCCCGCTCCATGCTTCCATCTTACCACCTATCCAAGCTATTCCACCATCTATAATCTACCCTCTTGGTTCACTTACATTCATCCACGGTGGCCCTCTCTCAGCAGAAGAATTAAGAACAGTATCTCCCCATTGCAATACACCTAATAAATCACTTCTACCATTTTCTGCAAGCAAAAAGTTTCCTCAGCTTGTTCAAATGCTCAATCGATGGCATTATCAAGGTCAAGGTTTAGGACCACAAGAGCAAGGAATCAGAGAGCCTATTATTGCACAAAAAAATCTAGGATTTCATGGTCTTGGATATGTATCCAAAGGCTCACCATCTAAAGGTGTTGGTACACCACACCCCCAAACCAAGCCTATCTCCAAGCCCACCATGCCAGCCTCCCATCACTCCTTCAAGAAATCTTATGTCATCCCCCCTCCACCATCTTTGCAACCCAAAACAACCTACTATATCCCCCCTTCATCCACTAAATCCATTTTGGGTCCCTATGTCCCAAAATCTACCATCCTCCATCCTCCTATCAGCCATCATAAAAATCCTATTCCATCCATTTCTATGCAAGATCAACAAAGGCACATATCAGGGCACATCATCCATCATCATCCCCCTACATGCTCTTTCATATCCTCTCCATCTCACAAAGCTTCTCCTAACCATCTTCCCAAAGCTTACCACAACAATGTGAATGCCAACTTCAAAATGCATAAAGCTAAAAATCCACATCCTAGGCAATCATATGTCTATTCTAAAAGACATACTCCAAAAAGGCAAAATCCAATCAAAGAATGCAAAACAATGCAAAAGCCTATGAAAAGAAAATCCAAAACCATGTGGATCCCCAAGAAAAAAGTTGAAACCCAATGCATAATGGCATCCACCATTGCTGATCCCCCATCTAGTGACTCATGTCCCCCATCTCCTAACTCCATCTTGGGTGCCTATATCCCCAAGCACGCTTCCACAAATCCTCCATCACGCCCGCATCTACCATCTATCCCCCATATGCTCTTTTCACACCCGTTCCAACATGTGCCAATGTTGCTCTTGCAAGCATCCCCATCTCATGCTCCTTTCCAGCATTTTCATCCCTCCATCTCCTACCATCAATCCCATCTAATCCGATCTATTGCATAAATCACACATCCGGTGTACCAACATCTAGCAACAAAATTGAACATTCTAACAGCCAGTGAAAAATCCCAAAAAAGCCAAAATAGCTTAAGAAAGCCAAAATCATTCCAGCTAAGTCCAAAGTCAAAAAGTCAAAAAAGAAAATAAAAATAAAGTGTCCACTGGTGAAAACTTGGCAATTCAAGCGCCTTGGACAAGTACCATGATGAAAACTTGGCAAACAAGCGTCATGCGTAATCCCGCCATCCCCAGCTTAGCCTATCACCCTCATGCTTTTGGTCATCTCTTGACATACAACTCCATCTTCCAATCTATCCACCTATCCTCCATCCTCCAGCTTCCATCTCACACCATCCACTAATCTTATGTAGCTTCAGCCAATCATCTCAGCTATCATCCATCTCCCTAGCCCCTTCAGCTTTTTCCATCCTAGCTTCAATCCTATCACATCCATCATAAGACCTCCTTCCGCATGTTATCTTCTGATTGGGGGCACTATATTCCTTGGAGATCTTGTCTTGTCCATCCTCCCTCGTCATTGGTATCTAGCTCTAGGCTATCCTCATGCAAACCCAATGTCATCTCTTTATATCCATCATAATCCTAGCTATCTACCATCCTATCCAGCCATCTCATCCTGCTCCTCTAGCTATCCTTGGTCACAAAATCTCTCATCATCATTGGATGCATCCTGCCAAATCCATATCTTTCACTATCACCCCACCCTTAGCTTTCGCATCTTGCACAACATTGAACCATCCCGCTATCCTATCATCCTGAGCTTTTGCCTGCTTGTAACTATCTTGGTCCATTAGCTTGTACCATATCTTGATTAGCTCACTTGTAAATATCTTGGTCTGTTAGCTTGTACATCCTCTTTAGCTTAGTACCATTGCATCTATCCAGCGTTTGTGCCAGTTCGTCCTTGATCAGCATCTTGCACCCATCGCACATCTTGGTTAGCTATTCCAATGCATCCTTTAGCTAGATTTCCTATCACCAAAGTGTTATCTTTCTTAGTTCAGCTTGCCAGACGCATCACTCATCCAAATCCACCAGCTTAGGTGCTCTCCGATAGGTCCTTGCAGGATATAGCTTTCCTCATGTCTGATCTTGGTCCGTTAGTACCTCGTCCTACCCATCTCGTTGGCAAACGGTTCTCTTTTGGATTTTCACTTTCTTTTGATTTGGACTCTTCCCTATTGGGTCTTGATATATCTTTTCCAAGCAATCTCCGTGTTCCCTCCTCAAGGTTGCCATGATCTTCCATATCATGGTATACTGTGAATGGGGCAATCAGAGCGTAAGGTTTTGATCATGTCTTTTGCTTGTTTTCTTTTTTGCTTGTGGGTTACCCAGTGTCATTTCCACACTGCTTCCTCTGGGATTCATGTGTGATACTGGGGCAATCCTTGCGTGTTTGTTTTGAGTCAGTTCATCAGTCCTCTGAACAGTTGGTGAAAAGGCCTTGATGTTCTTGGTAACCTTGGCAATTAACCAACAGTCTTATAGCAAATGTAGTGCTCAACTACATGGTGGTACTTCTCTTTGAAGTATCCCCCCCGCTCAAAAAGCTTCAATGGTTTTCCTTCATCTCCATTATCCCCCATCCATATCCAGCATCCGTCTCTCCTACCCTAGCTTATGCATCAGTATCTCTTTGAATCACTCCTCACCTTTAGCTTTAGGGATCCACAATCCTAGTCTTAGGGATCCACCAATCCAAATCAATCCACCAAGCCTCATCTTTTGAGATCCACAATCCTAGTCCTAGGGATCTCCGAAACCCATCTTCCGCCAATCTAACTCTTTGAAATCCTGTTGCATCAGCTTTTTTAATCCCCTCATCCATCTCCCCATTCTGGATTCCTTTTATAGCGCTCCGCTCCTTCATCCTTTGCAATCCCTAAGATCTTAAGCTTGCTTCCTCTTGTGCCTCTAATTCTCCCTTTATCATTCTCCCGTAGTGAGAGTTTGAGCTAACCAAACCTCTTCTCTTAAGCAAATCTGAGTCTTCTTGCTCATCTTGGATTCTTGTACTTTTCAAGAAGTCGTCGAGCCTCGCTTTCTCTCCCCACCGCCTTCTTGAGGGGGCATCTCACAGTCCATTCTCTCCTCTTCTGCTCTAGCCTTGGGCATCTTATTTTCTTATCTTTGATGGCATGCCACTTGTGGCATCACATCAAAGAGGGGCAAAATGTAGACACCTAAAAAACCTTTAGAAAATAAAGTTTTTTTATTTTCTAAAAAATTCTTGATGACATCATCATTTATTAATTAATTTATTTATTTATTTTTATGCCATTAAATCCCTTTATCTTCATTAAAAATATTTAATTAATAAATCCCTCCCAAAAATGTTTAAATATTATTTAAACATTATTTCCTTATTTATTAATTATTTAATTAATAAATTGACCAAAAATCTTAAAATAAATAAATAATTTATTTTTTTCCCAGAAGTTGGCCAATTTCCTTAAGACCAATAACCTCTTCCAAAATCTTCTAATCCTTCTTTAATTTCGATTAAAGGCTAATCTCATCATTTCCTAATCCTCATGTTTATTAAAAATATTTTAATAAATATCTCCTCAACCCAAACCCTTGAAATAAATAAAACTTTATTTATTTCATAAAATCTTATCCTAGGAAGTTCTAGACTCTTCTAGAAAGTCTTCATCCTCATCCAAAGCCTAGACTCTTCTAGAAGATGTCTTTAACCCTAATCCTAATCCCCTCCTAACCTTGTCACATTCCCTAAACATGGGTTAAGACTTGCTAACTCAAGCCAAAGTTAACAAATATCTCCTCATTCACCCACCCTCATTAATTGCAATCCACTTGCCATCCACTTGCCTAGTCCTAAGCCATCTCTAACCCTTCCTCTAATCATTTTTACAACCCTAAACAAGCTTAAAACCTCCCTAAACCCTCAAATTCGAATTTCATGGTATCTCTCACAAATATCTTCAACAACAAAACTTTATAAAGCCCACAAAGTCATAAATGTTCTTACAAAGCACTTATGAAGGGTCTTTATGAAGATTTTATCCCTTGAGCCTCCTTTGTTGACTCATCCTTCCCCTTTCCTCCATCCTCTCACCATGTGACATGTGTCACTCCTTGATTGGTTGTAAGGAAGCACAATCCATGTGCTCTCCTCTCATGCAATCTAAGCCCTCCATGAGCTTTTTCCCATCCTTGCATCTTAGCCCTCAATCCCTCAAGCCTCTTGCCTATAAATTGGATCCTTCCCCTTTGCAAAAGAACACAATCCATGAAGTAAAGTTATAATGCTATTTTGAGAGCCAAATCTATACTAAAGCCATCTATCCACACCAAAAATCCACAATCATCCATTGAAGCCTTTGGAAGCATATTGAGCATACATCCTATCCATTTAGATAAAGCTACTCAACAAGAGAGCTTCTTATTGAGAGAGTCCATTAATGGCTCATATTCTCAATTGACAGCTCATCTTAGTCTATCTTGAAGTTTATGAATTTTGTTTAGTTTGTAGAAGCTTTATTTAAATTTGGTTTCTATTAGCATACTAACATTGCTCATATACAGCCCCAATGTTTGAATAGGTATGTTAAACATGAGAATTAGCTACCCTAGACTATCATTGGGTTATTCAAAAGTTGTTAATTCGGGAGCCAACATTAACAAAGAAAAAGGCCTATAGAATTAAAACTTAAAATGGTAATAGGGTTCTTCAAAGTATTTCACATTAATAGTTTAGGTTTAATTCAAATTTCCCACCTTGAGAAAGGATATGACCATTAAAATTTTCAAGAATATTGCAAAAAAAATAAAGATAATGGGGCATAAAAGTTAGGGCTAGCAGTGGCTCCATTTGGAGACAATGAATAATCCATATTCGTACGAGGTCTCAAAAACTGTGGTAGAAGCAGACCACATACTTGGCAAATGACAATATTTTTAGAGAGAAAGGAACACACACAGGAAAACACAACAAATATATACAAATAAAACACCTATATACATGGCTTACAATTTGTACATGGACTTAAACTATTGTTCCTGGAAAGAAAAGTACCTTCAACAAAAGTACTTCTTCAAGAATTTTCCATGAATTGGCAATTCAAGAATATCTCCTAATAATTCTTTCAAGATATATGAATCTTCACCCCATGTGGATTCTATCAAGTGTGGACCAAGCCAGATTGGATCAAACTTGCCATGGTTGCCCTTGTATTCAATCCTTGCATTCCAAAGCAACACCAGATCATTTGGTTTGAACTTTCTTTCTACTATCTTCTTGTCATATAAGTGCTTCACTTGGATCTGTAACTTAACATTTGTAGCAGAAGTATCTCTCCTAGTTTCATCCAATTACATAATATCATCCATCCTTATATGCATTTCATCAATAATATCTTCATCATGTTGTTGGACAAACTTGTACATCCCACTTAAATTGTTTTCTTGCATTCCAAAGCAACACCAGATCATCTGGTTTGAACTTTATTTCTACCATCTTCTTATCATATAAGTGCTTCGCTTGGATCTGTAACTTAACATTTCTAGCGGAAGTATCTCCTAGTTTCATCCAATTGCATAATATCATCCATCCTTATATGCATTTCATCGATAATATCTTCATCATACTATTGGAAAAACTTGTACATCCCATGTCAATTGTTTAGGGGCAATCTAGCTTGTATTCCATATACTAAATCAAATGGTGCACATCCTATGGCATTCTTTATTGTTACCCTCTTAGCCCATAAGGCCAATGGTAATTTAGAATCCTAAGCTCTCTTGTTTTCATCTAAGATCCTCTTAGTGATCTTTAGTAAACTCTTATTACTTTATTATGGTTTTATGTTTCCTTGGGGGTGGTATGGTGATGAAGTGGATCTGGTAATGCCATATTTTTCACAGAAAACTTTATAATCTTTAGACTTGAAACACATTGCATTATCTATGACTATCTTCTTAGGGCAACCAAACCTTACAATGATGTTGTTCAAAATTAAATCCATCACTACTTTGCTGGTAGATTTTTTTTGGTAGGGACTGCTTCTACCCATTTTGTGAAATAATTAGTTGCCACTAGAATCCAAGAATCGATTTCACTTGATTTACTTGCAATCTCACCTATAAAATCAATTCCCCATTGTTGAAATGGTGCTCGCAACTTTACTAGTCTCAATGGTAAATTACTAGAGTATTTGTGTTTACCAATAAATCTCTGACATGCATCACATTTTCTTACAAGCATATGTGCATCCTTAAAGAGGGTAGGCCACCAAAATCCTGCTCTAATCACTTTATGGGTTGTTGTCTTAGCCATGTAGTGGCCTCCACATACTTCACCATGCATCTCATTCAAGATTATTATTGAATATTTTTCATCAACACACTTGAGTAACACACCTTCCATATTTCTCCACCATAACTATCCTTTTACAATAATATATATAATAGCTTACAACTTTAGTGCTCTCTTCTGATTATCATTCAAACCTGGTGGAGCTTTCATATGTTGTAAGTAAAATATTGTTTCCTTATACCAATAATAGACATCCATGTCACACAATTCACCTCTATAATCATCATCAAGCTGGTTTATTTGGTTTGCTTCAAGATTAGCCTCTGTCATCAGCTTAGCAAGTCCCTATCCTCTTACCAACTTGATAATTTAGTTATCTATGTTAAACTCTTGAATCCTATTGATCCACCTACATGTTCTACCAGATATCTCTTGTTGGGAAAATATATCTTTTAAAGCTGCATTAGGCACAAATGCAATAACAAAAGCACCTACTAGATAACATCTAAAAGCTTTTACATCTTTGACAAGGGCATATGCTTTTTTCTCATTAACTTTATATTTTTGCTTTGTAGGTTGAAGTGACATACTGAAAAATGCAATGGGATTTTCATACCCTTCTCCATTCTTTTGAAGGAGGATTGCTGCAATAGTATGAAAGGAAGCAAAAGAAAATATATGCATGGGTTTTGCATAATTTGGTGTTCTTAGCACTGGAGCATTTTTTTTACATCCTTGGTTTCTTGGAAGGCATTTGATGGTCCACCTTCCCAATTTATTGCTACCCCTCTCTTAAGCATTTTGGAAATAGGCCTACTAATCTCAACAAAATTTGTTACAAACCTTCCTAAGAAATTGACTTGAGCAAAGAAAGACTGAATACCTTTGACATTTTTGGGCTCAGGAACCTTGTATATTGCTTGCACCCTTTCTAGATCAATATTAACTCCATCTTTGGATACCATATGGCCAAGCAATTTCCCCCCTGTTACTCCAAAGGTACATTTCTTTAGGTTCAATGAAACTCCATACTCCAAAGCTTTTACAAAAAAAATCCCTAGATGCCTGCAGTGATCTTTAGCTTTCTTGTAATAAGTTGTTAGATCATCTTAGTAGACAACCATGAACTTATCTATATATTCCTTAAACTCAATGTTTGTGGCTCTCTAGAATGTAGCTCTTGCATTGATCAAACCAAAAGGCATCTGAACATGTACATATGTTCCCCTAAGGAGTTGTAAAGGTTGTCTTGAGCTTCTCCTTCTCATCAACCAACACTTGATCATATCTATAAAAACCATCCATCATGGAAATTAGTTCAGAACCAATTACCTGCTACAACATGGCTTCCATGTTTGGCAAGCCATAATTATCTTTCATAGAAGCAATATTCAAATTCCTAATGTCTACACACAACCTAATGTCACCATTTTCCTTTCTTACTAGTACTAGATTAAATACCCACGAAGAATGTATGGTGGGCTTGATGATCCCCCCATCCCTTAGCTTTATAAGCTCTTCTTGCATCTTAGGGGCTAATGTGGGGTTAACAGGTCTTTTCATTTTTTTGAAGGGCTTGACATTCTCTTTTAGGGGTATAATATGTTGAAATAAGTCTTCCCTATAAGCTTTAAGATCATCACATGACCATGCAAAGACATGCCTAAATTTCCTTAATATGTCAACTAGGGACTTTCTTATTGAATGAGAAAGAGTTTTACCTATATATACCTTTTTGGGAGACTCAATAGTCCTTAGATTGATTTCTTCCAACATATTGTAATACTTTTTCAATTGAATGAAATTATCACTATCAATAATCTATACATTTAAATTTTTGACCTTAGGTTTCCAAACCTTCTTTCTTGCCAAAGTTTTGGCTTCACCTACCACCTTCTCTATAGGCTTGTCCTCAATTTCCTCTTCATCCTTTGATTCTTCTGATTCTATTTCAACAATTTTAAGAGATTTTCTTCTCTTACCAGGTCCTTTGGCTGCTTGTTTGACTCTCTTCCTACTTGCAAACTCTGTAGGTTTAGTTTTAACCTTGTTGAGTCTCTCTAAATTTTTGATGCTCAGAGGAGTGGTGGATTTCTCTTCAACAATCTACACTTCTTCTTCAAGCTTCTATCTTTTCACTTGTAAGGGTTGCACTTGTGCAACTATGGCATAGGGCACAACATATATCTACAAAGATGACTCTACTATGGTGACTCCCTTATAAGGTCCTACCACTACCAGAGGTGTGGGTACAAACACTTCAGTCTATCCACTAGCCTTCATTTCCAAGGCTATACCCTTCACTTCTTAATATTCTTGCCTTGTCATGCCAAATTTCTTGAGAATAGTCTCAATTTTCTTTTCAACATTTTTCTTTATTTCCTTGTTGTAGAGCTCATTCTCTACTTCTCTAATCTTCTCTACATAGGTTCCCCATCTGGGAGTGTCTTTGTCCTTCTTAGATTCTAGTATGATCTTTGCATACCCTTGAATTATATCTTCATTCATTTCATAGCCCATAGGGTCTATGAATTTAACCCTTGGCTCAACTGTCTCCGTATAGGTCCCATATTTTACAACCATGAAACATATGTCCTCTTTGTACTTCTCCACCAGTGAGGGTGGTATTCTATATCTCTAATTCATCACAGTTTGAGAGGTTTTCATCATTTTGTTCATGTCTTCAACAATCTTCTCCTCTAACTGTTTCCTATAGTAGTAGGTCACCAAGTTCATGGTGCACTAATTCTTGTTGTCCCATTCCCTATTAGGCATACTAGGGAACTTTCTAATAACTTGGAAGAATAGGTGTGTTAGTAGTGCCTCAAACTTGGACACCACACTTCTTGTCTTTCAGTTTCTCTATGTTATCCAATAGATAATGCCTAACAATGTCACACATATTGACCTTCTCCTTCTTCGTTGTCATGAAATATGTTGCATGTAAAAATCTAGTAGGTACTGAGTTCAACCTTTAACTATGATTCATCTTGTAACCAATGATCTTATTGATCACTCTCACATCAATTTTCTTTATAAGGTCAATCTTCACATTCCTACCATCTAATTTGGTCTTCAGATTGGTTTCCACTATCTTCTAAGTCACATTCTTCTCATTGACTGGGTTTTAGCCTTCATTGCTCAAACTAGTTAACTTATGAATCATGTTGTTATCAATCATGGCAGGTATATCTCTAGCCCAAAACATTCCTTCATGAATAAGACTCACAATGATTCTGCTCCACTAGCAATTGTCAAAATCTGTATAGAACATATAATTTACTTTGTTTAGTTCCTTTAGGTGTGTGGACTCTTCTTTCAATGATAAGTCTCCATGGCACACTAGGTCTATATCTTTGTGAATGTTATTGTCTGCAATACTCTCAAATTTGCAATGTATATATGACTTGATATCTTCTACATGTAAAATATTTTTTGAAACTTGCAAAAATGCTCCTAGAGGATCATCTACTTCATATATGAATGGGTGCTGCTTAAAAACATACCTTGTCCTCTCATTAACATTACTAACAATGGGATTCTCCATTTCAACAATTCAAATACTTCAAAAGCTTCATAAAACACTTGAATTTTGCATAACTAGGGCTTTTCTCACTTTGCATTGTGAATGCTTCAAATTTGCCTTTACTCATTGTCAAATCGCTCAGAATTGCTCCTTAATTCTTCTTATGATTGAATGCTGCTCAAAATCTTGTTCGCATCCCTTCAATCTTTCAAATTGAACTTTGCATTAATTGCACATCTACCAAATTTTGTAAAATTGTTACTCTTTTAACCAATAAACTTGTTTACCTTCTTTCTCCTTCATATGATTACCAAGTGACTTGCACTCTTAACCACAACTTCCTTATAATCGTTACTACTTCATGTTAACTTTGCAACTTGTAATTCAACTTCTAACTTTTGTTTCTTTTTTCTTATGCTCTATCTTTGATAAAAATGTGTTTAATTCAAATAAGATGAATCACACAATATGCCTAATTTTTCTCCAATAATATATCCAACACCTATCTTATCATAAGAAGATCTTTAATAGAATAGTTTTTTTATCAATTTTCTCACTACTGGAATAAAGATTCTATAATTGTTTCTTAGCCTAAGTTAATTCTTCTTTCATAATGGTATTGTACTTCTCTAATTCTACATGCTCTATCTTGATAGAATCTAATTTAGATGTTAATTGAGTTAGATGGGATCTTATATCTATATTCTCATATTTTAGATCTAAATTAAATTTGCCTCCATCCTTCTTCAGACTCAACTCCAATTCAACAATCTTCAACTCATGTTTCAAATTCTCATTTTCTTTCCTAAGGGTTTCCACCTC
The DNA here is from genome assembly GCA_028749045.1 of Cupressus sempervirens. NCBI lineage: Eukaryota > Viridiplantae > Streptophyta > Pinopsida > Cupressales > Cupressaceae > Cupressus > Cupressus sempervirens. Next base: position 149,145,900 of record CM053791.1, read on the forward strand.
ATCACTATCATTAGTCTTCTCTTTTGATTATTTTCTAGATTTAAGATAATCAATCTTATCTTTCAATTTACCAATGTAATATTTTGCATCTTCATACCTTTCTTTCAGGTTGTCTCTTTCTTCAGTAAGAAGATCAATTTTCTCAAGAGCTTCTTCAAGATTCCTCTTCAATTGTTCCATATCCATAGGGATCTTACTCAAGTTGTTAATCCTCTTCTGAGTAACTAGGCTATGATACCAATTGTTAGAAATAGATAATAGTGAGAGGGGGGGGGGGTGGTGGTGAATCAGTATTCTACAAACTTTTGTCCACAACTAGATATTTAAATTACTTTACAACATCCATATGAAAGTAAACCAATAACACCATATTTTGATAACTAGGGAAACCCTAGCCAAGGGAAGGTGGGGATGACACCCACAAAATGATCCACTAATCAAAAGAATCTTGTTAAGGATATTGACCTCGTTAGGAGTCTATGAAATACATATTGCGTCTCAGTCCTCATTAGAGGACTAGACCTTGTTAAAAGCCTCAAACTTGTTAGGAGTTGCTTCAACCCTGTTAGTAGCTGGTATTATAATTACAATTGTATGAAAGAAGAGTCCACTTCCCAAACATACAATTATATAATTCAATGCTTTGAACAAAACAAGATAGATACAATAACCTCTTATCTTTTGTCTATTGTACTTCGCATATCTCTAATCTTACATTAGAATTCACATCTTACGTATCTCACATAAGTTCACATGTTACATTCTTAGTTTGTATATACACCATATACTTCGCATTCACATATCATACAATTCACATTCGCTTCACACACTTTGCAAGTAGTGATCTCTTTACTTATACCCTTTTCTTTCACCAAACTCTAGTGCAATCAGCTTGATGATTTCACACGTTATGTTAACTTAGGGTAAACATCTAGAACGTCCTCCCTAAATAATTAAGTAATTATTTTGTGAATGAAATAATTCTTTAACCAATTATTATCCCTTTTATGATATACTTTGTTCTATCCAATTGTTTGCACTTACTGGTGTTTTACCTGTAACTTCATCTGTACTGATTGTATTGATCTACGCACTTAGGTACGTCATCATGACACTCTAGTTTACCTGTCCTTAACTATGTACATGTTGATTATCACTATAGACTTCGCAATATCAAAGTCACCTCTATACTAATATTAAGTTGTCTGATACTTAGATAATTTTTTGACTCTAATCATGAAATCTTTAGCTATAAGTTTTGCCTTCTATTCCTGAATCCTATGTTCCCATAAATTACAACCCTTAACCTTACTAACTTAGCCATATTGCCAATAGAGGTCACACAAATGATGTCATCACTTCAGTTATCTGCCTTAGTAAGGAAGATAAAAGAGATAGATATTCAACCTATTAGAGAAGCTATTATTGTTATTTAGGAGCATGATGAAGAAGGTAGTGGAGAATAAATTAAGATGAGAACACCTAGTGAGGTAGTTGAGGAAAGAGTAAAAATTGATATGGGTAAAGTATTTAAGAGAAGGAAGACTCGACCTATTACTATTGATAGAAGGATTACTTTGAGTCAAGTCAAGAATCCACCAGTGTCAAAGAAATAAGAAGTTGAACTGGAAAAAGAAGTGAGCTCATGGGGTAGGAAATTTGGTAGGATAATGTATAAGATTTCTTTTACCCCAAGGAATTAGCAAAATACATCACATAAATAGGTTTAGTTGGAAGATGGATTGTGATGTATTTGCAAATCTAATTGAAGCTAACAAGAAAATGATCAAAACTTCATTGATTAAGTATTTCACATAAGCTTGCAAGTACCCTAGAGATGTGAAGGATAAAGTGCCACATGAATTATATACTACTTTACTAGCAAGATGGCATCTTACAAATCATATAGTAAAAGAACTGAGAAATCATATACTAAAAGAAGTACGTCTTGATCTACCAATCAATGATACAAAAGTTTGGATGGATATGCATCAGAAGGCATTTTTAACCAAGGTATTGACTATTGTGGTATTAGTTGATGAAACAATTTTAGTTTAAAATATTAGAGATTTATGGATTGAAGAGTTATAGAAAGAGTAAAACCAAGCCTACAAAGAAGTAGGACATTCAAATGTTAACAATGCATTCATTGCTAGTGAGCTAATTGACACCTCTACAATAGAAACTGAGAAGTAGTCCGAGGAAGAAAAGTTCCCCATTAAGGATGCTACTGGCAAAGGAAGAGAATATGGTTCTGAAGGTAATGATCAAGAAGATTTGGCACACATATAGGTGAGTACGCATGAAACAAGGATGGAGATCACTACTAGTGTTGAAGAAAGTGGAGTAGATACAACCAACAAGGCTACAAAACGCCATCGTCCAGTTGTATTAACAAGTAGTGTTGGTATGCCACCACTTGATCTAACTACTCAATCATTGATATCAATAGAAGATGGATTGAATGCTACAAGAAGACATGAAGAGTTGAATCCTACATCTACTAAACAACAACACTCAACACTAACAACAAAAGTATCAATAGATGCTGAAGGAAATACTAATTAATAGAAAGATAGTGGTGTTAGAAGGAATCAATCTAAAGATTCTAAAACTCAATAAGAATAAGGGAAGAGTGATGTCACTCAAACCTAAGGTCCTAACAAATCTAATCTAATAGTTATCTAAGTAGAGAAGACAATTGAAAAAGGCAAAGATGATGATGGTGATAAGGACAAAGACAAAGATGGGAGGGAGGTTCATGGAAAAGGCTTACAATGAATTGATGTTAAATGTAAGAGGAAGTGAGAAGATGAAGAGGAGGAGGAGGAGGACAATGAACAACCTAGCAACTGACCCCCAATTTGATATACTGAAGGAAATTGTGCTGACATTGAAGAAGAAGGAAAAAGGAAAGTTTAAAAGAGTTTTAGATCTTAAGACTGAGATTGATCAAAGCAGATCAAAGAGAATAAAAAGGTTGGTATTAAATAAGACTCTATGTATGTTTTAAGGACTTATGCCAAATGTTAATAAAGATAAGGAGAAACTAGTTCAAAGACAATTGAAAGTTTATTTGGACACTATGGAAGTAATAGGAACCAATCTTGAAGGACAATTAGCTAAGGAGGCTACATGCAAGTTTGACGAAGAAAACTTTATTGACCAAGCTTTTAAAAAGGAATTTGTAGAAAGATATTGTTGAAGTACAGGAGATTATAAATACAACAAGTAGAAAATATATTGCTTTGTGTAATCTTAACACATTTACTATAGAGATAGACAACTACATTATCAGAGTTCAGAATGAAAGACTGAGTCATATAGGAGGATTGAACTCATCGATAAATATTTTACAATATTCATTGAGGACTAAGGAGTTAGTTGCACAAGAATGAGATCTCACAGTTAAAATAGATGGTTAATTACAAGAGTTTTGGAGTTACAAGGTATGATAAGCTTGCATATTGATGTTATGAAGCAAACTATATTGGAAGCACAAAATATTGCACGAGCACCAAAGGACAACATAGTGAGTGGAATAGAAAATATAGTCACAGAATCAAAAGAATATTATCACTCTTCAAGCTTTGAAGAATACACGAGAAATAGTGTTGCAACTCACTGATTCCAAGTATTCAACTACTGTGAGCAAATTGTAGATAATTATGAATTTTTTCATTGCATATTTTTATTTGTTCATGTTTACTAGCATTGTCTTCCATAAACAAGAAGGGGTAGATGATGCATATGTCTTAAGTAAAGATAGAATCACAAGGAAAAGAAAGGATCATAGGAGGGTAAAGCTATAGGAAATAAGAGTACAATGGATATCAGCATATACAATGAGTTATGTGAATGGGGGAGTATAGTTAGTTTACAAGATTTTTGTTTTGTTTTTCTCATCAATGCCAAAGGGGGAGATTGCTGGAAATTATTGGCATTTGCATGGGGATTGTTAGTTAAGTATGATAATGAAGTTTTTGTCATTGATACCAAATATCTTAGGTGAATTTCATGGATCCAATAAGTTTACTCTTTATTAGTATTGCCAAGTAAAAGTTAATATCAGAGTATATGGGTTACTATCAAAAGTTTGTATTATCAAAGAAGATTACCAGAGAAGTGTATTATTGATATTATTGGAAGCTTATGAGCAAAGTTTTGAAGTCAACAACTAGATGGAGAATATGATTAACCTCAAGATCTATGGTTGGGATTATGTGTAGAGTTAGCAAGCAAGCATGGGATAACAAAAAGGATTGAGATACAAAGAGAGATATATAGAGATATAAAGAGACACAAAAGCATGATGAACAAAGAAAATAACAAAAGATCTCATCATAGAGAGAGGACTAAAGAAAAAAGGATCTGATAAGCTTAAGGAAGAAGCACGAAATAGGTCAAGTTATCTTGTACAAATACTTAATCAATTTTCTACAAGATTTGTAAAGTCTTTTATAGGACTAGTTAATTTTGTGTATGAACTTTTATTAAATCCTCTAACAAGGTGAATGCATAGATAGGAAAGATAAAATCTCTTGAGGTCAAGTAGTCTTAACAGACTAATGATGCAATTAATACTATATCAATCACTCCTCCCAGGTTGAGTTTTTATAGAAAGAAGCACTATTGTATGCCTGATCAACAACCCTTTTGACTATAGTGAAAAAGTTGCGAGTTCCATCCCCACCACAGTTTTCTCCTCTGACCAAGGGTTTTTTGTGATACCAAATTTGTGTATTACATATCTATCGATTTCTTTCATGTGTTGTTTACTATCATGCATATGAATAGTTAATGATTAAGGATTATGCTATTAGTTATATCTATAGGCTATCATATTAGTGGAGGAACATGCTATCACTTAAAATATTGAAAGATTTTTTCTTCTTAAGCACCGATTCACCCCCCTCTCGGTACTCAACCTTTCCTATCTATAATTAACACAGTGTACCTTATTATTCATATTAATGCTCACCATGTACATTGACACAATATAAACTCGTAACATTACTCAATATATTAGATTGATTTATCATCAATATTTGATAATAGAAACATACTTATAATAATAGTCATATTTAATATAATAGAAAAATAATAATTATGTTTAACCCAACCTACTCACTAATAAAATTTTTTTTTAAAAAAAAAAAAATATATATATATATATACATATATATCAATGAAGGGCATCGACGTAAGGGGTATCCCATAGGTGAACCAAACAAGTGATTAAGGAAGTGCAGTAAAAAATAACTGAAGGTGATATCCACACGAAAAACTAAGCATTGTATTACTAATTGAACACTAAGGACCCATTTAGTTGCTAGATTATAACTAGAATAGGAACAAAATATTATAATTTATTTTGTATCTCTGTTTGGTGCATCAAATTGAAATTGGGAATAGGAATGTGTATTCCCATTTTGACCCCAAAATGAGCTTATTTCCATTCCAAAAAAACTTGTTATTGGAATAGGCTAATCTTATTCCCAAATTGACTTTCTTAGATTGTATTCTATTTTGGGGTGCATGGTTGTGTGGAAGGGAGAAAGCATTTATGCGCCTGAAGAGAAAAACCAATCATTTGACTACGCTAATTTTTAGTCTATAAACAAGGTTTCTCTATAAATGAGATCTCTGAATACAAGGGTTTTCCCTATTGTTTGAAACCTAAACTTTGTGTTAACTCAATAGGGCTACTTGTTCTTTCCATGCTCATTTTTTTTCCTATTGCTTGTGCAAGTGGATATCATGAGTTTTCATAACTCTGATGTTTGCAATGCTACCACTGATATGCAACAACCTCAAATAGAATTAAATGTTATGTCTTCATTTCTATATATGGTTCACGACCTTTGGGTACAAGGAAAGGCTATGTTATGTATATTATTCATTATTAGATGTTATTTTAAGTCTATGATGCTCAGCCTAGGCACCCTCTGATATCAATGCTAAAATGATTCAATTCTCCTTATAAAATTGACTATAATATTATTACGAATCTTATTATAATTCTTTCTTATAAAATGTTTTTTTGTTTTGTTATTGTTACACACAATCTTTGGTTGATATCTCCATATGTTCTTGTGTCATCCGCAAGCCAAAATAAAAATGTTGAAGACTCTCTCAAAAATTTAAAGTAATACGACTAAGTGGTGGGTATGTGTACAAAACCTATAGCATAAGGAAAGGCAAGTGAATCATTATAGACAAAAAATGGATTTGTTGAAATTGATTTGAAGATTTACATAACTAATGCAATTTGTAGGTATTAAGAAGAATTCCCAAAAATTAATCATCACATCCCTTCTCTAGCTAAAGCACAAGGGACAAATACATTTTTTAAAGTTTTATAGAAGTAGGGGTTTCGACTTACATACAAAGCAACTGAATTGCTTAACAAAATATCATGTGCTTGCACACTGTAAATCACAAACATTTTGACATAATACCATGATACTAGTTGAGAGGCATGGCCAAAGAGTGAGTTGATTGAATGCTTTGGTAAACATACAAGCAATGTGGATGCCCTGACTATACACATAAAGTGTTTGATTAAATTCCTTGAAGCAACAACAACTCATAGAATGAAATGATTGCAACCTGTGCATAAAATGTTTTTTGAGAAGGCCTTAGGATCTTTGAATTTTTTGAAAAATTAACCAAGAAATTATTAATAAATTAAAACAAATATAAATTAAAATAAAAAATAAAAAATATAAACTTAAGCTTATTCCAATTCCAGTTTTGTACAACCAAACAAGGGAAATTAACATATTCCCAATCAAATTTTAGGTAAACCAAACGGGATTGGAATTACCGTTTCCCATTCCCATTCCCATTCCCATTCCCATTCCTGTTCCTAATTTCAATTCTAGTTTCCAATTCCTATGCCTACAACGAAACAGACCCTATGGAATTAATCCCAATCCTTGCATGAGTTTGAGTGCCATGTGAAGGCAGTGTCATCCAAATAGGACAAGAGAAAATGTGACGAGATTCCCAACTAGTGGTTAAACAAGATGGAAGGTCATCGTAAAACATGGAGCATCGAGCTCACTAGTGGAAAGGTAATATATAAAGTTATTCTCCTTATTAACATATACGAGTTTTCCTAATATTATAATATAATATTTAGTAAAGGCTATATGTATGTGTGGTAATATTGTGTGTGTGTGTGTGTGTGTGAGAGAGAGAGAGAGAGAGAGAGAGATTTTAATGCAATAAATAATTATTTTCAATTATGATAGAAATATCTAACACAACGAAAAGTTAAATAGAAAGATGTATATGATCCAAGGGTATCTTGGTAGAGTTTATATGATCTAAGGAAGTTTGGTGGAGGGCATTCATTTCAAATGTCATAATAAGATGCAAGCTATGTTGGCGAAGGGCATTCATTCAAATGTCATAATACAATTGAAGTTATGCTTGGTGGAGAACATTCGTTATGAATGTTAATATGGATAATTATTGAATGATACATGTCCACATGCAGTAAATGATGAAATATTTAGTTAGATTTATTACGATCTTACAATTATTACTATCCTAGTCTAATCCTAATGGTGAGGACATTACAATACTTTAACCATAGTGGATAAATTTGAAAAAATAATCATACAACATATTTATAGGGAGGTAATAGAGATGTAGATGTTTTAGCTAATAAGGGAGAAGATAGAGAGGAGATTTTACTTAGAATAGTTAACTTGATAGCTATTATTCAGAGATTTGCTTAAGGTTATTGTCAATTTCTAATAGTTAGTTTTATGAGTGATTGGTCACCTTTGTAATTTACCAATATTTCTAGGCAAAAGCCTATAACACAATGGTAAATTATGAGCCTTTGAAAGGTCTTGGGTCCGAGTCTACTCAAACTTAATAAATAATAATAATAAATCTCAACTTGACCTCTAACTCAACCAAAAAAGAAAAGAAAAGTATTTACATATTTTACACAATTTTTCTCTAACTATAAATATACAAATATTCCAATGACTCACAATTAAATTTTTTAAACTATTAAAATACAATAAATTTAAATAATAATTTTTATATTCACTTGCAAATACATCTAAAAATAAAAAAAAATAAAAATTAGAAACTATAATTTGCTATTATTTTATATTAAATATATAATACTTGATAAGTAGTTGATACTCGCCTAGGAAAGCCGTGAAGGGTTTGCAGCATGAAGCCCTAAAACGAATCCAAAGGTGACAGGCGAGTATACAAGGGTTTTGGAAGATATAGGTAGCTGATGCTGCTCCTGACCAAATCTTCGCAAGAGACTGCAGGAATTGTGAAAGGAGCTTAGACCCTTGGCGGTGCAGTACATCTGCCATTTTTTTGCAGGCGAGGCCTCAATTATTATTCTCTCTAGCAACACATCTTATGTTTACGATCACTCTACCCGTCACTCACCATTATTTGAATCCAGCTTCGAAAATCTCATGGCTCTTTTAAAATTGCTATTAGGGCCTCTATAGATCCCCTAAATTTCGGAAATATTTAAGAAAATTCAGGAACTCGGGTGAATACCATTCTAAAGTTATTGTCTTGGGTATCGAGAAGGGCACATCAAAATGGTTCCAGAAAATGTTTCGTCTAGAAATAAGAAGAAGAGAAAGAATCCGGACGGTTCAGCAAAGCACTTGTTTACACTTGGACAGGAAATGGATGAACATTTTGATAAGCCTCGCAAGCAACGTCCTAGTAAAGTTCACAAGCAACAGGAAAATGAAGAGGTATAAAAATATATTTGCATTATCATATATTTGATCTTATATGAACCACCCATTTTATAATTCTCAAGGTGCCACATATATTGGTTTACTCATGAGTGGTTCGTTTTGGAAACGAAAATCATTTGCAGAAAACAATTTGTTTGAGTAATTTTATCAGGATATACCCATCCCGCATAGTCCAAAAGAGTTCAATAGACAAACATAACCAGAGAGAATCAGGTTTGCCACATCAATCACGTCATATTCAGTTATGAAGTTCTAATATATAGAGGTTCTAAAATAAAACGTGTCCTGCTTTCAAACTGGTTGCTAATACCTGCATAAATAACAGCTTATTCTAGGAACATAAACAATTATCAAATAGACGATTCTTCATCGTTGAACTTCTGGTACAAAAAGAAGGAAATTATAAAACTGGACACCGTCTCAGCAAACAACAATGCACAGCAGAATATTAAATAATATAACTCCACTGAACATACTAAAGAACATGATTTTTTTTTAATATGATGCAGTAGATAGCAGTCCGCAGACAGAAGCCTTCGTAAGAAAACAAATAGCACAAAAGAGAAAAACAGTATGGCCCTGCGAAAAAACATAAGTGCTCATTACAAAGAATAATACAAAGACCTGTATGCAGCCGGATAGAGTTTACCAAAATGATGGTGATCAGAGTGGGAGGTGGAGCGAATGCGTGTCTTCATAACACAATGCAGTGACAAAATAAACATTAATGCCGTCAATTTCCCTATTAGTGCTTAACTTGCAAGCACGCATCTTTCCCCTTAATCTTTCAAAATTTTCTATTGGAATTGCCTTGGTTTTGCAAAACTTCAGTTCAACTTGACATTCATGGACACGATTTCTAGCAAAATGATGATACCTGTGGAAGACAGGATTATGAGTGATAGCAATAGCCAATATATTACAATAACGTGTAATTGTTGATTAATTTTATTTTTACCTTAAATCTTCCATGATTTTTCTCAACCATATTGCTCGACAGGATGCTGAAATTGCAGCAATAGATTCAGCTTTCGTTGATGATAGATAATGATGATTGCCGTTTCCCAAGAATAAGATGTGCCACTTGAATTAATCCTTTCATTGTCAATTAATCCTGCCCAATCACTATCTGTATATCCAACTAAATCATAATCATTTGTAGATGTATACAAAATTCTAAAACTATTTGAATCATGGATACATCTTAGAATCCTTTTCATTGCACCAAAATGAACTGAACTCGGATTCTGTATAAACTGAGAAGCCAAACTAACAACATACATGATATTTGGTCTAGTAGCTGTAAGATATATAAGACTACCGACTGAAATTTTGGAGAATATTTCATTAGCCTTTTCTGTATCATTATGCTTAATCAAAATCTCTTATTAATGTTCAATAGTGTGTTCATGGATTTGCAATTTCTCCTTCTGAATCTGTCAAGTGAATCATTAGCACATTTCTCTTGCGAAATAAAAATGCCATTTTAAAGTTGTGCCACTACTAACCTAAGAAAATAGAACATCAAACCCAAAATTTTCATTTTTAAATTCATTCTTCATGACACTTCTGAACTCATCTGTTGAATCATAACAATGTTTTTGTGTAAATCAAATCATCACCTATAGACAAATTATGACTAAATCACATTACTTTGGAATTTCAGACATAGAGGCTTATTTTCTCTCCTTTTGAAATTGATCTATAGCCATCTATCCGACTCTACTGTGCTCTAGGTACCTAATTGAGCTCATAAAATGCCTTATTTGACATGTAGACTTTTCTGTTCTTGTTCTACAATCTCATATTGTGGTGGTTGTTCTTCGTGTAGATAACCATTCAAAAACGTTGTTTTAATGCCAAATTGGTAACCCCCACTTGTATGCATTGCTAATACCAAAATTCAACTTATGGTGTCTAATCTAGCAATGATAGAATATGTTTTTTGTGTAATTGGTAACTAGTAACTATTGCCTATCAATTTCATTGGCTTTGTTTTTGGTTTTGTAGATCCATTTTAGTCCAATAATTTCTTTTTTAGGTGGAAGATTAACTAGCTTCCATGTTTCATTCTTTTCAATGGAAACAATTTCTACATTCATGGCTTTAATCCATACTTCTTGCTTTGCATTGTCAAATTGTCTTGGTTCAATTTGAAAATGGGAGAACATAGCAAAATTTATACTTGAATGAAGACCAGTAGTACCGTAAAAATCTGCTTAATTTTTTTTACCTTTCTCAAAGGAGTGTTAGAATATGATGCTGATGCTATAGTAGTTGTTGTCATTGATGTTGACATATCCAATGCGTAGATGTGGATTGAATGTTTTGGTGATCCGATATAGTGTGGTCCGAATGATGTACCATAAATAATTCTTTAGCTGTGTCAGTGTTGGTCCCATTTCTCTTGCAACATGATGTGGCTCATTTGTTTGGGTTTGATCTAATCAGGAAAGTGTTAGCATGAATGCTGATGGTATTCCTTTGGGGGAGTATCCTAAGCATTGGAGAGTATTGTTATGTTGCATTCATGACTGTGTTTGTCATTGATGTCAACATAGGAGTAAGTCTGTGAAGACTGGTAGAATAACAAACAAAGATTGTACTTATACATAAAGAGTTTTGATGTACAAGTGAAGCATGTTTAAGGACATGTACCTTGCGTCCTGATGACGAGGTTAAATGCGCAGAGTCTAAGTCGAAGATGTATGGAAGCTATAAGTGATTCACAGAGAGCAGTGCAGAGATAGAGTGCATGGAGAGCAGTTTCTGATGATCCTATTATGTTTTCAAGCAAAGATATAATTTGGTGATGTGCGGTCAGCCAATGACAGAAAATAGTTGGATGATGATGTCAAAAAGTGCGCAGGTCCTGAAGTCGCACGTGTGAAGTTTTGTATATACTGTGAGCTAACAGTGCTATTGTAATTGTGAATTAATTAATTATCTTATTATAATTAATTGGGAAAGCCTCAAGGCCGACTCAAGGAATTATTTTGAAGAAAAGGTATAAAGGAAAGAAGTTTTCCTTGTTTGTAAAATATAGAAGTGCGAAAAGGAGCAGAGTGTTTGGTGAATGCGAATAAGCGATCCAAGGGATTATTGGATGTAGGGTTTGTGATCTGGTATCAAGATCAGAAGGAACAAAAGTCTGGTTGATAGGACAAAGAAAGAGGAAGTAGTATTCAAATCTATTATTTTGCAAGGAATTATATAGAGATCATTTGGACAGTGGGTTCATTGGTCTTGCCCTTGGATAGTGGGTCCATTTGCCTTCCACAACTCCTAACAGGGTTGGAATCTCCTAACAAGGATTCAAAGTCTCCTAACAAGGACTGATAGACTCCTAACATGGTCCATCCTCTAACAAGGAATATTTATATTATTACATCATCTTGTGGGTACCATCCCCACCGGGGTTTTCTCTCTGATGAAGGGTTTGTCTAGTTAACATATCTGGTGTTATTGTGGTTTCTGATTATAGTGTTCACTTGGTTAAGTTTGATTAAGGTTGATATTTGTGATAATAGTTGTATAACTAATTCACCCCCCTCCCTCTCAGTTATATTGGTGGACTATATATTCTAACAATTGGTATCAAAGTATCATGTCCTTGAAGAAAAAGCTTAATAGCTTTAGGAGATCAATGGCGAGTCATTTTAGAAACAATAGTCCCAAGTCAGATAGAGAAAATTTCGACACACAGAAGCTAGATATTCTGAGTGAGTTATCAGATATGTGTAAAGAAAAGTTTGAAGCATTTGAGAAATTTAAGATATTCAAGAATAGAGTTGAGAATGAATCCGGTGTTAATATAAAATGTTTGAGATCAGAAAGAGGAGAAGAGTTTACCTCTAGAGAGTTTAATATGTTTTGTGAAGTGAATGGAATCAAGAGCTAGTTGTCTTCACCCAAGACACTTGAGCATAATGGAATTGTTGAAAGAAGAAACAGATCAGTAGTAGAGGCATCAAGAGCAATGATGTTTGAAAATAATGTATCCAAGACATTTTGGAGAGAAGCAGTTAATACAACAGTGTACACTATGAACAAATTACATATTAGAAAAGGTATGGATAAGACTCTTTATGTATTATGATTTGATCATTCACCCTCAATGATGTATATCAGAATCTTTGGAAGCAAATGTTATATAAAGAGAGATGATGATATTGGTAAGTTTGATTAAAGAAGTGATGAAGGTATGTTTGTTGGCTATTCATTGAAAAGTAAAGCTTACAGATGTTCTAACCATGGAATTAAGACTATAGTTGAATGTGCAAATGGAAAAAATTGATGAAAAGTTTGGAATTAAGGAAAAGATGATGGATTACAATTTTGATGAAGAGGATAACACTGGAATTTTTAGACAGAATGTAAATGTTTTCTTTGAGACTAATAATGATCTACAAAATGATGTGCGAATTGTTGAGAAAAGAGGAGAAAGATCTGAACCAAGGGAAGAGATAAGAGTTGAGTTAGCAACTCCTACCTCTAATAGAAATCTGACAAAGAATCACCCTCCAGAGCAGAGAATTGGAAGTAAAGACAAAGGAGTGATGACAAGAAACAAAGTTAATGTAGAGATATGTTTGATTTCTCAAGTTGAACCTCAGATTGCAAATGAAGCCTCTAAAGATGATCAGTGGATTCAAGCAATGGAGGAAGAATTAGATCATATTGTGAAGAATGAAACATGAGAAATAGTTCCAAGGCCTAAAGACAAGAATGTTATTTGGAACGAAGTGGGTATTCAGAAACAAGACGAATGAACAAGGCAAAGTAGTAAGAAACAAGGCTAGACTTGTGTGCAAAAGATATTCACAGCAAGAAGGAATAGACTATAAAGAGACATATGCCCTTGTAGCCAGAATGGAAGTAGTAAGAATGTTCTTGGCTTATGTAGCGAACAAGAAACTCAAAGTGTATCAGATGGATGTAAAATCAACCTTTCTGAATGGAGAACTTGAAGAAGAGGTATACATTGAGCAGCTTGAAGGATTCCCTCTGACAAAAGAAAAAGATATGGTATGCAGATTGAAGAAATCACTATATGGTTTGAAGCAAGCACCTAGAACTTGGTATGCAATGTTGGACAACTATTTGGAAAAGCTTGGATTTGCTAAAGGTATGACAAATAGTAACTTGTACTTGAAAGAAATAGAGAATGGTTTTTTGATAATAGTAATATTTGTTGATGACATAATATTTGGAGATAATGATAAAGCAAGTGATAAGTTTGCTGAAGAAATGAATAATGAGTTTGAGATGAGTATGATAGGAGAAATGAAGTTTTTCCTAGGTTTGCAAATTGTGCAAAACAATGATAGCATTTTCATTTCATAAGCTAAGTATTTGAAAGACTTGTTGAAAAAAATTGACTTGGAAAGTTGTAAGTTTGTTGGTACACCAATGATAATTGGTCACAAGTTATCTAGCAAAGATGAGACACTTACAGTTGAGCAGAAGTATAGATCCATGATTGGAGGTTTGCAATATCTGACTCAAACTAGACCAGATATAGCAAATGCAGTTGGGATTGTAGCTAGATTTCAAGCTGATCCTAAGGAGTATCACTATGCAACAGTAAAGGATATTTAGATATTTGAAGGGGACATTAGATTATGGAATATGGTATGACAGATCGAGTGATTTTACTCTACACGCATATATTGATGTAGATTGGGCAGGCAATATGGATGACAGAAAGAGTACCAATGGTGGAGCATTCTTTTTTGGAGGAAGATTGGTTTCTTGGCTAAGCAAGAAACAAGATTGTATCTCGCAGAGCACAGCTGAAACAGAGTATGTAGCAGCAATAAATAATTGTAATCAAATGATGTGGATGAAGCAAATGCTGAAAGACATTAGGATAGAATTTTTAGAACTTGTTATCATATACTGTGGTGACACAAGTACAGTGCGTATGTCTAAGAATCCTTTATTGCATTCTAAGACTAAGCATATATCTATTAAGTATCATGTTTTGAGAGAGAAAGTAGTAGAAAAAGAGATTAGATTGGAGTATGTGTGTACTAAAGATCAGATTGCAGATATCTTTACAAAGCCCTTACCTATAGATACATTTGAGTACTTGAGAGGTATGCTTGGGGTTACGCCCCTGCCTACTTCAGAGTAGACGATGCAGAGATTGCATCAGTCCAGTGGTACATAACACCATTATTTGACTGGACTGAATGCTGATGCTTCCTGTATGGGGGAGTATCTGTGATGAGTAGAGTCACCAAGGACTCTTGGTATTTTGTAGTGAACAATGTCTTTGGACACTTGAGCTGGTTAATGTCTCTTGAGCAGCAATTGACATAATGAGGTCTTTGTTATTGATGTCAATGGGGGAGAAGAGTGCATGAAAAACATCTCCTAAGCGTGTATGGGGGAGAAGAGTGTCCTAAGTGTGTATGGGGGAGAAGAGTGTCCTAAGTGTGTATGGGGGAGAAGAATGCACAAAAATCTCTACTTTATTAGGGAGATTTAGAAAGATTAATGAATATCTCTATGGGGGAGATATATAGCATGAAGATATAGAACAAGCCATGTTCCAGAGGATTCTTAGATTTGATTGATGAAGAGGATTTTAAAAGATGAGGATAGCATCAATAACAACGGAGTATTGTTTGGTATTCTTGGAACTTGGATGTTTTTCATCTATGTTACCATCAATGCCAAAGGGGAAGATTGTTAGCATGAATGCTGATGATATTCCTTTGGGGGAGTATTCTAAGCATTGGAGAGTATTGATTTGTTGCATTCATGACTGTGTTTGTCATTGATGTCAACATAGCAGTAAGTCTGTGAAGACTGGCAAAATAGCAGATAGAGATCGTACTTGTACAGATAGAGTTTTGATGTACAAGTGAAGTGCTTTTTAAGGACATGTTGTACCTTGTGTCTTGATGACGAGGTTAAATGCACAGAGTCTAAGTCGAAGACGTATGGAGCTATAAGTGATTTATAGAGAGTAGTCCAGAGATAGAGTGCATGGAAAGCAATTTCTAATGATCCTATTATATCTTCAGGTAGAGATATAATTTGGTGATGTGCGGTCAGCGAGTGGCAAAAGACAGAGTGTTTGGTGAATGTGAGTAAGCGATCCAACGGATTATTGGATGTAGAGTGTTGTGAGGTTCTCACACCATCGCCCCAAAATTTTGGGAACCCCCCTTTTATTTTAATCGCCTCGGCAAATTTTGGATTGCCCAAAATTTTTGAGTTTTGAAAATTTCACGCCTTGGCACCTTTAGGACAAATGTGGGGAGGCTTAGCTTATTTTCACCCGTTTCATCTTGATTTTCCAGAGCCACTAATTTCATCCTTAGGCCGAACAAAATTTTAAAGAGCAATATTTGGCAGGATAAAATTGTAAATTTGTACTTAGATGTTCTCTTTTGAAAATCTGGATATATAAATGTGTAAATTAAAAAAAAATCTTTTAAAAGATTTTTTTTTTTTACTAAAGTTAAGTTTTGGAAAATCTCAAATTTTTCTTTGGTGAAGATTTTAGTTTTGTTGAAATGGGGCTAAATGGCAAAAAATCGATTTTTGGTTCTAGATGCAATTTTTTTTTTTTTTTTTGGTATAGCAAAATCGATTTAGAGAGAAATGGCAAAAAATTGGCTTTAATAGATTAAAATTGCCTTGAAAGCTTTTTACCTTTAATGAAATTGATAATTGAATATTGAAAAAATGGCTTTTGGGTAGCCAAAATCGAAATTTAATGACGTATTAATTACTAAACCCTCATTTAAATGGAAATATTTAACATCCTCAAGGCATTATTTAATTTCTTTTTTTTGCAATTTGGAGCTAAATGGCAATTTAAAGTGCAATTTTCCTTTTGGCAAAATTAAATTTTGAGCTAGGTATTTAATTATGGGCCATGACTTTGATTTAATTTTTGTTTTTTGTCTCCTCTAGGACCAAGTCGGCTGGCTTAGAGGAGGTAAGAAATTGGGTATAAGAGGAGGCCTCTCTCCCATTTCTTCCTCACACTTCTCTCCTCTCCATGCTTTGGCGAATTTCTCCTAAGGAGCAGATTTTTGGTGTTTGAAGATTAAGTTTTAAGGCAGATTTTCTCATTGCTTTGGCGAATTTCTCTTGTGAGCAGATTTTTTGGTACTTGGGTGATTTTGTGGAAGGCAGTTTTCTTGCATTTGTTGGGCGATTTTGCTTGCTTTTAGCCATTTTTGGTGCTTGGCGATTTCTCAAGAGGGCAGTTTTTTGCAGTATTTGGTGATTTTTTTCCTCCTTTTGTGGGCTGCGATTTGTGCCCTAGGTGACATTTGTGGGCAAATTGGAGACTTCCCATGCTTGGATGAAGTGATTTGAGGGCAGAATTTTCCACTTTTAGCATTTTTTTGAGGCAGATCTGATTTATGTGACATGGGCGATTTATGAGAAGGTCTGATTTTTCCTCTATTTGGGACTGCATTCTTTATATCAGACTTAGGTGATTTTGGTGGGTGAAGAGATGCATATGGAAGTCTGATTTTTGCTTTGTGGGCAAGTGTTGGATAGCTTTAAAGATTTAAATTTCTGATTTGCAAAGGGATTTGAAGTTCTTGAGGTCTTGTCCTAGGTTCCGAAAAGTCACTGTAACATTATTGGTTAAGGTGAATTTTCATCATCTAGAGTTGCAAGGGGTCCTTAAGCTGACATCCTTTTTTTGTTCTAGTCTAAAGATTGCTCCTCTTGGTTCTTCTTGCCTTCTGGTCCACCACTCTACCATCTCGTAATAGGGCGACGAGCATGGAGGATGTTAGTGCGAGTAAGAATCCCAAGCGGGCAATCACTAAGAAAGACAAAGAGGATATGATGCCTAAAATTCCCTTCTTCTCGAAAATGAAGAGAATAACCAACACCAATATCGATATAGTGGACATGATACGGATGAGGGACAAACTAAAGGAAGGACAATCCCCCTTGGCAAAAAGGATATACAAGAGCGGAATTGTACATGCGGCGGCTTTTTCTCCCACATTGCCCTGTCCAGAATTGATTGTGGAATGTGCATCCAGATTTGAACTAAACAGTAAATCCATCATTTTTGATGAAGGGAAGAGAGTGTTGGCCAGCATTGGCGAACAAGCAATCGAAGAAACATTCAACATTCCCTAGTACAAGGGCATGACCGTTGTGATGATGGACCAAGCAACTAAATCATTTCAAGATAACCAAGAGGCCTATTACACGCATCTAAAGCAAAATTGGATACGCGAGGGAAAGAAAGGAGTTAACAGATCATCGAGGTTCACAATGGCAGATTTCAAACCAAAATATGGTGATCTCGTTGTTCTGCTTAGTCGGATCATGGGCCTAGCTCAAGGGATGCAATTTGAAAACTGGATGTACTTCTCCATTGATGAGATCGAGAAAGGGAAAAGAAGGTTTGATTGGGCCAAGATCATAAGTGAGAACTTAGAATTGCAACTCAGAACCATGCAAAACCAAAGGCAATTCTACATGGGCTCCTATTTGTTCTACCTAATTGCTAGATTGTACAAGAGTGTGGGACTTAAGGCCTTAGGAGAAGTTGGTAGCGGATCGGGACAATATTTGGTACATGAATGCTATCCGTAGCTCCATTTGCACAACAACAAGGATTACAAGATATTTTGTGATGCCTTCGCTATGAAGACAGTAAGGGTACTACAAGGGACACCTGCTAAGAGACTTTCACCAGAAGCAGAAGAAAGAATTAAAAGGTATGGGAGTTGGTTCATCCAATTTTCGCAGTTTACATACATTAGAGTGGTAGGAAGTACAGTTTGTCCTAAGAGGCTTCCATGGTACCCACCGGACAAGGTAGTTTGTTAGAATTGGTTAGGCAACTTGAGCATTGTGATAGAATAATGAGAAACGAAGGGAAAACAAGCATTTCGTTCTCAATCGTAATTGGCAATGATAGTTGCCCAAATCGGGCCTCCTTTGAAGCCGCAGAGAAGGAATTGGAATGGTATCATCTAGGATGGTACAAAGCAAGGCAATGATTTGATCCTTATGGTCTTATCAAGGTATCTCATGGAAATGAATTCAAGCATGTTCTGGGCCAACGCCAAAGATGACTTTCATGTGAGAAAGCTACCTTTCTCAAGGCTGTCGATGAACATGATGAGGGCTATTAGATGGAGAGGCCTCGATATTCAGGATCAACTGAAGGATGATGGAAATGTGTTGAGAGAAGACTATGATACAGTAGAAGGAACAAAATTGAATCCAGTGGATTGGGATGACCATCAGGATCCTTCCTTGGAAGTAGTCACAAGGGCAGTGGATTTACATACCGAGTCGTGGTATAATGAAGGACTAAGGAAGCTACAAAGACAAAGGATTCCCCTTACCTATGAGATGATGAAGCCAAAAGAGAGACAAGCAGAATCAGTCGAACAAAGAAATGAAGGAAATAGCCAGCAACAGGAAATGATTAGAAATAGCAAGAAGAAAGTTTTGGAGGTAGAGAAGGGCAAAGAACATCGAGAGCCTCCAGCCAAGAGACAGCATGCAGCGCCATCAAGAGAGAGTATAATTGAGGCTAGAAGCCAAGAGGTCAATTCAAATGATAAAGGGGCCGCAGTGGAGGTGAGCTCTGATTCGGAATCAAGTGGCTATAGTGAAAGCACCACGTACTCCCCTCTCTTGGAGAACCAACAAGGAAATGATATGGAAGAAACTGGTAGAGAAGAAGATGGACTGATCAACATCGAGGCAATAAGTCAAGAACCCAAGGCTGTTGGTGATGCTTTGTTAGTCGAACCAAATCCAGATTTGGGGAGATGCACTGCACCACTATGGTTAAGACATATGCTTATGCCAAGAAGTGAGGTGGTAACGGCCCATACAGCTGAGGACATCCAAGGGTTAATGGAAAAGGGTGATAGCGAGAACCAAAAACAAATGGCAAGAATGGTGGCAAGGGTAATCAGGAGCGACAATGATGGTCACCGAAAGGTTCAGATTTCTATTCCAATAGTCAACAAGGCAGTGAATGAGATTGTGGCCCAAGAGTATGAGATAGTGGAACATAACTTGGGAAGGAATACAGATGATATGGAGTGTGAGGAGGTCCAGGAAGGTATAGCATCAATCAGAGAAGGTTAAGGAAGGCAAATGAAAGGATAGTAAAGTTGGAGGTCGAGAACAAATATTGGAGAGATAGCTAGCCCATCCAATAGTTGCACCAGGCAGCCCTTCCTCAAGACAACGGGAGCAATTCAGGAGAGATATCAGCTCAGCTACACGAAGTCAGGGATTGGATCCATGATACAATCCAAGATGGGCGAAATTTCTTGCCTTCCTTCATCTTGACATTCCAGTCATTAGTGGCCATTAGAGACAAGTTCAGATTATTCGAAGAAGAGTGGAAAGGTTTCCTTCCCATCAGAGATTTGGCTATTCCTAGGCTATAGGCGTTCATTGGGCTACCAGAGGCATATTTGCAAAGAGTTAGGTTGGTTGATGGGGGAGGATTGAGTATAGTTGAATCTTGGTTTGTTGCATTAACTACCAGATTTAGAACACTTGAGGAAATACATAATGAGATTGCACGACATAGTTCGAGCGTTGACATTTCTATTTCAACCATGATGAGCGATGTTGGGGTGGCACTTGATTTTGAGGATTTTAGAGAAGTGAATATCAATGAGACAGATTTTGGATCGAGGTTGGATGAGTTAGGAAAGGTTGCTATTAAGAAAAAGCATTTGGGCACCCTTTCCTCTCTCAGTGCTTTTATTGGATTTGTGAAGGAATATGAGAAGGATCACGAAAGGATACTACAAGCAGCAAGTAGCGTGGTGAAGTCAATGGAACTCAGGGCAAAGCGCACACCTTGTCCTCCTATGGAAGAAGTTAACGAAAGGCTAGCTAAGTTCATTGCCTTAGCTAAGAAAATGAAAGAAAAGGGAAGAGTTATATTAGAAGATCATTTGATGTAAGCCCAAGTGGCAAAATTTCTCTTTCTTCTAGAATAGGAGTAGTGTCTATTTTTGATTGGCCACCATTTTGATGCCGTCTCATTAGTTGCCACTTTTAGACTTTTTTCATTGGTCCATTGATGAGGTGACAACTTCTCATTGGCCGATGGGGGTGGAAACCCTTATTAGGGTTTTGAGGATCCAACTTGGATCGTTGATCTTGTTTTGATCTCCACTGTTCGTTGTATTTCCGGCCCCTATAAAAGGCCATTTGCTCTCATTTGTAAAGGGTTGGAGAAATTGTTGTGAAGATAATACCAAAATTGCTCTCTTTTTCATTGTTGCGATTTGCATGTTAATTAAGAACATTGGGTATTAGTGCATGTTTTCTACTTCCACATAGTTAGATTTCTTTTCAAGTTGTTGAAGCAAATTTTATTTGAAGTTGTTTAAGTGAGGTTAAAGTAGATGCATAGTTGTACGGTAGCTTTGGTAAATGTTTGGTAGGGGTCAATACTAGACCACTAGCATCCTAGCGGCTAGTTGGGAAGCCTTGTGTGGTGAACTAGTTTATTGTTCCTTTGAATCATTGCACTTGTGGAAGTGAGGTTGTTGGTCAGCTTTCATTAGGTTCGATCCCCGTCCATTTGCTAACCTTCCATTCATAGGAGTGGGAGTAGAATAGTAAGTAGCTGGGTAGTTGAAGCTTAGAGAAGCAAGTTAGAGGAGTAAGTTAAGTATTAGAGCACATCCATTCACTTCCCACAATCGTCGCTTTCCCATCAACATCATCCCTGGCAGACACATCCTTCATCACCACCACCATCAACATTATCTGCCACTCGCACATTTCACAAACCGAGCCACCATCACCTTTATCCCACCAAAGTCCAAGTCATTCTCGAAAGAATAGCATAAGGCCGCCTATGTGATTATTAGCAAATCACATCAATAAAACTGAGCGAGTATCCAACGGTGTAAGGAACATTGGAGCTATTGCTTATGTCTTCATAGGTAATAAATTTTCAAGAGAGGAGTTGCATGTTTGATATCCCATATTGAATATTCAAATCCTAATATGTTATGTAAGTGATACAAAACTCACATCAACATAGAGTTCGTGATCTGGTATCAAGATTAGAAGGAGGAGAAGTCCGATTGACGGGACAGAGAAAGAGGAAGGAAGTGCTATTCAAATCTATTATTTTGCAAAGAATTATATAGAGATCATTTGGATAGTCGGTTCATTGGTCTTGCCCTTGAAGCTATTTGGATAGTGGGTCCATCTGCCTTCTACAACTCCTAACATGGTTGGAATCTCTTAATAGGGATTCAAAGTCTTCTAACATGGATTGATATGTATTGAATGTTGTTATAGACTCCTAACAGGGTCCATCCTCTAACAAGGAATATTTATATTAGTACATCATCTTGTGGGTACTATCCCCACTGGGGTTTTCCTTCTAATCAAGGGTTTCCCTAGTTAACATATCTGGTGTTATGTGCATGAGTATCTTGTTGTCGTTTCTGATTATACTGTTCAGTTGTTTAGGTTTGATTAAGGTTGATAATTGTGATAATAGTTGTATAACTAATTCAACCCCCCACCCCCCCTGCCCCCACACCCCCTCAATTATATTGGTGGACTATATATTCTAATAGAAAGTGGTTGTTGTGCTTAGTCCGAGTATTTGCATTGTAACACATAGATCCTATTTGCTGGTTCCAAAGATCTCAATGATGGTGTAGTGTGCTGCTATGAAGTGAGACATGTTGCGTTGAGCGAGATGGTCCACATTTCATTCCTTACCACAAGGAAAATATTTTAACCTATTTCAAATTGCATTAGGCTGACTTGATTGTTGGCATGGCATGGTATAAGAGAGTGGCAATTCTATTTGTTGCGATCTATTGGTATGCAAGTAATATGCGAAGTGAATGGGAATCTGACAAGGGAAGATTTATGTATTCATGTATATGTGAGTTCGGGCAATCGGTAGTTGACTGTTATATTATTTATGTGTTGCTAATGATTGGTGATGGTAACTTTAGTGGTGGAATTATTTTTCATTTCTTATATTCTAACATTGAGCCTATTCTTTATTGGTAATGAGCCTATTTATACTGGTAAGCCCCTCTTATCTCTAGGTAGTTAGCCCAACCAGTAGTGAGTCTACCAACAATTAGCAAACCGACATGAGGCCTTTTTAAAAAACATCTGAATCAGTGTTCATTTATGAGAGTTAGCTTCTCTGTGGTTTTTCCCATCTTGGGTTTCTACATAAATTCTAGTGTTTATGGTGTTGATGTTTTGTGCTTTCATATTCATATCTGTTAGAAGTTTCTATTTGCCTTAAGTGTTCACCAAGTTAATAAATGTCAAGGAAGTCATTTGAAAATAATTGATTCAACCCTCCTGTTACTCAACTTGTTGAACAATTAGTATCAGAGCTTTAGTTGTGTGG
Source organism: Cupressus sempervirens (assembly GCA_028749045.1). Taxonomy (NCBI): domain Eukaryota; kingdom Viridiplantae; phylum Streptophyta; class Pinopsida; order Cupressales; family Cupressaceae; genus Cupressus; species Cupressus sempervirens. The sequence continues at coordinate 149,169,060 of CM053791.1, forward strand.
AAGGAGCTTAATTGCTCGAGGAGGATCCGATGGCACACAAATTGAACATTCCTATGTTTGATGGATCCGATTCCAATTCATGGAAAGAGTAGATGAGACGATACATGATTTCAATAAGTTACTCTACTAGGAAGAATGTGGAGATGAAGTATGTTGCACCTCAAAATGGCTTTATAATACTCAAGTTGTTATTTCAGCTTATGAGGAGGGTATTCAATTTTTAGTGATTTATAAAAATTTGAGTTAGCTAAGGTTATTTCATTAAAGATTACTTATGAAGTTTGGGAAAAGTTTGAAAGAAAGTTATGAAGGGAATGATAGAGCTAAGTTGTCTAAGAAGCTAACTAAGCGTCATTGTGAGAACTTGAGAGTGGAAGAAGGAGAAGATATTAGAAGTTACTTTCAGAGTGTTGACGATGCAGTGGATGAAGTAACAAATCAAGGAGACAATATCACTAATGAAGATGTTATGGAGAAGATCTTGATGTCCTTATCAAAGAGCTATAATAACAAGATCTCAACTATTAAGGAAGATTATGATTCAAAGAATTCTCTAGAGAACAATTGTTTGGCACCCTGATCGTGTTTGAGTTGAGGAAATTTACAAAAGAGAAGAGCATATTTGAGACAACCTTTAAAGCCACAATGACAAAGGAAGATGCAAATGATGATGATTCATATGAGATGGAAGTGAACTTTGCAAGGAAGCCGAAGAAAGGTACTGTCAAATACAAAGGTATGTTACCCCTTAAATGCTTTTGATGTGGAAAGATTGGTCATATAGTTACTAGGTGTATAGAGAAAGGAACTAGGCAGGACTTTAAGAAGTTCAATAAGAAGACTTACTATGTTAATGAAGATGCTAGTATATTAAATTATGATTTAGAACATGACTGTTTATTCTTTGTAGAAGAAAAAAAACCTAGATTTGATATTTCTAACATTTCTCTTAAATTTGGTGATAATATTGAGATTGCAATGTTTGTTAGAAGAATTAAGAATGAATGGTTGATTGATGGTGGCTGTTCAAATTATTTGATTCGTGATAAAAGCAAATTTGTGAAGCTTGAGAAATAGGACGAATTTGGTGATGACAAATCTATATATATTGTTGGAATTGGTTCTATTGCTTTGATGGAAAACATAACACTCACATTGTTTACTATGTGAAGGGTTTGTGTCATAATCTTTGAGTGTTGGGCGTGTGCGAGTATGGCTATGATGTGTTTAAGAACGAAGGTTATGAGATCCAAAAGAAGTCTTGAACTGTGATTGCTATTGGCAAAAGAACAAGAAGTAACATGTACCAACTTGAAGGAGCTACAAATGTTGTTTATCATCTTGGTTTGATGGCAACTGACTTTGGCACTAGAGGATTTGTCGCATCGATTTTGACAACTTGGTTAGAATATGTTCATTATGTGCAGTAGGAGATTTACCAATACTATTGAAACTAGACAACGTTGTTTATTATTCTCTTTTTGAGATTATATGGTTTGATATTCCCAATTAATGGCCCTTGTAGGCTAATATTGATGGTTAGAGTGTTTGAGTCAAAAATGCAGGAGGTTTATTCCCATTCTAGAGGTCAGAAGTGTTTAGGATTGCTCTCCATTTAGGTCAGTTTGGTACACTTTGTATTTATAGTAAGTCATTTATCCAACATTTCTATCTCTAGTAGGGCTCTAGGATCAAACTCAGTTGTAGTGATGACCCTTGGCACCTTTAATTGGATCAAGTTCAGTGATTTACTAACTATAGTAAGTTGGTGATTGATAGAGATGGACCCTTACTATTTTTGGTGAGGTAATTGGTTGCGCAGCAGTAGTGGTTGACCTACAAGTTCATGTGGGATTGAGAGATATTGATTCTTGAGTATTCAATGAGATATTAAATTTATAATGTCATTAATGATATTAATTGGTAAAGGTTATATTACAAAGTTGTTATTTAACTTCATCAAGCTTATAATAAAGTAATAAAGTGAATGGGGCTAAGTGACTTAATTAGTGTGCATTGAATGACTTGTATAAAAATGATACCCATTTGATTTATATACCAAGGTTAACACCATGTTTAATAACATATACTTTAATGTGGAAAAGAAAATGCATGTCAACCAAGGGTGAGAAAGTATAGAAGGGCATCATGTACAAATTGATTTCATTATGCATTTGGTCTATTTGCTTTAGTAGATGAAGTTCTTGGGAATTTAGCCATGAAACCTAGGGTTTTCGTATATCCAATATTTAAGGATGTCAATTCTTCAGTGTATGTGCAATTTTGAGACTGTGAAAGACCAGTTGAATTATTGCTTATTAGTGGACTTATTCAAAGGTCCAGATTGTGCAAATTTGTGGAAGTTTTTGGAGAAGTGAATAATAATTCAAGGATATATCTACAGGCGGCTGTTAGAAGGGATTTGTTGATTATTTTTGTGAATATCTAAGACGACTATACAAGTTTATCAAGTCAAGTGAGAATCTTGGCTTTGGGCATTTGGCTTCTAGGGTTTAACACTTGGGAATTTGTGCTTTTTTTATTCTCATCCAGTATTGCAGATTCCTATTTGCCGTTTGAAGGGGTTTCTTGATGATTTCCAAAGAGGGCTGCTTAATTCATGGTTCTCTGTTTTAGCTGCAAGCTGATTTCGGTCTTTATATTTGTTATTGATATGCATTGTAATTAACGATCATTAAAATAAGCCAATATCTGTTGATGAATTGCAAGCATTTTCAATTTCATTTCATGTTGTCTATTGTTTGCAAATTTCAACTTATATATATTCAAAAGAAACAGAAGTACAAACTCTGTAAAAGTAATCAGAACTTAGACATTTACAAGATTAGATAGAGGTTGAGCCAGCAGGGCTTATCATACAGTAGGATGTTAGGAAAGAAAGCAGAGAAGAGAGTCTTTCAAGGCAAAAGATCATTCGTCTAGGGACTTAGTTGATCTCATTCACATTGACCTATTTGGTCCTATCACAACAAGAAATTTACAAGGTGAGAGATATTTCATACTTTCATTGATGATTATTCCAAATTATGCTGGGTTGCATTTCTAACAGAAAAATCAGAAGCATTCGAGAAATTCAAGATATTTAAAGCAAGAGTAAAAAATGAAGTCAGTAGGAAGATTAAATTTCTGAAATCTTATAGAGGATGAGAGTTTACTTTTGACGAATTTGACAATTTCTTTGAGAAACATGGTATTTAAAGACAATTTTCAGCACCTAGAACACCACAACAGAAAGGTGTAGTGGAAAGGATGATTTGGACAGTAGAGGAAGCAACAAGGACAGTGATCAAAGAAGTAGGTTTAGTGGAAGTTTACTGGAGACAAGCAATTCATACAGTTGTGAACACTCTCAATAAATAGATAGATACAGCAATAGCATCAGCCCAAAAAGTACTTGGTTAGCCCTTCGCTTTAAGCATGCTTCTAGCCATTTCCACAATGGTGTGGTTTTATGCATTTGACAACTTTTTTCCTTGGGAGTATAACTTGTAGTTATAACTAATTGCCGTTGAGAGGCATTTTCCTCCACTACTATTTGAATGTAGGAATTTGATTGGATAACCAATTCGTTTCTATGTACTAGCCTAAATTTTTTGAAATTTGGTAAAATCTTTTGATTTCTTCTTAAGTAGACCCAAGTCGTTCTACTAAACCATCCACAAAAATGAGAAAATATTTGTTATTATTAAGGGAGAAGGTTTTGATTGGATCACAAATATTGGTATGAATAAATCCAAGGGGTACTTTTGCTCTTCAAGTTGTTCCTATTAGGCAGGAATTGATGTTGGTTGCCAACAGTGTAACTTGCACAAACCTGATCATCTTGTGAGATTAGTGGTGACACGCTTATAATTCACTTTCGAGAGAGCAATTTTAGTCCTCTAAACTGACCATATCTAGTATACCACAACCAAGGCTTGGCTTCTAATGTCCTCTATTGGGACTTCTTGATGTACCCTAAGATTCCCATCTAGAATTTGGATTGCATATGGAAATGGCAATCTACTTAATCTTTGTAATATTTCGTACAATGAGGTTGCCAATTCCTTATGATTAACATACATTACTATGCATTCAAATGAGATTAAATTAATAAATACTGAATGATTCATAATACATTTGACAGTTAACATAGTTAAGCCTCAATTCCTTCTTTTTTAATCATCAATCCTAAGGAGGATGAGGATTTACATGTAATAGGGCGCTTGGAAACCAATCTACAAGTAGGTTCCCTCAAAGCTTCAGGAACCTCGGCATAACCCATCTTGGGATTCAACTAGTTTGTGAAGAGTTACTTTGCCTTTCTCTAACAAAACCAACTTTGCCAATAGCGAGTGATTGAGGAATCAGCTAGGAGTGTACTAACTTGAAAATGGATTATGAATAATTATAAATATATATCTAAGTTGCCGATTTAGATGGGGATGTGAGAATTAGGTGCATGGTTACGTGAATTGGTTTTGGGGATTTTGGATGTGTTTGAATGCATTAATATATATGCAAAGAAATGCCAAAAATATACAAAATTTAATTATTTGATGGTATGATACTTCACCATTGATCAAGACATCTAATAGTTGACAAATATTCAAATTGAAATAACAAATAACGAATATCCATGTCATATACGTCCATGTTCATGATTCCAATGCAAATTAGAAAATCATTACAATTACAAAATCAAAATTTAGTTCATGATTTAGTGTTCATCAATCAAGGATTAAAGATCCAGGATTCACTGCTTTTGAATTAGAATCATATGGATTCACAAAAAAGATCTCATCATCTCCAACTACTCCAATTGTTGTAAGTTCAAGAGCATTTGAACCCAAAATAGTTCGACTTGTGCTAGATGCACCATGCGTCATGCTATTGTCACCATCATCATCCGTAATGTAGTAAGATGTTGAATTGTTGAATCCAAGTTTGCACACTCAGATTCTACATCCCAATGCTTGGTTGCCCCTTGTAGTGATCCTCCTTACGTGACAAAACACAAGTTGGTATGAATGTATATCAAGTCAACCTTTTATTTTTGAGCCCAGTCAGTTACGCTTCACAAGTCGATAAAGGAGTATGTACTGCAATTTTGTTGAACAGCTGAAGAACTTGCAACAAAAACAATGTTTACAAAATTAAACATAAATACTAAAAATGAAAAGCAAATTAAAGATTTGTAGAATACAAGTGGTAAACGAAAAACAAAAATAACTTACTTGTGAGAGGACCTTAATTGCAAGAGTTTGTAGATGCTTAAATGGTTGACCATAGAGGTGCTACCATGTGATAGCCCCCATGTTGTTTTGGTCCTTTATTGCAATTGGACTAAGTTTACCTCTCGAGGCAAATAAGTCAAATTCTATCTTAACTTTTTTGTGCAATCCTTCATTTAGGAAGAGTCTTGTGAAAGGTTTGTAGAACCCAATAGCAACTTCTTCATCCACATATGGTGCTACTCTATGTGACATAGCAAGTATTTCCCCGCTATAGTACCTCAGAGATAGAGCATATGCAAGGAGGTGCGATGGGGTGGTCATCTTCTTTAAACAATGATGAATGATGCTTTCCATCTTATTGCACAAGGTTTGACATTCTTGGGGTCATTCACATGTGTTTGTATGGCAAGTTTTACCATCTCAACCATTGTGTCCATGCCATCATACACATGCCATCATACACATCTCGTAAACAAAGTTTATCTATATTAGCAAAATAGAGCATAGTCATGATAGGATTGGTGAAATCCAATACGAATTGCACATGAGGCCTCTAACTATCATCCAAAACCAATGCCTTAACCTTTTGGGCCCTCTTTAAATGTCCTTCTACATACCCCATTGATTGGAGATAACCATTTGGCTCAATGCCCCTTGCACCTTGAGAAGTAACCATTTGGCTCAATGCCCCTTGCACCTTGAGAAGTTGTCTCATAAGAATAGTATGAAATGCAAAACAGGTCTCAACAACCTAAGCAAGTTAATAACAATATGTCAATAAATATTCAACAAAGTCATATACAATTTATCAACATATTTAAATTTAAACAAATAAATTAATTTAGTAATTACAATTTGAATTTACCTTTAGCAACTCCAATTTGGAGAATGATTTGAATATCGATTATGACATTTGATGGTTCATCACAAACATCTGTATCTCCTCCTCCTCTTGGTATATCTGCTTCATCCAATCTATTTGAGTGCCAATTTGTTGAATGACCAAGCTGAGGGAGTGTACCGTGCATGAAGTCCAAAAAATATGGTCATACTAGACCTCAATCCAAAAATTTCCAAGAATTTCTAATTGGTTGAAGTGATCCTTCTACAAAATTCTCTCTTTTTGCAATAGGGTGGTAGACACCTTTTCATACCTGGGGCCTCTGTAATCAGCCGGTGCTTTATTGATGACTACCTCCATCTCCTTCCAATATGATGATCTTGCCAAGTTGAAAGGAATACCATTTGCACAGAGGCAACCTTCAAGGGCTTGATCAACAAGCTGTCTTGACTTCATTTTAAATGCCGTGTCCAATGCAACTTTTATACAGCCGATAATTTCTACTTCTTCCTCTTCCTCTTTCGGTATAGGTATTTGCAAGAATGGATGTTTGGAGAATATGAATGGATTAATGGGCAATCACATTTTTCTTTCCGGACAGAGTTTGATAAGAAGATTGTTTTGATCTTTAACCAATTTATTAGTTTGTTCTTGGCATCTTATAAATCCTACTATTTGTGCATTAGTCATCCCTTTCCCATCATTCCTTCATTTGCACATTCCCATTCCTTTATCAGAAGGGCCCATAAAATGAAGTTTGACCCGAGAATATGAGTTATTGAATGGTTCGTTAGTGCATACATTACACATTCAAATGTATGACGCACCTTGTGTAACTTTTGATAAGCTTGTGGTGTGTCTTCATAAACGAGGTCCTATTTCAGTTTGAAGTTATCGTTCCCTTCGCTTGCCTTGCCCTTGAACTTTGACTAGCAGTAGCGACCATTCTTGCACAATACAATCTAATTTCTTGCTATTATAAGAAAATAAATAAATTTAAATTTGAAAAAAACTATGAACATTAAAGCATACAAGTACAAAAAATGATACAAAACTATTAAAATCTAGGTTGCATGGGTACGCATACCCATGTACCCAAGTATTGGGTACACGTTCCCCAAGTACCAGCTACTTATTGGAGAGCATCATAGCTAAGGACCTTGATAAAGATTTTTGATTTTTGTTTCAATTTTGTTTGTGTATCAGCTTGTTATTTGTCAAGCTTAATTCAATGCATAATCAATTTGAAACTTATGATTCAATACCGATTAACAGTAAACTTTATCACTGTTCAAGTCAGAAGTTTATCATTTGCAATATGGTATTGTTATATGATTTATGATATTCTTGTTCATGTTTAAAGTCTGCCTTCTGTTATGCATCTAAACATTATCATGTTTTATTATTACAAACATATTGCAAAGCTAATACTGAAAACAATACGTGACATTTGCAAACTGTATCCCTGTTCTTGTTTTGAAAAACCATTGTCATGATTCATAATTTCAGATTTTTTATAAATGTTAAATTATATTAAAAAAAAAAGGTTTAACGTACCTAAGTACTCCTGTCCCTGATTTTGGTACACTAAGTACCCTAAGTACCCACATCCCCATGCAACCTTGATTAAAATAGATAGCTAAACTTGTTCCTTATTTCTAAAAAAAGAAGAAAAGAAAAATAACTTGAGAAATTTCTTCTCAAGGTTGAAAAGATTGAAGAATGGGATCAAAATGCTTACCTTAGATGCTTGTAATTCCTCTGTGGAAGCAGTTTGATACCCCATGAGTGATCCTCTTTGAAAATTAACACTTTGCCTTCAAAATTCTAGTCAGTCTGGGCCTTTTTTGCGCTCCTGAATGCCTTGTGGATGTGCACAGGAAGCTCATCCATGGCATTTGGGTGTGCTCTGGAAGCTCAAGTGAGCATCCAGATGTCCTCGATGCGCTTCCTATGCGCATCCACACCAGTACATATCCGCCTCCACCTTTGGGGCAGGATGCTACAGATTGGCAACAGATATATATATATATATATATGCACACACACACAGTATAATATATGTATGTATATATATACACACACACACAATATAACTGATATATATATTTTTCTGATTTCACTATTATAAAGTGATGTTAAAGCTACAATATATACACTAGACCATATATTGGTCCTTCATTCTTAATAGCATTTAGATATAATATTCTGTAAATCATCATCTGATGCATAGATAATTTACAATATACTCAGATCGCAGGTCTGAGCTATAGTCTGCTCTTTCCTTATTATTCTCTCGTTCCCTATTAGTATTTTCCCTCTTAACTCTTCCTTTTGTAGACTATCAAATACATTTCCTAATCTCTAATCATATGATACCGAGCCCTTCCCTCTGTTGAAAGGTATTCCCTTCCTCTTACACCTCCCAACTGAATGGATGGCATTCTTTTTTATTTGATGAGAGACAACCCTTCTCAATTGACCTTCTTCATAACAACTATTTGGCTATCCAAGGAATATCCGGTTAGTCTTGCTCTTAATGACTAATCATATCGTTGCCACTAATGATGGTCTAAATCGTACCTTCTCAAGACAAATGGATTCTTCATTTATCTGTCGATATTATCAAACAATACATAGCAATTTGTTTATATGCATAAGTGCTAACTAGCTTTTAGTGATGACTAACTATTCGATTAGTCAATTATTTTCTTGGGTTAATAATCTTTATTATTATGAGTAACTTCTCCCACTCGCTATCTTTTAATTGATTTTTAGTCAATGTCGGTACTTTCATCTAAAGTATATGCCTGAGTCCATTACTAATCTGCACATCATATAGTTCCTGATGTCTTCACAGATGATTAATATATATATTAGCTTCTATTTGGCTCCTTCAATTTGATCATAGCAATCGGTGTAGTGTTTTCGTTGCTGTTGATTCTTCTAAAGTCACAACTCTCTTTAACTGTTGTGGAGTTGGCAGCATTTCCAAGACATAGGCTTCTATCATTGAAATCACTACTCTCAGACATCATTGTTGTTGATGTTCTTTTTCTACTTGTATGTTATAGATTCATTGCTTTCCTTATCTTTATTGGTTATTGATCCTTATCCCATTTAGATTCGTGATTCATGATTTATGATTATGATTCCATATGATCAATATGTAGTGCTGACTGGATTCCCTCCAACCATGCATGCGGAACCTTTGATAGTACTCAATTACTTAGATGAGAAAACTAATGTTATTTTTGTATTTTAACCTACCACCATCCTGAAAATAGAAAAGACTATATGCCTGCACTACATAACTAGATCTAACACCCAACAAAAAACCTTGTCCTCTGTAAATTTGAAGCCCATACTTCAAAACTGGGCATATTACTGTCACATTCGATCCAGGCGTACCGCCATTGCATTTCATTAACTGCATAGTAACATACATATTCAACAATTGTTTACCTCAGAGATTAATTAAGTAATGCACATAGGTATTGAACAAGAATTGCAAAACTTTTATTATTCGCATATGCCAAAAGACATTACATTATGCTTCATAAGATGATTTACAATGTACCTAGATGGGGTATAAATACTTTTTGCCGAACCTTCTTGAAAGGGTCCGTAGGCTACAAAACAATCCTAATCTACCCGTCGGCTACAAAATCTTTACCGACGACATCAACTTGTCAGCTACACAATCTTTACCGACAACATCATCCCCCCCAGAAGAAACAGTTGTCTCCGGACGACAATTACAAAATATCTGAGACAAATTAACAAACAAAATACATTAACTGACTAACTACAACAAGATAGATCTGTTTTTGTCACATCACTTTCACATTCGTCTCGTGCCTGCACCAAACTGGTCTCCAAACCACGTTGCATCTGCAGCCTATCTCCTTAAGCAAGCTGACCTTGATAGCCACCCATGCTACTTTCTCTGTGTCCAACTCTTGGGTACCCTGAGCCAAGTGTCACTGGACTGAATTCAACTGGATGATCAGCTCCTCTCGAGCTCTCTACGCATCCACCAAGACAACTTCACGTCCAACACCTACTCCTAACATCCCTCTCGAAAGGCTTGCTCCAGTGCCCTCTCCACCTCTAGCACACTATGCATACAGAAGCTCCAGGTCTCATCAACTTGTCACACTTCCCACGACTGATAACCGCAACGACTAGGGGTCTAGGGGGCAACGCCCCCAGTGGGGTCGAGGGGTAGTGGCCCCAAATTAGCACTTCCGAAGCCACACGAAACACCATTTTTGTGATTTTCTTCTGATCCAACGCTCTTTTTGACAACCACTTATGTTTTCTACCTAATTATGTATTTCTCTTCCCTTTGGCATCATGCATTACTCATTTTGAACTATTTCAATTTGTCGTCTTTTTTTTTAAAATTTTTTTTTTAATCTTTTCTTTTTCTAGTTTCGTACTATATGTTCTTCCCCTCAGCTTCAGCCATAATTGCCTTTCCTTCTTCCGCTTCTCTATATTCCTTCAGACATTCATTTTCCTCCTTTTTCTCACCTTCGTCGACCCTTAACATATTGCAACTCAGAAAGAGTTCATAGTCTAATATTTGCCAATGGTAAAGGCCATTGACAGTATCCAAATCGTTGTTCGTAGATCCTCCTTTCAACCGCAGGACTCCCTCCTGATCTGGTTCCATACGCTGCCTCCCTTCATCTTCTTCTTCAGAATCTGATGATGCTACCTCCTCACCTACCATTTGTGTGCAGGTCAATTATGAATCTTCTGCCTTCGCGCTCCATTGATAGGGTATTCTTCTTCCAATCATGTTTAACCTTTGCTTATATGAGCCATCCTCGGCCCAGAATGGCATCATATCCTCTCCTCTTTAGTGGGATGATGATGAAGTCGAGCAAGAACAACTGTGTTCCAATCGTCACCGATTGTGCCATCAGGACGCCAAGAGGTTTAACGCCATGTTGGTCTGCTGTCAACAACTGGAATGTAGGTGGCCACAACGTCGGTTGTCCCAACCTCTTCTAGATAGCCTTAGGTAAAACATTCATGTCGGACCCTCCGTCGACAATTGTGTCCGTCAGCACACTTCCGAGAATCCCCATCTCGACGACTGCCGGATGCCGTCCGGATGCAAGTGCTAGCAATATTGGGTCTTCTCCATCGGCGGCAATCTCCTTCCCTCTTCATGGTTCTCTTGGTAACTTAGTAGCTGGTGCGATATTTGTGAGTGCCGATCAGAGCTGAGGCATTGTGAGCAACAAATCATTGATTTTGATAGGTACCTCTGTTTGTAGTATCTACCGTACAATGCTCTGCTCGGCACAATTCCTTGGTGAGGTGCCCGTGGTGCCCTTCAATTGAGATGTCTCCGCCTGCGTTGCTTTCTCGATTTCCTTCCGTACTTCTTCCAGCCTCTTCTTTTCCTCCGTGGGGTTGGGTATAATTTTGCTTGTTTTCGTGTGATTGCCAACACCTCCTCTTCGTCCGGCTCGACGGTGATCAGATTTACTCTGGACTTCGGGCACTTGGCATCTTCATTATCGCCAGGTCCGCACCACCTACATAATAATTTTGGTGTGTTTGCCGTTGTACAATCCCAGGCAAAGTGGCCCCACAAATTGCATGCTCGACACTGAACGATCGGCCGTTCGTTTGCATCATATTGAATTCGACTTCGGCTACCATTGTTATTGTTATTGTTCACATTGTTGTTCTGCTCACGTCTATTATTTCTGTATCCTCCGGATGTGGCACCCTCCGTGCTTGTGTTCTCGCTCCCTCCTAACGCGGAAGCCTCCTGTGCCAGGAACAGGTCCTCTGGTTTTCATGTTGAAGGGGCATTCTTTTGTGGAATGTCCTATGCTTTGGCAAATGTCGTAGAATTGGTTCTTTGGACAGGAGCCCTTTGTGTGACCTTTTGCCTTACATTCCGTGCACCATAGTTCGCTTCCCTTTGTTTCTTTCTGCATGTTCTTGAATTCCTTCATTATGCGAATCATGTCCTTCTGGAGAGTTCGGACCTTCTTGTTGCTGTTTTCATCATCGCTGCTATCTTCTCTCGAAAACGCGTCATCATCTGAATTGGATGAACTACTCTTCTTCTTCTTTGTTTTCTGCTCACTTTCCAAGTTCATCGCCCAATTGTATGCTTCAGCATATGACGACGGCAAAACGATCTTCATTTTTTTTCGTAATTTCGGCTGTAGGCCTTCAATGAACCACCTTTTTTGTAATCCATCAGTCGGCTTATTCTCCATTTTGTTGATCAAGTCTTTCAACTTCCTGGCATAGACTTAGATTGTTTCATTCTTCCCCTGTTATGTATTGTATATCTTGGCGACAATTTCGTTGTTGTCGCGCAACAGTTGAAATTCAGCAGTAAACTCCTTCTTAAGGTTATCCCAAGTGGTTAAGTTTTGGGGATTTGTATCGACGAACCAATCAATTGCAACACCCCGTAGGGTGGCCGGAAACTGCCGGATCCATTTGTTTGTATATGTTATGCCATTTGCCCTCCAAATCATTTCGCATGTTTTACAGTGTCGAATCAAATTGGCCGTACCATCACCATCAAATTTCGGCAACTTTTCTTTTGGTCCTACCATCACTACTGGATTTTGTGCACGGGCGTTGTTCGGTCCTGCAACACTAGCGTTGTTCACTCCCACACCAGCGGTCTGTACTCCCACATTGGCAGACTGCACTCCCACACTGACTGTCTGCTCTCCCACATTAGCGGTCTCAACAGCTACACACTTTGGTGAAGAAGGATCTTCTGAAGTTGTCCCTTTCGGAAGTGTATCCCGGATGAAGAGTTCACTCCACGCTCTTGCTCTCTCAACACTCCGAGCCGTGTGAGTCGACTCTCTTCCCTTTGGACTCTCTTCCCTCGGCGAATACAAATTCAAAAACTCCGCCCTTGTGAGCATCACCTAGATCCAATGAGTGCTAAGTGTTCCATTTATTCTCATGAGAGATGGATTCATGTTGAATCACTACTCATGAAACATGGGTCATCGAGTTTGACTCAAAATCACACAGTTAAATCCTGATATTCACATCACAATTTGACTAGCTGTGGAAATCATCTCCTACTTATCAATTGATGAGCTTAAGGGGCTTTCTAATGAATGGTTCATAAGGCACAACACTTGGTGAAGGTTTTGCAAATGGGGTTGCAAGCTTTGGGTTTAACTGTGGAGGAAACTCCGTAGTTAAGCGCGCTCAGGCTGGAGTAGTACTGGGATGGGTGACCTCCCGGGAAGTCCCGGTGCTTCACCCCTGTGAGCATCACCTAGATCCAATGAGTGCTAAGTGTTCCATTTATTCTCATGAGAGATGGATTCATGTTGAATCACTACTCATGAAACATGGGTCATCGAGTTTGACTCAAAATCACACAGTTAAATCTTGATATTCACATCACAACTCCACCCGTTGTCGAGTCTCCTCCAACAATTCTTGCGCGCTTTTGTGTTCGTCGGCAATCTTTTGAAACCTCCTTCTGCATTCGGCTTGCTGTGCCAAAATTAAATTTTCATCTTTTCCCCTTATCTTATTTCGATCCTTGTTAAGCTGATTTGGCATTAAGCTTCATTCCTCCCTCCTTCCAGGTTCATAGGGCAACAACGCCAAATGTGTACTACATAGATTAATTAAGTAATGCACACAGGTATTGAACAATAGCATAACTCATTTTATTATTCGCATATGCCAAAAGACATTACATTATGCTTCATAAGATGATTTACAATGTACCCAGACGAGGTATAAATACTTTTCGCTGAACTTTCCCGAAGGGGTCCGTCGGCTACAAAACAATCCTAATCAACCCGTCAGCTACAAAATCTTTATCGACGACATCAACTTGGCTGCACAATCTTTACCGACGACAACAATTACCCCTAAACATATCAAATTTCAGAAACCTTTGCTATTAATGTAGGCTACACTATTAACAAAAGCCCCTCTACATCCTAGCATAAACCCAAACTGGATTTCAAATTACAAGGCAAAAGCTAACCCTCATAGAGATCACAACTTACTCGACCTTCTTCCACACTATCGGCCCCTCAGTCTTCTTTTCCTTTGGACCTACAAAAGCACATTTCGCTTTGTTGTTGGACCTAATCTCCGCTAGCATCTCTTGTTCCCTCTTTTTCTTTTCTACTTCAACTTTCAAGACTGTACCCCTTTAGCAACTCCCAGCCATCTCGAGCTATGTCGCTATAGTGCTTTTGTTGGCAGTGGGCCAACATCCCTCGTAGGGTTCGCAACATGGCTTAACCGACTCTTGTGGTTCTATAAGACTATCGGTTGTATTGGGCATTAACAGGTCGATTTTTTGGTGCAATGACAACCCTGTCCTTTCTAACAATTGGTATCAGAGCTTGGTCACAGGTTCGAATCCTGCAAGCCACAGCGAATGATGCTGGGAGGGGGATTGTTGGCAGTGGGCCAGCATCCCTTGTAGGGTTCCCGACATGGCTTAACTGCCTCCTGTGGTACTATAAGATTGTGTATCGTGCATTAACAGGTCGATCTTTTGGTGCAACGACAACCCTGTCCTTTCTAACAGCTTTATATTTATGTTTGCACTAGAAAAGGGTGACTCTTGTAGCCGCACCCAACCACATGGTAGGCACCCTTAATGTTCCCAAAATTCTTTCCCCGATACGACAACAAAAATGGGGACAAGTCCCCCAACCATTTTGACCTCACACATGCTCTCATCATTGAAACTAACTCCTTTCCAAGCTCTAAAGCACACGCCAACACCAACACCGAGGGGGCAATATAAATATTGGATCTATACGTCTGCCCCCAGTTCATGTTTTTCTCCCCCAACAGAAAGTCTATAATCTGTCAGAACTTGGGATCATTTTCACAAAAATTCTCTTCAATTGCTTCTTGGTAATCTATCTTAGAAAATGTTGTTGCTGCCTTGCAGTATGCAATATGAAATTCGCTTCCATATTTCCTGCAACCTACCCTAGCATCAACTTGAGAAAGAAAATGACAACCAACAATCCATGGCATGGAATTTAATGGCACTTCTGGCAACTTCTCATATATCTGCCTTAGCTTCTTCTAGGTGCTTCTGTAGGTTGAGTACCAAGGTACTCCATTTGGCATCCACATATCCCTCATATGAGGAGGTTGTATAATCATTGAGTAAGCTCAATAAAAAAACCTGCATTTCCAGATCTTCACAATAATATATACAAGCACATAAATCTGTTTTCCCATGTATAATGATTATTAATTGTTCTGCATTAACGTGCCATGATTCAACATCCTTGAGCATCCTTGCTTTTTTAATTTTTTCTTAAAAATCACTAACATATAATCTCCTCTATTGGTGTCTTCAAGGCCTATACCAAGAATTGCAGTTTACTCTCCAACCTAATGGATGGTAATATCATATCTCAAGTGCTTTTTGCTATTTACATTTTGAAAATCCTCCACTCAATCCTCCCCCGGCCCATCATTCAGTGAGACTGAAAATTTTGATAGTTTGCATGCAATTTCATTCCATTCCTGTTTCAAATGTGTGATTCTGAATCTACAAAGGAAGCCAATAATAAGGTAATTTTCTTGACATTCCTATTGAAATGCCACATTCTAACTTCATTCTTGCTTAATGCATTCGCAATACTTTGTGAATCTCCTTCTAAATGGATCTTCTTCACATTCAATCTTTTAGCTGCTTCTGCACTAAGAGCCGCTTGAACTTTGGCTTCATTATTAGTAGCACATTGCCTTGATGATTTGTAGCTACAAACCGTACCCTTGACGACCCCAGATTGCCTTCAGAGGCACTGTTAAAGTTTGTTTTGACTCATCTTTCTTCTGGTACACTCCAAAACCTTTTCAGACCCCCCCGAGCAATAAGATTAGCTGTTCATTGCCCATTAACAGGCCTGAACCTCACCAAAGTCCAAGCTTGCCGAATTACCTTGCCCTCTTAAGCTAAAAGAGGTATTTGAAAGATTGACTGGAGGCCACATTGCTAACCAACTCTGAAACAGATCTTTCCAATCTGCTTACAAATTTTTCAAATTTGGCTTCTTTATTGTGGAAAACCCTCCTATTCCTTTCCTTCCAAATTTCCCATATGAAGGGCGGATCTGCCATATTCTAGAAAAGGATGTTTTCTTCTTTGGGATGAACCAAGACTGTCCTATCTCAATAAGTGTCTCTGGCTGAGGTCCTTGTCAGCCCAAATGATTCAAGACAATCTTCCAACTCTGCTGGGAGAAACTGTAATTCAGATGTAAACGATCCACTATTTCCTTAGCTCAATTGCATAACACACATTTAAAGAGTCTCGCAAAACCTAGCTCCTTAAGCCTATCACCAATGAGACTCTAACCCCAAGTTTCCGGGAGGGGGGGGACAGGGAAACGGGTTTCTTGGATGGTTTTTTTTGGGCGGAGTAGGGGACGACTATATATATACATATCTGAATTTTCAAATATATTTATCAATTACACATTCATCACAACAACCTAGTTTAAAATTATCAATTCCATTCATAAAGTAATGATTCATCAATGATCATAGACATAAAATCCAGCTTCTTCACCCTGCCATTCTTCATCACTACCAGTACCATCAGTGCTGCTGCTAGTGCTCATGTTTAATAAAAATCAAAATCAGACTTCTCTTTTACATGACATAAAATGACAGGCCACAAAATAGTGTATAAGAATTATAAATGAAAATTAAAAAGTGAAAATCAAAGAAATGACAGTCATATTATTTATATTTATAAGTTTTTATTGTTTATTAATAGTAAATACTTATATATAAAATATTTCTTTGTTTAAAAAAAAAACTTTCTGTTCATCAGACAAATTATTCTCTACAAAACAAGCAGCAACTTAGGCTGCTAATCTAAAAATACATTAGGAAAAAAAAAAGATTTAGTAATAATTTTTTTTTTTAAATAGTATATTATAGAAAACTTTTAAAAAAAATTTAAGAACTTACCTCAAATGCTGAACAATGAAAACCCCAGCCATCTGCAACCTGCATTCAATGTATTGGTGGCAACTGAATACAAAACCCCCCTACATTCGCCTTTCAAATCCCCTACCACCGTCCTGCGTTCAACTTTCATCATCCAATTTTCACCTACGTTCACAGTTGTTACATAGTCCTTCCGTCATTGGGCACAAATGAAAAAAAATGTTGCCTTCGATATGTTAACAAAGTTTTTAGTTTGTAACCTTTATTTTATAATTTATTTTAATTCCGACACCCAACACACAGGCCCTGTAGATAAAAGAAATATGCCTTTTAATGTTTTTTGGGGTTTTATATGTTATGTTTGAATTGGAAACTTTTAGCAGTCCCCAGGATAGATAGGAAACAACAATGGAGTTGCCGGGATGGTCAACACTATCTAGAAAGTCGTTGACCGTTTCCAAATTTTTGGGGATGCGTTTCCAATTTTCCTGTCTGGGTGGGGATGGCTTGGAAACATCTCCTGCAGTCCTCTCATCCTCGAAACCGTCCCTGTTTCCGAAGCTTGGGGCTTAGGATCAGAAATGTGTCCCCGAGTAATGTAGCTCTAAATGCATGCTAGGCAAAAGTGCTTGCCTTAGGTAAGCAATGCCGACCCTAGCATGGATGAGCATGCCACTCTCCCTTATCTCATTCTCTAGCAACCTGTACCCCAACTTAACCAAATACTCACCTTTTTGGGTATGCATCATATGACTTCATCCATTGCTCCAGAGATGACCATTGATCTTTCTTGAAATATCCTTTTAATCATGTACATATTACAAACATGTTTAGCCCCCATAGCCTCTCTGCTCCAACCACCACATTCGACTTACAAATTTTGTCTTGAGCTAGCAATGGGATTTTGTCTTGCTTGTGATTTCCATTCCTAAAGAATTTTCTTATCTTCTTTGTGATCACTTTTAATAACCTTTGAGGAAATCTTCAAATACATGATAGAAAATAATGACATTATAGAGATTATTGATTTTGACAGTAGCATCCTTCCAGCTAGAGTGAGCAACCTACTATTCCAACCTTCCATTTTACCCATACAAATATCTATCAGAACATTCCACAAGTTAGTTTTACAAGCTCCCCCAAAAATAGTAATGCCAAGGAGTTTGCCTGGCAAAGGTCCCGGTTGTACATTTAGGACTTTTCAACCTCTCTTTGAAAGTTTACTCCTGGAAGAAAACAACTTCAGATTTTTTCTAGTTGAGTTTGGCCTAAGACCATGCTATACTTATCAAGAACAATCTTCATGACTCTAGCTTCCCTCAACGAGTCCTCCCCACATCAACAATATTTCATCATTAGACTAGAGATGTGAGATAGGGTTTACACCCTTAGCCAACTCAACAACTTGCCATAATCCATTAACTCTCCTTTTTGAGATCAACCTTCCAACTACCTTTGGCACGATGATAAAAAGAAAGGGGGAGATTGGGTCTCCTTGTCTTAGGCCTTGAGAGGTCTCAAAAAGAGGCCCAACATTCACTAGGATAGAGGCCCTTGGACGCTTGATACATCCTTGTATCCATTCTGTCCATTTGTTGCAAGACCCAAACCTTTCCATAACCTTGTATAAGAAAGCTCTATCCACTTTGTCATATACCTTTGTGAGATCTAGTTTGACAATTATCTTGCGCTTACTCATTGGTTTGATTGAGTGAATTGCCTCATGAGCAATTATAATGCCTTAAAATATCATTCTTTTTGGGGTAAAACCTCTTTGTTCCTCCAATATTTTTCTGCCAAGCACCTTTTTAAAACTTGTTAGCAGCCACCTTCGAGATTACCTTATACACCAAATTACATAATAAGATTGATTTGAAGTCCTCAAGTTAACTACTAGGGTTGTCGTTGCACCAAATCATTGACCTATTAATGCCTGATACAATCACTAGACTTATTAGAAGACACAAGAGGCTTTTAAACCATGTTGCGAATCCCCACGAGAGACGTTGGCCCATTGCCAACAATCCCCCTCCCAACGTTACTTGCTGTGGCTTGCATGGATTCGAGTCTGTGACCAAGCTTTGATACCACTCGTTAATTGCTAGGTTTCCCATTACACCAAAAGATGAACCTGTTAATGCCCTATACAACACTAGACTTATAGAAGACACAAGAGGCTGTTAAATCATGTCGTGAATCCCTGCGAGAGATGTTGGCTCACTATCAACATTTCAGAGGTACCAGTCTTGCCCCTTTTTGGCATTAGGGCAATCAAAGTGTTGTTGAAATCTTCAAGAACAAATCCGTTCCTTCCAGATCCTTCAACCACCCTGATGGACCTCTACAATTTTGGCAAATTTTAGAGTCCCAAACATCATTGTAAGGGGATTACCTTTAGATCTTACTCACTACTTATGTTTATAAAATATGATTCAAAATAAGTAGAGGTGATGATCAGGATAATGTGGAGAAGGAGCTGGTTTGTATATACATCCATCTCAGCACTATACAGAAGTATCTGATGTAAAAACATGTCAGGAGAATTTTTTCCAAATCATTATCCAAGATACAAAAGAGCATTTCACAACAAGGAATAAAGTGCTATGAATGTGATTAGAAGGACATTTTCTATATAAATTAACTCACACATAGAAGGAATTAATTTAAAGAAGGACGAAAACATTTTATTCAGGCAGTTGATTACAGACAGCAGTCAGCATAGAGACATGAAACAATCAACAAATCCATTGTTATAATCTTTCTGTGTTGCACGTTCAAAGCCCATAGAGATAAAAGAAACTCGTGTCAAAGATCTAGAAGATAAATCAGCAGCGTTGGAATTTAAACATGGTGTCATCTTTCTCAAAATTTGCAGGAGTATGGATGATATATATGCTGCAGGACAGATGAGAGTTCCATCTTGTTGCTCTGCTCTTTGCTTCATGGGAACTCTGACTTCTTGCAATATGTTTTGGTTCGAACAGATTTAGATACACTGTTCTGGAGATGCTTTATGGTGCACCTCAAAGATCTTCAAATCAGATATATATGTTGCTTATCATTCTCCTGATACTTAACCAAGATTCATCTTTTAATGCTAGTATCCATAAGCTGATACTGCCAAGTGTTCCCTGGTACTGAGAGCAACTATTGTCTCGAACATCACTTGGTTCTTTGATTGTTGTGATTCTTATAAGGACAGTGAAGTATAATCTATCAAAACTGAGGGATGTTTATCTTCACACAAACTGCCTTGCAACTTTGGCAAACATGGCCCCACATGTCTACAGTTTGAATGCATGTGCATCACAAAGGCTTGTTAGTCTTTTCGACATGCTATCACACAAGTACACAAAATTAGCAGAGGCAAGTAACAGCAAGATCCTTACAATAAATGTAAATCAATTGGAAGGCAAAGACTCAGCCGAGGATATACCAACTGAGCTACATATTTATACAGACTTCTTAAGAATTGTTTTGGAAATAATCAACGCTATTCTTACTTATGCTTTGCCTCGGAAATCAGAGGTTGTGTATTTGATATTGCATAGACAGGAGCTTTTCAAACCATTCAGAGACCATCCACGCTTTTATGAACTAGTGGACAACATTTATACAGTATTGGACTTTTTCAATAGCCGCCTGGATGTGCAACGTTTAGATGAGGAATGGTCGGTAGAAAAAATTCTGCAAATTATAGTTGCTAATTGAAGGTCATGGCGGGGCGAAGGGATGAAGTTGTTCGCCCAGTTAGGATTCACATACGAACAAGAGCTTCATCCAGAGGAGTTCTTTATTCCATATGTGTGGAAATTGATTGTTTCAGAAAGCGGTTTGGATTTTGATCCCACCAATATTCGTTTATATGAAGCAAAATCATCTGCAGAAGATCCTCCGCCAAACAAGACATTTGATGTACCACGTATCTCCTGCCATAGATGTGTAATGCAATTTGGATTCCTTGAAAATATAAAAAAATGGACAAACCTATCGAGCCATGGACAAAATGGAGATTATGGGAGTGAGAAATCCGCCAGGCAGGAGAATCGAATACATAAAATATTCAGTTACATTGAGTATCTGACAATTATAAATTGTTCAGTGGCAAAAAACATTTTACAACAATAGATATGAAGTATGACAAAAATTTATGAAACCCGATAAATAGATCAAGTCTAATTTGCAATTACGCTAAAAGGATTTATTATCAAAGGAATATGTGATAATAATATTGAAAGGCAGATATTAATATGGAGTGGCGACAAATTCAACAAAGATACATCATGGAATCAAGCCTTTCACGGGAGCCTATGGATTTTAAATTATTTAAATTTTTTTATAAGTTATATTATGGGAAGGTGCTAAAATTATATTAATTATGTACAGATGAATATAATTTGTTATGCTAGAGAGGTGTGATTAAAAAAAAATGTAACATGACTTTCCATTTGAAAAGTCACATCTCCCTTACATCTGAAGTATAAATAAGGGGTATGCTATTTGTAAAAGATATATCCAAACATTCACATCTACTTTCACAGGAGCATTTTTATATTTATATTATTGTATGGAGGAACAAGGGGTCTATTATGATTTTGTAATAAAAATTCCATTATTTTATTTTTAAAATAAAATAAAATGTCTTTTGTTTATTTTTGAATGGCGTGGAGATTTAAAACTACAGGGGAATTGTCCTTCGTAATTATATTTTAGAATTATGTATATGATTTTGATATCAGATCAGTGGACATGGTCAATTAGCATTTTAAATTTGATCATCATAGGTGTTGTGAAATATTAAATTGTATTCGTACCTTTGTCCAATTTGTCTCCTTCTCAGCGGAGTTAAAATTCAATTTGGACTGGTTTAAGATTGCATTATATTTGGTCTGTCGCATCTGGATTATTGAAATTGCTGGCAGTATAAGTGCACTGAACATTATGAAGTTGTATGTAAAAGTTCACCGAAGTTGACTCTATCGCCCGGATGAGCAAAGGCACTGGTCTTTTTATTGAAGTTAGAAAATCTACATATTCCTTCTACAAGCATCAATTCCATTATTTACAAAATTTATACAAAACATTCAATTATCAAATATTCAGCATCCAATTTTAGTTTCATTGAGTTCGAGGACCTTGCCAGTTGAAGAACTCCAAGTTTAAATTCGCTATAGAAAACCTTGAAATCGGACAATCAGTGTTTGAGGTAAAGGTTAACTCGCTTGGGTGTAGCAGAGCCCGAAGTGCAGGGGAATCTAAGAGATTCTCGTTCGTTGGCCAAAATTTGATTGAGAGATCCTATCGGAGAAGTGGCAGGCTCTTGGATTTCCAATCTGGCGATTTTGATAACCAACACACCCCCCACAACTTATTTTTGATTAGATCCCAAAATCTTTGGAAGAATAATTTTGTCCAGCCTATGGGCTTTGTCCATTGCTAATCCAAAGTGAACACCCTTTAGTTGTCTTAGCAACATTGGCACCATCGACATCTTATTATCCTCTTCTGAGACCACTTCGGGATGACCTCAAGAACCTCATCATACTCCTTGATAGAAGCCACACCATCATTGGACCACAAGGAAAAGAAAACTGCACAACAACTTTGTTTATGCCATATGCATAAAAAACCCTTTCTTCGCTTGCCATCTTTATTGAGTATATTCAATTGATTGATTTTTGGTTTTAACTAAACAGGGATTTTGTGTGTGTTGGGATCACCTTCTTTAAGCCAGGTATCTTGAGATTCCTGTCTGCTATATAATTCTTCCCTAGCCAACACTTCAACATATTTTGCCCGTAGGTCCTTTTCATTTAGGCAATCTATCATATCCATATCACTACTGATGATTTTGTACTTTCGAACTTCAAGTTGTCCCTCAAGAGCCGTTTTTTCGACAAAAATATCTTTGAAATGAGTTCTATTTGAAATCTTGCAGTTTACTTATAATAGAAGATAGCTTTTTGAAAAAAATTGAAACTCATGTTCTCCATCTCACCTAGGCATTTTGCCACCAATCAGCCAACATCTCTATGAAGCCACTCTTCTGAAGCTACATCTTCTTAAACTTGAAAGGGCATTGGAAGAGCATTGTGTCTCTTTGCAAGACAACGAATCGAACATGATTCAACCCTATTATAGGAAGCACACCAACTTCAAAGACAAAGGGCGAAGCATCCCCATTTCCAGCCAAGAAGAAACGATCCAATCTTTCTGTGATATTGGAGCAACCTTTTCTTCAATTAGTCCATGTGTATGATCCATTTTGAGCTTTTATTTCCCACTTCCCATTTAGTGTAACAAACTCCTCGAAATCATTTTGCACTGGGCTTACTAGGCTCCTGTTGCCTCTTTTATCAACCATCTCTATTGTAGCATTGAAATTGCCTCTGATTGTACTACTTCCTTCTCCAATTTCAGAAGCACCATTTGAACTAGCAAAAGCTCCCTCTCAATTGTGCCAATCTTTGAAAATCTTGCCTCATCTTGACGCAGTTTGGTTTCTTGTAGACAAACCACGTTAGGTGTCATTTGATCAAAGCATCTTTTGATCAAACACCATTTGTAAGGGCATTGCAGCCCCCGACTTTCCACGCTAGGACCTTCATTGGTGCCTAGCAGAGAAAAGTCTCTCTAGGATCTAAGTTTGCTCCACCCCTTCTTGTTTCATGCATTCTCTAATAGTTTAGTATTAGACTTGCATCCCCTAGTCTTTTGACTACCTACTTTGACTTTCTTTGATTTCAATTTTGTTTGAGTAATCAACCTCTTTTCAAAAGTGCCTTCTTCATCCACTAAGCTAAAACCATCCTCCTCATCTGTAGATAAAACAAACCCTTCTCCCCCCCTCTTCCACGTGCAAAGTTGTATGTTATTTTTCTCTTATTGGTGACTCATAAATGTCTTTTAAGCTTGTTTGGTCCAGACAATCCTTTGCCCATTTCAAAGTTCCATTTGTTCCTAAACAACACTTACCGCTTTGCTTCTCTATTTTATCGCTAGTCATTGCAACCCTCATGATGCTTGTTGTGTCCATTTTCTCACTGACCCATTTGTTTAGGCAATGCACCCGTTTAGTGTAATAGAACAATGTGGTTGCCAAATCTGGTTTTACTTTCATTTGTTTTTGAGATCCTTATCCATTCGAGGTGATGGGGTGTTTGTCTTTAGATCTAAAGTCAACTTTTGGATTCTCTCTTGGACACTTGATTCTCCTTTTGCAACACTTGAAAAGGGACATTCTCTTGGCTGATCCCTCACTTCCTTGTCCACACCCACCATTTCAGCCAACTGTGTTGGATATTCTCATCTACCTTATTTTGGTCATCTGTTAGGAGTGCCTCCTCATCCCTCTCCCCACACGTCTATTCTACATCATAAGGGACACCCTTAGGAATTTAAATGAGTTGGTCTTCAAACGCATTTTGTGCCAACCCTTTTCCATTCTTGTCCACTATGCATTATGCCTCTTCGCCACCTCAAGGCTTGCATTTTTTCCTGCTTTAGAATTTCTTCCACCTCTATTTGTTGCCACTATATCCCTTCGCTTGTCCATATTTCAACGTTATGTAGCAAGGGTGGGTGGGTTTCCCAGGCTATGCAAATCCAGGCAAATGTGCTAAAGTCCTTTTCAAATCTACCTTTAAGGAATTCACTGAGCTTGTTTCCAATAATCTTGAGAGTCTCCTCATTCCAATATTCATGGGGGAGATTATACAAGCATACCCAAATGTGGACTTCTTCTAGTGATACTCGCTTAAGGTTGAAGTTTGGGGACTAATCTTAAAAAAAAAGTGTATGCCTCTCACAAGGAAGGGCTTGTTTAACAAAATTCATTTTTTTTCACAAGCACAACCACAAATAACCAGAAAGAAATTGTTTGAAAGGGTTTTGATAGTAAAATGCTAATCCTAGTTCTCATCACATCACTTGCCAATGCGGGCAAACATTGGCGAATTGCATCCACATTTCATAAAGAAAGCCCTTTCCTTGAAGAGATTCATAACCTTCATCCATCCCTCATACTCAATCTGGACTGAAAAATCCTGTTCACAATTGTTGCCGGTTTCTTTGCTGGCATTTGTTGGGAATGGATGGGTTTTTGGGTTTCCATTGTTTGCTAGCCACACACTTGAAGCCACTGTTGTTACCACTAAAGATATGAGCAAACCGCTATTTGTTTTGGGGTCTGTTGGTTCCCAAAACCACAGATTGGAAATCCAAGAGCCTGCCACTTCTCCGATAGGACTTCTCAATCAATTCTAGCCAACGAATAGGAATACTTCTTGATTCCCCTGCACTTCAGGCTCTGCTACGCCTAGGTGGGTTAACCTTCACCTCAAACGCTGACTGTTTGATTCAAGGCTTTTCTAGAGCGAATTTAAGCTTTGGAGTTCTCTGGCTGGCAAGGTCCTCGAACTCAATGAAAACTGGGTGCAGAGTGTTTGAATTGAATGGATTCTAAAATATTTATAAATAATTGACTTGATGTTTGAAGGAAGGAAGTTACAGATTTTCTGACTTCAATAGTAGAAATACCAGTGCCTCTATTCATCCGAGCAATAGAGTCAACTTTAGTGAATTATCACGTACAACTTTATAATGCTTTACACACTTTAACTGCCAACAATTAAATAATCAAGATGCGACAGATCAAATATATATGCAATCTTAAATTAGTCCATATTGACTTTTAACTCCTCTGGTAAGGAGAAAACTGGACATAGATGCGAAAGCAATTAAATATTTCACACTATTTGTGATGATCAAATTTAAATGCTAAATGGCCATGTCCACTTATCCGATATTTAAATTGTATACAGACTTCCAAAAATAATTACAAAGGATGATTTGCTTGTAGTTTAAATCTCCACGCCTTGAATAATAAACAAAGAACATTTTATTTTATTATTAAAATAAAATATAAAATACTCCTTTAGAGTGTATGAATGCAATTGTCCGAATATTGAATCTTTTTTAATCCGCTGAGTCACTTATATTTATAAGTGACCGAAAAGATAAAAAGTCTATGCTAGAAGACTCATCTTTTCAAAACAATTAATTGGAGTGACTATTACAAATTATAATTTTATTTTAAAAGCAATGATTTTAATAAAATAATTGGGCAAGGCTTTGTAATATAACTTTTGCCCAAATTAATTCCTTCCAGGCATCAGACATTTGCAATTAATCAAATACAACCAAGGTTTGACGCTATTGGAGTCATAAAGAGGAAAGTTGTAATGGAATTTCCACCAACAAATGAATCAAACCGATGAAGTCAAGGTTTCCACCATTTTTGGCTCCATGCTTTTTACACATGCTTCATCTTGCCTTGTGCTCTGGAAGCATACAACATCCTCTTTTGACGTTTCCAAGACTTCTTCTCTGCTTCTTAATTCCAGTGCCCATTCCATGAACAACAATGCAATGCCATAGAAAATAAGTTCATCAATTTCGAATATTCTCAAGGAAGGAAAGATAATCAAATTTTGCCTCCATACATTCAGACGTGGCAGCCTCTATAAATGATGAAAGTTTAATGCAGAAATCTGGATATATCACCATCTTTGATGATTACTTCTGCCTTTGATCACTGTCCAGTATCCTTCTTTGTATGTGTCTTCAAGTCATGTTTTTATGAAACATCTGCTCATTCATTTGAGGAACTAGCAAGATAATTTCAAAGCAATTTATTTATCGGTGACTTCATGTTATAGGTCCGATATCCTCTGTTTAAGTATACAGATTTTAACATCCAATTACCTTTTAGTTTATTTGCCTCAGCCTTTAAATGTTCCTGAGGACTTTCTATTTGCAGGTGTATCCTAATTACCCTGAGACTTGAGTTACTCAAATTGTTCTTTATTCTGGTGTGATGCTTCAAGGTCTTCCTTAATTCGCACAGTTCAATTGCTGTTTCAATTTCTTCAAATCTGAAGCCTTCTTGAGATCTCTAACTGATATTTATATCTGTAGCTTATATCAAAGCTATTTCAGATTTTTGTCTTCAGTTTTATACATCACTTAATCATATATCAAATATATTCATACTGATGATAAAATTATTATATCAATGTATATTCAATGGTGTATGCATTTCTTGTTATATCTTTGACTTTGACATGAATGATTATCCTTTTTTGAAAAAAAGTCTCCAACATCATAAATGGGGCCTAATTTTTGCAAAAATTAAGGTTCCACAGGGTCTACTAACTTTTTTTGTGTGATCTTGTCTGCTCTCATTTTTTGGACCAGCTGGGAATATTTGGACGATCCTCTCATGCCTTGCCTAGTGGCTGCCACACTGGTAGCCTTACCCGCTGATTCCTTTGGCCCATTTGTCTCCAAGCCATACTCTGAAATTTGCCTCCATGAAACCTTCAAACATTCCTCCTCTCCATCTTGCTTCTACTAATGTACATTTTAATTTGTTTATTTTTATTTTTAATATTATTATCATTTATTATTAAATCTTATTTCAGAGGGGACATTACAGATTCTATTGTACGCAAGTTATTTTTGTTTTTGCCATAAATGACACATTCACTATTTTCAAAAATTGGAGAATGTCCCTTTTCAACCTGTTGTACCATGCTTATTAAATTATGCGTAAACCCAGTGACATACAAAACATCACAAATGTACCCTTTTTGACCTTGTTTTGATTACAATTGTCCCCTTTCCTTTGACTTCAACTTTCTTGTGATTATTAAGCTACACTAGTGTTTTCGATGAATCATCCATATCATAGTTCCCAAACTTGGGCTAGGCTTGGACTCCGCAAGGCTGACTCGACTTGTGACTTGGTTATGACTTGATAACGACTTGACAAAATGAAAGACCTTGAAATATAGAGATTTTTAATGAATAGAAGCTAATTTGTCACCATATACATAAACAAGGAGCATAAATCATAAATCCATCACATACGTAAAATGTAAATTGTAACTGAAGGAAATGGAAAACATAGAATCATATGACATAGATGTATAGAAAATTATAAATGTTGTCAAATGTATGTAAAATCCATGAAACCTATGACATCAAATGTTCCATGAAACACATATGTCTTATTTTAAAGTGTAAACAATGTAAACAAAAACAAGTCTATTTGCTCAGGCTCTAGCTCAAGCCTCATCCTCATCCTCAACCTCAACCTCAGCCTCAAAGTAGTCTGTTTGCCTTCTACAATGATGACTAAGGTAGGTCCTAGAGGACTAAAAAGCCACAGTCTCTGCCTTTTGAGATGCTATGATCAACATCAACAGTGCATGTGTGTGTGCCAGAATGTGACCTATTCTCCTCCTTTTTCATAGCCATTACTTTAACTTCTATGTTTGCTTGGTCAACCCACTCATGGTCCTCCCTAGTGAAGACTAGATTAGTAGCCTTAGTGAGTTGCTCATACTCTGGATTGATCTCCTCTACAGTGATTGGAGAGAAGTAAGTGTTCAAAATTTGTCTGGTCCTAAGACGGTGGTTGTAATGGATAAAGATAAGATCATTCAACCTCTCCACAAACAATCTATTATGCCTCTTCGAGTGGATGTGCTTGAACATGGACCAATTGTGCTTATATCCAAAAGTGTTGCCTAATTGACTTAGAATACAAATGGCTATTTTTTGAAGATTTGGGTTTGAGGGCACAAACTTTGCCACCATCGATCTGAAATAAGGAAAAGAAAAAAATTAGTCTCATTTACAAGTACAACTTTAATGCTGAATTATAAAATGCATAACTTATAAGCCATAAACGTAAGAATATAGTTTTACTTGGTTGTTATTTTGTCTGAGCATCTGTGCACATCTTGCTTGAGAAAATCACTGCTTCTTCATAATTATATTTATCCAACTCAATGGTTGTAATTGAGGTTGTGCCATCACCACACATCTTTTGCAACACTGTATATAGGCCACTGAGAACCTTCTCATCTGCCTTGAAGCCAAGACGGAAACGAAATGCCGGATAGAGGTAATAAGTTGCTACATGGATGGGCCCGTGAAGCTGGTTTTGCTTTCTCCTATCAATGATCTCACAAATGGGGCCATACTTATCCTTTACTCTTGCATACTTGGATCTAATTGCCTCCTTGCCCCTATCCATGCCCTCATATATTTAGCCTGTGGAGGGCTTCTCCCCATCAACAACTCATAGGAGAACTAAGAGGGGCTCAATGGCCTGCATATAGTGTAAAAAAAAAATAGTTAGTCTCAAATTAATTAAAATATAAGCAAAATTGCAAACCAAATAAAAATATGCATATAAATTTGAAGTAAAACTAAATTTTTAAACAACTAAATAGTAAATACGAAATGTTGAATTGTAATAAATTTACCTGCAAAATTTCTTCACAAGGTGTCCAAAAACTGGCTCATCAAAAATGCAATTTCCCACATTTGTCCCTGCAGTGGTTGTAGCAGGATGAGGAAGTCTACTCATCGCCAACAAACATGCGCTTCAAAGCTGCCTTTGATGTCAACAAGGATTTTAGTGTAAGGAAATTTGAGGCAAACCTCATGATTCTAGGACAAGGCAACTCCTTTTTGTCCTATGTATTTCCTCGTTATTCTAAGGACCAATGCACGACTATAGATAAATTTGTAGACATTCTTGGCCCTTTCAATGCATGCTTTGACCCATTCAAACTTTACCAATATCCTCCAACAGGAGGTCAAGGCCATGGGCCACACATGGAGTCCAAATTTTTTTGGGGTGCCTCTCGATCAAAAGTTTACATACAACAATTAAAACTTAATTAGAAATTTAGATATGTTAAGAAAATCTTAAATAATTTTATAGATGTCCATCAAATTTTCAAAACTTGAAAAGATAAAACTTTGAAGTTTACTTTCACCAACATAACTTGTTGCATTATCTGTCACCACTTGCACTACATTTTCTTCCCCTACCTCTTGTATGACTTCCTCAATAGCCTCACATAAGTATGTGGTGTTTTTCACATGTGAGAATGTATTGATAGGTTTCAAGAACATGGTGGATCTTATAAAATTAAAATAGAGTAAAATAATTATAAGTTATCATGGATCAATCAACAAATCGAAACTAAAATTATTAAATACGTTTAGGGAAGTAGAATGATCAATCACCTCTGTAGGAAACAGGAAAATTTAGGAGTGTTCTATTCCTCGTATCCATTTAACTATTTGTCATGATGGTGCAACCCTTTTGGCTCCAAGATTGTTAGTGGTCCTTTAGCTCAAGTTTCATATCCTCAACCATTACTAACAAGAGTGGGCCACTTAACTTAGCATCAGTAGGGGCTTTAAACCCCACACAAAAATTTAGGAGTGTTCTATTCTTCGTATCCATTTAACTATTTGTCATGATGGTGCAACCCTTTTGGCTTCAAGATTGTTAGTGGTCCTTTAGCTCAAGTTTCATATCTTCAACTATTACTAACAAGAGGGGGCCACTTAACTTAGCATTAGTAGGGGCTTTAAACCCAACACTACAAATGGCTAATCTATCATGCCTTGCCAATAATAAGGAGACCTGTCACAAATAGATGATGATTAGATGATACATTATTATGATTAGACAAAGTAGACTACTTCAAAGTTTTGAATTCAAACTATAAATTTTAAAATTTACTTTTAAACTTAAAGCAATCAAATAAAAAAGAATTACTTGGCTGCAATAAATGGAATGTTGCAAAAGTATCAAAATTTGCAAATTTGTTTTTTTTTTGCAACATCACGAGTCTCCTTGTTCCAACCCATGCTCTCAAGCGAGGGTTGTGTGTTAGGAGTACTGCGTGGCACAAAATAACTAAGTTATCATATTCGTCCTTGCAACCCCAAATTTGCAAGTCGGTTCAGTCCAAACTTGAATTCGTTTTGAATTCGCTTGCAGACTAATAAATTTGCTCATCATTCGCTAGGAAGGACCTTGGACAACTACGGGGTGATTTTGTAGCAAATGATGACAAAACACATCGAGCCAATATGGAACCTAGAGCGAATGACCAACAAATTTGGTCATGGTAGACTTTTCAAATGATTTTTTAAAATTTTTTTAATTAAAACCCTGAAATGACATTGATTTTTTCGGTTGCTTTTGCATTTTATAAAACATTTTACACATTTTGGTTTTGTATCATGAGTCCAAGATTTTTTCTGTCATTTTTCTTGTGCGTCCAAAATGCAAAAACATTATAGACTCTAGTTTGCATCCAGAAATATTATTGTGCGTCCAAAAGGCAGGGCACAAACATTATACTTTGCATCCACAGACATTATAGTGCATCCAAAAGACAATCAGGTGACTTGAACGACAATTTTTCTACCATTTTTACTTTTTTCTTCTGAGCAAAGGTTGTAAATTACAGGCTACAATTTTTCTATCATTGTTTCCTTGTAAATAGAGGTTATAGTTGTTACCGTTATAGGTTACAAAACAGAGTCAACAAACCATTCAGGTAGAGGTGCATTCATGAGAAATAAATTTTATTATTATTAAAAAAAATTTGTATGGACGAACTCAAAACGAACTTGAACTTGGTCCAATTTTTTTTTTGAGCGAATTTGAATCCAAATGTTGAACCCTCATACGAACCAAAATGCCAACTGACAACTTAGCAAAATAACTATCCAATCTCGATTCTTGCACTCTAGGATGAAAGGGAGGCCTAGTAGAACCCTCTCCAACACAACCTGTGGATGCAAATGCGAATGTGGGTGCATGATTGCTAATAGCACTTAATTCATAAAATTGCCTCTTCATAGTTAACTTTTTTTGTTCACGTGTTTCGAACATGACATAACAAAAATGTTTTGTCTTGGGAGTTCGTTTTCTGCATATCTCAATATCATGCCCAGGTATGCTAACAACATGATATTTGAATCTACCGATGCAACCAAAATTGATTTCTTTACATAAAAAACATTTTGTTTGATTACTTTTTCTACCAGAAAAATCCTCAGTGTATTTCCAAGCATCATTCTTTTTAGGCATTGTAAAAGTTGAATGTTAAGGCTGCTGCAATAAGAAATAGACTAATAGTTATGAACTAATAAAAAAATCAGCAAACCCTACATTTTTTTGAGAAAAAATTGTAAATACATCTCTATAATTTTTTTAAAAAAAAATGTAGGGTTTGCACTTTGCTTTTTGCAATTATTCTACCTCTCTTATGTAATAAAATAAAAACCATTCAAGATTTGGAAAGTTAAAGTTTTGAACTAAAAAAATTTAACAAACAATGAAAAATCTATTAATAGACCAAAAATAATTAATAAGATCTACAAAGTTTAACACTTACCTCTTGTAAATGAGTTGAGAACTCTTGTTATTGACTCTTTGATGCTCTCAATGCAAGCCTATGGTCTCCCCATAGTGATTTGTGGTCTCCTTGATGCTCTTCTGCCTTGCGGGTTGCAAACCCATGGCTTCTCTTTTTTGTTCCTTTCTCTTACTTCTCCCTTCTTCGTGTAACAAGAAAATAGAAGACCTTTTAGGGTTTAAAGGAAAATAAGTGCAAAAAAAAAAAGTCCTTCAAATCCTTTTTTTTAATGATTTTAAAGTGCCAAAATCTCACTACCGCTGGCCTAGTTGCTGGCCATAGACTTGGTGAGTTTTGGCAAGACTCGTCAACTCTGTGTTGGGCAAGCTTTGCCCAAAACTTGCAGAACCCAGTGAGCGAGCTAACAAAACTCGGACATGGTGACCTTGCTCGCCAACTCGCACAACTCGCAGCGAGTTTGGGAACTCTGATCCATATTCACAAAAATGTTTTTATTCCCTACTGTGTGAATTCTGCAACCAATGTCAAGAAGCCTTGTTTTTTGAATCTTCCTTTGTATCATTGCATGCAAAAAATAAATTGTTCCCTTGTTATTTCTTTTCTCCATAAAAGTTTGCACATTGTTTAAACTTTTTAAAACACTCCGCTTCATGTTAGCCAATTTGTTTGTAGTAGTGGCATCGCACATGTGATTTGTCGTAGCTTTGATTTCTCCTTTGATTATCATGAGAATTTATTCCTGTCCACTTTGTCTGCTCTGCTGAAATTGTTGTTCCCTCATTTTGCTCTAAACCTTCTAGTACCCTTAGAAGGCGTCTTTTCTAATCTTTTTCCCCTTTCTTTGATTTATTTATCTTAGTTTCAAAGGCTTGTGCAACCTATTATGTAGAAGTCCTATTCATTCTTTGCTTGTGGGATTAAAGAAAAGCCGTAAGCTGAAGCAAAGAGAGAATGTTTGAGTCTTTTGACTCATCAATGGCTGCTACAATAGGGTCAAATGGTGTAATGTCCCCTTTTTAGCATTCATAGCATGATGTTGTCGTTAGCCTATTTCCCCACGCTCCCGTAGGCTAACCAGGACATCAAAAGGGCTTAGAGGGCATTTGGCCTAGATAGTTTCAGTTGCAGGTCTTTCTGAGGGGTTTTAAGGCAGCTTTGGGCATACTTACTATTTATAGTAAGTCATCTTGGGCATGGGTGGACATCCAGTGGCAGCGGTATGTCGATGGTAATTGTTTAAAATCGGCAAGAAGACTTGTTTATCATTGATAAGATTTGTTTTGCATTGATAAAGCTATTTTAAAAGTTAAATTTAAATATTTAACTTTATTAATACATAGACTATAGTTTGTGGGAAATATTTAAATTAAAAGAGTCCTTTTTATTTTATAATACATTGGAGACATAAGTTACATAAAGGGAGTTATGTTTTATCCCACATTGAGAAAACGAAGGATGGAGCTCTTGTGAGAACACTATAAAAGAAATGGAAGAGCTTCTTTTAAGCATGGTTGGAAATATCAAAGAAATTGGAGAATTTTCTGGAGGTTATGTCTCAATAGTTTGAAGGACGAAATCCCTTTAAGCTGAAAATCTTGACGCCATTGAAGGATATGGTCTTGAGATTCAACAGGGTAGCAATCTGAAAAAACAGAAACGAAAAAGCAGTCCGAAAAAGCAGAACCGAAAAAGCAGAACCGAAAAAGCAGGCGAAAAAAGCGGAATCGAAAAAGCAAGCGGAAAAAGCGGAACTGAAAAAGCAAGCGGAAAAAGCGGAATCGAAAAAGCAAGCGGAAAAAGCAGAACCAAAAAAGCAGGCCAAAAAAGCAGTTCGAAAAAGCAAAGCAGAAGGGGCAGCATTGAAGGAAAATTATTACAGCCATCTACAACCAGGTTCCCTTGTTAGTATTGTTTTTTTTAGGGTATTATAAGTTTCAGCTGTAAGTGTGCATTATACCAGCATTGTCATTTTGGTAATCCATGTAAATGCCAAAGTCTTGGCCATATTTCATGAGCATTGTATTAGAAATTTGATTGCAATCAAAAAGATAATAGTTGCTGGTGTCATTTAAGCAATTCAATCTCGTTATTTATCAGCTAGATAGTTTGCATACCAACTGTTTGCAAAAATGTCAGTTGGCTGTAGGTGTTCTTTTCTCATGCTTAGATCATAATATATGCACTGAATATTGTCAAAATTAGGAGCACACTCATGTTAGGTCATTGTGTAGTTCATTGTAATCTTCTATCACTAGATTCTCATTGATGCAAATTGAAAAAAAGTCATTTAAAGCAAGCTGAAATACTATATCAGTCATATGTCTCTTGCATGTGAATTGTTTGACAAAATTCTTTGAGCCTTCAATCAGCATCTTTGAGAGCAGATTTGAGGAGGTTTATTACAATGGTATCAGAGCTTGCTTGCAAAGTGTTTGACGAAATGTCAAACAATTGAAGTATAAAGATTTTTGGTGTTTGAAGAAGTTATAACCTGTTGGGGTATATTACAAATGGGGAGTGCGATGTTTTTAATTTTTTTTACAATCTTGTAATCAATTGGATTTTTTCCTCAAGATTTAATCTGGTTAATCAAAATCATCATACAAGTAAACTATGTCACAAGGTTCGTTGAATTTTCGGCTCCAGGTTTGAAATTCAGCGAACCTAAAGAAATATTAAAAAATTCGTATAAATTTGGCCTAAATTCGTCGTTTTTGAAACTGTGAGTGCAGAGAACTCTGTGTATTGGTCACAAGTTGTCGTTTCTAAACCGTGAGTGCAGCGGAGTCCATGTACAGGTGAGTGAGTCCGTGTACAGTGATAGGGGAGTTCGTGTAATGGGTCGTCTTCTTTCCCGTCTGCTTTCTCTTGAACGAACAGCGTCTGCTTTCCATGTACAAACTTCATACCTTGCAAATGGCGTCTAAGAAAACTCCGCTTCCATTCCTCCCGTCGGTAGTTTGGGGCATAATTATTTTGTAATGTTTTGATATTATTTAGGTTTGATTTTATTTAATAGTTTTGAATTTTTATTATAGTATGTTTAATGTTTTAAGAGTATTTAATTTTAAGTTTACTTGATATTTATACAAAAAAAATATTATTATTAATTATTAATTTATTATTGTTATGAATTTTATAATATTTATCAAATATTAAAATATCTCAATATTATTTTATATTATATAATAATAAATAGTCTGTACTTATAAATTATAATTAAACATCGCAATAGTTATAGTATTTATCAATTATTAAAATATAATATAATAAAAATAGTATATATTTTTATAAAATTACATTGGACGAATTTAATGTCGAATTTTTAAAGATTTTTTTGACTTGTCGAACTTCATCTGAACTTCATAGCCGTTGAACTCGAACTCAAACCTTGTGACTTAGCAAGTAAATAACTCCCGTGTAAGTTTAGATTCTTGTATGATTTTAAAATTTCTACCTAGTGTCTAAGTTCAATTGTTTTGACTTTGTTAGTTCTCTAATATGCATTTTACAACAAATCCCAGGCATGTTTAGTCTTTGTATTTGTTGGTATTCTTGGGAAAATTGATTCATGTACAGCTTATCGAGTGATGAACAAGCTTTTGAATCTTTTTTCTTGTTTCATTTTAATGGATTTCTTCGTGCGTGAGCTAAAGCTGCAAGAGCTTGAAGACCCGTGGGCTTTGTATTTACTATTTTCTACCAACTTCTACAAATCTTGTGAATGAATGTGTTTTTAATTTTAATACTCCGGAAGTTATAAGTTTCACCTTTGAACACATGTATTGAGGCTTGATCAAATTTGACCCATTGCTGGCTGCCATCTCTCTCTATGCATAAATTTCAACTGCTCGTCATTCCTTACAAATTCTTTACAAATTATTATGTCTTTAATTATGCCATATGCGAATAAATTCCATCACCTCACCTTTTCTTTTCTCTGTTGAGGATAGACATCTCTACTTGTTGGCTGTTCTAAGGATAATCAAACTTTAATTTTTAAAATTCCAACTTTGCTTTGATACTAATTGTTAAATTGTTAGTTTTGGAATTGAAAATTGGTTTCATAAAAAATAAAATGTACTTTTATCAAAATAAAGCCATTGCAGATAATCTAGAAGAGTGCAATACAGAGAGATTTTTTTTTTTTTTGCAGCAAATATCATTCCATATATTTATAAATTTTCAATATGTATAGGTTTTTAAAAAAATGACTCCCCAAACTGATGGCTGATACCTACAAGAGCTACAGCTTCTAGTAGGAACATCACAGTTACCAAAGAGATTAACGAATAGGGCAAAATAAAACTGGACAGCCAAGCAGCAAACAACAATACTCAGCAGAATATTAAATAATGTTACTCCATTGAAAGATCAAGAAAATATATTTGTTTCTAGTATGATTTCAGCAGATAGCACTCTGCAAAATGACAACCTGCATTAAAGAAAAAAACAACACAGTTATGGCGAAAAATAGAATTTTATTTACAAAGAATAATACAAGCACCTTTATGCAGCCATGTGGAGTTTAGAATTCAAATGGTGGAAAAGATAACTGAAATTGTTTTACATGAAACAAGCGTATGTAACACTTGCCAAACTGAAATTGGTGGTGATTAGAGTGGAGGATGGAGAAAATGTGTATGATGGAGAAAATGTGTATGATGTTAATGAGATCAAGTGGTCTAAAGGAGTGGGAGTTGCAACATTGACATATTTTGAAGTTTCTTTTAATGTTGGCTTCTCTATTATGAATTACGATCAAGAAACCTTCCATTTTGTGAATTCGTGACTCCTGAAATATTTCATTTAGATTTTTTATCTAATTGAGTATGATCTCTAATGATGAAGTTCTGG
This sequence comes from Cupressus sempervirens, assembly GCA_028749045.1. Taxonomy (NCBI): domain Eukaryota; kingdom Viridiplantae; phylum Streptophyta; class Pinopsida; order Cupressales; family Cupressaceae; genus Cupressus; species Cupressus sempervirens. The sequence continues at coordinate 149,206,235 of CM053791.1, forward strand.
TCAGTTTAACCACTACTTTGCTGCAGAACGTGCAAGTTCATTTTTTCCAATCTTTGTTGGGAAACTGAAATCTGAATCATAAATCAAGCATACCCAGGAATGAGCCTTTTTCCCTTTTTAATACACAAACTTAGACTCTTCGACTCCCCTCTGGCTTTCATCTTATTCCCCTGTGACTCTTCAACTTCCCTCTGGTTTATTGTCTTATTCCTCCTTGACCTTTAGCCCCCCTTATATAATATTAAATTGGTCCATTTTATTCCAGCTCTCATAGATAAATTTTAATATTATAAGGGTATATCTGAAAATCCTCTAATGTCCCAAAAAGGGACATTACAAATCTCCCCTCCTCAAAATTGCTTGTCCTCAAGCAATTGATACCGGGATCCTATATAAATCTGTAGGTAGCTCTGTGTCCCAATTTGAGAACACGTCCTACCATACTATGATGCAAGGTGTCAAACTGCAATCCATCCATCAACCAAATCCCTGGATCCCATGTTAATCCAAGTAATGCCACTGTACCTGAGGGATGTAACACTCTGAATGTCATCGTATCCAATCTCAAACTGAGTAGAACTGCGATCCAATTCTCAAGAAGCCATAGATACATATGACCAACACTTGGATCCCAAACACTGATGGCATAACTAGATGATATGATGGGATAAAAATGTATCCAGATGCTATGTGTACCTCAGTAGGCGGTGATGATCTGTCCTAAATAGATGATGTAGGAAACGAGCTGCCCACAAGCTGAATCAACACCAAGGGCGCATGAAAGATAATACTGCCATCATCACTCTGAAGAATCCCTAAATACATAAGGGTCATGAGAAAGAATGAAGCTGAAAAAGCATTCCCTATGATCAATACATAACTCTCCTCAATCCTTCCCCCGGACCTGTTTAATTGGTGAAATAAGAAATCCATCCAACCTATTTATAAGTTAGAATTCAAAACCATGTAAAGGTTGAACAAAAGAGGGGCAGCAGGAGTCACTTCACCACACCAATTCTGTGATCAAGGTTCGCTGTTAAGAACTGTAGCTTGATTGAATCTCTGAAGTCAAGGTCATCCTCTTCGTGGAAATCAAGAGGAACTCTCTCCTCTACCTCAAAAAGTGGGTTATTGGAAATCCAAACAGCATCTACCTCAAACAAAGGGTTGTCTATAAGCTGAATGTGATTTGAAGTTTTGGAACTTGGTCACTTGGGGCAACTATCCAAATCACACATCTGCTGAATGCTATCAAGTTCATTAATAACCTCTAGGAAAAAACTCTTGCCTCTCTTTATCCTCATGTTCTTGAGAGTGATTCGTGATTCTAATCTGATTTTCTGCTTCCTGAAGGGAAATTCAAGCATTATCTAATGCCTCATGAGTATATTTAAGCTCTCTATTGAGTTCCATAATCTCATTCCTTTCTTTATTCAGCTGATCAACATGTATTTCAGCAACTTAAAGAATGTTATCTTTGTCGGAAAGCAAATATAAATAATTTGATTTCATAGTTTCAAGAGCTGTTTTGATCACTTGCAAATCATAAATAAGCCAATTTGCTTTCACTCTCTTTTGAACCTTCCTGTAGAGATCTTCCACCATCTTGTGAGTGCTGTCATAATGTACTGACGATGCCACAACCATGTCATTACTAACCTTAAATTGATTTTTTAAGGATGCATTTCATTATTGTCTTGTCGAAGCGGTTCATCGTCTTGCAATGCCATCTTAGATGGTTCCTCTAATTTCATGTCATGGGCATCAGAAATATATGGTTCATCATACAAAGATTCCAATCTGCTATTACGTCGTGTGCAACTGACTTCATCAACCTACTTATTAAAGCTAACCTCCAAATCGCCAATGTAGAAACTTGCACCCTATGTAACATCTACGTGATTGCAAGAAAGCTACAAATCAATGGTAGTTGACTATTCTTCTTTTCCAAGACCCTCTATTCGATGATTTTGATCTGCCAGAACTTCTTCATACACACCTTTGCATTGGTCTTTTGCAAGGAGATCTTGAACCAATTCCAAATACTTTCTTTTTGCCATATTAGTCTTATTTTGCTACTCTAGATGAAGATCCAAGTAATCACTAAATGATAAATCATTCTGAATTTGGGTAGGAGGTTTTTGATACTCTTTGTAAATGTTGAGTATTTCTGTTCTTATATTTGCTGATTGTGGTCCCCACAATCCAGAATATTCAGCTCTTTTTATATCCCTTTTTGTGTCTATGTTTTAGACTGCACCATCTATGTTCATCAAATTCTACGCTATCATCTCCAACCTTCTTTACATTAGTGTTGCTTCTTGGCGACAATCTTCTTGTATTTATATGTCTCCTGCAATAATTATGAAATTCTTGCTTTTCCTATAGCAATCAGATGAAGTCTGCATAAGCTTAGTTTTTTGGCACTTGCTTGGGCTAGCGTGCCTAGCTGATCTGAGCTCTGAATCTTTGTTAATTGGCATTCCCCTCCTTTCCGGAGGGCATGTTTGGATTATCCTCTGTCCACTTATTGTAGTATGAGCCCATCTTGAATGTCTGTTTTGCAATGGCATAGTATCAGATTGGTGCAACATTTTTTTTGTCACTCACATCTTTTGTATAATCTTACAATTCCACTCTAGCAATGCTTCATGCATACAATCATTGATATGATAATTTTACAGGGAACCTAAAACTAATTACAAGCTCAGCAAGGGAAGCTTTAACAAGACAATGTAAATAGCTGCACTCCATTCGTGAGAAATGAGAGCTCAAAAGTTATGCCTTTCCTTCCCCATCCTAGAAGAGACAATGTGTAGTCGATCTTTAATTTGGACACAATGGTCAGTGTTGTTGTAAGTTATAGAAATGTAATTCCTATGAAATCAACACTGAGATGGCGAATGTAATCGACCATCAACGATAATGTCGAAGGTTTACATGAAATCGATTTGTATAGCTTGCATAGTTAAAGTATAGATTCTGCCATCTCCTTTGACAATGTCAACTTATGACATTTCCAATGATTGGATAAAAATTAATTTCAATTCAGGTCAGATGAAGAGTAGTGGATACATAGAGGTAAGCTGCAACATATGCCTGCATTAGTTCCCAAATTTCAGGTATCTTCAACGACATCTACTACATGAACTTTTGTCATCCAATTTTTGTCGAGGATTGACCCAAAATACACGAAGATTCCTCAAGTTCCTTCTAGAGAAAGCTATGTTTTCTTTTGTTCAAGCACCTGAGTTCGCTCCTATAATTTCCTTTTGACTCCGTGCCTTGGTCTAACCATCATCCACGATCCGACTATCACTTTTTTGATGTGTATTCAACTCTAATGCTGGCAGAGGGAAATCGCAAACCCGCAAAACCCACATACAACAAACCGTTTAACACACTTAACACATTCAAGGATGAGCAATTTACTGGAGCGTGAGTATCCTGGTAGTGTTCCTTTGCACGAGATTTTGGAATCTGTAGTAACGACAGTTTATAGGTAACACCCTTTTTCACAAAGCCTCGGTATCAAGAGTCTGGAGAATGTTGTAATGTTGTAACACTTGTAGGGAGTAACTCCAAACAATCTGCTAGCTATGCCTTGTATCGTCAATTCCATTGATAAAACGATAAGCTTCCATCATATGTGGCAACCTGGCACTCAACAAAGACCACCCGAAAGATTCTTGTTTTAATTTTGGCGTTACACACTCGTGTGCATGAACTCCAACAGTAAACAAAAAGTCTTGCTATATAGAGAACTCTTGATGCCATGTTTCCTTCCTACCTTTGGCTAATTTGTCAAAGATTCTACTGAAGACAAAATGCTATTATATCAAACTTTAGAAGAGCATGTATTATGTCTAGTTATCATTTGCAAAAAATCTCCACCACACAACATTTGAAATATTATCCCAATCGAATATCCGATGGATCGGGTTAGTCTTTCTTCCAGATATGAAGACTAAACCAACTGCAGTTCCACTTTGATTTGCATTATTATATTCATGAGGGTGTACGACACTTGCAAAATTACATCTTAATTAAGCCGCTCCAAGTAATTATTTTTGGTTACTAGGATAATTTTCCTCCCGTCAACAAGTGATGATAACACCCGATAATATATCTACGACAAGCCTTGGTTTTACCTTGCCAATCTTTTGAATATAAGTCGCTCTAATAATAATTTCTTCAAATATGAAATTACGCCAATGGAGCAAGGCTCAAAAGAAAAGATAAAGCGCCAGTATTGCAAACACATGGACCAAAACATTCACTGCGATGCCAATAGTGCAATTTGCCTCAACTAATGGCTCCTTTGAAGCCACAATTTAGTTCGATACTGTGGCGTTCTTTCTTAAGTTCTATAAATGAAGAACTCTTCAATATTCCTAACTTTTGCATGAAAGTAATCCCTATCATAAGGGCTGCTTGGAATGGGAATGAAATAGCTAGGCACCGATCATTTGTTTTCATACATAAATCAGTCCATTCCTGAGAGGAACTTCAAAGGAAAAGGATGCCTTCTGAGAGCTTCCTCTGTTTCAAATCACGTGAAGCTAATGATCTTGATTCAACAATTGTATTACCATTGCTACATGCAAATATTTTATTCTGGATTTTTGTTGCTAATATCACAGAATCTGTCCTAGTTGTGATGTTTTGAGAACAATTTCAAAAATAATTTCTCAGGCAAGGACCAAACTAACTGTTTAGAAGGTACTTAATCCAGCTTCTTACAAATTTGCCTGTTGATGAAGCTTTACCAAACTCGTAGATTCTGTAATTATTTCTAAAACCTCACAGGTTGCAGAATACGAGGCTCTGATACCATTGAAATATCCCCAGTAGATATTACTCATTCTTTCTCAAAATAATATTTAGAATTCAAGTATACGAAAATGCATTACATACCAATAGTATAAAACTAGCAAATTCTCATGAAATTTCGTAAAACATGTTATTGCATTATACAACAGCAATACAATAACCAACATTCAAAATCCAATCTTAAACACAGTTTTACAGTCAGATTGGAACACTAAGAAAAGAACCCTATAAGCACTCGTGAGACACCGGATGTGATGTCTCCACGGACAATGGGTTTGCGTCCACTCTCTACCGGCACGAGGGCCTACGTCCTCACATTGGCTGAAAGCTGAAGCTTTCTGAATAACTCTCGCAAGAGAGAAACTGAAATTTGAATCATAAATCAAGCATACCCAGGAATGAGCCTCTTTCCCTTTTTAATACACAAATTGAGACTCTTTGACTCCCCTTTGGCTTTCATCTGATTCCCCTATGACTCTTCAACATACCTTTGGTTTATCATCTTATTCCTCCTTGACCTTTAACCCCCCCTAAATAATTTTAAATTGTTCCATTTTATTCCAGCTCTCATAGATAAATTTTAATATTATAAGTGTATATCTGAAAATCCTCTAATGTCCCAAAAAGGGACATTACATAGTACTTGTGTGTGTGTACTATTCATTAGGCTAATACGATCAAAAGAATGGATCAGAGTCTAGTCCATTTGCCTAGGCATTGGACATTTAGGCAGTCAGTGTAAATTACACATTCTTATGTTTGGGATTTCAAACAATATTATGGTGTACAAGGTCCTATTTCAGCGATACAATCTTCTTTGATATGTTTCTATTTTTTGGAATTTGTGACAGTTGTAATCTGTGAGATCATTATAATCTATATACTAATTTGAAAGTATATACTGTCCCGTTAAACACTCTGATGTAATATGTAGTGAAATATATGCTGCTTCTAAATTTTTTTGTCTACATAATGTGATAACTACCAGCAGTGTCAAAATAGTACATAGTGTTTAAAGGATTTCATTCTATCTGTTTGTTTATAAAACAGTATGTGACACAAAGTATCAGCAATAAAATATTGCGAGAGGCTCGGAAGCAGCAAAAGGAAGTTGATAATGAGAGGTATCTATTTTATTTTTGGGTTAAAGCTGGTTGTGACTAAGAAATTCTTTATATACGTTTTTCAGTATTTACCTCTGGCATGCAGGGATGAAGAAGCTGGTTTGGCATCTACAAAAAAGGCTTTTTCTTTGGCTATAGAAGGGGCGGAATCTGATAGTGATTTTGATGATTTTGATGGGTTTTCAGAATCTCAGAGCCACTATGAAGAATATGAAGTAAGTGTATTAAAATTATGTGCCTCTAATTTTATCTTCTAAAGTTGGTCAAATTTGATCCCATCAGCACAGATTTTCTATTGTTAATGGAAAACTGATTTTTTTATTGGATAGAAGATCTGTTCATTTTTTGCTTAATGTTTATAAAATGCACCTATATTTAAGTATACTGTATTTTTTGACTCCTAAATGAGTTGCATCTAGCAGGATGTTCCTGAGGAGGATGAGAAGGTACTGGCTGCATTCATGATAGAAAATGCTGGTCCTCAACGTACTTTAGCTGATCTTATCATGGACAAAATCCGAGAAAAAGATGCTGCGGTTTCATCAGGTATGGAGAAATTAGTTGCCAATAGATTTGCCAAAGGTGTTCAAGGTAACTTTTTTGGTCTATGGTTCAAATGATGTTGGAGACATTTGCCACATTTTATGCTGATAATGATTCTCTCTTGATTACACAATAGTTAAAATGTCTCATACACATCATATTTCTTTGTACAATTGTATGAGCAGACATGCCCATATCAGCGATCCATGATAAACAGCTACATCTATATCAATCAATTTATTATAATGTTATACAATATGAATTCTATTTGTGTAGTCTTGACTCTTAAGTATTGGGTTGGAGAGCAAATTCGCAGTGGATTCATCATATTTTTTGTGGTATATAGTTTAACAGTTGTGTTGGGGATATATTGATATGATTTAGTGCCGCTTGGTTCTTGTGTGAAGAGTCAAATATGTGTCTAATGAAATGCTATATTGATAAAGCAGAGTAATTGTAAAAAATTGCAGTTCAATTCAATGCATTAAAATAGTAGGAGCAATAATTCAGAAAGAGTAGAATAGAGCATATCGGCATGATACAATGATTTTGCAATGAGGATAAAATTTGTAATATAATTTCCGATACTAAACTATTTCTCATATCTGTAGCATAATTATGTCATGGATGACCATGTCGGGACTCAAATCTGCTATATCAAATTTTGCTTTGGTCTATTCCTTTTTGTGTGTCTTAGTCATGCTTGATTTTATCTACCCATTGTTTTGAACTTTCAAGGTTGTCCATACCTGCATACTTACAGATTTGAAATATCCACTTTCCTTGCAATTTTTTTCCCTAAGTGTTGTTTTATCAGAGTAACAAAACTTCTCATCCCTCAATTACTTTCCCTTGGCATTCTTGAGTGTCGAAACCCGAAAATCTCATTAAAAGTTTAAGTCTTTTTCCCCGATTTGGTCTTTTAGATTTCTCATCTATATCTCCTTCAACACGACTTTGTTGTCAGCCTTGACTCTCCAATCCCTACACCAAGACCTCGGTTTTGATCGGAGTTTCAGGATATTCCATATTCTAGTCCCAAGGTATCTATTGTGTGGAAGTTTGATGCAGAAGGGATTACATTATGTTTCGTCAGACCTTTGGAGAGGGACATGCTCCCTCTCCAAGTTTGACAGGTTATACTGGATGAAGTAATGATCTTAGTGATCAGCAATCTAAATGTATGTGCTAATTACAGGTATATATGCCTTTGAAATTCAGTAGTACAAGGGAGACAAAAATGTTGTAGCTAATGCCTTATCTAGACTTCCTGGAGTCTAATCCATTTCAGTGGTCATCCCAGATTGGTAATTACAGATTGAGTGCAGGATATGCAAACTATGGACGAGTTGCTGCTCTATTGGAGGACCTAGACTTATATACAAAGAAAAAACAACAATAATTCCTTGTACAATGAACTCATTTATCACCAAGGAACTTTTTTGCAAAGTCCAAAGTTGAAATTCAAGATGAAGTAATGATTGAAAGTCCCGCTTCTTCATCAGTTGGTCATGCTGGATTCTTTAAAACGCATGCAAAAATTATAAAATCTTACAAATGGAAAGACTTTAAGAAAGACATCCAAAAGTTTGTGGCAGCTTGTGAACCATGCCCAAAAAATAATTTGAAAGTAAAAAAGGTCCAGGATTACTTCAGCCATTAGAAAAATGGGAGTTCCTTATCATAGATTTCATCACAGCATTTTCCAAAGTCAACGGTTAGGAATGCATAGTTGTGGTTGTTGAGATATTAATAAAGTATGCTCACTTTATGTTCATTGATATCTATCATAAAGCACATCAACATGCTGTAGTCTACCTCTTGCAAAGTGACAATGCAGATGAATGATAATCTTCTGGAAATGCACGTCTTGCAAATATTTATTATATTTTCTGTTTTCATTAGGATTGTGGAAAGGATCATTACGGATTGGGGTTGATAAGAGGAGGTATTAGCTAGTTGAATACTCAAACAAGTTTAAATATCAGTTACTTTAATTTTGAGAGTACAGTGGAGCTTCTAAGTTGTGTCTATGAATGTTGTTGTTGTTGTGCTTGCTAAAAGACATAAGATTACCCACAATTTAACAATTTTTGGAGCATTTCCACCATTATCACTGTTGCATTTTTTCTTTCCAGTTTTCACAATCCAGTGACAAACTTCATCATATGCCCCCTTGTTGTTGGCCAGGAGTGGACAAGGTCTGTTGAGTAACCTAAGTATCATTTGTGTTACCCTTGCTTTATTGACAGACCATACGTGCTGCCACAGACTTTTGTACATCACTTTTGAGGCCTTCCCAAAAAATTCATTCTCGATCCTGCGATATATCATTAGGAACCCTGAGTGTCCAACAATAGAAGATATGCACAAAGCTCCTTTGGAAGATCATTACTTTTAGGATAACGTTCTTGCTAACATATGGTACTGCATATTCAGCCTTCCACTCAAATTATTCTATGCACTAGAATCTTTCTGTTATTGTTGAATGTGTTATGGTTAATCGATGTTGTTGTAGCTGTATTAAACAGAGGAGATGAGTACTCCTTATATAGATTTACAAAGGTGATGTATCTAAAAGAAACAATCATGAACTAAAGATGAAAATAGAAACTACTTGACAAACTAAGATGACCATTAAAGAAACATTAAATATTTTAATACCTTTCTTAATGGTCATTGTCTAACTGCCATCTTTTGGTCACAAGTTCTTCAAAACATTTTGCTGCTGCCAAGACCCTCCCTAGATCTACAAAATGTTAATGACCAAGAAGCCAAAATCCATCCAGAAAATACACCCTTCTTCAGAATCCTTTGCAACAAGAGACAAGAGTCTGCCACTAACCCCCCAAATTCAACAGTACATCTGACTGAAATCATCACAAAACTCGAAAATGATGTTGGATAACGAAGCTTCTCTTCCTTGGAGACAGAGACAAGAATTGAGAACAACTAGGACGGTTTTGAGGAAAAATCGGCAAACCCTCCAAACTTTGCTGATGAGAGTGATGCCTCAAAACAAACTGCAAAAACCACAATATTTGGGGAGAAAAATCAATGAAAACCAAAGACAGATTTTTGAAATGATTTTTGCTTCAAAAGCCAGCATGATTTTTTAGGTGAAAAATAATCGAAACCAACAAAGTCCGAGACACAAATAATAGAATACAAAACTTCATTTTTGAGGGAAAATGGTAAAACCCAATAGATAATTTTAGAGAAAAAAATTATAAAACTACAAAAGAATCCCACATAACTTTGCGAATTATGGAATCACAAATTTTTTGAGGGAAAAAATTATGAAAACCCATCAAAAATTTTAAGGGGAAAATTCATGAAAACCCATCAGAAATTTTTTTAGGGAAAAATTATGAAAACTCACTAATTCTTTTTAAGGTAAAAAATTATGGAAACCCATCAGAAATACAAGATTTGGCATGGTAAAATAGCACATGCAAGTAACAAAATGCACATGCAAGCAAAATGTGACTCACATGCAACCTTCGAAAATCAGAGACCTTTGCCCAAACCAAGAAATCACGCAATCAAAATCCTCAACCAAGCTTGCTAATTTCAATCTTAGAAGGCGAACCAAAAAATTTCATAAAATACTTCTTAGGATTTTCATTTCAAAAAATCGAAAAACAAAGTTTTAGAAAAAAATACCATATTAGAAGAGGTTCGCCAAAGTTAATGAAATCCCATCAACTTTCTTTGATACCATGTTATGGTAAATCAATGTTGTTGTAGTTGTATTAAATAGAGGAGATGAATACTCCTTATATAGATTTACAAATACGATATTTCTAAGAAACAATTGTGAACTAAAGACCAAAATAGAAACTGCTTAAAAACTAAGATGACCATTGAAGAAACAATATAATATTTTAATAGAATGAGGCCTAGTCTCGCAATGCAGCTGGCATTTTAATCTCACCTTTTCTGCCCAGTCTGCTTGTAGATTTGAAATGATGCGGATAAATGCTTCTGAGTTTTCTTCTTTGTTACTGAGTGCATTGACCACCCGTATTCATGTACTCTTTCTTGCAGATGATCTCAAAATCATATCCCAACATCTTAGTGACTCATCTCTATAACACATTAAATTGTAGTCACTGTTCAACTATAGACTCACCTTTACTTTGATCTGTATGCCCATCAAGTAAGGACATATTTTGTTGACCACATCTAGAATAGACAGAATTTCCTACTTGTCAAAGATCATGGGTTTGCATTACTGCATTGAAGCTGCACAATTGCCATGCCCAGAGTTATGATACTACACAATGAAGGTTTTGATGAATTTGTATTGCTGAAAACCGGAAGGGTATACAGAGCTTCACTGATCTTGCAAAAAACTCATGTTGCTTCCTAATTCTAATGAAATGGGCATCCTATATAAGAAAGTTGTTAGTGGAGCTTCTGTATAACCCTAGTTATTGAGAAACCTATGGTAGTATCTTGCAAGTCCTAAGGATCCCTCAGGTTCTTGAGGATTTTTGGCATTTTTTATTACATCATTGCCTTGGTTTTTTTGTATCCATCTCCCATCATGAATGCAAGAGAATGTGACTAAGGTACTCCACTTCTTGGACACCTAAAGTATACTTGGAAGGATTCATGTAGAATTGATGTTAGTTTGGAAGTTGTAGAAATTGATTAAAATTTAACATGATGGAGATCATCTTCCCACATTTTGTTGTAGATGAGCATATCATCATAGAGTATCAATCAAAGTTGTAAATGTATGCAAGAATGGATTGAATATAGAATTCATAAACCATTGAAATGTATGAACCTTTGGAAATATGAAGGGCATAACCAATCTTTTTTAAGAACCTTGATGTGTTTTGAAGGCAATAATGGAACATCCTCATCCCTGAATTTTGAATTGATGACATCCTGACCTGAGATTTTGCTTTGTCTAACTTATCTGGTAAATCATCAAATAGAGGAAGAGAAACTTATCTTAGGTGGTTTGCTGATTTAGCTTGAACAGATTGTCATCCCACTTGCAAAACATCATTATAAGCCATATTTAGATATAAAATGACTGAAGTGTATGAAAGTTAGAATTCTTTAAGCTTTCAGTAGTACTAGCAGGACACTTCTTGAAAACTATTATAAAATAGCATCGAAAGTGATATACTCAGGTCCAAAAGCAATTATTAAAGTATATTAACATTTGGAGAGTTACATACGATAGAAAAAATATGTAAAATTTATAACTCAGCATAGGAGTTATTAGATTTCTGGGATTGGAGAAAATGACTGGAAGTAGTGCAAGCCAGAACAGGGCTTGTATGGTCAAGATTCTATCATCAGACAGGGAGCATCTAAAAATTTTAACAGATAGAGAGAAAAATACGGTGATTGAGGTGCAATAGAAGGTCAAGTCAATTTTGAGAAAAAAAATCTAGGCTTTAAAAAGTCACGGTTCGGGTTGATTGTATTTACTTTCAGTGGCACATTTTGTTAGTTGGATATTTTATATGTCATATGCATTTGTAGTTAAAAAGTGTTTCTATTTGAAATGAATAACTAAAGTGGCCATATTATGGCCATGCTTGGAAATAATTCTTGAATTTGAATAAATATGGTTGCTTTACACTCAATCTCCGCATTCTTGCTGTAATAAGCATTGATTAGTGTGCTGGAAGACTTCCTGTTACTTTTTAACTGATTTTTTCTTGTTGCTACCATTCAGAAGAACGTCCAATTCCACCTTTGGATAATAGAATCATTGATGTCTATAAAGGGTACACTTCCTTTTGCCTCTGACCAAAGTATGGCATGCTTGTGTTCTTAGGATGTTATCTCTTTAGACATGAAAATTTCCCCATGAATCTTTTTCCTTTCTTCAGCTATTGTTTTAATCGACAATGATATTAAGAATTTTCTATAATCTGACAGGGTAGGTAAACTGCTGAGCCGCTACACTACTGGTAAGATTCCAAAGGCATTCAAGGTTGTACCTTCACTCTCACTTTGGGAGGAGGTACTATACATCACAGAGCCAGAGAAATGGTCAGCAAATGCAGTGTACCAAGCAACTCGAATTTTTGTGTCAAATCTAAATGCAAAGATGGCCCAGCGTTTCTGTAACCTTGTCTTACTTCCACGTGTCAGGGAAGACATTAATAAAAGTAAACGACTTCATTTTGCATTGTACCAAGCCTTGAAAAAATCATTGTACAAGCCACCAGCATTCTTCAAAGGCATTCTCATGCCTCTTTGTCAGGTATGATAAAAATAGTTTGTGAGATAGATGTCTTTTTGTTTGAAACCATATTAATATTTTCTGGATGGCATGTAATAATCCTTCAGAGCATAGAGTTTTGAAAAATCTCATAAAGCTTCTAATGTTCATGACATGTTTATAGTGTTCTTTTTACAATAAAGAAAGTTATTTCATGACCAGAAGTGCAATGAGTTGTATGGTTCTCATATCACTTGTGTTCATCATGTCAAATTGGTTCATACAGTCATGTCAAATTATCTCACTTATACATTAAATTAGCAATAAAGTAATATAGACTTTGACATGAATGATAACGCTATATGCTAAATACTATGTTATGTTAATTGCCATTTTGGTAGTCTTTTTCTTATTTCTTTCCCCAGCAATTTTAACTGTAATGCTCCCCTTTTGGGATATGGCTGATTTTGTCCAAAAACAACAATTTTAACAAATGCAGTTCATCTAATCTATATAATTGTAATGCCAATTTAGAGAAAAACCTAATTTAGGTCTTATAAACAATATTAACTAACATCAGAGCATTTATATCAATAAACTTGTATAAAATGATCTCTTTAAAATCAAGTATCCTGAAATCATTCATATCTGTTTTGTATCTTATTTTCCACAGTCAACCATATTAGTATTACGATGGAAAAGCTTATAGGATGCTGGGAGACCATCTTCATGAGATTTGCCCTTTTTGAAATAGGATTTAATTATAAACAATAACAAGGAAATTAAAATATAAATTAATAAAATAAAAATATATCATAATATAATTAGTTAAGAATGAATGGTCAAAATGTATGAGATGAAAAGTTGTGAATACCTCAAATATGAGATATAAAAGGGAGAAGAGAACTTCATTTGAAAGGTGATATAGAGGAAAGGAGGAGGAATGGAGGATGTGAAGCAAGAAAGCATACAGGGAAGAGAGGCACAGAAAGAAAATAAGAAATTGGCTCCTTTAAAAGGCAGAAATGATAAAAGTGTTGTGATTCTTTCAAAGAAAGATAATTATGAAATGTTGTGACTCTCTCAAAGGTCAGAAATGATGAAGAGGTGTGTGTCTCCCTCACATGGAAATACATGGTAAGGAAGCAACAACTTTAAGTCCCCCGTACGCCAACCCCTAGGTAGCGCCAAGAGGTTGAATGACTGGGTGTTCATTTTGTGCTCTTGGCTTTGATTGGAAGGGAGAAATACTTTGTAAGGAGGCGACAACATTGAGTCCCCCATCAATTACGCTAACTCCTAGGCAGGGATTGGGTGTTAATTCCTTGCTCTTTAGCTTCATTGGAAGAGAGAAATACACTATAAGGAGGCAAAAGCTCCGACTCCAACATCAATTAAGTTGATCCCTAGGTGGGGCTTGCTAAATTTAAGTAGGTATATATGATTAACTTTTCTTCTTCACTCCCCTGTGAGGAAGACTCAATCTTCCTACATGTATGTTGGTGGTGCCTTGTAACCAAGGGGCACCAACTTTCATTATTATATAATTATAATTATTATATTATTCATATAATATAATTATTGTATTATGAATCTAACATAATATAATTATTATTATATTATTATATAATAGCATAATTATATTTTTTTGTTTTCATACAATATAATTATAATTCAATATTTATATATCACATCCTTAATGTTATCTATTATGAAGTAATTGGTAAAATACTTGTTATTAACAGAGATCGGAAGGTCATTATATACAAAAGAATAAAATGATGTTTTCTTAGGAAACGATCGTAAAGAATAGAAACATTCTATTCTAGCTGAGAAAGCTAAAAAAGCTACAGCTAACTAAAGCTAACTAGATATTTACAATAAATTACCATTAACTAATAATAGACAATTATCTATTATCGTAATACCCTCTCTTAATGATTAATCTATCTAGAACACCAAGCTGTCCTCTGAATTTGACAAATTTATCAAGACCAAGTGGCTTGGTGAGAATGTTTGCAGTCTGATATGTGGTAGGAACATACTGCAAATCTATAGTCCAGTCTTCAACCTACTGTCCTATGTAATGACAATGTACATCCACATGCTCAGTTCGTTCATGGAAGATTGGATTTCGTGCTAACTTGATAATGCCTTCGTTATCAACAAATAGAGTAGTTGGTCCTACTGGTGACATCTGCATATCCCCAAGCACTCGACGAAGCCAAACAACTTTACATCCTGCCTTAACAATCCCTCTGTATTCGGCCTCTGTAGAGGAGAGAGAAACTGCCTGTTGCTTTTTACTAGTCCATGTGAATTACCGGATCCCAAACTGAACACATATCCAGAAGTTGACTTTTTTAAAGTTCCCTACTTCTAATATAGAAACAATTCTCGTATTATATCAATTCATAAATGAATTCTTCCAATTAAAACATTTACTCTCCATTATCATCTTGATTCTCTACTCAATTAATTAACCCATTTGTTTTCTATCCCTTATGATGATATTATAATGGTGTTGTCTGATATAAATAGTACAGATATGTGCTGTCCATAAGTATTGCTTGTAGCAGTATATTTATGTGTCTTATATGAAGCCATAATTATGTCCACTTTTGATATGGTATTAGATCAATTCAATATCACTGCTATCTTTGACTTAGATGTGTGTCAAGTGAATGCCTTCTCTATTCCTTAATGACTTCTCCTGATCTTGACCAACAATATTATAATACTTGTTCCTTATTGTCAGTAATTATTGTTCTAGCATCTTCAATGCTTATTTTAAATCGCATTATTTATATTGGCCTGACAAATGTTTTGATTAGTTAGTTCTTCCATGTATCATCCCTCCCCATATCACTTTATTATCATAATCGTTATCCTTAATCTGTTATCGACATACTCATTTCTGATCATAAATATGGTTTCCACTTTGTATAAAATGATTAAATGTTAGTCAATCCAGTGGTATGTATGGTGAAGGCCATCTACGATACTATGATGTCTATCTAATTTGACTGCACTCTATGATCTTACAATTCCAATATATTGAATCGAGCAATCCTTCATGTACTGTAGCACTTGTCTAGTTTATGTGTTTAATATAATGATTTTATAAGATTTTCACATATGTTTGCTGACTTTGCAATTAAAAGGGATGCTATTTCTGATTTGTAGAACTGGAACCTTGTGTTCAAGGAAAGAGGGTGTTGTCTCATGACTTGAATGCTATCTTCCTTTATTCGTAAACTTCACACTGAATATATGCTGCTTTAGACTGGTTGATGTTTTTGCTTTGAGCCGTTTTTGACTAGATGATGTTTTTGATGACTTAAAATGTTATATTTAACACTCTTGATTGATGCTCTTCCTTATGTATTTGTTGTCTATTGTTCCCAATCTTTTCTCTTGCTAATAACTTATATTATTCTTCGTAATTAGCCAGTGTCCTTGGTTGATGTGCTGGATCCCCATGGTGTTTTGCTGAGTAAGCAATATGAGTGTGTGTTTTGCAGAGGCCTTCCTTTCTGCAACTTGGATTGGCCGCTTTCCGTATTTTCAAAAAAAGTATCGAGTTTGTTCGATTGCTCTAGTTCGCCAATTTCTCTGAACTCTCCTTTACTTCTCCATTGACTGTATTAATTGGTGTTGATTGTGATTCTCTGATAGTTGATCCTATGTTGTATAGTCCACTAACTAGAATGGGTGATTCTCATTTTGTTTCCTTGCTCGGTATATGAAGACCTTGTTCATCGTGGTGTATTTACATTTGTGCCCTCCAATCCTCTATGTCTTCCATTGAGTTTCGATTTCAATCTAGGAGTGCCTTCTTGTTCCATTCGATGTCTCTTCTCTCCGTTAATCAGCCCCCTTGGTGGTGAGGATTCTTCATTTTTTTTCTCTCTTTAATGATCCCCTCTCAAATGGTCCAATCTTTAAGATTTAAGAGGTATGTCTTAATAAGTTAACATTTTAAATTTATTTCATTATAATATATATTAAGTTTAGTTATTATTTATCTATATTTATATTTTAATATTATTATTTATGAATTAAATCTCTTTTCATAGATAGGTTATTACATTATATTATATATAATATTAATAACAATATTTTCTTTCATCATAATAATAATTTGGACGACAATATTAGAGGGTATTATTAACATTATAATTTTAATCATCATCATTATTATTATAGTTATAATTTTATTCATTAATATTTTGTAGTCTTATATTTAACTATATTATTATTAAAATCCATCTTAGAAATGGGGATATTACAACTTTTTATCATCAACAGAGCCAACCCAATCTGAATTTGTGAACCCACTGAGTTTTTGATTAGAACTTCGAGAGTATAGAAGTCCATAATTTGAAGTGCCCTTTACATAACGAAGCACATGCTTTGCTGCGATCCAATGATCAGCCTTAGGAGCTGTCATAAATCGGGAGATGTAGCTAACTGCGAAGCTGATGTCAGGCCTAGTAGCAGAGAGGTAGATGAGGCTACCTACTAGTTACGTGTATGTAGTATCATCAACGGAAGGAGAATCAAACTTTGCAGATAACTTGAGACCTTTCTCCATAGGTGTAGATGTAGGCTTGCAATCCTACATGTGGAATTTGTCTAACAGGGCTTTGGCATATTTGGACTGAGAAATGAATATACCTGAAGACTGTTGCCAGACCTCAACACCTAGGCAATAATACATGAGCCCAAGGTTAGTCATATCAAAAGACTAGCATAAATTCTGTTTGGTTTCTTGAATCAAAGATGTTGAACTGCCAGTGAAGATCAAATCATCCACATAAATAACTAGAAGAATGATGTCATTTTCAGTAGTCTTGATTTACAAATTTGAGTATGAAGAACTCCTCTTGAAGCCTTGATCACTGAGGTACTTATCAATTTTTATGTACCATGTTTGAGGGGCCTGCTTCAAGCCATAGAGAACTTTTACCAATCTAAGAATCTGATGATCTTTAGTAGCAATCTTGAAACCAGGAGGCTGCATCATGTAGACCTCTTTAATGGAGATCACCATTCAGGAAAGCACTCTTGACATCCATTTGATGGACCTTCCAGCGAAATTGTGTTGCCATGGCTAGGACTAATCTGATGGTGCTCATCTTTGCAGTAGGAGTAGAGGTCTCCTCATAATCAATGCCTTGACGCTGAGAAAAGCCGTTCGCCACCAAACGAGCTTTGTACCATCCAATTTGTATTTGAATTTGTAAACCCATTTGCAGCTAATGGTTTTCTTCCCTAGTGGAAGATCAGAAAGGACCCAGGTGTTGTTCTTTAGTAGGCTTTGGTGTTCAAATGTCATGGCTTGTTCCCACTCTAGAATACCTTTAGCCTTGGAATATGTTTGAGGTTCAAACACACTATGAATGTTGGCCATGAGCGAAAAGTTAACAGACTTTGTAGGTTTGCTCTTTTTTCGAGCAGTTCTCTCTTCAATGAGCTCATCATCATGAAGATCAGCAAGTGTCTTGGCCTACCGCTTAGGCCAGAGAGGAGAACGACCAACATTAGTATAAGGAGATGCTTGGTGATCAGGTTCCTCATTAGAAGAATTTGGATCAAACTTAGGTGAAGCATCTACAAATCGGGGTGATCCTGTAGGAGAAGCCAAAGGTGTCTGTACAGGGATCATTGGTATAATTGGAGCTGTAGGAGCTAGTGGAGCCCTCCTATGAGGTGGGCCTAAAAGAAGCTGAACTCCCAAATCATGAGCCTTCATAGGCTGGTCTGCTAGATTAAGAAACAGGAGAAACAAGCATGACTGGTCCTCATTGCTCATTAAAGACTACATCACGATTGTAGATGAGACGAGGTGTCTCAACATTGATTAGGCAGTAGGCTTTGTGTAGACTGCTATATCCAGTAATCATGAGTTTCTGACTTTTGGCATCCAACTTGGTGCGTGACGCATTAGGGATCCAAACAAAAGCAAGGGAGCCAAAAACCTTCAAGTGATTGATTTTGGGCTTTCGACTTGACCAAGCCTCTTTCGGAGTTTTACCTTTGATTGTCATTGTGGCTGACCGATTCAACAGATAAACTGCAGTGTTAACTACTTTTGCCCAAAACTTCTTCGGAATTGTCTATGTTCGAGCATGGATCGAGCCATCTCGATGATTGTCTGGTTCCGACGTTCAACTACACTGTTCTGTTGTGGTGTGTGAGGTGTGTTTAATTGGCGTTTGATGCCATGTGTATCCAAAAAGCTAGAGAAAACATTAGAACAAAATTCCCACCCACTGTCTAATCTAAGAGTAATGATAGATTTCCCAGACTCTTTTTCAACTAAAGGTTTAAACTTCTGAAATACAAGAAATCTATCTGATTTCTTTTTAAGGAAATACACCCACATTTTTCTACTTAAATCATCAACAAGCAACAAAAAATACCTAGACCCAAGAACAAAAGGAGTGGCCATAGGGCTGTAGATATCGGCATGAACAAGCTGAAGTACCTGAGAAGCTCACCATGAATTGCCACTGGTGAAAGGTGTGCGATGTTGCTTTCCAGTCTAGCATGCATCACAAACTCCAAGCAGTTGAGTCTAAATCTCAGGCAATCCAAGAACAAGCTCATCTCGAGCAAGCTGTGAGAGATAATGCAACATTTAAGTGACCATATCGCTGATGCCAAAGTGTGCTAACAGAAGACCATCGAGCAGCCATAGCTAAGTCCCGAGAATCACCAGAATTAGTAAATCTGGAAAGACCATGATCCTCAAGAGTCAAGACTCACTACAATAGTACATCGAGTTGCCCGATTAGTGATGATGCACTAATGTGAATTGAAGGTGACATCTAAGTGTGGAGAATGTTGCAACAACTGATTGAGTGAGAGAAGATTTAGTTCCATCCCTGGAACGTAGAACACATTGAGGAATATGAGATTCCTCCTAGCAGACTGAATTTGAATGTTGCCTTTGTTGACAACCGTGTACTCTTCTCCGCCACCAAAAATAATAGTCTGAATAAGGCTGGTAGTTAGTAAACTAGTCTCTGTGGTGAGTGAAATGACGAGAGGCACCTTAATCAATGTACCAGGCAGATGACTTCACATGATCTATAGGTCTTTTAGCTATGAAGGCATAAAAAACAGATTCCATCTGCTCAGTGTGCTTTGCACTGTTCACTTTGGGCTGCAAACCTAAGTGCTTAGATTGTGCAGCTAAGTGTTTCTGACATTCAACCTTCATGTGTAAAAGCTTGTTTTAGTTGCATTGAATGTTCTTTCAGGAAACATTTGATGCTAGAGTAGAAGACTTCTGCTAAGATGGCTGTTGAAACTTGCCTTTATCCTTCTGAAAGGATTTAGCAACAAAGGCTTGCTCTATGGAGGTGGAGTTGGAGCAGCTCCCAAATTGTTGTTTCCACCGATCTTGCTGAAGCAGAAGTGTGCAGAGATCAGTGAACTTCAGATCAACACCAGAAGACATGATGTTGAGAGTCTCGATAAAATGCTCATAGGACTTTGGTAAACTCCAAAGAGTGATAACCACAATGTCCTCTTCCTCCATCTTGCGACCAATTGCAAGTAACTAATCATAGATTTCCTGAATCCGATTCAGATGTGTGTGGAGCGAGGTGTGCTCATCCATGACAATAGAAAACAATGTTCTTCAGAAAGAAAGCTCTGTTTTTTTCAGGAGTATCATGAAGACCTTTGAGATGTGTTCGAATCTCAGCAGTTGTCTTGCTAGATGGAATCTGAGAAAGCTGATCATCAACCATGGATAATTTGAGAAGCATCATCGCCTCTCGATTATTTAGATCTCATGTATCTTGATCAGGACCAGGACCAGGAGTAGTAGGACGCTTCGTAACACCCAAAACAAGTTGATCAGTGTTCCGATATTCAAAAATTGCGATGATACGCTGCTTCCAAGTGCCATAATTTCGATCATTGAATTTGGAGTTTGTTAGATATGCCATGGCACATTTTTCAATGAAAAAATGAAAATCTGTGAAGGCACGTTCTTCGAGGCAAAAAAACAGAAGACCTAGCAAATTTAGAGAGTGACATGGAAGAGAGCTTGAAAAATCCAGAAGGAATATGGTGTTGTTTTTTGGATCTGCTGGCTTGAAAATCGAGACACGAAAGTCAAGGGACCTAGAAATATCTGACAACCTGATTGAGCTCTCGAAAAACCCACCAAAAATCTGAAATTAAAATATTTTTCGAGCCCAAAAACTAGGGTTTCGAAGAAAACCCTAGTCGGCAACAATGGAGGTAAAAAATGGCAGAAAAAGGACATTTGCTGGTAAAAAGATGCTCGATTTTTCAGACCAGTAGTTGGATGCTTCGTAACACCCACAACAAGTTGATCGGTGTTCCGATATTCAAAAATTGCGATGATCCATTGCTTCTGAGTGCCATAATTTCGACCATTGAATTTGGAGTTTGTTTTCCAGAGATGCCATGGCATGTTTTTCAATGAAAAAATGTGAAAATTTGTGAAGGCACATTCTTCGAGGCAAAAAATGGAAGACTCAAAAAATTTAGAGTGACCAAAAGAGAGCTCGAAAAATGCAAAAGTAATTTGGTGTCATTTTCTGGATCCGTTGGCTTGAAAATCGAGGGACGTAGAATATCTAACAACCCAGTTGAGCTCATCTGAAATCAAAATATTTTTTCGAGCCCAAAAATTAGGGTTTTAAAGAAAACCCTAGTCGGTAGCAATGAAGGTAAAAAAATGGTTAAAAAAAGGACATTTATAGGCAAAATGATGCCCGATTTTTCAGAACAGAGGCGTTTTTATGTAGGGACAGCACATATGATGAAGAATGAACACAAAGCAAACAAATTCTTCACCCTAAAATCACAGAAATGCAGAATTGCGAGCTGACTTATACCAGCAAAAAAGTGGCGCCACAGTTTGGCACATTCAGGAAGAGAAACCAGTTCAGCACACATGAACAGACACGATTTGGAGAAAGTCACATAGGGGTAGAGTTTAGATGCATTTTTGTCTAGTCGTGAGTGGAGAAAATCGCACAGGATGCAGTAAAAAAATCAAAACTTTGCATCCATGAACCACGAACAGGGATTAGACGATTTGCAGACAAATTGGGTGATTTGTTTTGCTGATAAACCCTAGCCAAATCTATTACTGGTGCAATTTTTGTTAGTTGCAATTCTCCAAGATTCAAACATATGAAAGTCTTTAGAAAAACGAAACCCTAGCCAGGTTTATATGAAAAATCTCAGAAATAGTTTCAAACTTTTTTAACAAATAATTTTAAAAGAAATATTTTTTTGAAAAAGTTTGAAGTATTGGCTTTGATACCATATTATGAAGTAATTGGTAAAATACTTGTTATTAACAGAGATTGAAAGGTCATTATATACAAAAGAATAAAATGATGTTTCCTTAGGAAATGATCGTAAAGAATAGAAACATTCTATTCTAGCTGAGAAAGCTAAAAAAGCTACAACTAACTAAAGCTAACTAGATATTTACAATAGATTACCATTAACTAATAATAGACAATTATCTATTATCGTAATATTATCTATGTCAACCTAAGGAATCCGACCATAGCTACAATAAAATCAACACTCCCTCTTAGCTGGGATGAATCCTTCTTGATAACTTCTAGTTTGTCCTTTTAACGCTAATTTTCAACACTCCTTTAGGGAGTCGTTTTATATTAAGTGAAAATATATTAACTTATACAATACTCACCATAGTAGATGTAGAAATTATCTTTATGGCATATCTCAAATATCATCATATGTGCTATCCACCATAAAGAATTAGGACTTCTTCCACTATGGCACATTGTTGTGAACTATTAGAATAATCTCTCACCATTATGAATTTAAAGGATTACCTTTATGACATGTCGTCAGATATCACCATATGTGTTATCCACCATAAAGGATTTAAAGATACCCACCATTACAACATGTTGTCAGATATCACCATATTTGCTATCCACTATAATAGATTAGGGCAACTACTATTATGGCTTGTCGTCAGGTATCACCTCATGTGTTACCCACTGTAATAGATTTAAAGAATTACCTTTATGACATGTCACCAGATATCATCATCTATGTTATCCACCATAAAGGATTTAAGATATCAATTGCTATTGCATGTCATCAGTTATCACGTGTGTTACCCACCGTAGTGGATTTAAAATATCTACCACAATGGCATGTTGTCAGGTTAACCACATGTACTACTCACCATATTAGATTTCAGGAAATCTACATAAGCAATGGAAATCACTCTATGAGACATGAACCTTCATTGTGAGATCTTTACCGCACAAAGAAGGCGACAGTGTACACGTGTCTTATCTTTGTGAGGTCGTAACCTTACAACGATATACATATTACAAATACAAAAAAACACTTTGGATTGTCACATGTAGTGTTATCATGGTGTCATACACATGACATCCACCATGAACCATGTCAGAGGGTGGAATAAGGGATTTCACCTCAAATTTCTCTCTTACAGAGAAAAACTCATTTAGGTAGATATTAACCATTTGACCTTCTCGTCTAAGGTTGCCTACAATGATGAATTGTTTGACTCCCTCTGAATCTAATATCAATCTTTTGGCATCGTGGAAGCAAGTATCTTTCATCTTTAGCTTGCATCACACTTTTTAAAAAAAATGCTCCATGTATCCATCTATCTAGGAATATCATAACCTTGATATCGCGTAAAGGTCTTTTAGCCTATATACATGGAATTTCATAGTATAAATCATAGTCTTCTAACTGCTATATCTATCTGGTCACTAGAGAAACCATCTTGACATGATTTTCCTCTCTCTGTATCAATATGAACAAGGATCCTTAGATGTTAATTGAAGAAGATCCTCTAGTTGCTCCCTCTATCATGAAAGGATACCCTTCTTACATGATCTTAATCATAGAAGATATCTAACTTGAACAAATTCGCATCATCTAGCATGATCCACATATGATTAAAAGTTCAAGAACCAAGGCCACTTTTGAGCTATTGTCATAAGATCAAGTCCTTTACAATGCTTATGTGGCAATACCTAATGCACCAATCTTCTTTTCCTGCAAGAACATCTTGGTTGAAAGGAAAGGATCAATGCAAATAGCTCTTACACTATATACATGAATACATATAAGAGAGACTACAATAAACAAATAAACGTAATACTCAAGAGATAATGATAAAAAATACTTATCTCATTATTCAGCAGCAAATGCAAGTAAACATTCTTCTTGATGCAAGTTGCTTCAATGAAGGTATCACAATGACCAATCGCATGCTCATGATGATCAATGGTATGCTCATGTCAAACTAAGGACTCTAAGCCAAGGAAATGGAAGCTACAGCTAGTTTATAAAAGCTCATGCCAAGCACTTAGCCCTTGCATAACTGGTAAGGCATCCAAAAGAAGTCATTAATTAAACCTATCATCTTTGTTTAACTAGAAAGACCCAATAGCCTCCACATTTACATCAATGACAAAGACGATTAGAAATCTTTGTAATTTTCTGACTATGCAGGTTGCTCAACGATAAATTTCGAACTATGTGTTGACGATGAATTGATGGATGGTGTGAACTCTTACACTAATTGTCATACCATTCCCTATGAGCAGGTGTTGAATCTTGCAATAGCTAATATTCTCTATTGCTTGCCTTTTCTCCAATTATTCATTTGGATTTTAGCAAGTTTGCAAGCTACTTGAAGCAATGGGAAAATCTTTTGGTTTTTTAACTTGTCTAAGGAGTTTGTGATGAACCCTCCTTGTTTTGCCACAACCCATTACCACAATGCATCTTGTTCGCTTAAGTTCAATAGGCCCCCTATGTAATGGCCATTGGAGTATAACATACCAAAATAAAATTGTCTATAATTTTGTACCATAAAAACCATCCCACAATGTGGTGCCCAAATTAATATTTGATGGTTTGCATAGATTTTGTGTTCTTATCTCAAAGTTTATGCATTCTACATTTGTGCAAAGAATGATTATTCTTTTTGTATCTGTATTCATTGTTCAAAATAGGTAACTGCAAACATATTTTTCAATCCTCAACGATTGTCTCTACTCGATTGTCTCTTTGATCTCCATCTCAAGGATGACGAACGTCTGCAATATCAAAGGAAGGATCACTGGTTGATCTATGGTATTTACATCATCAAGTCAATGAATTCATGGTCGAGTTATTGAGAATGCAAGTCAATCCTTGCCGTTTTTAATTCCAATATGATTAATCATCTGAAATTGAATATCTGATCATGAATCAATATACATCATCCTAAAATCATACTTGTATGACAACATTATGCTTGTCCCCTAATAACATCCAAGTCTTTGGTATTGGAAGAATTCACACCTTCAATTGTATGTGTGGCTAATATAAATTAATTTTCGAACATTAGAAGTTTGTGGCATCAACCTGCTTTTGATATCTGAACACCTTATAAAGTCATAAAGTAGAAATCGCCCAAATGTCTCCAATGATCAATAAGACTGATATTATTCCAATCGTTGAAATATAATTGCCAATCATAATTAGTGACTCATAGTGGCGTTCAAGGATATAATTGTAACGTCTCTTTTGATTGGTCCTAACATGAATTTCATATTTATGTTCGTTGCCTTCATTTGTCTTGTTCTCTTCTTATATATGGACCTGCGCATGTTCCTCCTAGAAAGAAACAAGCTGATCTGCTAAAACAAGTTGATGTTTGCAATTTGTCATTTTGGTTATAGTTCCGACATCCAACAATGTCATCATGTCAACCCAAGATTCTTTCGTATTATTTGTGCTGGTACTCCCAATTCTGTAATTCATATGTTATGTATCCACTTAAATGTGCAAAAGTCAGTATATATATATAAACATCGGCACAGTCTCCTCAATTTGAAAACTCCCAATGCTTTTATGCAGCGGTATATGTTTGGAATTTGGATTGAACTATAGTCTTCAATATTTATTTCTTCTATAATGAACACATTCTGCCTGTATAGATAGATTATGTCAAGGTGCCTTAATGTTGGTGATTAGAAATCAGGTCAACATGTCTCATATGGATCTCATCAATAGTGCTCATCAAGCCAATCTTTAAATTCACAAGGGCCATTATTGATGAACATCATACACCTGATATATAAATAGTTAAGCACAAGAGTTTATTTGACATCAAAGGAGCCTATGATGATATCTGGGTCACACCTCTGAGTCATTTATTTGAATTGGACGTACAATTCATCAGCATAAGGAGTATCAGTCACATATGTCGCAACATTCATACTGGTTTCAATCAGAGTCATCACATATGGATTGCAACAACTCCTTCAGGATTGTCACTTGTTCTGATAGCATGTTAAATATAAGAAGGTATATATGATTAACCTTTTTTCTTCATTCCCCTAAGAGGAAGATCCAATCTTCCTACATATATGTTGGTGGTGCCCTGTAACCAAAAACTGCCTTACATTATTATATTATTATATAATTATAACTATTATATTATTAGATAATATAATTAGAAATTTAATTGATCGTTGTTGGAGGAGACTAACTAGTTCTATTTGATGTAAGAACCTTGTGCAATCTTCAACTCTGATCCTGAATATGAGTTTACCTATACAAATCTTTATCCTAATAATAAGTTTTGTCTTATGTATGCAGACCTTCCTTCTACAGTATTGATGCAGATTTACTTTATCCAAGTATATATGTTGTTCACAATCTACAGACTGAGATCTTTATGCCTTGTATTGATATTGATCTGCTAAATAATGCATATATATATATATATATATATATATATATATATATATATATATATATATATATATATATATTGAGACGTGATCACGTAGTGTCATGACCCTACGTGGTCATGCCTCAATACATATCGATTTAGTCAGATATACAACGTTTCACAAAATCAAATCATTAACAACCGATACATATTAGCAAAATTATCACATATTAACAAGATCGGTGATAACACAGCCGATACATACTAATGTAATTAGAACTGATGCATATCAGAACCGATACATATTAATGTAATCGGTGATACTGTTTGTTAAGCAGAATACAACTAATATATCTGAGCAGTCACTTTGACATTTTGATAATATAGGTTTATGATATATATATATCGGACCTTCATACATAGATTTATCATCAGTCATGTAAATTACCATATATTATATTTGCTTCAATTTACTATGAGGCTAATATTCTCAACAATAATATTCATATAATATAATTTTATTACCATAATAATTATATTATGAATATAATATAATTATTATTATATTATTATATAACATCATAAGTATATTTCCAACTTTATACAATAAAATCTATAGGGCCAAGAGGCTGAATGGCTGGATGTTCATTCCGTGCTCTTGGGCTTCTATATCGTTAATGTTTGTCTATTTGACTGGCTTGAAGATAAATAATTACAATATTTAAATAAGTCCTTAAAAAAAAATCAATTCCTTATAGGCATTTTAATTTGTATTTGATTGGCTTATGAATTGTGGGCAATTAGGATACTTGTTGGCTTATAGCCATAGTCTATGATCATAACATTTTAGTGTTCTGCCTATTTGACATTTGGAAAGATGTTCCAAAATTCCAAAAATCTGAAAAATGAAATCCAAACATTTTTGATAATTAAGTCAAAAGTAATGTTTTGGTTTAAATAACTAAAGAAGAGCATATAATTTCCTTATAGAAGAGCATATAAAACAATCATTGACATAACTACAAAAAAATAGTTCCGAAGAGCACAGGACCATATTGAGAGGGGGGTTGAAAGTATGGTAAACTTTTAAGCCTTTTTTGAACTTTATATATTTCCACCCTTGTTCAGTATTTTCGTAATGAAATTCAAATGGTATAGATACTCCAATACACGCACACATTTTACGATATTTATTAAGTTGCCAGTTAGGGTTTGCTTCCAAGTTCGAAGTTCGAGAACCGGTTCGCAAGTTCGTCAAAATTTTGGAAAGGGGTTTGGGTTCGTTTGGGTTTGTTAGTACAAACACATGTAATTTTATATATATATATATATATATATATATATATATATATATATATATATATATACACAATTAATGAAGCATGAGTTAAAAGTAGAATGTATCATGGTAGCATAAACACATTTAAACAACAAAAACACCATAAATAGTTAAACTTGTAATCATAATGATCAGACCATCATATAGTTCAATCAACTTCAACATCAAAGATTCAAAACAATTGACAAAATACCTTGTTTGGAAACATAAAATGACAATGAGAAGCCACCAAAAGCAATTCATAACAACTTTTAGGGTTGTGGATGCCAAAAAACATTTGATTTTTGCCCAAAAAAGCACTTTCTAGCCATTCGTGGGGCCTAGTTTGCTGCAGGTTCAAACTTTTTGGTGCTGTTTCGCCTGGGAACCCAATCGAACCCACAAGGCAAAAATAGTACCCTGGTTGAACCAAGTCTGAACTGGACCAGAACTACGAACCGGTTCGAACTTTTCCTAGTGCAGGGGGGGAGGTACCCATGCAACTTAGGATATTTGTAGGCACCAACCTACAAGAGGCACCAAACTTGTTAATTGTTTGTGAGCACCAACTCAGTGGAAGCACCAACTCCAACTTGAATGTAGGCATTAACCTACTAGAGGAACCGCCTCTAAATGTGAAGCACCAACTTCACCAAGATCAGGCACCACCCTCAATGCACAACACTGTTACAAATAGTTCTCCAATCTGCTGTGATGAATATTACCATAGTTTTATAGATCTTGTCATAACCTCCTCATAAATTGTCATATAAATCTATTCATAAATTCTTCATAAATCTGTTTATAATCTTCCCATATACCTGGAACTGGCTCTTCCACAATCTTCTCATAATCATGTTCTTGATTTTCTTAGGATTCTTCCTACACTTCTAATGTTATGTGGTGCAGGAGCACCCACATAAAGATTGTACATGTTGCTGCATTTTAGACTTTACGTCATTAGGATAAGATCTTTTATTGGGATTTGTTCAGACCATTGTGGGGTCATTCTTCCCTATTCTATATTGATCTAGAATATTCTATAAGCCGTTTTGGTGGGAAGTCTCTTTGGGTCGGTTTTCCTATTTTGTAATAATCTAGAATGTTCCGTAGATCATCCTAGCAAGTATAAATAGAGTTTTTAGGTTTAGGTTTAGTTAAGTTTTTGGATATGAAGTTATGGGGAGAAGAAATCTTTAGGAGAGCAAGTGTATATACAGTTCATTTGATGAATCAATTAGAAGAATATTGTTATCTATCTCTTTCTGGTGCTGGTTCCTTTTGTTTTTGCTTCCGTTGAGCTTATCTCTGCATCATATGGAACTCTTACTTTCAGGTGTATTACACCCTGAATACTTCCTCTCTTTTTATTTATAATTTCTGCATCGTTCTTTATGCCAAAACTTCACAGATTTTTCTTTTGAATCAGGTGTTTATACCAGATTGACTTGGTAATATTCACACCACACTCTACACTACTTTCTTTCCATAATGTTAGTTTCTTATATCTATACGTTTTTACATGAATAGATGCATATCCCTTAGTTAGGCAACCTTCCAAAATATTGTGCCTTTACAAATACTTGTAATTAGCTTAAGATGGATTGTGCCCCCTACCACCATACCTCTACAATGTTACTGCATACATTTTCTTATTCAGGGGCTAGATATCATCATTTTGTCTTTAATAAACAAATTTCTGCCATATTTTATTATATTTAATCATTGTTGATTACCGACTTGTCATACGCAGGACAGAGTAAAATTGTATTGTTGTTTGTTTACTTACTGCTGGTTCATCCTCATTAATGTTGTCACACATGGCAATTATCTTGCTTCTGTTATGTAACAAATAAGACAAAATCTATTTGTCTCTTAATCTTCCTTTATTGTATATAAATACTGTTTTCCTTTACAATATTTTATTGGCAGAAACAGGTATTTTTTTTCATTAGAGGCTTGACAATGGTCTGGTTGTTAAGCTACTTAAAGAAAACAAGTATGGACAAACACCATTGGCCTAAATTGATTATGGAGGAAGAACTAGATATAAATAAGAACGTGTGGATGAAGCAAAATTACAAATGTAAGAAAAAATGGGATGTTAATATACAAGAATGTCCAAATACCTACAACAAAATTAAAAAGTTTGCAGGGGAAAATATCATATGGTCAAAGCAAAAAGGATGTTAAAAAGCCTACCATATTAAAGAATTTAACCCCACGGGAGACTGAAGAAAAATCATACATAAGAGCAAATACCAAATGCAGAGCAAAAATGATCACAACTCAACTTAGGGGTAGTTCTCACCATTTGAGGTGCAAAACAGGTAGATGGATGACACCTAGGAATGAGAAAAAAGGATATGCCTATCCTGCAATAGGGGTGTAGTAGACTGTAATGACCCCTAATAGGGTTTGTCTTAATTTTCTCGCAAAATTCCATTCTAGATTTGAATTGTACTTAGGGATGGTAATTTGTAGTGTTTTAGGTAGGAGAATGTCAGTTCTCAACAAGTATCACATGTCATCATAGTTAGACAAAATACATACTCAAGCTTCAATTCTTTAATCCTCTCCTAATTGCTAACTCTAAGACATGTGGTAGAACTACTGCTGCTAAAGTATGGAAGCAATCTACTTGACAATCCTTCATGAACAAAACCCATATTTGGAATCTTTGCCTCGACCGAATTACTCATTCCCTTCTTCAAACTCCTTATGCCCTTGGTTGTGTTAATGAGTGATTAAAGAATTCTTATTATATATTATTACAAATGTGTGTTAGTTGTAATTCTTTTGATTAAGAATCCAAGTTTATAATACATTTAGCAAATTAAAATGTTTAAGATTCCTTACTTTTGTCTTAATCTCAATCCTAAGGAGAGTGTGGATTTTCTTGTCGTAGGGCGCTTGACATCGGTATGTTCTCTGGCTTTACTCCGCCTTTCTCTACACAACACCATCTATCAACTATCGGGACTATAGCAAGAGAATAAGGGGTTCGATTATAAACTTTCTAATTCCTTTGCATTGCAAAATATACATATTCGTTTAGTATTTATACATATAAATTTAATTATTGTTATATAAATATTTCCTAGTCCCATAAAAAATTAATATTGTTTATTAATGTAATTTATCAACATATTCAAAGCTACTTATAAAGTTTATTTATTCAAATATAATTTAATTAACTTAACAATATTATCATATATTTGACAAAGTAACTTAGCTCATTAATATATTTTCAATAACGTGTTTACATACTTCCATATTCTAAAATTGTATTGGCCACCAATGTGCTTTATTTATAAATTAGCTTGAATCCTTTTCAAATTTGGTTTTATTCATTTTCCTTGCAACTTATTTCAATTCCCAATCTAAATGCAAGAAACACCATTTTCCTCCTTTCTCGGTCTTTTCTTCCTTTTATTCTATTTCCTCCCTATAGTTTCGGCTTTTTACTTTGTGTTCTAATAATACTCTTCCTCTTACCATTACTTGTAGTTTTTTCCTTCTATTATTTCAATCATATATTGTATATGATGTACATACCTTTCTCTATTTACCATTTAATTATTACTCCTATGCAAGGATGTGACATATTAATATGATTTGAATTAAACCTACTTAGACTTTATAGTTTCCTTAATATCTTTATATATGTTTGATATTTGCCATTTTATGTTGGTATTTTTTTCCTACGATATCATTTACACCTTTTGTTACATTTTGAGCCTCATTTATATGTGCTAGGTGTCTTATGGGTCATGACTTATTACGGTTATTATTATTATTAATTATTATGTATTTGGTTAATTATAATTATTCGCTGCAATGGAAGTTAATATTATTAACAGTAATATGGATAATATAAAGTAGTTGATATTAATAATTAGATTGATTATTTAAAGTTTAAACATATTGGTAGATATTATATTTAATATGAATCAATATAGATGTTAATTCAATATTGATCAATAAATTTTAATGTTTGATTATCGATACTATATCTCATTATATTGATAAATTAATTATAGTAATGGGTTATATTAAAATTAATAAATTATTAATTTCATAGAATTATCAATTGAGTAATTATTGCTATTTATAATATCGAGGGTACACTTGTCATAATATACATGCGTTAGTTATGGTTCATGACATAGAGACAGAGTGACACTTTATCATGGAGTGCTTAGAATACAATGACATCTGTTTCAACTATGTGGATATTTTAGAAGTAGATAGTTGAAGTATTTTATTTGAAGAAACACAACTAGATAGAACAACAAACCTTGTGATCAAAATGCATTGTTGAAGAAGAGATCTAAAGAAGAGGTTACAAGGTTCTTAAGACCTTGGACCCTACTCTAGGGTGTGTGCTACTTAGGGTTTCCCATAGGCTACTTTGGCCTTGTGGACGTTATTAAAATCTTTCATTCATTCATTCAATCACAAGATTCATGAGCACTATTTTTCACTTGCTGCCTCTTTTCTCAATTTAGTTTTTGTCTTATCAGTTTTTATGTTTAATGCTTGTACGTGGCATCACAATGCAGATGCCTTTGTGACACACTTGTGTACAACGAAAGCTTTTATCCTGTACCTTGTTTCCCTGTCACCCCCCCACCCTCTACCCTTGACCCCTGTTCCCTTGTTTCCCACACCTCCACTCTTTATGACATTCGTGGCCAGCCATCTCTTCATCGCACCCCCTTCCCTACCGCCATTTATTCACTCCCACCAACATTTGCAACGTCACCAGGTTCATGATG
This sequence comes from Cupressus sempervirens, assembly GCA_028749045.1. Taxonomy (NCBI): domain Eukaryota; kingdom Viridiplantae; phylum Streptophyta; class Pinopsida; order Cupressales; family Cupressaceae; genus Cupressus; species Cupressus sempervirens. The sequence continues at coordinate 149,238,789 of CM053791.1, forward strand.
TGTAACAGGGCGGCTAATGAGGAAGGTTTTAAGGCTCAGTATCCATAAGGGTTTCAAGCTCAGTATCTCGGTTCCTTCCTTCTTGTGCTATTTAACAGAGTGGTTTGCACTGGGTTTCTAGATTCTTGGACGAGGCATATGATATATCCGATCCATAAGACATGCTTGGGCTCTGACTCCAACAACTACAGGACCATCATAATTGGGCATGTCTTTGCCAGACTCTATGCCACTGTGCTGGATTCTATTCTCTCTAGAGAGATTGACATAAGACATTGTCAGGCGAGATGTCATGTTGGTTTCCGTGTGGATTTTCAGATCATGGGCCATATCTTGACGTTGCAGGCTATCATTGAGGAGGCTCGGCACTGCTATGCAAAAGTCTATTGCTGCTTTTTAGACTTTTGTAAGGCATTTGATTCCGTCCCCCAGGTGTCACTTTTTCAGACTAAAAGACATCAAGATTTTAGAGACATTATTGACAATGATTATGAGACTTTACAAGATTGTGGTTGGCAGATTCAAGACACCTAAGGGGTTCTTTGATTCGATCTAGAGCATGATTGGGGTGAAGTAGGGGTGCCCTCTTTCCCCTACTTTGTTCGGCATCTACATTGATGAGCTTGAGGCCTTTCTCATGGATTCCTTGCTCCCTGATGACGAATGCTACTTACACTAGGTTCTGATGTCCATTCTCCTTTTTGCCGATGATGTGGTTCTTTTGGCCTCCTCACTTGAGGGGCTTCAGAGGCTTTTTGATGGGTTGGCCTCCTTTTGTGATTAGTGTTAGCTTGTGGTGAACCTGAGCATGACTCGAGTTGTGGTCTTTAACTATCTGAAGACCTCGCACGTCCATTTCAATTTTTAGGGGCAAGAGATCGAGATTGTCTCTTCATGCACTTATCTCGAGGTTAAGGTCTCTGGCCCCTGCTTTAGTATGAGACTTGCCATGCAGCCCAGGGTTAACAAAGGGTTGGGTTCCCTTGCTATGTTGGAGAGACAATGTTTGAGACATCATTTTCAGGACACTACGTCCAGATTGTCCCTCCTGGATTCTTTGTTCAGACTGACAATTTTCTATGGTTTGGTGGTGTGGGGGCCCTCTCTCTTGGACTTTGATTGGGCCACAATTGAGCAGGTCGACCTTTTTCCTTCGATGTATTATCAAATGTCATTGGTCTATTCCCCATAGTGTTATTCAGGTTGAGTTCAGGTACCACCCCTTCTGACTTAGTGCCATCGTTGATCTGATCTGATTTCTTCACCGTCTTTGAGGCTTCATAGATTTTGCTGATGGTTTCCATAGACACTTCTATCTAGCTTATTGTTCCTCTGTTACTGTTGCAAGCTTAGACCTGACTTCCAGGGCTCGGTGTTGGTCTGCTCTGGCCACTACCTTACTGAGATTGATTGTCTCCCTCCTTATTAGTTCTCTTTGGATGCTCCTGCTCACCTCCTCTCTTTGCGACAAGAGATGAACGAGCATGTCAGACTTGGTATTTATAGATACTACATTGCCACGGCCTCGAGCAACCCTCCGAAGGGGGTTATGTCTGTAGATGGCTTTTTATGTTAAGCACTTTTGGATATTCGGGATGGGATCATTGTGCATCTCATCTACTTGACTCAGCGCTGGAGCCACTCCTTGCGTATCTCTCTAGGCTCTTTCAGAGTTGACTCTCACTGGCTTCAGAACTAGGTTGACCATTACATGGATAGAGAGGACTACATTTGTATCTTGGCTGAGGTAGGGATGGAAATCCACTTCATTTTCTATTGCCCCATCTAGAATTGAGATTAGAGGGGGGTTTCATTGCCTTTTTAGAGATTTCAGGTCCTTGGCAACATTCTTTAATCACACCGACCAATCTTCTCTGGCACTTTATCTCCGGGAGTCCACACAACTTTGTGACCACACTTTACAACTCTCGTCTCCCCAGAGCCAGGGCTCGGATCAGCTTATCACCGCCTTTTTCTCATCCATGTACCTTGCCTCGGGTTGGATTTCTTTCCACCGAGGAAAGACCTCTAGTCTTTTCTTTTTTGCTCCATCTGTGGTTTTCTTGTTTACTCTTTCTTGGATACCGTTTGGTGCTCCTGCTGGGGTTTGGTTTCCCTATTTGTATGTTTCCAGTCCCATAGACCCTTTTGGTGGTCTCTTGCTGGACATTAATAAATTTATCTTATCTAACTTTTTTCTTTTTCTTTTCTTTTTTATTTCATTGATAATTTGTTCTCCTCTTGTTCTCTTAGTTATGTATCGTCTTTTGTGATTGCTTCATTAATTCTGTAGAAATAAATCAGGTCACCATTAGATATTATTCTGTCATTGCAGTATGGAGGAATTGTCGCTATTGTCACTATGTTTGTCATTCTTTAACAGATTGTATCCTTCTTTCTTTGACTGCAGAATACTGACATTGATGACAACATGAACTATATGCAGATCAATGCTAGCACTTCCATGGTATCGATGATGAGATATAACAGTTTCTACGATGCCTCTGATATCACTGAAAATATTTTGAACAACTTTATAAAGGAAAAAAGTAAATAAGTTGTATATTTGAAGTTTGGAGACTCTTCATTGAATAACTACAAAAAATGAATCAGACAGCATCATTGCCTTAGTGAGAAACTAAAGTTCCGAACTTATTTTTTCTTTTTCTTCCATGTGATCCAGTTTTATAGTTTAGTTGCTCCCCATTATTTTCTCCTCTTTTTCTCTTTAGTCTACCTTAATATTGACACAGTTTTCCAACATGTGCGTCTCCATCCCTAGTTACACAATTTCTTTGTTGTTTCAGATGATTTTTAGTACCACATCCATTTTTTTGTCTTTTGTTTTAAACCCTGCTGCAAGCGTTTTTCTTCCTGCACACCATTATCCAGCATGGTCCCATCTTTATTTTTCTACACTTGTCACTTTTTACCTTTCTTCTCACATTCATCGTCTATTACTTTTTCTTCTCACATGCCCATTGCCCTATATTTTTGTCCTGTTGGAACCATAAATTGTGTGCCTGCTTGTAGAAGGTTGTGCTTTATTTGTAGAATGAACCAAATGTAACAAATAATCTATATGTTATCAAATTTAAGTTGTAGGCTTGATATTTACAATTATTTTTTGTATAAATGTCAATATGCAGAAAAGGTTCGAGGTTCAATTGATGGCTTTGGCTCTTTCTTTTGCACGTTAACATGGCAAATACTGGTGATAATGGGGAGTTTGGTTTTCAGAGTATTGGTTAATGTGGTAGTGGTGGGATCCTGCATTTTTATTTTTCAGAGTATTGGTTAACGTGTTAGAAGTTTCTAAATTCTATTTAAATTTTAAAACAAAAAATGTTTGGAATACTTTTAAAACTTTGTATGCATATTAAATTTTTTTGTAGTGGTGGGATCCTGAAAAAGTAAAACAGACTAGAAAGTAAAAGCATTGATCCTTGATGATTAGTGGTGGGATCCTGCAGAATATGCTTTGAGTTTTACCTAGCCTATCATGAGTGTTAATTATCACTCATGTTTGGGTGAAAGTTATCATGGCATGGATGCCATGGTGGAGAAAATAAGAGCAGTGATAGGGATGGAGAAACATGATCCAACCGATGCATTTTTCTAAGTTGTGGAACAATTTATTCTTAATCATCGGAACAAGATGACCCCTCTTGTCATCTCTTTAGCATTTGCTTTGTTTCCAAGGCTTTATAGCCAAGTGATGCTTCCATTGCCAAGGAGGGTGGCACCATATAGAGATGCAATGCTACCGAGGCTACAAGGCTGCATTTAGAAAGATATATGATGATGAAAATCAAATATTGTCTTGACTGAGTTATAGCCAATTTGCAACTTCCAAATATCATGATACTACTACTCTTCATGCTCAATATATGATGAACATTGATAAGTGGTGACATGTACATGGTCAAGGTTCCATTTTCTTGTAGTCTCTTGTAATCTATATTTTATCCCAAGTATGTAGTTGTTTTATAATAGTTTTTCATTTGACCATGATGCTATCATATTAAAATATTTTTATTTTATAATTTATGTTATGACTTATTAAGTTTTGCTTGAACAACGAATTATAAAATTAAATACTAAATGTTGTATGCAAACTCAATAGGTTGCAAGTTCTTAGGTGAGCGGGAGAAGGAGAAGGATGTTCATGACGTTTGGTGATATTCCATCCATCTTTAATAGTTAGGGTATGACATAAGTAGATCTTGGAGATAGCTTATTGGCCCTGGACATAGTGATCTGCAGATGGATGAGGGATAATGATGTAGGAGCATCCAGAGGTATAAGGGCAATCCTGTGTCACCCAAAAAATGTACTTAGACTTAGTTTCTGTTTCATGTCTTTACATTTTTGGATACCCATTTGGCTCAAATAAAGGTTCCAACTCTCATAGTTCAACTATCAGTGCATTTGAAAATCCCGAAAAAATAGGAGCATGCAATTTGGCCATCATTTTGGTGACCTAGAAGGTGTGACTTGGCCAGATGAATGCAATTGAGATTTAGAGCATTCCAGAAAAAGAATCAGGTCAAAAGGCCCCACGGTTTGAAAGTTATTGCAGTTTTTCGGGTTTTGGAGACCTCCTAAGAATGCTTCAAAGTCAGGTTTGGGGCATTAAATGATCTCGAAAAGGGTCGAAAAATGGGGGACGAGCGAAGCTGGTCCATAGGGCTATAGAGCGCTTCGAGAGCTTTCTGAAAATGTAAACGGTTCGTTAATCGGAGCTACGGTTCAAAAGTTATGCCTCCCAGAAGTTTGGCTACCGTTTCTGGATTCTTCTAGATTTGCACCGACTTCTAACGCGGCTTCTGGAACCTTCTATTTTGTCGGTGGATGCCTACTAGCACTTTCTAGAATGTACTCCTAGTCCTTAACCCTCCGGGGTCTATTTAAGGAGATTTTTGGCATTGTAAAAGGCAGTTCAGATTGGAGCTTGAGAGGAGGTGCTAAAAGGAGAAATATTCTCCAGATTTATGCTATTGTAAGCCCGTAGGGCATGTTTTGAAGTTTATTTTCTCTGCACTGTTTGTACTAGCTTATTTTCTCAGTTAATATAATTCCCCCTTTCTATTGTGTCTATTCTGTTGTTGGGTTGTGTCCCCATCAAGTGGTATCAGAGCCGGTTTTCCTGAGTGTGTAGACAGAGCGCCGACTGTGAGGCAGTTTGCATCAGGACTGTGTGGTTGTGGGTTCGAGTTAGAAGATGCCTCCACGAAGAGAGCGTGGCGGAAGGGCCAGAGCTATTGATCTTGAGGAGGTTAGAGCCCTCCAGAGACAGGTACAAGCATTGCAAGAGGAGCTTCGTAGAGGAGCAAATATTGCCGTAGATGACAATAGTGAGGATAACAATGAAGAGGAAGTAATGGAAGTTGACGGGGAAGTTCTGAATCCTGTAGAGGAAAGGCTTTTTAGGGCCATTACTAGGTTTGGGAAAAGACCTACAATTGAAGTGGGTATATTTTCGAGAAATTTGAAACCAGATGAGTTGATCGATTGGATCAATGAACTGGAAGAATACTTTGAGTATGAGGATATAAGGGACCCAGATAGGGTTAAGTTTGCAAAGGCCAAACTGAAAGGCCATGCCAAAATCTGGTGGCAAGAGGTTCAACTGGAAAGACTTAGAAGAGGAAAGGAGAAGATCACAAGATGGGATCGCATGGTGGACAAATTGAAGAAGCAGTTCATTCCTGTGGACTATGAGCTTGATCTGTTTAAGAAGATGCATGGGTTAAAGCAAGCAGGAAGATCAGTCCAAGAATATACAGAGGAGTTTTACTGACTCCTGATTAGAGCGGGGCATGCAGAAGCAAATAAGGAGAAGGTTGCTCGTTATATCAGTGGGTTACGACCTAGCATCCAGGAGGAATTAAGTCTGGTAAGAATGACCAGCGTTGAAGAAGCATACCAGTTTGCCCTACGAGTTGAAGAGAAGCTGAGTAAAAGGTTTGAAGGAAGACAAAGAGGGCGCGGTCAAGGAGGAAGGGGAGGCGGTAGATCATCTGGACTCCGCAATGAAACTCAAAAGAAAAATGAAGATGAGGGTACTAGCAGGAACCAGAGGAATGAGGGTTTCAACCGCTCCCGTGATCAAGACTTTGGAAATCAAAGAGGAAGAGGTAGAGGACGTGGACAAGGAAGAGGAGGCTTCTGTGGTACCTGTTTCCATTGCAATGAAGAAGGTCATCGTGCCTTTGAATGCCCTCAACGACAAGGAAGGACAGATAGGAGAGCTGAGGGCCAAGCTAGGGTTGCTCATGTGGATGAGGATGCACAATCATCACATTCAGAGGATGCAGAAAGAGGAGAGACCTTGGTAAATGAAAGAGTCCTACTAAGTGGTGAAAATGAACCAGGACAACGGAGGAGTTTGTTCCGTACCAGATGCAAGTGTGAGGATAAATGTTGTGATGTGATCATTGATGGTGGTAGCATTGATAACTTGGTATCAGAAGAGATGGTCTCTAAGCTGAAGCTCAAGAGGGAGAAACATCCCCAGCCCTATCGGATTTCTTGGGTAAAAGATGATCATAAGGTCCTGGTAAGTGAACAATGTTTAGTAAAATTCAAAATTGGGAGTTACCATGATGAAGTTCTCTGTGATGTTATTTCGATGGATGTTTGCCATCTATTGTTGGGTAGACCATGGCAGTTCGATAGACATGCAATACATGATGGACATGCAAACACATACTCTCTGACAAAGGATGGAGTTCGCCACAAATTGAAGCCCATGAAAAAGGAAGGTGAAAAGGTATGTAGCAGTGCTAGGATTTGTCTTGTTGATGGAAGGAAGTTTTTAGATGGCATGAAATATCAGCGTATGTGCTATGCTTTGATTCCTAGGAAAGATAAAGAAGGTAGTAGTGAAATACCATTTGAAGTTTCAGATTTACTAGGAGAATTTGGAGATATTATCTCTGATAATGTTCTAGATGGATTGCCACCAGTAAGGCAAATCAGTCATCAGATAGATCTGATTCCAAGGGCTAGTTTGCCTAACAAGGCTGCTCACAGGATGACTCCTACTGAAACAGAGGAGCTAAATAGACAGGTTCAGGAGCTGTTGAGGAAGGGCTTGATTCGAGAGAGCCTGAGTCCATGTGCAGTACCTGCAGTACTTGCACCCAAGAAGGATGGAGAGTGGAGGATGTGTACAGATTCTCAAGCTATAAATAGGATAACCATCAAGTACCAGTTTCCTTTACCAAGGATGGATGATCTTATGGACTGCTTGAGTGGAGCTCAGTACTTCACAAAGATAGATCTGAAGAGTGGCTATCATTAGATACGGATTCGAGAAGGAGATGAGTGGAAAACAGCCTTCAAGACCAAGGAGGGTCTTTATGAGTGGTTAGTCATGCCCTTTGGATTGACGAACGCCCCAAGCACCTTCATGCGGCTCATGAATGAGGTACTTAAGAAGTTCTTGGGAAAATTTGTTATTGTATATTTGGATGATATTTTAATTTTCAGCAAGACTTTGGAAGAACATTTACTGCATATTCGTAGTGTCCTTGAAAGGCTAAGGGAAGAGAAACTGTTAATTAATCTAAAGGAAGTGTGTCTTTGCAAAAAGGGAGTTAGTCTATTTGGGATTTGTTATATCACCTGAAGGTCTCAAAATGGATCCAGAGAAGGTAAAAGCCATCTTGGAATGGCCTACTCCAAGGTCTGCTACTGAGGTAAGATCATTTCATGGTCTGGTTAGTTTTTACAGGAAGTTTATTAAGAATTTCAGTGGCATATGTGCACCCCTAACTGATACAATAAGAGGGGATAGAGAAGAGTTCAAATGGACTGAAGCAGCTGCGAGAAGTTTTGAATTGCTGAAGAAGAAGGTGACTGAACAGCCTGTGTTGGCACTTCCAGATTTTAGAAAAGTATTCCAGGTGGATTGTGATGCTAGTGGTAGCGCTATTGGGGCTGTATTAAGCCAAGAAGGTAAGCCTATTGCATATTTTAGTGAAAAATTGAATGATGCAAAGAAGAAGTATTCTGTTTATGATCAAGAGTTCTATGCAATAGTTCAGGCCTTAAAGAAATGGAGGCATTATTTATTGCCAAAGGAATTTGTTTTGTATACTGATCATCAGGCATTACAGTACCTAAATAACCAAGGTAAATTGAATCAGAGGCATATGAAGTGGGTAGAATTCTTGCAGAGTTATACATTTGTGTTGAAGCATAGAAGTGGAAAATCTAACAGGGTTGCAGATGCATTAAGTAGGAGACAGTTGTTGCTTACAACAATGCAGGTTAAAGTAGTTGGGTTTGATGAACTCAAGAATTTGTACCCCGAGCATCCTGATTTTGCTGAAGCATGGAAAGCTTGTAAAGAACCTGTTGCTGTAGATAGAACCAAGTGGTTATACTATTTGATTTAGGATGGCATGTTGTTCAAAGGTAGTCAATTGTGCATTCCAAGGAGTTCCATGAGGGAAAATTTGATTAAGGAGAAACACAGTGGAGGGATGGCAGGACATTTTGGTCGAGATAAGACCATTTCTATTCTTAGAGAACATTATTTTTGGCTTCAAATTTCACAGGATGTGAAGAAGTTTGTACAGAGTTGCCAGGTTTGTCAAGTTGCCAAGGGGTTTAGTCAAAATACTGGCCTATATCAGCCATTGCCTGTTCCATCAAGGCCATGGGAGGACATAAGTATGGATTTTGTTCTTGGATTGCCAAGGACACAAAGGGGTAATGACTCAGTATTCGTGGTGGTTGATAGGTTCTCCAAAATGGCACATTTCATTCCATGCCACAAAACTCATGATGATGTCCATATTGTAGACTTGTTTTTCAAAGAGGTGGTAAGACTACATGGTCTTCCAAGGAGTATAGTTTTTGACAGAGATACTAAATTTGTGAGGTATTTCTGGAGGACATTGTGGAAGAAGTTGAGAACAGACTTGAAATTCAGTTCCACGCATCACCCACAGACTGATGGGCAAACAGAAGTGGTAAATAGAAGTCTGGGTAATTTGCTGAGATGTTTAGTTGGAGATAAGCCCAAGGGATGGGATTTGATTCTACCACAGGCAGAGTTTGCTTATAATAACTCTGTAAATAGGAGTACTGGAAAATCACCATTTCAAATTGTATATGGATATAGCCCAAGGACTGCACCAGAATTGAGGAAGATAGAACAAGGGGAGAGAACAAGTGCTGAAGCTGAGGAATTTGCTGAACACATCAAGCGTCTACATGAGGAGGTTCAAGCACACATTATCAAGATGAATCAAGAGTATAAAGCTAGGGCTGATGCAAGGAGAAGACATAAGGAATTCCAAGTAGGGGATCTAGTCATGGTGCACTTACGAAAAGAAAGATTTCTAGTTGGTACTTACAACAAGCTGAAAATGAAGAAATTTGGCCCCTGCAAAATTTTGAAGAAACATAACTCAGGAAATGCATATGAGGTGGAGCTGCCAGATGGTATTCACATTTCTCCCATTTTCAACATTGCAGATTTAACAGAGTATCATGATGATGGTGCAAATGAGGAGCTGGTTTTAGAGCCATGTCCAATTCCCGCTTCTAAGAAGGAGGAGATAGAAGACATTTTAGATCATCGTGTGGGTAGGAGTACCAGAAACAGGCAGTATGAAGAGTATTTGGTCAAATGGAAAGGACGACCGATCGAGGACTCAACTTGGATTTCAGCAGCTGAGGTTTCCCATTTGGGATTTCCTCTACCATCCATAAAGTGACAGAGTCACTTTTCAATCTACCCTGGGTGTCTGATGCAGGAGCATCCAGAGGTATAAGGGCAATCCTGTGTCACCCAAAAAAATGTACTTAGACTTAGTTTCTGTTTCATGTCTTTACATTTTTGGATACCCATTTGGCTCAAATAAAGGTTCCAACTCTCATAGTTCAACTATCAGTGCATTTGAAAATCCCGAAAAAATAGGAGCATGCAATTTGGCCATCATTTTGGTGACCTAGAAGGTGTGATTTGGCCAGATGAATGTAATTGAGATTTAGAGCATTCCAGAAAAAGAATCAGGTCAAAAGGCCCCACGGTTTGAAAGTTATTGCAGTTTTTCGAGTTTTGGAGACCTCCTAAGAATGCTTCAAAGTCAGGTTTGGGGCATTAAATGACCTCGAAAAGGGTCGAAAAATGGGGGACGAGCGAAGCTTGTCCATAGGGCTATAGAGCGCTTCGAGAGCTTTCCAAAAATGTAAACGGTTCGTCAATCGGAGCTACGGTTCAAAAGTTATGCCTCCCGGAAGTTCGGCTACCGTTTCTGGATTCTTCTAGATTTGCACCGACTTCTAACGCGGCTTCTGGAACCTTCTATTTTGTCAGTGGATGCCTACTAGCACTTTCTAGAATGTACTCCTAGTCCTTAACCCTCCGGGGTCTATTTAAGGAGATTTTTGGCATTGTAAAAGGTAGTTCAGATTGGAGCTTGAGAGGAGGTGCTAAAAGGAGAAATATTCTCCAGATTTATGCTATTGTAAGCCCGTAGGGCATGTTTTGAAGTTTATTTTCTCTGCACTGTTTGTACTAGCTTATTTTCTCAGTTAATATAATTCCCCCTTTCTATTGTGTCTATTCTGTTGTTGGGTTGTGTCCCCATCAGATAAGCCTCCATAGCTACCACACATTGATGTTTTATGACATCCTCATGAAGACCATCAAAGAGTGCAAAGAAATAGTGGGAGAGAAAAAAAACATAGCTTGAGTGAGCAAAATTAGTAGAAAAGGGAATGCCAATTAGTTGAAGATCCTTAGAAGGCCTTTGTTATCCTTGTTGAAAGTTTTGTGGAGAATTAAAAGGATAAAATCCATTAGCAATACAAAAAGGCACCATGAAAACAAGATACGGGTCTTGTTGCAAGTGAATAAGATAAATTTATTAATGTCCAATAGGAGACCACAATCAGATCTAAGGCACTGCAAAGAGTACAATAGAGTCGTAGTCAGTAGCAGGAGCACCAAATGGTGTCCGCAAAAAGAACAAAACAAGAAAGCAAAAAGCAAGGAAACAAAACAAGAGGCAAGAAGAGCCTAAGTACTTCCTGCAAGCAAGAAGTAACCAAGAACCAAAGGATAAGGCTTGAGGCGAAGGCAAGTACAGGTCCTGGGCCGTCTCGAAGAACTGTCAGATGTAGGATGGACTAGTCAAGTGTAACCACTACGAGTTCTTACTAATGTGGCGTGACTCTGAGAAGCAGATGGACAACCGAGCAACCTCTTTATCCCTCGGGTAGGAGGCACGAGAGTGAAGAAGGAGGTGATAAACTGGTGGGACTCTTGACTCAGAGGGCATTGAGACTATAGAAAGTGGGCCCAGAGCTGCATGGCTTCCTACATGTAAAACACAAGGCACCGCTGGTTAGTGTATATGAAAAAGGAGGATAGACTCTCACACCCTCTAAATAGGCAGTAAAATCTCCCCCTGATCTTTTAGTAAATGGGGCAATGAAAGACAATGTGTCTCCATCTCCGCCTCTCTTAGAGAACAGAGGTGGCAAATCCTATCCTCTCTGGCAATCTGATGATCTATTTGAATGCGAAGTTGATGAGAACCCAACCTTGACCAGCCCAAAGAGATGCGAAGGGCATGGGTCCAGCGGTGAGTGAGGTACCAAGGGCGAACAATGATCCCATCCCCTGAATATCTTGAATATCTTGAATAAAAGATAGGAAAACATGAGGATAGCCACCCATAGTGCATCACAAAATTATACAACTAGCGTAGGAGGGAGAAGATTTTTTGAGACTGCCAAAAACACTATTGATAAGATGGAAAAGGCATTTAAAGCTCCCATCATAGAAAGGTGTAGCCCAAGTGAAAGAGAAATCCAACAACAAGAAGGTTAAGGATGAAAATGCTATACATTGATAGAGAAAAGAAGAGGAGGATTGGCAGAAATAGAAAGAGCTACACCTTGCTAAGAGCAATAGGCATGAGAATAGGATGCTGAAATGGAAGTACAACTCAATTTCAACAAAAATCAAGACTTGAACTTCTAAAATGAATATAAGCTTCTTTCTTTCTTGAGTATAAAATGCAAAATTTATTCAAACCTTAAAAGATTTTTTTTGAGTCTCCAATGAGTAATATATCTGCCTTTCAAACCATTAGTAATTGTTTTTGAATGTCCTTTCACAATGAGATTGCAAATTTGAGTTGAAAGTCCTAGTTAAAGTTCAAGCACTATTCCTTTAATGTTTGAAATAAGCACAAAGGTTAGTACTTCTTTGTGATTTCCAAGGAGAGCTCCCTTATCTAAAAGACTAGGGTAATTCCTATTAGCTTCTCTGAAAATTTATTCTAAGCCTATTTGAGGCTGGATTCCATTGATCTATGGTCAATTCTAAAAGTGGATGCCTCCGATAATATGGCTTTGTTGATTTTGATTCCTTTTTAAAAAATGCAATTGTGAGAACAAGGACCAATCACCTTCTCCCATAATTGAACTGTGGTAAAGATCAAGTATTTATTTAGCAAGTCTCATAGAACCTGATTAAGCCATCTTGGTCTCCTCACTTCTAACAGATTATTCAAGTCAGATGTCAAAAGCTAATAATAAATAATCACGATTACAACTTCTAACCCTAGTTATAAGAATTTGGTAATGATTTCATTGCAACAATATTTGAATCATTGCAATATGAGTTTTAATCTATGATGCTATTGGAAGCCTTTTGAGACTCATCTAGGATGGATTAATGCCAAATTCTATTTGTGGAAAATTAGAAAAATACTATTGTTTTTGTGTTCTGAAGTATCAAGGTCAAATGTTCTGGACACAAGATGGTGTTTCATGAATTGAATTAATCAGGGTTATTAGCCATTGAGAGTTTCTGTCAAGAGACATGACCTGTGGTATATGTTTGTTGACTCATATATATACACAGTTTCCTATCACCTATTCTTCTGTTCATGTGCCTAGTTTTTTATTATTATTTAGTAGATACACGTGTATGCCTAAATAAAAGTGAGATGTTTTGTTTGTGCATGTCTTTAATAGGTGCATATTCAGGGATGTGATTTATATAGGTACATACATTATATATGCATATACAGACATATGCACACATTAAGATTACATATTTGTATTATTATACGCATTGATGCATGTAATACATGCATATACGTAAACAATATAAATTAATAGATAGCTACACAAACTCAGCCTTGTGCATATCTAAGTGTACATGTTGCCATTATTTTGCCTTGTTCTATGCACTTTTAGATGTCTTGATTCAATGCAGATCAGAACATTAGTGGTAACATTTACATTTTCAGATGCATGTCTTGACATGAATGCAAGTTTGTCATAGAAAAACTTGACTTGATTGACTGTCTAAATTATATATCATCTAGTTGCTGAAGTTCCTACATGGTTCCCATCTAGCATGGACAAGTCACACAGCACCAAAGAGCATGTAGATTCCATACCTGCTGCAACTGGTATATTTGGGCCTCGATCCAGCATCTTGTTTCCATGTCTATCTGTTAAAATAAGAGGAGGTTTCGCCCCATCTTTGATCGAGAAGGAAGTTGGGAATTTATACCAGTTTTATTCTTGCTGAATCGGATATTTAAAATATGAAATGTTGGGGCCTTAATTTTCAGAGTTTAGCATGTTAATTAGCCATTTTTTTGTTACTATCTGTTTCTTATATTTAAAAATTTAGTCAGTGACATGCAATATGATTGATTTGAGTAAATGTTATTTAGTTCTTAGTTGGAATACTCTTTCCAATTTGCAGTCACGTACTTGTAATCTGCGGGAAGCATTTATCATTGGAAGTGTCATTCAGAAGGTCTCAATTCCTTCCCTTCATTCAAGGTGAATTCCAAAATTATTATTTCTGTTAGGATCTTAATTCTTATGTATTAGGTGGTTGTCTTGCACGGTGTACTCTTATGAGTATGTTATCTGCTATCTGAAAATTAGTTTTGATATTTATATTGCAGTGCTGGATTGATGAAGATAGCAGAAATGGAGTACTGTGGCACAAACAGGTAAACCTTGAAGAGGTTTTGTGTAGTAAATACTGGCTTCAAGTGTATTTGTTCCTGCCAGTTTGATGCTATAAACAGATAATGTACGTCACACCTATCTTAAATTTTTACAAAATGTTTACTGGGTAAATTATTTAGACATATCCGTGTGTTTTTATGGAATCAAAGCCCACCTTGGCTGGATGTCTTGACCTACATATCATTTTTCTCCCTCTTAGCTCTCTGGTTGGTTCAGTCCTGGAAAAAATTAAATTTAGAATAAAAAATTATTCCTAACATGGAATACAGATATGTGTGAATGGTAAGATCCCATATTTGGTAAATGAGCAAGGGAATCACTGGTCAATGAGCTAGCACAATTTATCGCTACTCTTCCTATTTTCTAATCCTCTGGAACATTTTAGCATCATTTTTATCTTTTGTTGTGTCATCTTTAGTTTGAACATGTATATGCATATGCAATTTTATGGATCTAATGGATAAGTTCTGAGATAGAGAATCCTCATACCATTAATTAAACCTAAAATATGTCTTGATGTGCTCTTGTTGTCCGTTTCTTTAGGGTCTCAATGACTCTTTGCTTCAATTATTTGCTGCCTTGGTTACATTCCCTTTAAGGTGTCCATATTTTTAAGTGGCAGCATTGAATCAACAAGCTCTCATAATCTATTGTTCAATGAATTTGACATATCCCATATTGTGTTTATGGATTGAGTACCATATGCTTAGTTTTTATCATGAACCTTCACTTAATTGTAAAAATTGAGTTTTGGATGAATTTGAGATGCATATACAAGTAGTTTACCTGAAATTGTTATATTGTCATCCTCTATGGTATAAATGCACAATTTAATTTTGAATTCATTGTATTAATAGTTTGAACAATATATGTATATTTCATAGAAGACATGGCTTTATGTCTAAGGAACACATTTCCTAAATAAAAGTTATAAGACATGCTGTAAATGCTTAATATAAACCGTATCATTATATTCATCTTCAACTTGACATTTTAAAAAAGTTTCCTTCATTTTGATGAAATCTCAAGGCACATATTGTCCTCGTCTATGAAATGAATGAACAATATACCAATGCAGTTGTCATTTATGATTTATATCGTTAGCAGTATGTATGCTAATGCAAGATTGGGTTATATGTTTAAATTTATAAATTCATTTGATAAATAAAAGGTTAGAAGGCACATGTTATACTTGTCAATGGTAAATATAAACAATTCATTCAGTTGTTTCTGCATTTTTTGGCAGCAGTAGCATTGCACTTGCTGAGATGTTACTATTTTGTGATCCATTATTCATCATAAATTGGTTGGTTTTGGCAGTTACTTCATAAAACTTCTTTTGGATAAAAAATATGCTTTACCATATCGAGTGCTCGATGCTCTTGTCAATCATTTCAGTAATTTTTTGGATGAGACACGCGTCATGCCTGTGATATGGCACCAATCCCTTTTAACGTTTGTCCAAAGGTATTTTGCTCTCTCCCTTTCATAGCATGTTTTTAAAGAATAAAAAACAAAGAAAATTTTGTTTTTTGTCTGTTTGTGTGTTTACATTGCTTGCCATTTGGAAAAAAGTTGATAAACTTAATAGCAAGGTGAATTTTCTATTTTAAAATTGTTTGTAGTCAATGCTGTATATGTTTTCCATTCAACTTAAGTATTGAAAATGTTTTTATGTTGTGCTCCAAGATGCTATGGGACTTTAGTTTGTCTGATTACGAGTATAGGAAAAATTGAGAGGATTAAACATTTTCTGCATGTAGATTTCCACAATCCATAAATAATGACAGATAATTTCTGGGATTTGATTGTGCGAGAATTTTAACATCAATGTTTTGAATCACACTTCGTGATCCATCATCAGGACGAGAAAAGCTGAAAGGAAAATTCTCACAAACTTCTCAAACATGTGGGTTTAGCAGATATTTTCACTTGTATGCCATGGAAGAAAAAGGTTACTTGTAGGAGTGGTTGCCTTTATATAATTTGCTTATAATGATGGTCATCCAAGCACAATAGGTATCTCTTCTATTGAAGCACTATATGCCTGGAATAATAATGAGCTGAGGTAGAGTGGAGGAAAAAGTGTATTTTGGTTCTCTTATGATAAAAAACACGAGGGAAGCTATTTTGATCCAAGTAGGTATAGTTTGAAGGAAACAACAATATTCATAAGAGGGTTATGTGATTTCCATATATTTCAAATAAAACAAGTTATGCAATATAGGCAAGAATTGTAGCTGCTGAGAGTTTTGTCAGGCTTTATGGCCAATTCTATTGTTTCCTTTAACAGTTCCCTTAACTAATTTCTTTGAAAAAGTGTGTCTAGTTGTTTGCAAATTAGATGCGGAATGAACTTGGTCCAATGCTCTTATGCATGCAAGTGGTAACTTGGCTTCAAACCATTGTTGGGCAGGTGCAAGAGGACATTCACTCGTGACACAGATATTAGTGCAATACATTGAAATAATTAATAAGCTTACTCTTTCCATCAAATAAAAAACAATAAATACTAATGTTGAGAATGTAAACAAAAATATGAGGGGTGAATAGAAATCAAAGTTATAGAGATGGAAGAGTTGCTAAGTTAAGAAGAAACGATGAGACAATTGATGCAGATAAATAATCTTGAAATCCTTGCACAGTCTTGTTTGGTCCCTACCCTTTAATTTTGGTGATAAAATAGACAAAATTCACAAGTTGATCATGGACATTGCTGTTAATGTGTATAAAACAAATGTCAAAATTGACCTTACAGACTTCAGTGATACCATCCAAGATGAAGCTGTTGATTGGTGCAACAAAATTAATATACTCATCTAGCCTTAAACCCAGCTAAGACTGATGAAGTGTGAAAAATAGCTGCCCTACATTTGGAACACCATTCAAATGGTTTATATGGTGGTGTGAATATACAAGAGTGTTTATACAAACTTTACATGGACTTTTTAGTGAATTTGCAAAATATTTTTGCCACTTGGAACTCACTATTTTAATAAACTAACCCATAATTTGTCACTTGTATGAATATAGATCAAAATGTGATGTTTTTTTCAGCATATGATATCATATGTGATTGGACCAATTAATTCTATATTACATAGAGAGATTAAAACTGAGAAATTTGAGATAAGATAAGATAAGATAAAAGTATAAATGTCCAACAAGAGACCACGAAAAGGGTCTAAGGGAGTGAAAGTGTACAATCAAGGAGGCTAACATCAACAGGATCACCAAATGATGTCCGAAAAGAATAGAGCAAAGGAAAGCAATAATGTGAAAGAAAAGAAGAGTAAGAACAAGAAAATTAACACAAACACCACCTAGGCAAGGACGAGGGATCCTTCCTTGGTGTAAAAAAGTCCAAAATAGAAGGGTAAGGCCCAGGACAACCAAGAATCCTAGTGCGTGTTGAGTACTCTGGGAGGGGTGACACTGTCGTGTAAGAAGACTGCAAGGTCTCATGGCTTTGGAATGAGTAATGGTAGATGTGTTGATTGTACGCTTCACACCCTGAGCATGAGGCAGGAGCGAGAAGAAGGCAGCGATAAGCTGATCCGAAGCCTGGCTCTGGGGTAAAAGAAGTTGCAGAGTATGGTCATAGAGCCGCATAGTCTCTCGAAGGTAAAGTGCGAGACATCTCTGGTTTGTATAATTGAAGAAGGTGGAGAGAGACTGACAATCTCTAAATAAACAACAGTATCGCCCTCTAATCTCATAGTAGGAAGGGCATCAAAAAATGGAGTGGGTGTCCGTCTTTGCTTCTGCCAAGGGACATAGCCAACAAATCTGGTCCTCCATATCAATGTGGTGATTGACTTGGATTCGAAGTTTGTGAAAACCTACCTAAAAGGAATCCATAGAGATACGTAGAGCGTGGCTCCAACGCTGTGACAAATAACTTGGGCGTGTAATAATCCCATCCTGAATATCTAGAAAGTGCTCAACGTAGAAGGCCATTTGTGGATGTAACCCCCTCGGGGTTTACTCCAAGTTGTGGCAATGTACCATCTATAGATGTCAAGTCTGACATGCCCATTCATCTCCTACTGTGAAGGAAGGAGGTGAATAGGAGCATCCAACGAAAACTGGAAGGGGGGGAGCCTATCAATCCCAATCCCAATCGAGCCCATCAAAGTAGTGGCCTGAGCATACCAACAACGGGCCTTGGTGACAGAGTTGGTGTCGACTATGGCAACAAAAGAGCAATAGGCCATATGAGAATAGTCGCCCTGCTGTGGAGTTTGCAAAGCCACAAAGATAGTGAAGAAACCAAACCAAATCAAAGGTAGCCCCTAGCCTAAAGGGGTGGGCCCCAAACTCAACAAGATTATTGTTGTGCAGAGTTGGCATCTGATAATCTGCCGGAGGAGAAGCTTTTGAACCCGCTTGTGACTAGGAGAAGGTGTTGCCTTTCTTGCATTGATGTCTTTGATTATTTTGCTCCGTTATATGTATGGTCTTCAACGTCTTCAACATCATTTTCGGGTGATGATATTGCATATGCGGAAGTTTTTATTTTTTTCCATTGTTAATTATTGACGAGTCACTTGGAATGGCACCCAGAGTTGATGACGTGACTTGTAAATGGCATGTATTGATGTCGTCCACCTTTTAATAACGTTCCTTGCCTCTTTCCATGTAACATTGGTGACTCTTGGTATTCATTGGGTCAATTCAAGAGCATGGGTAGTGTTAGAGGTAAAATCATCATACAAAATTCCCGTGGTGATAAATTTACGTCTGGAACATCAACATTTATTGCACATTCTGAGTTTGTTGTTTTATACATTATTGAGTTATGATTGGAGTGCGAATGCAGTGAAAATAGATTACATTCTCTCTTTTCATGTATGGTATTGTGTCATTTGATGATCTGAGCTATGAAGGATTGAGTCGTTATTTTGCACCAAGGGTCATAGTGCCAACTGCCGAGATACATATTTCTTCTGATATTATAATGACTGGTTCTGTAAATCATATCAGTGATATTCGTTTGTCTTTTACTATCAACTGTGAGAGCTCTTATAAAATAAAAGTCATGCTGCTTGATTAATTGTTGAGAGTAATCAATTATACACGAGGATATTGTACTTATTTTCGAGCATACAACAAACGATCTTTCTGGGTGTTGCTGGGTTTTTCCCTCGAGTAGGAGGGTTTTTCCAGGGTAAAGTTTTGTGTCTCTGTTCTTTGATATTTTGAGTTTATGTTCTGTTGTTATCTTGTATTCTGGTTTATAAAACTTAACATCCTCAACACCTTAAATTACTAGATGCATTTCTATAATTCTTGAATTATCTTCTTGCTGTTTTCGTAACGTTCTCATCTTTTCTGCTTGGTAGCGAGCCAGACTCAATTGCAAGCAAAGTTCATCAATCTCTTTTTCTGTCTTAAGCAAACTTGATAGGAAGGTCCCTGTCCCTGAGTAATCGCATGTAATCTGATTTTGTCTTTTCTAAAGCTTCCTTGATTGCTTGTAGCTGTACACTAGAAATTTCATTTGCAATCCCTTTCTTCCTCTCCTCCTTTTGAAGATTTCACATAAACTCTTCAATTTGTTTATGAGGATTGTCAGATCTTGACAACACTTGCACAATCCTTTCCTCGTGACCACTAATTGATCCTTCAAGTCTTGCCTTGGCAAATGCTTGTATTTATCACGATGACTTGTACTTTCACCATGCAGTGAATCTTTAAATTCACTTCCATCTGTAAGAACGCTTTCCTCATCAGAAGTAACTGACTTTTTAGACGTTATTGTAGGATCCTCAGTCTTATGAGCATAATTCGTCTGTTTTGTATAATTATCAATGCTGACCTATAAATCACCCACATGAAATCTTGAGCATACTTCTTTTGCCGGCTTATGAAATTGGAGCTTATGATTGTATCATTGCATAGTTCTGTAAAGCAAGAGGTTTCAACTTCATCCTGTTAAATTTAGAATCAGAAAGGCAGAGAAACAATAAGCTGAAACATTAAACACAAGATCAAAGCAACTCAAGAAAGTTATCCTGGGAAAGCCCTCCATCCCGAGGGAAAAAAACCAGCCACACTCCAAGTAGATCCTTTATTGAATTGTTAAAGGATTCAATACAAAGCTTCACAAGCTAAATCAGAATAAAGACTTCTTCACCGAGACTGCTATCTCATAACAGTCATATACAAAATATAAACTGCTCTACAAAATATGTATTGCCCCTTTTGGATCACACAAAATTGTATGTAACAACTGGCTATACAATAATTCCACAGAGAGAATGATGTATCACTGATACACACATCAAAAACATTACAGTACTCTAAGCACCTGATGATCATTCATCCTATCTTTACTAAGTGTGTCTGAAGCTAAAAGAAACCATCGCACATCTGAAGTGACAATCTCTACCCAATCACCCTTGAATCAATAGAATAAAGTTTCAACATTTCCAAGATAAGGTCAATACTCTTCCAGGAGCCGATAGCAGTTACTCATATCAATAGTCATGAATGCCACGCGGTGCAATAAAACTATTGATGATTGCATTTCCACTGTAAATGACATGGATGGTGGTGGAAATACATAAGTGCTGATTAATCTTCCAAACATTCAGTAATGAACAATCAACGAAAACGAACAACCAATGAGCATATATTATAATCACTGAGAGAGTCTTCACAAAGCATGTCTGCCAGAAAACTTGAGCAATCACGCACTCACAGATGAGTCACCATCATAATCGTGCTTGACAAGGGGAGATGAGTAAAAATACATACGAATGCCAAGCGGCCATGTAACAAAAGTCTTTTTCCTCTTCAAAAACTCCAAATGCATGAACTGTCGGCAATAACAACAAACATATCCTTTCGATGCCACAAAGTCTTCAATCATTGTCATCAATGACAAGATCCTCCACATGGATAAATGGTTCCATAATAAACTATAACAGCCACATTGACAGGAGATTAAATTAGAGACAATATGGAAGAAGGTAGAACATGTGGAAGAAGACATGAACTGACGGTGACAAAGGCATGAGCCATTCCTTAAACAAACTTGCTGTGAGACATAATGTAATGATTGCCATAAGGAACCAATTCGAAAAATTAAGAGCGAATACACTTCATTTCTATAACAGTATGATACAAAGGAATGAGGAACAACAGTATGAAAAAACAGATCATAATAGAGAGATGCTACATGAGATGCAGTTCTTCAACAACACCATACACAAACAACAGTAAGGTGGGGATATATGTCAGGTATGCAGATATCTCGTGTAGCTACAAACTTTAAGATATCCTGGGTTTAATCGTGGGTAATTCTCTTACCTTGTATTTCTTTGTGAACTCCCTGAAATTCCTTTCCACATTCAACATGAGATAAACTATTCTCTTCAACACCATCCTTCTGCTGCTCTTCTTCGTCTAAGAGAGACTTAAGCTTCCGTTCACATTGTATGGTCACATTGCAAACCAGTTTGTATGCAGATGAAGAAATTGCATATTCCTATTTCAAAACAGTCCATAATATAGATAAAATAGGTTGGAGTATTGTTTCATGCCCATTGATAGTTAGAACCAGTATATCCTGCATAGCTGTAGCCTGCAATAGCCTGCAACGATCTCTTTTTCATGTACCCTTTTAATTGTTACCAGGAAATGATGAAGCATAGAATAAATCAAATCATACAATTCTAAATCCAATAGTAGATTACTCAATCCAACTACTGCAAAGTTTTTAAGCATTGCAAACCTTCTTGAAACATGAATGCTACTGACATCATCAAGACCCTGGAAACTTTCAACCATCAGAATCAATACCTTCTTCATGGTGTCATCATCATAGGAACACATGGTGCTGAGATTCTCGAATTCTCTCTAAAGCATGAAGTAATCATCAATCTGATCACCGCGCTGAATGTATCAACAACAAGTCTTGCTTCAAAGAAAACATCACAAGGATGAGAGAAGAATGTTAAAAAGGTGGAGATTGTTCTAGTAAACTCAAACATCCTTCCAGTTCACTTAAGATGTTAAAAATAACATTTCTTGGTTGACGAGTACGAAGCTTGTCACCAGCTTCTTGAAGAGCTTTAACCAACTAAATTTTTACTGTTGAACCGATACTTGATTTCTGATTGTTTTTCCCACAGGCTGGCAGGATGCACAGCTTTGATACCACTGTAATAACCTGTTCTAATTTTGAACTCAAACTTTCCCTCTTTCATTGCTAATCACAATTACATAGACAAGGCATTAATGGATATTTTGACAAACAAGTGATTGAGTAGTTTGCAGAAGTCTATTTCCAAGGTTATTGAATCAAACAACCAAACGTTTGGAGGACAGGTACTCACACCATTGATCACGGGTTTCTAGTTGTCTGAACTATATTCTTGATTCTGTTGCCAATGTAATATCCTGAATCAATTTATTTTAATTGGAAGCACAATTAATTTGACCTTTCATGATTCAGATAAGTAAAATGAACTTGTATTCTCCTTAAACTTACCAACGTTCAGATTGAACATACAGTGAATACTACAGAAAATAAAATACATTCCCAGGAAGTCTAATGTGGAGTATTGTGCACCAGTTATCATATTCACTTTGGTAATTAAGCAGCTTCAGAGGAATGCTGACCGAATGCTGGCTTTCTTATCAGAACTGCTGGGTAAAGTATCTCCTCTGTTGTGCCACTAATGACAACAAACAAATTGTCAGCCCGAGTAGTGTCAAAGCCCAAGGAATGATATGGGATCACAAAACTGTAAACGTTATTCCCTCATGACACTTCTGTACTCCTGCAGAGCCGTACAAGACAAGGCTGGAAAGTTCCTGATAACAACCAACGTGTTTCTTGCTTCTAACCATTTCCTTCATGAAGACAAGTTAGCAGCTGTTGAGAATAAACAATTTATTCTGGAATATCTGGCCTTGTAATTCAACCCTACCCAATACTATTCCCCAATGACAAATATCTTGACACTGCAGGGCTGTATTAATCAAATATTTAAGAGGTCCTGAAAAACACCTACATATTCTGAATACTTGGTCAACCTCTTCGTCTATGCTGTATTACCTTTAATATTTCCACCCAGCAGTCAAGCATGAGGTGGTACCTGCAGTTTCTGTGTACAACAAACACCATGGCAACAAGCAAATATTAAAGCAATGATTCTTCTCAAAGAATGTGATTATTTTTTACAACCGCTGAACTGGTCCTTTCCTCCTTGATGAAACACCTTTGGTTAAACTATGGATCAAAACAAATACAACATCTGCACCTCCTTGCTACCCTTCTGTCACCTGACTATTTGCTTCAACCAATTAGATCCTATGTTGCCAGAAACGAGAAACGAGAAACAAGACCGCAATGGCAATGCAACGACAAACGAGCTATTTAAAAATTGCATAAAGAAATGTATATATATATATATTATGTATGTATACAGATATATATGTATATACACACACACACATATATTTATCACATTCAGTTTAATGTAATTAAATGAAACTGAACAACGAGTCCATTAAATAAAATATTCTCATAATGGAATACGATCGGTCTGGTCTATCTACCAGTGAATTAAATAAAACATTGAATAAACTCAATCTAAATCCTGTCAATCTGCAAAAATCTGTGGGATTGTTAAAAAATATTAAATTGAGATTTTGAAATTTGAACTTTGAAAACCTGTATTAATTTTCGGTAGGAAATGAAATAATGCAAACCGGATATTTACTTGATTTCTTTTTCAACAATATATTCAGGACTTAAACATAGGCAGATCTATTACGAAACACAATAGAAACCAGTAGATTTACCAATAGATATTAACCCGTACCCATTCTTTCTCAAAATTCAGGATTCAAGCATTTGGAAATGCGTTACAAACTAACAGAATGAAACCAGTAAACTGTCTCAAAACTCCTTAAAACACCGTTATTGAAATGTACAACAGCAATACAATAACCAACATTCAAAATCCAATCTTAAACAAAGAATTTATAGTCAAATTGGAACATTAAGATAATAACTTGTAAGCGTGTACGAGACCCCTGAAATGATGTCTCCACAGACAATGGGTTTGCGTCCACTGTCTGCCGGCACGAGGGGCTACGTCCTCACACTGGCTAAAAGCTGAAGCTTTCCGAATACTCTTGCAAGAGAGAAATTGAAATCTGAATAATAAACCAAGCATCCAAATTGAAGAGTCTCTTCCTTTTATTCTCACAGCTGTGACTCTTCGACTTCCCTCCTGGCTTTTTGTCTTATCTCTCCTTGTCATCTTTAGCCCACTTTGAATATTAAATTGACTTTTTATAATAAGAGTCCGCACTTTCATAGTCAATTTTAATATCATATAAATGTGTCCTTTAATATTTCTAATGTCCCGAAAATGGGAAATTACAAGTCTCTCCTCCTTGAAATTGCTTGTCCTCAAGCAATTAGTACCAAGATCCCATATGAATCTGCAGGTTGCTCTGCAACCCAAACTAAAAACAAATTTGGCCATACTGCGAAGCAATGTGTCACTTTGCAAATCATCTGTCAACCGGATTCTTGGATCCCATATAACTCTATGAAATTATGCTGCACCTGTAAACTGTACAACTCTGATCATCATTGTATCCTTCCTCAAACTGAATAAAACTACAACAAAGTCGTCAACAAGCCATAGATACATACGATCAACTCCTGGATCCGAAACCCTGTTGTCATAACTAGCCGATATGATAAGGTAGAAATGTATTAGTGAACTATGCATAACCCAATAGATGGTGACAACCCGACCTAAATAGATGATGTAAGAAACAAGCCGCTCAAAAACTGAAAATAACACCATGGGCGCATCAAATACTATATTGCCATTATCAATCTGGAGAACCTTCGGGTACATAAGTACTATGAATAAGAGTGAAGCTGAAAAACTGTTCCTTGTGATTGAAACATAACTCTCATCAATACTCCACCGAGATCTGTCCAATGGTTGATGTAGAAAATCCATCCAACTCCTTTATGGGGTGAAATAGGAAACCATATTTGGACTGATCCAATGATGAGCAATAGTAGTCAATTCACCACTCCCATCCTATGACCCATATTTATTGCCAGGAACTATACTAGGATCCAATATCTTGAAATCAAAATCATCCTCTTCATGGCAATCAGAAGGAGTTCCCTCATTTATCACAAAAAGGGGATTATTAGAAGTCCAATCAACAAACAAAGGGTTGTCTACAAGTTGAATATGATCTGAAGTTCTCATACTTGATCGTTTGGGGCAGCTATCCAAGTCGTATGTCTACTGAATTCTATCAAGTTCATCAATGACTTCTTGGAAAAACTCTTGCCTCACTTTACCCTCATGTTCCTGAGAGTGATTCGTGACCCTGATCTGATTTTTTTGCTTCCTGAAGAGAAAATTGAATTTCGTCTAGTGCCTCACAAGCATACTTAAGCTCCCTATTGAGCTCCTTAATCTCATTCTTTTCTCTATTTGACTGATCAACATATATTTCAGCAACCTTAAGAATAAATATAAATAATCTGATTTCATAGTTTCAAGAGCTGTTTTGACCACCTGCAAATCAGCAACAGGCCAATTTCCTTCAACTTCCCTTTGAGCCTTCCTGTAGAGATCCCCAACCAACTTGTGAGTGCTGTCATAACGTACCAAAGACGTCACAACTATGTCTTCACTAACCTTGAGCTGATTCTTTAAGGTATGCATTACGTTATTGTCCTGTTGAAGCGGTTCATCGTCTTGCAGTGTCATCTTAGATTGTTCCTCTAAATTCATGTCATGGGTATCAAAAATATATGGTTCATCATACAAAGATTCCAATCTGCTATTACCTCTTGTGCAACCGATCTTATCAACCTGCTTGTCAAAGCTAACCTCCAAATCGCCAACATAGAAACTTGCGCCTTGTGTAACATCTACTATGTGATTGCGAGAGGGCTGCAAATCAATGGTAGTTGACTTTTCTTCTTTCAAGACGCTCTATTTGATGATTTTGGTCTGTTGGAAATTCTTCATACACACTTGCACTGGTCTTTTGCAAGGAGATCTTGAACCAATTCCAAATACTTTCTTTTTGCCATATCAGTCTTATTTTGTTGCTCTAGATGAAAATCCATGTAATCATTGAACAATAAGTCATTCTGAACTCGGGTTGGAAGTTTTTGATACTCTCTATAAATGTTGAGTATTTCTGTTCTTATATCTACTAATTGTGGCACCCACGGTCGTAGAATATTCAACTCTTTCTTCAGGATTGCCATAACCCATGAAGGGTTGCCTATTGACTTGCCTTTTATCCCTTCTATAGTTACTCATAGAGACATCTTGCAAGAGAAATTTATTCGAATAATCTGACTTTGGAAGTTGAATGCTCATGAAGTTGTTATAGTTGATGCTTTTCTTATCCTACCTTCCCTATTTTATCACCATCATCCCATTGCTGCAAACTTCTACCATCTTTGTGAGTAAATGTATTTGTGATATTTGTGGCTGCCAATGAAATTGAACTATTTGACAGTTGTTTTTCTGCTAGTGATCCATGTGTAGTCTACAATTTGGCTAATGTTTGGTTAATGACTTTGCAGTCCTACTTGGTGCCCACATAGAATTCATCTGAATATCATCCTCATTTCGATTCTTTGTTTGTAGCAAAACACTTTCTCTTGGATTTGGCCTTGAGATAGAAAAGCAAATTCCATTGTTTATAGAACCAAACTTAATTTGGGTGGATGCCAACTCCTGTTGTTGCTAGACCTTTGTTTCCTCATCAACATCGAAACATTGATTCACAACCCAACCTTTAGTTGGACCCCCATCCCAACTTGGGTTTCTCAACATAGAAACTTTAGATATTTGGGATCCACCCAAAGCTCTATTGGGATGCATGCCATCGTTTCCACTTTTGAGTATGGATGGGCTAGTGCCAACCCAACTGCTTCTAGAACTGGAATCGTCAATAGTGCTCAAGCTTGACCTCAAGTTTGTAGATCTTTTAAGTACACCATTACCTTCATTTGAATTTCCACCCCAACCTCCTAAAAGACTTGTGATTTTCAATAGATAAAGGTCCTGACTTATAACTTGCACCCACTTTTCAAAACTCCCTAAAAATCACCAAGAATGTGAGTCGTCCTCCAAAAATAGCAACCACCACGCACAACATGAATGCTAAGGAAAAGGATTTCCAATAATGACAAGTATCACTCGCTCTTTCTGATTATTTTTGCTTTATATTGTTGACCAGGTTTGATATAGAATTACATAAATGATGTGGCTTCTGGTATACTTCAGAAATATCTGCCCAAATTGATTAAATGAATGGTTAGAAAACTCCAATTTGATATCCTTGACTCTATTGAAATTGTTGCAAACCTAAACCCTTCGATTGCCCAAAATCTCCATCTGCCATACACTCCAGCTTTTGTACAAAAAATGGGAGGCTTGAATAATTACTGCTGAAACACCTTCACTAAAGGGGCAGCCAATTGCTTCTTCCAAACAAATCGAGAAATGTCATGATTTCCTTTCTCAACAGACGACACCTAACTTGTCCACCAAAAGTAATATTGCTGCCAATTGTAAATGACATTGCTCTATCATGGACACTGGATAAGTATTGTCTGCATTTGGATTAAAAAACAAGCCCGTTTACTGGTATCACAAACTCTCTAAATCATTAACGTGGCCTTTGAGACATTGAATGTCATTGCTAATAACACTCACAACACGAAGAAACTAACTCGTCTGCAAACTGCATACCAAACTATATTCTTTTGATAGTATTGTTGTGGAAATCATTCATTTTAACTATGGAAATCTTGTGCATATACCCAACATCTGAAGCTTATTAATCCATAGAATTGTGCACCACTATCACTATCGTACTATTTGCACCATGAAATATCCCACACAGCGAACCAATTAATATAGTGTTAAATATTAAACGAGTACTCCAATGTAATAATCCACAATCTCGTTACATAAAGGTGAGTGTGAAATAATTCTTTTGTAACTGTCGGGAATTATTATAGCACCCCGAAAATAACGACAAATTGGGATTTTGAGTGGATGCTGTTACAAGTGCAAGCAAATTATGCAAAGTTGTTTATTGCCATGTATTTCCTTATCATAAATGTGCCCTTCGATTCTCCATTTCCAGACGATAGTCAAATGCCTCTAGTTGTCGTAACCACAAAATTTTATTCACGACCCTAGGTAAAATCTTGACATGAATTCTTAAGTTTGTAATAACCATTGAGTACCCGACTTTTCAAAAGGTCTTTATAATATAGCAGGATGGTTGTCGCTTGGAGATTCCAAATTCATCGGGTTCCTTATATTTGATTCCAAATTTGCTAAATAATTTCAACCTCCAGGCCGGCAGCAGGCCGGCATTCACAGTCCTTATAAATTATGGGCGCCCCTACTATTCTATGGCATGAGGATATAGGATCTCTTGCATTCCAAACTAATCACGAGAAGAATTTTGCATGCAGGGTGGCCCCATTCAGGGCAAGGTTTGCCCTACTATCTATAGGCAACCTTCAGCAGCAGGGTGAGAATAGTAGGGGGCTAGTCCTTACCTTTCAAATCGTAGGGGGGGGCGGCCTGCATATGAACAGGGGCGGCAGAATAGCCCCACCCTAACCCTGCATGCCCAACCATTTCATAAATCGAATCATCAGCTCGACAGGCGGGAATGGAAGGAGCTCTATGCTTTATGATAGCAAAATCTTTGAAAATTTATATTGACGATTTGAATGGCTTCCACTTCCTTATTGCCGTTGGTGGACAATATTGACTTCACAAATATTGATGCGATTTTTGAATCTTTAGCTCAACTCCATAATTGACTTAGGAATTTCAACCAACCAAAGTAAAATATTAAGAGCTGACGGGAAAGTTTCTACAGTTCATGGCTTTGATTGTCTTGTACTCCCATGCTTGGGCTTCTCGTTAAACTTCCAGTCATTGAAGATCTTTCACTTGCATCAAAGCACATACATCGAGACCATGCTTGTAATGACTCAATAGTTATTCTCGCCTGACTCAGTATTGTATACTCACTGCCTACATAGGACATCTACCATCACTACCAATGTGTGTGTTCAGTTACAACTATGCCCAGTTAATCCTCAATGGCTTAGAATGACAATAGAATGTGGTTGATAGTTTAAGTCAGCAACCATGTTGGTTAATGGGATGCCTAGAAACAAATATTTGAACTAGTCGATATGATGCAAAGATTACTGTGTCTTCTAGCTCTATCGCAAACTTTAAATTCCATGCACAATGGCAACCATTCCTTTGTGGGAACAAGTGTCGACCTTTTTAAAATCTCATACCTTCCACTATTACAATTGTTATGCTATCCCAATAGCCACAACAAGAAACGGCTCCTCATAGCTATCAATTGACATAAATTATATTCTTCTTCCAAACTGGATAGAAACTACTTCTAAAGCTGCAATTTCTTTTAAATCTATTACTAGAAAACCACACAGGTTGGCAAGAAAACCAGCTCTGATACCACTGAAATACCCGAAACCAGATATGTACTCGATTTCTTTTTCATAAATATATTCAGGACTGAAGCATAGGCGGATGTATTACGAAACACAATAGAAACGAGTAGATTTACCAATAGATATGAACTCGTTCTTTCTCAAAATAAGATTTAGGATTCAAGAATATGGAAATGCATTACAAATCAACAAAATGAAACCAATAAACTCTCGTAAAACTCCTTAAAACAATGTTATTGCATTATACAACAACATTACAATAACCATCATTGAAAATCCAATCTTAAACACAAAATTTACAGTCAGATTGGAACATTAAGATAAGAACTTGTAAGTGCATACGAGACACCTAAAGTGATGTCTCCACAGACAATGGGTTTGCGTCCACCGTTTGCTAGCATGAGGGGCTACATCCTCACACTGGCTGAATGTTGAAGCTTTCCGAATACTCTTGCAAGAGAGAAACTGAAATCTGAAAAATAAACCAAGCATCCAAATGAAAGAGTCTCTTCTCCTTTTATTCTTATAGCTATGACTCTTCGACTTCTCTCCTGGCTTTTCGTCTTATCTCTCCTTGTCATCTTTAGCCCACTTTGAATATTAAATTGACCTTTTATAATAAGAGTCCACACTTTCATAGTCAATTTTAATATCATATAAATGTGTCCTTTAATGTTTCTAATGTCCCAAATAGGGGACATTACAGGAAACATTTGTTTTTGACGTGGAAACGCGTTGTGTCTGTTGAAACATGAAACGATGGCTTGTTGTTACGTTTCTGGTAACGATGATTAGATTCACTAGCGAAATGTTCCTTGTCTCAATTCCTGAGAAATTTTCATAAATTTCATTAAGTTCCCCCCCCGGCCCCTCGCCCCTCCCCTCGCCCTCTCCCTCTCTCCCCCCCCCCTCTATCTCTCTCTCTCTCCTGACAATCCATTATGAAAGGAAGTCCTATAAATTTCCTGTAGCCCAACTTCCTTGAACTAAATTTAGTGGAACTTAACGTTAGTATTTGATTAACTAATATTAAATATTGTAACACTGTCAACATTTAACTAATTAATGTTATCTATGCAATACCTCAAGTTTAGGGGAGATTACACCACACCCCTATGAATTTCTCTTTTTTCATTTCCTCAAACGTATTATCATTCATTGCATTTGGTCTAGCTTAAATGGCAAAATCAATCAATCTGATATTTATCTTTTTGTCAACATATTATCTCTCCATGCTTTTTGTTGTTTGCTTTCTTCCTTCATTGTGCAAATCGAAATTTTAGTGTTTGTCTCAATCATCCTGCTTTCAAGGTGGAGATCTCCCATAGACAGAGATTATACTCTTGTTGCTGGTAGAGTTTAGGTGTATTGGAGGATTTAGAATCCTAGGAAGTAGGTGGATTCCATCACCTCCGTAGTTTTTTTTAGCTTCACACCTTTCTCATATTTTCATCACACTGCCCCCCATCAAACATTACATCATTTCATACTATGCTCTTATTTGGCTGATAATTCTTTGTTTAGTTAGGGCGGAATTTTAGCTCTTTCTAGGATTAAGAATCCGAGGAGGACAATGGATTCTTCTGTCCCTCTAGGACTTTCATCTTGCATTTCCTTTTCAACTTTTGTAAGTCCATTCCATGCCCCATTTCTATGGTTTTGATCAAACATCCTTCTATTCCTTCGCTCTTGTTTAGTTTGTGGGCTTAGTGCATTTTAAAAGCCATGAATACAAGGTGCAAATTCCACCTTTCCTAGGATTAGGAATCCGAAGAGGGCGGCAGAATCCGCTGCCCCTCTAGGATTCTTACTTTGCATCACTTCAATGTTTGATTGCCTTACGCTTGAAATTTACGTTAGCTTTTCTCATTGGGCTTTTGTTTGATCCTACACTTGGAATTTATATTCCACCCTCTCCATTCCTTTATGTTTTTCATTATTGATGCGAGGTGGAATTCATAAGAGTCATAGGATTATGAATCCTAGGGAGGCAGCAAATTCTGCCATCTCTATAGGACATTTTCTTGTAATGTTTCTAAGTCCTTTATCCTTGGTTACTGAGTTTGCTAGAAATGCCTCACAGACCATCATAAGTTTGAACTGGTATCTGGTCTTGGTACAGTTTGACTTTTGGTCTGGGCTGGGTTCAATTTTCAGCCACCTAGTTCAAAATAACTCATCTACCATTTATACCCGGGCAAAGCAGTCTCTAAACTATCAAACTGATGTCGATCTTGGTCATTTTTTCAGCTTAGGGGCAGGAGGATTTATACAAATATAACCTTTAAGTATAAGTTTCTTATGCTTAAGAAGTTATATTTGTATAAATACCATCAGGATGTTTGAGATAGGTTTCAAGCTTCATAGGAGTTAAAATGCAGTTTCTAGATTTTGGGGGTTTCAATTTTTTTCAGACTTAGTCAAATTTCAAAATTCAACATGCCTTTAATAGTGTTATCTCCCACAACCTATTGTGGCCTTTTCAGGTCAATTTGAAGTTGAAACAAGGATATTCTAATGATTCTAACTCATTTCCTCGCAAATCACTTGGTTTTAATTCTAAATTAATGATAGACTTAGCTCAATCACTTGCTCACACCCAAGACAAACATTACTTTCTTGCAAGCCAAAATTTCTCAAACTCACTATCAGACCAGACAATTGAAAATTGCTACCACCTAATCCCACCTAAGAGGCTAAGACTACCTAAGACCACCTAAGACTACCTCAAGCATGTTGCCAATAGAAAAATCTTTAAAAAGGAAGTGAAGATCAAAAGTATGAAGAAGATGATGAAGAAGAAGAATATCAATAAATTTTTAATCCATTAGTTGAACTTCAAACAATGCTACATGAATTTGATGTTATGATTTAATTTTAATGTTTTGAATCTTTGATGTTGAACTTAAAGTATATGATGCTGATTCATGATGCCATGATGTTATGGTCATGATTCATAATGCTTTGATTACAAGTTTATGGTGTTCTTGCTGTTTAAATATTTTTATAATACTATGTAACATTCTAATCTTAACTCATGCTTCTAGGCTTCATAAATATGTATAAATATAATTTTAACATGTTCTTGTACTAACGAACCCAAATGAACCCAAACACATTTTCAAAATATTGACATATTGGCGAAGTGGTCCTTTGTACCTGAACTTGGAACTGAACTCAAAATGGTAACTTAGTCTTTATCTTCATTGTTTTCCCTTTGATTTGGATCTGTTTTTCTAACACCCTCATATCATCATGATGTCCACTAAGACAAGGTGGAGATTAGGCATTGCCTAGGATTGAGGGGAGGGTGGTGGATTCCGCTCCTCGTTGAGGATTTCTGCTCCTTGATTTACTTCAACATTCACTACATTACCCTCACAGATATGGTTGCCATCGTCATGGTTGTTTCTTAGGACCTTCTTTCCAACTATGCCTCAAGTTTTCCTTTCTCTTGTTGATCTGACTTAGGCAGGTGGAAATCTTGATGGTGCTAGGATTTTGAATCCTTAGAGGGCAGTGAATTTTGCTGCCCCTAGAGAATTTTCACCACATGTCATCATTATCAACTTTATCTTGCAACCTCCCCTCTTTTCACCCTCATTCATTGATCTGATTATTTATTGGTTGATCTTTTCTTTGTGTGATAATCTGTAAACTATGTCCTGAATTGCTCATGTTTTGGGGCAGAAATCCTACCTTTCATAGTATTGGGAATCCTATGTAAGGTGTGGATTCTGCCCCTACCTCAGGATTTTTACATTGGTTCACAACTTCACCTCTAAAAACAGCATTTTGCATTTTCTGTCACTTGTTGTAGTATCCTGGACAGGATATTTATTGGTTTCTCTTTAAAATAAAATAACCAGAACTAGAATCTTGCCGATTTATTCGAACACAAACAAATACAGTACAATAGCCGACAGATGTTTAACCTGCTTCTTCTTAATAATAATATTAAAACTCAGAAATAGGCAAATGGAATACAATACGATTTTTGAACCAAAAAACTCTTCACCAATTAATAACCAGTTCCTTTCAGCTTTATAGTCAGAATTCCAAGCATAGGCAGATGTAATACGAACAGCAATAAGAAACCGATATTTTCCCACATAAATCAGTTTGCTTCAGAATGATATTAAAGATTCAGGCATATAAAAATGTATTACAAATCAGTAGGATAAGCCAGTAGTCCTTCAACACTCCTAAATACGTTATTGTATTTTACAACAGCAATACAATAACCAGTATACATAAACCAATCCTAAATATAGATTTAACAGTCGGATTGGAATGATAGGATAAGAACCTGAAAGTGCAAATGAAACACCCGAAATGATGTTTCCTGAGACAATGGATTTGCGTCCACTGCCTACTAGCACGAGGGGCTACGTCCTCCAACTAGCTGAAAGCTGAAGCTTTTTGAGTCTCTCGTAAAAGAGAAGGCTGAACTGAATAATAAATCAAGCATACCCAATGAAAGGGTCACTTCTCTTTTAATTCTCACAATTGTGACTCTTCGACTACCTTTCTGTCTTTTTCGTCTTATCTCTCCTTGTGCTCTTTTGTTTACTTGGAATATTAATTTTGACTTTTAATTAATGACATTTCAGCTCTCCTAGTAAATTTTAATATGGTAGAGTTGACCCCCTTAATGTTTCTAATGTCCCTAGAAAGGGACATTACAAGTCTCCCCTCCTTGAGATTGCTTGCCTTAAAGCAATTAATACTAGGATCCCATATGAATCTGCAGTTGACCCTGTAACCTGAACTGAAAACAAATCTGGTCAAACTGTGAAGCAAGGTGTCACGTTGTAAACCACCTATCAACTGGGTTCTTGGATCCCATATGACTCTCTAGAAGAACTCAAACACTTGCACCTGTAAATTGATTAGCACGGATCAGCACCATGGCCACAATAAAATCCTCGTCCGACCATAGATACAATCTGCCAACATCTGGATCCGAAACTCTGTTATGTTCTTCCGCTGCTATGATGAAGTAGAAGCATATCAAAGGTCCATGTGTAACCCAGTAGAGTGTGAAGACCTTCCCTAAATGGGTGATGTAGGAAATGAGCTGCTCATAAGCTAAAATCACTATCTCAAGGACATTAAAACCAATACCATCGTCATCAACCTGGAGAACTCCCAAGTACATAGGTGCCATGAAATTGAAAGATGCTGGAAATATAACCACATTCCTCATGTAGCTACTCCACCAAGAATTACTTAGCAGCTGATGAAGAAAAATCACCCAACTCTCGAGAGGGTTGAAATCAGAAAATATGTTAGGGTTGAACAACTGATAAGCAACAGAAGTTGATTCATCATTCCTAAGCCGAGTTCCTGAATCACTGTTAGGATCTGAATTAATATTCCAAGGTCTGAAATCAATTTCTTCTTCCTCAAGGCAATTAAGGGAGACCCCCTCATCCATCATAAAAAGTGGGTTATCAGACGTCCAGTCAGCAGCCACGTCAAACAAGGGGTTATCTATCAGCTGAAGTGATCTAAAGTTTTATTATTTAATCGTTTGGGGTAGCTATCCAAGTCATAAGTTTCCTGGATGCTCTCAAGTTCATCGATGACTTCTAGGAAAAATTCCTGTCTCATTCTGCCCTCATGTTCCTAAGATTGATTCATGACCTTGATCTGATTTTCTGCTCCTTGAAGAGAGACTCAAGCCTCATCCAAAGCGTCACAAACATGCTTCAGCTCTCTGTTAAGTTCGTCAATCTCATTCTTCCCTCTATTTGACTGTTAAGCATATATCACAGCAATCTTAAGGATATAATCCCTGTCGGTCAGCAAAAACAAGTAATCTGATTTCATAGTTTCGAGGGCTGATTTGACCTTCTGTAAATTGGTTATATACTAGTCTTCTTCCCCTTCCCTTGGGATTTTCCTATAGAGCTCCTCAACCAGTTCATGGGTACTGTCATACTGTACCAATGATGTTACAACCATGTCTTCACTAACTTTCAGCTGATTCTGTAAGGCGTGTATTTCATTATCTCCTTGCTGAAACTGTTCATTGTCTTGTAGTGTCATCCTTGGTTGTTCCTCATAATTCATGTTCTGAGTATGGGGTTCATGATGCCAAGGGCCCAAACTGATATTACCTTGAGTGTAATTTGCTTCACTATTCAGCTTGACAAGACTCACCTCCAAGTCACCAACAAGGAAAACTGTGCCTTGTGTAACATCTACTATGTGATCTTGAGAAGGCTGCCCATCTCTGGTGGTTATCTGCTTTTCTATTTCAGGATAATTTTGATCTATCGAAATTTCTTCATACACTCCTGTGTGTTGTTCCCCTGCAAAAAGATTCTGGGCTAACTCTAGGTACTTTCGTTTTGCCATATCAGTCCTATTCAATTGCTCAAGATAAAAATCCATATAACCGTTGAATGATAGATCATTCTGAATTTGTTTAGGGAGTCTTTGATAATCTTTGTAGATGTTGAGGATTTCAGTTTTTACAACGGAATCTGAATTTCGGGTTGACGATTCGTGTGGCTTCATAGCAGCTTCTTGAAATTATACAAATCCTTTCCTGATTTTGTAGTCCAGTCAATCAAGCAGCGCTAAAACATTTAATCTACCTCAAAGAGCTAAAAACCTAATTAAGAAATCTGCTCTGTTTTATCGATATTGAAAGTCTCAGAAGCTCTAATTTAAAGCACTCAAATTATCCAAGCTTACAAAAGTGCCGACAAATTTTCCTTTAATTCTGTACGTGCTTAAAACCCAATATATCACTGAAGAATCATTGGATAAATTGAAGAGTTCAAGAACATAAATTACCATAGTCATGCATTATTCTCTTCCAATACAGTGATTACAGTAACACTCAAAATATTCTTCAGCAGTTGTTGTATGTTCTATAAAATTCTCTATCATCAATCTGTTATTACTTGCATGCTGTAATTCCCATTGTTATTGAAACAACTGCTATTTGTGTTCTCCTGAAAGTCTCCTTGTTCTGTTGTAGATTGCTCACTGATTGTCGTGAAAATATTCACATCACCATAAGAACAGTCCGCTCAGCAATACCCAGTCACAATGGCCGTACTTCTTGTTCTATGCAACAACTGTAATATCCTTTTTGAGATCAATTTCCAAATACATTCCTCAGACCTATAAACTCTTCGCTCCAATTGTTGAAATAGAAACCGTTTCCGTTTACTTCACGCGAAATAATCCAAAACAATGCTTAGCAAAAAAAAAACCCACAAATGTATGGAGTCAGAAATTAATCAACCAGATTGCATGCTAGAGATAAATGTTTTCAAGCCTGAACTTGTTTCAGAATAGAAAGTTAGTTATCCTCTTCTTATGTTGTTACCACTGGAAGCTCTACTGTGAAATCATTCTCTAGTTCTCAACAGCCAGTTGGTGACAAACAAACTCAAATGATACTACACACACAAACCCAATCACTGGATACTTGATGCATACAATGGTCTTAAAAAAATGGCAGCCAAAAGTGTACTGTTATTGCTTGAATATGCAAGTTGGCCACAATCTTATAGCCCCCTGATTCCCAGTGCAGATTATCAATTGCTTCCTTGGAATATAAACCAAACCCAAGGAGTAAACTTCACACCCCTCTGAAGGATTGCGACAAGTTGTTAGTAGCTTGTCATTGTTTGCTAACAATGAAAATCTTCAGCGTTTAATTGGTTATGGCCCGAGAAATGCTTTGCAGAGCATGCAAAAGTTTCTTCGAATCATAGAGGCTCCAATTCACGCTGGAGTTCCATACTGCATGAATATCTCTTTAGAATATTAATTCTATTTGCTTTATGCTATCTGCAGAAAACCAATTATTGATCCCAATACTCGATGCTTAATATTTAACCGTCCAGACAAAATAATAAGCCATTCAGTGTGTTACTAGAGTTGTGAAAGAGTGATTGGAAAGGTAACAACTATCAAACACTCCACCAAAATCTCCAATCTAGTCTTTGCTGCTTTCAGAATGGTAACTCTCAGCTTCGTTAGTTGTTGAAGTTATTCATAGTTGTCAAAGACAAGCTTTTAAAAGCTTAAGAGTTGGGTCGAAAGTCTGCTTGGAAACAATCCTTTGACAGAGTCCCAACTAGCGATCTATTGCTTCCCAAAATGCATTATCCGTTCTAAAACTCCAAAATCGCAGCCTTAAGGAATATGCAGACCTACTTCACCAAAAGTGTTTGGCAACGGTTACATGTGTTATCAACCAGACTCGAACATATATAGCAGACAACAAATTCTCTCCACCACTCACGCGGCTGAGACGTAACTTTTTAACGGCTTCCTTGTTCCCCCTCCGGCCTATGTCAATATTATTTGCATCATTGTCGATAACCAAGACAAGGAGACTGCACATCGATTGACACCTTATAGCTGTCGTTTTGAATCTACAAAGAGACGCGAATGAGGGTTAATGAGTTACCAATTTTCCCTTACACCTGGCACCTCGGCATAGCATCTGGTGACTAATACAGACATCAATGTTATTCCCTTTCGGGTTTATCTCTTGTATCATGGAAATTCAAATACCGAATACGTTACAACGAATGTTTAGAATATAAATTTCCAACTCATCGCGTCATGAGTATAGGCGTGAAATCATTCCCCAAAAATCATAACCTGTCGTGAAACTGGAGGCACTTGGCTGTGGCTAGTAATACAGGTAGTTAAGCACCGCCTATGGAATCATAACCACAAAACTGCTCCACCTATCCACCAGTTCGCTCGTGATCACCACGTTCCTTTCGTCTTCTTCTGAGTTCCTTCCGTCGCTAGCCGTTACTGGAGCCAGTTAGATTCCTTCCGTTTTTTGATGACGTGACTCAACAAAACTTCCAGTCTAACCTGTAGCTATTCTTGACACGTTATAACCTATCCATTTATCATGCCTTACCTGAGACTGTAAATCGCGATAACAATTACTTCAGACCTGATCTCACAAATTTTGTAGAGCTTGGCTTCCCGATTATACCTCCTGTGTAACCTTTGACTCATTCTATGTGTAGTCAATCAAAATTTCCCCCTGAATATGCATTGAGCTTACCAGGATAAACTACTACAGGCAAAATCGATACTAACACTATTTGGAAGTGAATCCATTAAATACTTATTTCTTTGCATAAACAATCACCATTGGATTTTGTGGAATGATTTTGAATCCTTGAAGAGCTTGAATGGCTACAGTTGCTTGCATTTCATCCCCATATTCCACAAAAGCAACGCCAGGCTTTGCTTCTATCATGCAAACTTCCTTGAAACCATGTTATTGGTAGAAGAGCATCTGTAGCATCATAGAGGTTGTCTCATGTGGAAGATTTTGAAGGAACAATATGTTATTTGGTGGAGTGGGTGCCTCTGGAAGATTAAGTTTTGATGCTTGGAATGGCAATTGAGAACCTACTGCTGGTGCACCATAAGCAGATGGATATGCTGCATTAGGAATTGCCCCAAGTTGTTGAGCTTCATGATGTTGATCCCTACGCCTTCCTTTCAGCTGTAAGCACTTTACCAACCTCTGCTACTCCCTTGACAATGTCGGACTTTAGTTATTGTAAAAGACAATTCTGTGAAATGTCCTAGTTACTCTGCCCAAAATTTGATAGGCTCAGACTTACGGCATGACTTGCATAATTCCAGATTGTGTTTCTTCCTCCACAATATCAGTTGCCACTCTGCAATTTCTTCTTATTATTTCTGTTTGAGCCAGAACCATTCTCAACACCCATTAAACAGCTTATTAAAAGATCCAAAAGTTATAAAATCCCAGGTGCAGAGGTCAATATATTTCTGTAATTACTTCTCCACAGAAAAAGACGTTTACTACAATTTACACAGTTCAGACAAAAATAATTTATTTTGTATACCAATGAAATTCACAGCAAAATGAAACTTCTGTGACATTTATTGTTTATCTTTGAATAATCCTTGCAACTTCATTATACTCATTTCAGCAGGCTTATAAGACTTCCTCCAAAAATATTGATTTGAAATTCCACGACTTTGAAGTGGGAAGAAATAACTTGTGATATATGTCAAATTTTCACTCAATACTTCAAATTCTATTAGGCATCTGATATAATTTCACAGGCTGGCAAGAAAACCAGCTCTGATACCACTGTAGTATCCCGGACATGATATTTACTGGTTTCTCTTTAAAATAAAATAACCAGAACTAGAATCTTGCTGATGTATTCGAACACAAACGAATATGGTACAATAGCTGACAGATGTTTAACCAGCTTCTTCTTAATAATAATATTAAAACTTAGAAATAGGCAAATGGAATACAATACGATGTTTGAACCAGAAAACTCTTCACCAATTAATAACCAGTTCCTTTCAGCTTTATGTTCAGAATTCCAAGCATAGGCAGATGTAATACGAACAGCAATAAGAAACCGATATTTTTCCACATAAATCAGTTTGCTTCAGAATGATATTAAAGATTCAGGCATATAAAAATGTATTACAAATCAGCAGGATAAGCCAGTAGTCCTTCAACACTCTTAAATATGTTATTGTATTTTACAGCAGCAATACAATAACCAGTACACATAAACCAATCCTAAATAGATTTAACAGTTGGATTGGAATGATAGGATAAGAACCTGAAAGCGCAAATGAAACACCTGAAGTGATGTTTCCTGAGACAATGGGTTTGCGTCCACTGCCTGCTAGCATGAGGAGCTACGTCCTCCAACTAGCTGAAAGCTGAAGCTTTCTGAGACTCTCGTAAGAGAGAAGACTGAACTGAATAATAGATCAAGCATACCCAATGAAAGGGTCACTTCTCCTTTAATTCTCACAATTGTGACTTGTCAACTACCTTTCTGTCTTTTTCGTCTTATCTCTCCTTGTCATCTTTTGTCCACTTGGAATATTAATTTTGACTTTTAATTAATGACGTTTCAGCTCTCCTTGTAAATCTTAATATGGTAAAGTTGACCCCTTCAATGTTTCTAATGTCCCCAGAAAGGGACATTACACTTGTTTCAACAATTTGCACTTGAAACTCGCTTTTACAAGTGGCACAAATTTTGGAGTTTTAAGGATTTTGAATCTTAGGACATGGTCAGATTCCAACCTAGGGCCAGAATTTTCATTTGCAATTTAACTCCAAAATTCTGCAAGTCAGTTTCTTTAGCTCAAAGGGTGAGAGGATTTATATAAAATAGAATATTTAAGTTACATTTATTTCTTATACTTAATTTATATTTTATATAATTTTTTTTAGGATGTTTGAGATAGGCTTCAACTTTATTGGAGTTGTAATAAATGTTTTAGTTTTGGGAGTTTCCAAAAAATTCCAGACAGCCAAATTTCAGGATTCACCAGGTCTTCAACAGTTTCACCTCCCACAAACTTTCTTGACTTTCTAAGATGAAATTGAAACTGGAACAAAGATTTTTCAAAAGGTTCTAACACATTTCATCTCCAGATCCTTGACTAGGTTAGCCCAGCTCTCACTCAGACCCCTGACAGACTTGACCATCCAGTGGGCCATAGTTGCCCAAACTCATCTATTCGACTTGAAGATTTGAAAACTGCTTACAACTAAGACCACCTAAGACCACTAACCTACTGCAGAAATAAAAAAGGGGGGTCTCCATTTGCAATGGGATGATGGTGTGAAGACCATAAAACAGTTCATTCATGCTTTTCTTAATGTCAGTTCGTAGCTCTCTTCTGGAGATTCAATAGGAACTTGTCTTTTATTCTTGGAGTATTGTACTTCCTTCTATCCCATTGGTCATTCTTGTTACTAATGAATATTGCTATCTTGATTAAATCAAAACTAGTTTTGGCATATTTGTTAATTGTTTGTCATTTTGCTTTCATAAGTGCAAATGTTAGATTAGTTTAAATTCTGGGTGATTGAATCTAAATTTTCTAAAATACTCCAGATATAAGAATGAGTTGACAAAGGAGCAAAAGGATTCGTTGGAGCTCTTGGTTCGGTATCAGAAACATTATTTAGTAAGTAGCCTGGTTTTGTTGAATAGCTGAACAGATACAGGCACGACTCAACCACTGAGAATGAAATAAATTTTGATATCAAAATTTTTTCTGTTCAGGTGACACCTGAAATTTTGAGGGAATTGAGGAACAGTCGAAATCGGGGAGAGAAAGATGGCAATCTCATGTCAACTGATATCCTTTGACATGATCTAGTAGTCTACCAATGATTCGTCTTTTTTGTCATTATTATTGTTCTCTCTTTCCTTGATATTGCTAGATCTATTCATTGCAATAATATATTATCAATGATTTAGTTAAGAATCTGTTAGATTAGGAGCACTTGATTTTATGGATTGCTTATCATTAGATGCTCTAGGACTTTTAAATAGTTTGGGACTAAAATATTTTGACTTCTTTCACGTTACATTTGATTTAAGTTTTTATGTTTGGTAATGCTGCATATCTTTGAATCAAATGGCTTATTTAATCTTAACACAGGATACCTAACTAATTCTATATACTATCTATCTTTTGCTTGACAATGTGCATTAGTCCATCAAATCCTAAGCATTTTTATAGATTATCTACAATGAGAACAAGTTTATCCAAAGATGGCTTCAGTCCACATGCTCCAAGTTTCAGCCACATTTGAAACCACAACCTTAAAACAGAAATCAGACATAGAATGATTACCAAGATATTCGATATTAAATTAGTGATTGAAAGTCTCTTTAAAAAAGAGATGCAATGTCTCCTTTTGTGATTGCCCAAAATTTTGCTCGAGAATCACAAGTTCAATTAAAACAAGAGGTTTAGTATAGTCAATTATAACTTCACCAATAATTATGTCTTTAGCAAGATAAAACCTTGGAATAGGTCCTCAATCTTGTTGGATAACATATTTTAATTTAACATAATTCTGCCAAATCTTTCTATAAAGGTTTAGGGTAACATATAAATGCATAAATATTTCTAATAATTTCATTCTATTAATATAAATGATCTGAGAAGTCAAGAATCGCATAATCTGGTTGGAGATGAAGCATATTAGGGTGCCCTAACTTCAGCATGACTATGTCAGTCTCAACCACAGGTCGGAATATTCAGCCACGGGGGTGGGGGGGGGTTGCAGTACGTAACGCAGTATTTATCTCTTGGAAACCCGGCTAGACCGGGCATATCCCTGTTAAAAGATTACAAAGGCACTGTGAGGTGCCACCTTGTTAAGGGATTTGGATGAGACCTG
Source organism: Cupressus sempervirens (assembly GCA_028749045.1). Taxonomy (NCBI): domain Eukaryota; kingdom Viridiplantae; phylum Streptophyta; class Pinopsida; order Cupressales; family Cupressaceae; genus Cupressus; species Cupressus sempervirens. The sequence continues at coordinate 149,281,595 of CM053791.1, forward strand.
TTAAGATCTTGCTCTGTTAGGAACAGCCTAGTTAAAGGACTTTAGAACACAAGTTAATGCGTCATCCCATTAAGGGATCTATACAAAGAACCTATTAGGGTCCACCCTCGACAGGATTTGCTGTTGCAAAGGTTAAGTAAACAACAGTGAAATGATCTAACAGTTTAGCTATAAGAATCCCAAACCTGGACAGCAATAGCATGGACCAACCAAACTTAATTTATCATTAGAAGTGAAGACGAATGATTAAACTCAGAATTTTATTACACCTGGAAAATGACCAAACAACAAGGCAATGATGTAGATATTCAAGGAAACTTGTACGTTGCAGTATTTTTTCAAACACAGTCAGTCCATTATTCAGTCTTCCGGATTTCATTCCAGAATGGACTTTTAACGATGAAATATCCCAAACCGGATATTTACTGGATTTCTTTTTCTACAATATATTCAGAACTTAACAGAGGCATATGTATCACGAAACACCATAGAAAGCAGAAGATTTACCCATATATATATAAACTCACTGTAATATTCCAACCCTCAGAACTATAGAAAAATCAGAACTCATCTGATGACATTTTCACGAACAGTTTGAATGCAACCCCAAAGATGAAAGTTCTGATATCCCTGAGATACTCTAGCTGGAACTATTATTAAACCGATGATATAGTGACCAAAATAGTTGATACATAGATGATCCAAGATAATTATACGATTGGCGGTGAAGAATGTCAATGCTATTTCATTGAGATATATATATATATTTCTAATACAAGAACTGGCAGATACAATCAACTGAAATACAAACTTAAATGATATACTTCTTTGGCTACCACAAATTACAGTCCCAGTGTAATATCCCTTCCCTAGTTTTATAAAGAATTCAGACTTCCTTCATTGACATTTTTGCAAGCAGTTTGCAAGCAATCTCTGGAATATGCTTGGAGACCAAATACTCTTGAACAAATGCCAAACAAGAACAGTACAAATATAAATGCTAGTCCAATATACTGAGAATTCCAGTTCTCCTATTATGAAATGATAGAAGGCTGTCACACAATAATGATAATACAGCAGTATAGATAATCATATCTCAGAAATTGATATTTCAAACACAACTCTTATTTCATCAATATTGTCATACATACAGCAGTTTTACAGTCACCCGATTGAAAGATTTGATAACTATATTGTATGCAATCAGGGAGGGGGGGACGTGGCACTTGTAGTTACAACGCTCATGGATTCTTCAAAGCTCCCTGCTGTATACAGTGTGCTGTAAGGAAGTTATCTGCAGCAAGAATAACGTGACTGTCAGCTTAACTGCATGTGATTATGTCTTTGCCCCACCTGTAGGTGATGCTCGTGATGGAGTCTCCACAATACTGGAGTTACAGTCAAGCTGGGCAACTGCTGTGACCACCTTACTATCTGCTAACCCTGCAGATCTGTGTACTCCCTATCTGGTGCTGGCCGCAGACTGTAGATATGTTGGCTGTACGTGGTCCCCCTTTAACACACCCGACCTGTATATATTTCCCAGCACTTGTAAATCGGCTACCAGGCGACTCCCACTCTCAGAGGTGAAACAATGCTACTGCAGAACTAGATTACTGATATGTATTTACCTCTCAGCTATAAACGATTGCCAACCTTGTCTGCCATCCAAGCACGCACATCTGCTCACTAAGGACCTGTATGTGCCCAAATAACTCTATAGAGTTCAATCACCAATTCTGCTACCTACCATGAAGCTTCATCAATCTGAAAATCTATGCATCAACTCAACTCTTATTTCTGAACCTGCAATGTGAGCACTAGGTTTGTGTCCAGTCTCACTTCTTTCCTTAAGGGGTTTAGTCCTTAGGAAATATCCAGTCACATTTAGGCAACTTTTAGGATTTAACAATAACAAATATTCATCTTATCGTAACAATTCCAATGCAAATGCCTTCCTTTATAACTTCAAAATGAGGAGAGGTACGAACAACTTAGCAATGTGGGATAAAAGACTCTTTCATTTTTTAGTCACTTAAGTCATTTTGTCATAAAGTGACTTTATAACTTTATAATAACATTAAAATTTTTAAATAACTTAAGTCATTTGAACTTTAATATCTCTTGAAATACTTGTTTGATTGCAATGCCGTTTGAAATAGGAATCTCTCCTCATAATTCCCCATGTGACCAAATACACTTTCTAAAAATAGAAAGGGTCCATCTCTATTACTCCTTACTACACATAGTAAGTATGGCGAATGGAGTCCAAAAGATATCAAACGATGGCCAAATAAATAAATCTCTGAATGTTGGAGACGAATCAATCCTCAAAAGACCTTTTAACCATCCTTATTAGCCTACAAGGATCCAATATTAGGCTAATCCCTGAAATTCTGATGCTGGCAACAAATGGGGACATTACAAACAATAAGATTAGGAAATGTCTATACTAATCTCAATTCACAACCTAGCGTTTACATAAACAAATACAAGTTAAATAACACTGGCACCTGGTTATTGCTGTGAGTGTCCTGCTCCTTCACACGAACATGATAATGGTCAAGCACTACTTGCCAACCAGGTTAGTTGGACTCGTATGGCCTACAGTGGTGACCATTGTGGCACCCAACTCTACTCCTGGAAATGACTTCGGAAGCTGATGTATCTGACCCGTGATTTGCCATGTCCCTTGCAGCATCTAAACTGTATACACTTGCTATTTCTTAGAGCTTGCGGCCAATTCCTATCATCTTCGTGTTTAGATCTCCAACTTGGGCGTGACTATTGGTGAAGGCTATGAGTGCCACCTGATTGTGATTGTTATTGCTCATGCCTCCCACTACTGTCACACTTCCCATGGAACTTGACATACAATCCACTATCTACCCCAGGGATGGTCCGACTAACTTTGCCATTCTCATGTATAGATAGTAGTGTTTATCACTTTTGCTGCTGCACAACTTCTCACCCCCCTTCATATTTAGCAAACCCTTGATCATACTCCCTTACCAATTATTATATAGAAAATAATACCCAAAATGCTGCCAACCGACTACTACTGAATGTAGGAACTCATGGAACACTATTATTCTACACTCTGCATACCTGAAGTTCATGTGATCTCACAAGGAATATTGGGGCTACGTCTAGTCTCCCATAATTTCTTAAGGGGTTTCGTCCTTAAGAGAGCTAGTCACATTTAAGCAACCTTCTTCTATTTTTGAATAATCTCACATTTCATTGTGTCAATCCCAAGGAGGCTCATTGCTTTTATAACCTCGATATGAGGGGAAGTACAAATAACTAGGAAATGTGGGATAAAAACCATTTTTGTCCTCTAGTCACTTAAGTTATTTTGTTATAAAATGACTTTGAGTCATAAAGTAACTTTATAAATCCACTTCAATATTTCCCCAACGAAACCAAATAAACTTCTGTGATTGGCTGACATCCTCGAGATCAATGCCGTTAGCCTATTTGGATGGGGAGATAGACCAACAAGGTGCCAGTAAGGTCTAGCACGGAGAAGGGGACATTATAGTTGTCCCTTCCCGGGGTTGGTTGCCCTCGAGCAATCTCAGTGCTGGATGCTGCAGATTGATTCACCCTCCCAAGTGGTGTCTTCAAATGGCACATCTTTCCAGTGGACTAAATACTCCGTGATGGATCTGTTTCGTAGCTTGCACTCCTTGATCTCAATCACTTCGGCTGGAACCAAAACCAGTTTCTATTCTTCATCAAGTGGGGGTAATTTAATGGAAGGCACTATATGCTGGCCAACCGCCTTCTTGAGGCAAGACATGTGAAAAAATTATAGATTTATTGTCTTTTGGCAAGTTCAGCTTGGAAGCAACCCCTCCAATCCTCCTAGTAATGCGATAGGGACCATAAAATCTAGGCTGAAGCTTCTCGAATCCACTCTTCTTCAAGGAACTCTACCTGTAAGGTTGGAGACAAAGGTAAACCATGTTGCGCAATTCAAAACTCCGCTTTGTCTAGTGGCGATTAGTGTACATCTTCTGTTGCTTTTGAGCCTGTAGGATATTCTCCCAAAGAGACCGGAGGATGTCCTGCTGGTCTTGTATCCAATCTCCAACTAACGGTGCTCTACTATCCTGTAAGGCTAGATTTATGAATGATAGAGGTTAGTTGCCATAGAGAGCTCGAAATGGTGTCATTCGGATGGACATGTGGTAGGAGTTGTAGCAGTACTCCCCTAAATATAACCATTTAACCTATAAACCCTTTGTTGCCCCACTACATAGTTCCGGAGAAAACCCTCTACCCATTTGTTTACTGTCTCAATCTGTCCCTCCGATTGTGGGTGGTAACTTGTGCTGTGTGTCAATTTCGTACCTACCAATCTGAATAATTCTTGCCAAAAAGTCTATCCCTGTCGCTCACAATGGTCTGAGGTAGACCATGTAGACAAAAAACCTCTTGAAAAAACAACTCGGCTGCTTGAGACGCTGACCAGTTCGCTACTATAGCGTAGAAATGAGCAAACTTAGTCAATTTGTCCACAACCACAAAAATGGAATCTCTACCTTGCACTCTTGGCAATCTTGTAATGAAGTCCATGGAGATACTTTCCAATTTCTGTACTGGAATAGGGAGAGGTTGTAATAATCCGGTTGGAAACTCGTGCTCCAACTTGTTTTGCTGGAAAATCTAGCATTCTCTGACATGCTGAAGGACATCATCCTTGAGGCCCTTCCATGAAAACCTTTCTTTGACTTGCCTATAGGTTTTGAAGAAACCTGGGTGTCCGGGTGATGGTGCATAATGAAGAGTCTCCATGATTTTTCCTTTGAGCTTAGACTCTGGCATGAGATAGATCCTATCCTTATAAAAAATCACATCATTGATTACCTTGTACTTGTAAATTTTAATAGATCTTGATTGGTGGAGACTTAGCAATTATGTTTCAGTCTGATTCCCTTGATTTAGTAGACTTCTGTATTCGTTATTTGAGTGCTTAACTTCTTAATTATATATTCTGTAATGACCTGTACCAGCAAGGCTATAAAATTTTCCAACACGGTATTAAGATGGCCAGTATTTTACTATCCCGAATTGTCCTTTTCCCACCTTGTTAACTCTTAGAATCATAAATATACCCAGTTGCTTATAAATAACCAATAATGAGAATCTCATAATAATCACCCAAATAGAATTTCGTCTAACTCCTTATTGGAACTGATATTTAGAATGATATTAAGGATTCAAAAGTAGGAACATACATTACAAACCGAGTACTAAACCAATAACCTTTCCATAATTCTAAAGTATGTTATTGCATTAAATAACAACAATACAATAACCGGCTACTTCTAGATAACTCATAAGACGTTATTGTATTATACAACAGCAATACAATAACCAATAACTATAAATCCAATCGTAAACACAGTTCTACAGTTAGATTGGAAAACTAAAGAGAAGAACTTGTAAGCACAACCGAGACACCTAAATGATATCTCCCCTGACAATGGTTTTTCGTCCACTGCCTGCCTGCACGAGGGGCTACGTCCTCACATTCGCTGAAAGCTGAAGCTTTCTGAAAACTCTCATAAGAGAGAACTGGAAATCTGAATAGTAAATCAACCCTACTCCTCCACGAGTCTTTCCCCTTTTTAACACAAAACTGAGACCCTTCGACTTCCCTCTGGCCATCGTCTTATTCCTCCTTGTCCTCATGTGACCACAAGGAATATTAATTTGTCCTTTAATAATAAATCTCTAGCTTATTTAATATTGCAAATTCGGTTCTTCTTAATAATTCTAATGTCCCCAAAAAAGGGACATTACATATTCTTGCTGAAGTAGTATTCTATTTTGGTCTGAGATCTATATGCTAGTTTTATTGATATGATCTTCAGATACAAATGAGGCTAGTATATATACATATTGAAACATAACCAAGTAGGAGCCTGACCCTACGTGGTCATGCCTCAATATATATACATATTAGCACCTGTTCATTATTAAACACAACCGATACTAATGACACCTGATAACAAGTCTTAGCAAGTTAACGCTTAACAGATGCCAAGGATGATCCTTGATTAATCAATCGGTGTAAGCAAGTTAATGATGATCGGTGATAACATTTGATAGCAGTTGGTATGTGATATAATATCACTCTATGTTTATTGACAACAAATCATATATTTGATGCAAACGATATCTTCAATATCTGAATGTACGAGATTAATATTATATCAAGAATGAGGAATATAATGCAGTGTTATAGTTGCAAATATATATATATATATATATATATATATATATATATATATATATATATATATATATATATATATATATATATATATATATATATATATATATATATATATAATGTCAACTACTAACTTCTGACCAGCAGATGTTTCAATACACTAACTGATAACATTCGTAACACTCCCTGTTAAGTACCACTCAACTGTGGCTTAACGATTATGGTGTCTGGCGAAATCCGGCCCGAAGAACCATAACAAAATTTTCATGGTGTCCGGCAAAATCCGGCCCGAAGAACCATGATGGTTAATGTGTGACAAAATTTGGCCTGAATAACCATAACAATAATTTTCATGGTGTCCGGCAAAATCCGACTCGAAGAACCATGATGGTTATCAATGTGTCCGGCGAAATCCGATCCGAAGAACAATGATAACACTTCAACACTTTTGATGTTAGAAGGTTGGTCAACTATTGATAAGATTGTCACCTTACCATAGTGACCTTAAACAAATATGAAAGATTGTCACCTTTCATTTTACAAGTTTGCAAACAATCTAATTTTCAATATTCATGAATATATATAAATTTACAAATATAATTACAATTTCAAATTTGTCATACCAAGTTTACCTCTAAAGTACTCTATTATCATCCTTTCAAGAGGTTTGGTAAAAATATTAGCATTTTGTTCATCGGTGCTGATATAGATCAGCTTGATCACATTTCTGTCAACCATGTCCCTAATATAGTGTTATGGAGTTTCTGTTAATATTTAGTGTCGAAAGAAGCAAAACATGAATTACTTGATATACTAATAATACTGTTGATGCCATATGTATTACAGGGATCCACGTACACATACATGTGTGCATACATCCATGAATTATAATATCTGTTATCGGCATCACTGAGATTATGTAATTGACATACTTCATTGTGTTTAGGCACTTATATTATCATGCCTTGTTATCGGGCAAATATTCCCTATCGTGCCTTGTGTTGTAATCGGCACTTATGATACATTTGTTATTTGTTTGTTTGGATTAATTAACATGCCTCTGAAGAGGCATGTCTCTAGGTGGCCTTTGGGCCACGTAGAGACATGACTCTTCGGAGTCGTCTATCCACAATTTTTATATGAGAATTTGCTGCCGCAGGGAAAGTATCAATCCCGCGGCAATCAAGTAATTGCAGTCAGCGAGAAACATAATATATATTGCTCTTTGTTATCATTAGCATCTTATCTATTACATAGCATTTCAGTACTGCTGTTGCTGCTAAAGGAAGAAGATAATCAAATTCATATTACTGAGATCGCTGCCAACGTAAAGCAAAGTCAATCTGCATTTTGCAAGTAAGATACTCTTTGCAAATATCTATTTGTAATTGTTTTATCTATCAGAGATCCACAAAACTTAACATGGTATCAGAGCCAAGTCCTTTCTATAAAGCTTGAACAACTTGAAGGAATATCCTGATTAGATTTATAGTCATTTATTTTGTGGACTAAAATCTTTACCAATCAAAATGGTCAATGGTATCAAAGTTGAAGATAGACTAGAAGGCGATTCCAATTATACAACATGGAAATTACGAATGAAGGTAACCTTAAAAGATAACGATCTCAAACAATTCATTGAAAAATCTGAGCATCCACCAAAAGAAAATGATGAATTGAATAAGTGGGAAAAAGACAATGCTAGAGCCATGAAATTGATTGTTGATGGAGTTAAGGATCATCTACTCCCTATTATTTCTGAACTAGACACTGCACACGAAATGCTCCAAACACTTGAAGAAATGTTTGAGATAAACAATACAACGAGAATTCTAAATTTGAAAGACAGTCTCTCCAACATTAAGATGAACAAAGGAGAAACTGTTACATCCTATTTCATGAGGATAAATGAACTAAGGAACCAGCTCTCTAAAAATGGTCACGTTTATGATGAAAAAGAATTAACCATGATAGCTCTAAGAGGATTGCCACCATCATGGAAAACCTTCTGTCAAGGAGTATGTGCTCGATACAAACTTCCCAAACTCGGTCGACTAAAGGATGATTGTATTAAAGAGGAAAGTATGTTATTACAAGATAATACTTTGATTGGAAGCAATCTTCATGCTCTTTCAACTCATGTTGATAAAAAGAAGAAACCAAATTGCAAAAGTAAAAGAAGGCATGTGGATTACTCTAAGATGCAATGTTTTAGATGTGACAAATATGGCCACTCTGCCTTTAAATGTCCTGATAGATTGAAACACCAAGCATCTTTTGCCGAAGTCAGTGATTATGATATAGAGTCAGAGAAACAACCATTCTAAAAGGAATTTGTAAGTATCCTTAACATGAGTAAAATATTAAGAGGGAGTTCTTTATTATTTTCATGTAATGCAAATAAATGTTAAATACTTCTCAAAAGTAAATTTAGTTGTTATAATTCTAAGATAGAGTCTTAGAATATGAAATAAATTACCATAATTTTATATGTAATATTTGCTTCTCATATAAGCTATGTGCTTTGACCTTTTTGGTTAGAAATGTACTACAGAAAGAGGGAATTAAATGAGGAGTCCGTTTTATCATTTAGAGGGAGAATGCGGATGATATCTTGTTAACCTCAGTAAACCTAATCTTATTGATAAAGAGGGAGTAGATCATGCTGAGATGGTTTCTCTAATGAAATATAAGTTGTCACAGTCAAGAGGATTGTGACCATGTGACTATGTTTGGGCCTATCCCCTGTGTGTATCATGAGGAGGTGATGACTTCCAAATGATTATATCACTTGTATTTGGGAGAAGTTGTTGGAAGGTGACGATCTTACAATCAACTTGTATTATGAGATCTAATAGATTGAGTAAATGGTGAATGTCTTGTATCTCAGCATTCTAGGAGGCCATTACTTTTAGAGTACTTGGTGAATATCATTGATATTCTGGGAGGCCAATACTCTTGATGTCAATGTGATATCTAAAACGTTTTGAGTAAGTGGTGAATATCATTGATATTCTGGGAGGCCAATACTCTTGATGTCAAATGTGATGTTTAAAACATTTTGAGTAAGTGGTGAATATCATTAATATTTTGGGAGGCCAATACCCTTGATATCAAATGTGATATCTAAATAATTTTGGAGTACTTGGTGAATATTGGATGTCAATATTCTGGGAGGCCAATACTCTTGATATCAAATGTGATATCAAACCTTGTTTTTGAGTACTTGATGAATATCGGATGTCGATATTTTGGGAGATCAAGAGTCTTGATATCAAATGTGATATCTTACCCTAGTTTGAGTAATTAATGAATATCATATGTTGATATTCTGGAGATTAATACTCTTGAGATTATATGTGTATCATGGACATCTCTAGACATTGCTTAAGTACAAGTAGAGATCATTGGATATACCATGTATTGTTCATATTGTGTTGATTATATGATGATTATGACTTATTGATTTTTTCTTCTCCCTAGCTAAAGAGGGAGTGTTAATGTTTAGCGTCAGAAGAAGCAAAACATGAATTACTTGATATACTGATAATACTGTTGATGTCATATATATTACAGGGATCTATGTACACATATATGTGCATACATCCATGAATTATAATATTTGTTATTGGCTTCACTGAGATCATGTTATTGACAGACTCATTGTGTTTAGGCATTTATATTATCATTCCTTGTTATCGGGCAAATATTCCCTATCGTGCCTTGTGTTGTAATCGGCACTTATAATACATTTGTTATTTGTTTGTTTGGATTAATATGTGTATACAATGCTTATATGGGAATTCGCTGCCGTAGGGAAAGTATCAATCCCATGGCAATCAAGTACCTACAGTCAGCGGCAAACATAATATATATTGCTCTTTGTTATCATTAGCATCTTATCTATTACATAGCATTTGAGTATTGCTGTTGCTGCTAAAGGAAGAAGATAATCAAATTCATATTACTGAGATCGTTGACAAAGTAAAGCAAAGTCATTCTGCATTGTGCAAGTAAGATACTCTCTCCAAATATCTATTTGTAATTGTTTTATCTATTAGAGATCCACAAAACTTAACTATTTCGATGTGCTTTGATCAATTGTGGAACACTGGATTAGTGGAGAGTTTGATGCAGCTCTGGTTATCACAATGAATCACTGTGGGATCTAATTTCTTTCCAAATAATTCAAATAATAGCTTCCATAACTGTACTCCTTCACGCGCTCCCATGGAGGCTGCCATGTATTCAGCTTCGGTAGAGCTCAAGGCAACTATAGGTTGTTTTCTACTGAACCATGATTCATTGTTGATCCAAGACTGAAGTAACATCCGGTTGTATTCTTAGGGTTTATGGAACAACGAGTCCAATTAGAATAGTATAACCTTCAAGTTTGATTTCAACATTTGTGTACTTTAGTCCAAGACCAATAGTGTCATGTAGATATCTCAAAATGTGTTTTGCAGCCATTAGATGTATCTTCTTAGGCTCACACATAAAGTGACTTAATACTTTTGTGGCATAGCATATATCGGGTCTAGTAGTTACCAAATACATGAGAGATCCAATAATTTGTCTCTAGAGAGTAGGATCAATAGATTCTGAATGTACCAAATTAGAGATTTTGAAATATATATTAGGATCACCTTCATTCTTTGAGTATCCTAATTTGGTGAGGTGGCTGTCTATCCTTTCATACCAAGCTTGAGGTGCTTGTTTAAGACCATAAAAAGCTTTCTTGAGTTTACACACATATAGATTCTTATTTTTTTATGACAAAACCTTTAGGTTGTTCAATAAATATTTTTTCATTTATGACTTCATTAAAAAATGCAGTCTTTACATCCATTTGGTGTATCTTCCATCCTTTAGCTACTACAATTGCAATAATTGTTCTAATCGAAGTATAACGAGCAACCAGAGCAAAGGTTTTTTCATAATCAATGCCTACCTTCTAGGAAAACCTTGCTTTATGTTTCTCAATGCTACCATATGCTGCATATTTGATTTTATATAACCACTTTGAAGAAACAACTGATTTGTCTTTAGGTCTGGTACAATATCCCATACGTCATTTTGTAGTATCGACTAATATACTTCAGCCATAGCATCTTTCCATGCTTGACAAGTTAGGTCTTTATCAACAATAGTTGGTTCATATTTGGCAAGCTCAGTAACTAGAGTAGTATAACAAGATTTTTTTTCTGGTTTTCTTGCTTTCCTTGGAAGTTCCATCTGGTTCAACATTATTTTCTTCGATCATTTTTCTTGCCCACAAAGGCCTTTTCTTAATATTGGAGGTATCTCTATCTTCTGTATCTAGTGATAGTTCATTTTCTTCTGATGTGTTCTCCCTTTGAATTTCAGTTTGAGGATTTTCATCTAAGTCTATAATGGGCTCATCTTCTTTATTTTTAGATAGTTTTAATGCAATGTTTTCCTCGAATGTGACATCTCTACTTACTTTAATTGATCTTTGTCCAAGGACATAAACTCTATACCCTTTTGAGTTTTCATTATACCCAACAAATATCCCTTTCTTTTCAGAAGGTTCTAACTTAGTTCTTCTTTCTTTAGGTATGTGAATATAAACAGGGCAACCAAAAATTCCAAAGTGACTTAAGTCAGGTTTATTCTCTGTAAAGACTTCTTCAAGTGTTATGTTTTGTAGTATAGAGTAGGGACATTTGTTTCGTATGTATACAACAATATTTGTGGCTTCCACCCAAAATGAAAAATGTAGGTTTTGATCATGGAGCATGGCTTTTGCTGCTTAGACAATGGTTCTATTTTTTCTTTCTGCTACCCCATTCTGTTGAGGATTATAAGGTACTATATACTCCCTTTTAATCCCAATAGAGGTATACAAAGCTTTGAAATTTTCAAAAGTATATTCTCCCCCATTGTCTGATCTTAAAGTTTTAATTCTTTTTGACTTTTGATTTTCAACAATCTCTTTAAATTCTTTAAATTTTGATAGAACCTCATTTGATTTTTTGACTTTTAGAAAATAAATCCAAGTTTTCCTAGAGAAATCATCAATGAATATTATGTAGTAAGAATAACCTCCTAGAGAGAGTGTTGGCACAGGCCCACGTAAGTCAAAGTGAACTAGTTCCAGAACTGATTTAGACTTGTGTTCACTAGGAGGGAAATTTTTTTTAATGTTCTTTCGTAGAGGACATCCTTTATAGGTGCCTATGTGTTTTGAACTTAGGCTCATTGTTCTAGAGGTGATTTTCTCTATATTTGGAAGTGAACTAAATCCAATATGTCCAAGTCTTCTATGCCATACTTCATTAGAATTTGTCATTGCGTGATTAAGAGCTTGCTTTTGAATATTGCATAGTTTATATAAGGTCTCGTCTTTGGTTCCTATGGTGATAGCATTTAGGCCAATACAAAACTTTGTCTTCATTGAAGGTGACTTGAAATCCTTCATCAGCTAGTCCCGAAATTGAAATTAGATTTCTTTTTATGCCTAGTACAAAAATAACATCTTTTAATTTTAGTGTAACTCTAGTCCTTAGTTGAATAGAACAGGTCCCAATCCCTCTAACTGGATGGGTGGAGTTATCTCCAATGGTGACTCCTTCAGAAAGGTAATTTTCAAAGGTTTCAAAATTTTCTTTGAATCTTGTTATATGTTGGGAAGCACCGCTATCTATTATCCACTCATTTTCATTTGAGTTTATCTCACTTGATAAAGTGGAGTAGAATAATAGATTTTCATCTTTCTTTGTTATTGCTTAAGAAGCTATAAGATGTTTTCCCTTTTCGGAGAATTTTTGAAGGTATGTCTAAGTTTCTCACACTTGTAACATTTAACTTTGGAAAAATCATTTCTTTTGTAATTATTATTCTTTTTCTTTTTGTCATGTTTCTTTCTTTTAAATTTCCTCTTTTTACCTTTGTAATTTGAAACTGAAAAAAGAGCTTGATTTTCTCCCTCTTAATTTGAGATGATCCCTCTAGAGATTAGCGTTGATTCTTCTAATGTGCAATCATTCTTTAGTTGATCAAAAAGTGGTATAGAAGGTCTGCTGATTACTTGGATGAATGCTTCCCATGATAAGAGCAATCCTCTAAGTGCTATTATCGATAATTCTTGATCTTCTACTTTGCTTCCAATGGCATTTAGATGATTTTTTAATTTCGGAGATCTTTCCAAAATATGATGAGATTATTTCCCTTTTACTCATTTTAGTATTCATTAGTTGATTTTTTAGTGTAATCAATTGACTTGAGTTGTTGATTTCAAACGTGTCCTTAATTGTTTTGAATACTTCAAATGCCTTCTTTAGGATTGATATGGGTGGAAGAATGTGATCTTTAACGGAATCCACAATGATTTTTCTGGCTTTATTATTTCATCTTTTAGCTTTTTCTGCCTCATCTTCAGGAATCGAAATATCTGATTCAATAAAAGATTCTAGTTCTAATCCTTCAAGGATTCTGGTAATTCAAATTTTCCAAGAAAAGAAATTCGCTGCTCCTTTGAGTCTGTCTTCTACTATTACATTATTTGACATATTGTCCCTTTTATTTATTAAAAAAACCCAGTATAAGAGTCTCTCTACCAGTTAGGCTCTGATACCATGTAAATTTCAATAGTTCTTGATTGGTGGAGACTTAGCAATTATGTTTCAGTCTGATTTCCTTGATTTAGCAGACTTCTGTATTCCTTATTTGAGTGCTTGACTTCTTAATTATATATTCTTGCTGAAGTAGTATTCTGTTCTGATCTGAGATCTATATGCCAATTTTATCGATATGATCTGCAGATACAAATGAGGCTAGTATATATGCATATTGAAACATAACCAAGTAGGGGCATGACTCTATGTGGTCATGCCTCAATATATATACATATTAGCACCTGTTCATTACTAAACATAACTGATACTAATGACACCCGATAACAAGTCTTAACACTCAACCGATGCCAAGGATGACCCCTGATCTATCAATCGGTGGGAGCAAGTTAGTAATGATCGGTGATAACATTTGATAGCAGTCGGTATGTGATATAATATCACTCTATGATTATCGGTAGCGAATCATGTTTCAACGATATCTTCGTTATCCAAATGTACAAGATTAATATTATATTAAGAATGAGGAATATACTGCAGAATTATAGTGATAGAATTATATATATATATATATATAGAGAGAGAGAGAGAGAGAGAGAGAGAGAGAGAGAGAGAGAGAGAGAGATAATGTCAACTACTAACTTCTGACCAGCAGATGTTTCAATATACTAACTGCTAAAATTCTTAACAGTACCTGTACCTGTGCAATCTGTTCAACTTGTTCACCCTGTATGGTTGTCTCAAAGGTCAGCTCCTCATTAACTGAGTAATTGTCCTCAATATCAATCTGGTCTGAAGATCCTGCCTGTTCAGGTCGGATGTGACTAAAATTGTATGGTTTCCTATTCATGCCTATCTGACATTCTTCCTCTTGTAACTAGCCCGCAACTTAAATAATTTACCCACAAGTTGGCAAGTCTTGTGGCTTTGATACCATTCTAAGAATCCCAGACCTGGACAGCAATAGCATGGACCAACCAAACTTAATTTATCGTTAGAAGTGAAGACGAACGATTAAACTCAGAATTTTATTTCACCCACAAAATGACTGAACAACAATGCAATGGTGTAGATATTCAAGGAAACTTGTACGTTGCAGTATGTTTTCAAACACATTCAGTCCATTATTCAGTTTTCCGGATTTCATTCCAGAATGAATTTTTAGCAATAAGATTAGGAAATGTCTATACTGATCTGAATTCACAACCTGGCGTTTACATAAACAAATACAAGTTAAATAACACTGGCACCTAGTTATTGCTACGAGTGTCCCACTCCTTCACGCAAACATGCTAATGGTCGAGTTCTACTTGCCAACCCGGTTAGTCGGACTCATATGGCCTACGATGGTGACCATTGTGGCACCTGTCTCTACTGCTGGAAATGACTTCGGAAGCTGATGTATTTGACCCATGATCTCCTATGTCCCTTGTGGCGTCTAAACTGTATACACCCGCTCTTTGGTAGAGCTTGCGGCTTACCATTCCATCACACTCTGTGTTAATCCCTATCATCTTCACGTTCAGATCTCCAGCCTGGGCATGACTATTGGTGAAGGCTGTGAGTGCCACCCGATTGTAACTGTTATTGCTCGTGCCTCCCACTACTGTCACACTTCCCACGGAACCTGTCGTACAATCGACTGTCTACGCCAGGGATGGTCCGACTAACTCTGCCATACTCACGTATAGATAGTAGTGTTTATCACTTTTGCCGCTGCACAACTTCTCCCCCACCTTCGTATTTAGCAGACACTTGATCATACTCCCTTACTAGTTATTATATAGAAAATAATACCCAAAATGCTGCCAACCTACTACTACTGAATGTAGGAACTCATGGAACACTATTATTCTGCACTTTTTATACATGAACACGGTGCGATCTCATGAGGAATACTGGGGCTACGTCCAGTCTCCCAAAACTTCTTAAGGGGTTTCATCCTTAAGAGAGCCAGTCACATTTAAGCAACCTTCTTGTATTTTGAATAGTATCACATTTTATGGTGTCAATCCCAAGGAAGTTCATTGCTTTTATAACCTCGAGATATGAGGGGAAGTACAAATAACTAGGCAATGTGGGATAGAAGTCATTTTCGTCTTCTAGTCACTTAAGTTACTTTTGTTATAAAATGACTTTAAGTCATAAAGTAACTTTATAAATCCACTTCAATATTTCCCCAACGAAACCAAATAAACTCCTGTGACTGGCTAGCATCCTGAAGATCAATGTCGTTAGCCTATTCGGATGGGGAGATAGACCAACGAGGCGCCAGTAAGGTCTAGCGTAGAGAAGGGGACATTACATTAGCTACTGCCCAGTTCCGAATGATGCTCTGCCTTCTCTTGGCTCTGCAACTTCGTTTCACTGATCACTTGTGTGCTTGCCTCTCCCTGCTTGTGCACCGTTACTCTTTGCACTGTTCAGGCACATTCTGCTCTTCTCAGTACAATCACTTCTTGAAGATGATAGCTCTAATCACTCTTCTTCACTTTATGAGATTCTACCTTAGCTTAGCTCTTCTGGCTCCTTGGCTAATCGCTGGCAATCTAACCTTTACCCTTTCAGCTTTGTTTTCTTTTATACTCTTCTCTTGCTTTGCTTGGAAGATTTTCTCTGGGAATTCAAAATTTGAAATCTCACCCTACTCACTAATTTAGCCTCTCATTGCAGTAGTGCTCCGTTCTTGTTAGGTTGTGGCATGCTCATACAGGAGTCACGGGTGTCGTGTTCTCAATGACTTGCTTTAGTTTGAATTCTTTCAACTATTTCTGGATCCTTTCTTCCATCACCATTAAATGTGACGTTGAGTGCACTTTTATCCTTTTTGTGACTAGGCAGTCACGGGTTTCTTGCTTCATGCTCATTATGCTGACCTGGGTAAATCAACTGATTGTGTCTTCCGTTTCTTCCGCTTTGCTTCCTTTCGATTACGTGGACTTCACATAGAATGCTTTGTCTAAGTGCAACACTTTTGTCATCGCCTCTACTGGGCCTTTACATCTCCTCTACTCTGATTACCCATGTGAGTTAGAGTCCCACATTAGTGTGCCTTGCCGGTTATGCCTCTCTAGCGGTAATGATTCCTTAACATGTGTTGCCAACAATGACAACACTTTTGATGACTAAGTCTACCAGTTGATCTACTGGTTATTCTTCAAGACACTTAGGCCAATAGACTAAGCCCAAGGCTGGGAAGTATCCATACTCCGCCTGTTAGTCACAAGTGACAGGAACTCTTGTCCATCCAGCATTTTGTGGGATACTTAGAAGGCTAAGACGCACCTGCTGACCTTGTTGGGGTCCTTAATTTTTACATGGTGGTTTATAAGAGATTTCAGTAAATAAATGATTAATTACTACAATAAAGGATATACATAGGTCATATATGCAGTTACAAAATATTGATAGATATTCTATTTATCTTTATCTTGCATACCGCAAACAAATAGCATCAATATGGTCCGTATCAAAATCAAGGATTTAAAAACTGAGACAAATTGCCTTTGCCAAATAACCTAGGACCTGCTTCAAAGGTGGCTTCTCTGTCACCAATAATAGGAAAACTAGAGAAATTCACATAGAAGTAAATTGGAAGATCTTTATTTTCCAAATTTTAATGCCCACACCTTAATGCGTTGTGTTCCCTTATGACCCTCTCCCACATTTACGGAAAGTTCAGATTCTTAGAGAATGCTATCTTTCTGAAAGGAATTATGAGTGATATTGAATACAAGAAATTGTGATGGAGGATGGAGTCCAATGGCACTTTCTGGATGCATTTTCAGCATTCTGGGAGCTCTCCACACTTGTTGAAGAAGTAGAACATTTTATGAAACCCTTGTTAATTCAGGAGATTGGACCAGGCTCATTCTATACCCAAAAGACAAAAACCTTTTTGGCCATAAGTTTTGTGGGTGAAAATCCACTTAGTTGAGTGAGTGGATTTATACAGACTTCAATGTTGTACTGAATGTTTGTACCAGTTGATTCTCTAGTGTTTGGTTGGATTGTAGGTAGTGCTCCTGGTATTCAAATCCATTTTGCAGCAGTACTTTGTGGGGTGGGTGGTTGCTAAATATAATCGATGTTGATAAAATGTACATTTTTTGCTCTCGCATTGTGTTTCACCTTATTTACTGCACTTTATTTTTGTTGTTATTTTGAAACAATTTTTAGTGTTCCTTAATTAACATTACCATCTGCAGTTTCTGTTATAAATAAAACAATCGAAGAAGATAGATGGGATGTTCCAGAAGTTCCAATGGATGAGGACTAGTGACAGAAAATGCAGACAGAAAAGTTTATTTTGGATGGCACAGTTGTAGACGTGCTAAATTTTGATTATTGAATATTGTTCTGGTGTTTATTACTCTTGGGCCCGAGCATCTCTGTTTTTGCTTATTAATTTGCAATATATCATAGTGATTTGATTGAAAGAAGTGGACCTGTCTTTTTTTCTTTCCGAAATTCTAAATTGGTTAGTGTTAAACAATCACTCTTAATAAGATATAAGCCAACCTTGCATGAGTGATGCATATGCTATTACAGTCTGATTATGGTTGTTTGCTTTCCTAGGTATAGTTAAGATGGGATATTTGTATAAAGAAGAGGTTTTATGCATATAGCATAGCTACCTCCTCATACAACTATTAAGAGAGTATATTTTCAAATTTGAGAGTTCTTCTTTATAGTATTAATGAGAAGAACACTAATCTAATTACTATAAAAGTTGAATATATTTGTTGATATCAATCAAGCTAAATAATTATCCGGAGCTGTTTCTTGCCAACGTTTTTTTAACATGAATAATTCTTCAACAATTAACAATTGGTTAAAGTTGAATATATTTGTTGATATCAATCAAGCTAAATAATTATCCGGAGTTGGTTCTTGCCAATGTTTTTTTAACATGAATAATTCTTCAACAATTAACAATTGGTTAACTGTGGATTACATACAGAATAGTATTTAATATTTATCAAGCTTACGTGCAGGACAATGCAATTATGGTTAAAGTTTAATCCCTAGGTATTGGTTGATGAAATTTCTTCAGTACAATGGCTACATAATCGAATAGGAACAAACACACTTATTCCACAGGGTTTTCTATTTCAAAGAAAGTGAATGCTGATGTTTCGTCAGGAGACCTTGGGTACATATACTCAACATCTTGCAAGTTTCCAGCAGTCATTGTGGACAAATAGTTCTTGGACTGACAAAATTAAGTATTTTCTGTATCAATAATAGTTGCACAATTAATTACAAGATCAAGTCCATTTTAAAGGATTTGCATGAAACTGGTATTTAAAATAAATAAATAGTGAATGGAGAAAAATGAGTCTATATGTAGGGGTTGGTGTGAAGGGTTTTTGGCAGTTGATTTTGAGTGAGCATGAGCACTTTGGGAAGACAAGGACCAATGTAGTGGGATAGGGATTGATAGAGGAATCTCTGGTCCGGGTTGAAGGGTCTATCAAATGCTTTGGGTAAGTGTTTTCGTGTGAACTTGTACTCGCATTGAACCTAGTTCAATAGTTTAGACATAACATTTAGATGGTTATGGAACCTTACCATTTCAATCCAAACCTCTAGGTGCGGAGTTGATTCTTTGTTTGAAACATGCTTTTAAATGTTAATAGTAAAATTTATCGAGTCTTTGCACAATTAGAGCCTTTGAATGATATGATATGATATGATAGATTTTAATGACGTCCACGAGACTAAAGTAGTTTGTGGGACCCATGCAATCACCCTCTTGAGTCAGGAGCGGAACTAGT
Organism: Cupressus sempervirens; assembly: GCA_028749045.1. Classification (NCBI taxonomy): domain Eukaryota; kingdom Viridiplantae; phylum Streptophyta; class Pinopsida; order Cupressales; family Cupressaceae; genus Cupressus; species Cupressus sempervirens. The sequence continues at coordinate 149,301,217 of CM053791.1, forward strand.
CAGTTGTAAAGTTTTGGTTAACTTGTCTCTCCTTTTCTGAAGTTTGGTAATCAAATCCGCTGCTCTCTTCACTTGATCTTCCTTGAATAAATAGTTGAAGTCCTTGTTCTGCAGTATTCCCTTCTAAGCTCTTTCACCACTTTAGAATGGAACTCCCTTTTAAGCTCTTTCACCACTTTAGAATGTAATAATATTGAAGATTGCACAAATTCCAATGTCATGGTACAACTAAAAACCCTTGTTCGCAAGCATAATTCCCAAACACCAAATCACAATGATGACAAATAATTGTTCAATAATGAGGCTGGTTTTCTTTTGATGTGCTCTTTATAGTTCTTCTAATTAGGTCAGTCTCTTTATGCTTTTTAATTTTATTAAAAATCCATTTTAGGGTTGCATAATAACTTTATAATAATTCTCTAATATGAGTGTGCCCAAAGTCAAGGTCATAATAAATGCTTTTTAATATCATTTAAGCAATATATATCATGTTCTCAGATTGATTCTATAAATTTTTTAAACTATTAGGCCCCCTAAATCATATTTAATTAATGAAATTTGAAGTCAAATTGAGGGTCATGGCCCCCGTTGTGCATAAAATGACTTATTAATTTTTTCTTTACTAATTAATTAGTAATTAAAATTTATTAATAATTAAATAACATATCTTGAACAAATATCATTATTCACCAAATAAATCGATAATCAAAGTCCAATGCCTTGCTAAAAATAGTAACACTGGTTGGATGAGTTACTATAGTAGTTCCTGAATATCTAATCAACCCAATGGTGCCAAGGATCGAGATTGGAATATAGCTCATTCAGGTGCTTGTAATTAGTAACTCGACTTTTTCCCAAAATAACGACTTACTATAAATAGTATGTGTGTTGAGCTAGACCAAACTAATATCAATCTTGAACAATTCTAACCTTCAGAATGGGAATAATTTTCAGACACTACCAACTAGAACTCTTAACTATTAGTCTTAGCTTACGAGGGCCAATAATAGGCTAATCCAATCATAAACTACCTCATCCCAAAAGGTGCTCATTATAGTTTGCACTCCTTGAAATTGCTTTGCCTCAAGCAATCTCAAAAACAAAATTATATACTAGTCCACTTAGATCCCAAGGGTAGAACTTTGTAATGTCCTTGATGATACCAGCTAGCTCAGGTAACACCAATACCAGAATAACTGATAGTACCTATTAAACTAAACCAATACTAACAATTGTTATTGTAGGAGACAATTCAAAGGGAAGCAACATAGAACGTTGGCAAAGTTTACTTCCCAAAATTGCGCAAGGTGAATTGTTATACACAATATCTAACATGTGCAATTGAACAATGCATCCAAAAGGGGTCATGTACATGAGTATCAAAGGTTAAATTGTAGGCATTCCTAACTATGTAAACATATGAAAACTTCTCAACGAGCTTTGCCTAAAATCTTGATGCATTGGAAGGATTTAACAATTTGAATTGAAGCTTGTCAAGAAGAATGTCCTCATACTTATGCTACTCAACTCCGAGCTCTGCTTTGTCATGCTAAAATAGTGAAGCCAACTAATGGAACTTGCCCAAATTGCTATGATAACCCTATCATCACTCTGTCCCAAAGTAAATTGATCTCACATCAATTTATGTTGAGATACAGATCACGAAAGGTGTTTATAACACCACAAGTATCTCCAACCCTTGCTAGGATCCCATCGATGGAGTTGAATACTCGACTACTACTTCCATGTATGGAGATGGTCACTACTCATCCCATAAAGGATGATACTGTTAGAAAGTAAAGTCCACTTTGTTTCAAAAAAGAAGTTAAAAGTGTTGGTAAAAAGTTGTTCCGAGTCAGTTATAAGATCAATATAACTTTTATCAAGCTCATTATACTTTAAACACGTGAACAATATAATAAACAACCATAAGAAGACACACATACACAATAACACCAAATATGTTAACTAGGGAAACCCTTGATTTGAGGGAAAACCTCAGTGGGGATGACACCCTCAAAATGATGTACTAATATATAAGTTCCTTGTAAGAGGATGGACTCTGTTAGGAACCAATGAAATACATTCAGTGATATCAGTCCTTGTTAGGAGACTCTGAATCTGTGTGAAGAGATTCTAAACTTGTTAGGAGTTGTACGAACCTTGTTAGGCGTTGCAGAAGGCATATGGACCCACTGTCCAAATAGCTTTAGGGTAAAGACCATCAAACTCACTGTCCAATTGGCCTATGTATTATAACTTTCAAAATAATAGAAATTCAACTGATCTCTGCAACTTTAACTCTTGCTCTGTCCTTTAACTATGCCAATACCACACCAAATACTTCTTAGATCTAAGTACTCACATTTACCAATTTCACATATCCAATAGAAGTTCGCTTACAACCCATACACTTACATACCTTGCTCACTTCATGACAAGGAAGATAACATTCCTTTATACCATGTCCTCAAAATAATTTCATTAAGTTGGGCTTGAGGCTTTCCCAATTAATTAGAATACGAACTCATTAAGATAATACAATTTATTACATCTTTTCATAATTACAAAACATTGTCAACTCACAGTAATTAAAACTTTTCACACGTACAACCTCAGACCTCACACACTTACTGACACCATCATCAGGTTACCTACTGTCATTGTCCAAGTATGCTCATCACGATTCTATCCATATTAGGAGATACAATCCGAACATCAGAAACCACATCTCAGGTACTCTGTCTGCACAATGTCCACTGTAAATCACAAATAACTTTCACATGTCTTCAACTTTCAACACACTTTTCCACGTCATCATGACATACTGTAGAACATATCCTCAACCTCGCTTGACCCCAATTGTCAACACACATTATGTAAGACCTCGTTCTCTATCTGCTATTTTGTTAGTCTTTACATAAATAATACAATGTTGACATCAATGACAAACACAATCATGAATGCAACATGTCAGTCTCCCAAATGTTCCAACAATGCTTAGGATATTCCCCCAAAGGAATACCATCAACATTATTGATGCAGTGCACGGTAGGAGAATCCCTAAAGGAGATGTCCTAGCCCCCAACAATATAACGCACAAGAGAAACACAAAAACAAGAAACAACAATGCAATATCTGATACCAAATTACAATAATTGTTTATAAAATATAATTGATTACATGCAATATGCTCGGCTATAAGGCCTTCTGGGTTAGGGCCAAATACAAACAACAATTACAAAATTAGTTTTGCAAGATTCAACAAGATCCAACGTACAAACCAATCTTAGCTAGTCCAGATACACAATTGGATAAGAACACCACGAAGAATCCACACGTGTACCCTCAGGTCCACCAAGAGATCCTCTAGTTCCTAAGCCGCAGCTCTAGCTCTTGAAATTTGCATCTATCCTTCATTCCATTCCAACTCCATGACTAAAAGACTCCACAAGACCCCTACTTATACTAATCTAAGCCACAAGTCGGCCCAGAATGCTAAAAACTAAAACTAAATACTTAAAGAGCCACAAGTCGGCCTGCAACGACAATTAAATATCTACAAATTGATATCCGAGCAAAATCGTGATATCTCCTAGCTCCGATTGAATTAGAACTCGTTCTTTGAACTAAAGATAAACTTTGGGTCCTCTACAACCCCTGAATGCACAAAGGCTAGTTCAATAAGAATATTTGCGCATCCATCCTGAAAGTCACGTACAAAAACCTGTCATGCAAACTACCAGAAGTTGACACTTCAGGAGAATTGCCATATCTCTCAACTTATAAAGAATTAGAACTTGCGCCTTGGATCATAGATAATACTCTAGACCCTTTGCAATCCTTAAGTGCACAACCTCTCATTCATTGCGCAAAATTAATTATACGGTTTACAACAGGCACTCAAAAACTAGAAAAACATAATTCTAACAGCAAGGTAAAAATAGTTCAAACTTCAACTCAATCCATCCAATCTCTATGCAATCATGAGGAAAGGTACTCCAATGTGTCTCCAACACATCCCTAACCATGAAAACATAACTCTACCAAAATCTAAGCTCGATGCTCCTCAACACTCAACCAAAATCCCTCCAAACATGCAAGATTGCAAATAAGCCTAGGATGCTCCTGCATCACACACCCCCGGTTCAAAAAGATGTTCTAGTAATTGGTATAACATCTTTTGGGATTCAACACATAAATCCCAAATTGGTTCTTCACATACATGTCCTCCAAGTCTTCAACTTGCACACTCTTTCCCTTGTTTTTCTTCTTCTTCACATCCACCATAGGTGTTCCATAGATCTGCTTTCTATGCTGATCTCCAACTTTCTCAGAATCTGTCAACTCAACTCGGCTGCCAATACTTAGGTTCCTCTGATCGAGCTCTTCATTCTGCAATGGAATTAGGGAAAACTTCCTACCACCTTTCTTAACAGTAAACACATTCTTAACACAATCATGCATAACCTTGCAATCATATTGCCAAGGTCCACCAAGTAACACATGACAACTGTTCATATCCACAATATCACACAACACTTGATCCTTATACTACCCAATCTGGAAATAAACAAGGCATCACTCCCTCACTTTTAAAGCACGCTCACCTTGCAACTAGCCAATCCTATAAGGATAAGGATGTCTCACTCTCTTCAAACCAAGTTTCTGAACCATCTCTTCAGTAACAAAGTTATCAATACTACCACCATCCACAATCACCTTGTAGATTTTGCTGCCAAACTTATAACAAGTCATGAACAAACTAGTCCTCTGACAAGAATCCAATGTCCTCTCACTAACCAATACTTGCCGAGCTAGCAAACTCTCTCCTTGCTCAGGTCGACTATCCTAGATTGCAACCGCATTCACAACAACAGTTGTCCTCCCAATCCAACATTCAAAAGATCTATGCCCTTCTTGACCACACTTGAAACAACTACCTCTGAATCCACCTCCCCCTGTCCTTCATTTCTGTTCAATAGGTTTTGGTTCACCTTTTGCTTTTGGTTTAGCTTGTGTCAAATTATCCTGCTTCTCCTTCCTTCGGGAACTACCTTGATTCTTCCTCTTTAGCTTCTCCTCTACTCTCAAAGCATACTAATAAGCATCCTCAACTGAAGAAATATTCAACGTACCAACCTCATCTTGAATATTGAATCACAAACCATTAATATATCGAGCTACCTTCTCTTTTGACAATCTCTATGCCCAGATCAAATAGTGAACTTGTAGAACTCCTTGGTATAATCTTTCATAGTCATATCCTTCTACTTTAAATTCTGCAACTTCTTAAAAAACTCAAGTTCATAATCAGTAGGAATGATCTTAGCCTTCAACTTAGTCACCATCAATCTCCATCTAGCGATCTTCATTTCACCTTCCTTTTCTCTATCTCTTTGTAGTTCTTTCCACCAAAGAGTAGCATGTCTCTTCAACTTAGTTTGTGCCAACCTTATGAATCTTCTGCCTTCGCGCTCCATTGATAGGGTATTCTTCTTCCAATCATGTTTAACCTTTGCTTGTATGAGCCATCCTCGGCCCAGAATGACATCATATCCTCTCCTCTTTAGTGGGATGATGACGAAGTCGAGCAAGAACAACTGTGTTCCAATCGTCACCGATTGTGCCATTAGGATGCCAAGAGGTTTAACGCCATGTTGGTCTGCTGTCAACAACTGGAATGTAGGTGGCCACAATGTCGGTTGTCCCAACCTCTTCTAGATAGCCTTAGGTAAAACATTCATGTCGGACCCTCCGTCGACAATTGTGTCCGTCAGCACACTTCCGAGAATCCCCATCTCGACGACTGCCGGATGCCGTCCGGATGCAAGTGCTAGCAATATTGGGTCTTCTCCATCGGCGGCAATCTCCTTCCCTCTTCATGGTTCTCTTGGTAACTTAGTAGCTGGTGCGATATTTGTGAGTGCCGATCAGAGCTGAGGCATTGTGAGCAACAAATCATTGATTTTGATAGGTACCTCTGTTTGTAGTATCTACCGTACAATGCTCTGCTCGGCACAATTCCTTGGTGAGGTGCCCGTGGTGCCCTTCAATTGAGATGTCTCCGCCTGCGTTGCTTTCTCGATTTCCTTCCATACTTCTTCCAGCCTCTTCTTTTCCTCCGTGGGGTTGGGATATAATTTTGCTTGTTTTCGTGTGATTGCCAACACCTCCTCTTCGTCCGGCTCGACGGTGATTAGATTTACTCTGGACTTCGGGCACTTGGCATCTTCATTATCGCCAGGTCTACACCACCTACATAATAATTTTGGTGTGTTTGCCGTTGTACAATCCCAGGCAAAGTGGCCCCACAAATTGCATGCTCGACACTGAACGATTGGCCGTTCGTTTGCATCATATTGAATTCGACTTCGGCTACCATTGTTATTGTTATTGTTCACATTGTTGTTCTGCTCACGTCTATTATTTCTGTATCCTCCGGACGTGGCACCCTCCGTGCTTGTGTTCTCGTTCCCTCTTGACGCGGAAGCCTCCTGTGCCAGGAACAGGTCCTCTGGTTTTCATGTTGAAGGGGCATTCTTTTGTGGAATGTCTTATGCTTTGGCAAATGTCGTAGAACTGGTTCTTTGGACAGGAGCCCTTTGTGTGACCTTTTGCCTTACATTCCGTGCACCATAGTTCGCTTCCCTTTGTTTCTTTCTGCATGTTCTTGAATTCCTTCATTATGTGAATCATGTCCTTCTGGAGAGTTCGGACCTTCTTGTTGCTGTTTTCATCATCGCTACTATCTTCTCTCGAAAACGCGTCATCATCTGAATTGGATGAACTACTCTTCTTCTTCTTTGTTTTCTGCTCACTTTCCAGGTTCATCGCCCAATTGTATGCTTCAGCATATGACGATGGCAAAACGATCTTCATTTTTTTCGTAATTTCGGCTGTAGGCCTTCAATGAACCACCTTTTTTGTAATCCATCAGTTGGCTTATTCTCCATTTTGTTGATCAAGTCTTTCAACTTCCTAGCATAGACTTAGATTGTTTCATTCTTCCCCTGTTATGTATTGTATATCTTTGCGACAATTTCGTTGTTGTCGCGCAGCAGTTGAAATTCAGCAGTAAACTCCTTCTTAAGGTTATCCCAAGTGGTTAAGTTTTGGGGATCTGTATCGACGAACCAATCAATTGCAACACCCCGTAGGGTGGCCGAAAACTGCCGGATCCATTTGTTTGTATATGTTATGCCATTTGCCCTCCAAATCATTTCGCATGTTTTACAGTGTCGAATCAGATTGGCCGTACCATCACCATCAAATTTCGGCAACTTTTCTTTTGGTCCTACCATCACTACTGGATTTTGTGCACGGGCGTTGTTCGGTCCTGCAACACTAGCGTTGTTCACTCCCACACTAGTGGTCTGTACTCCCACATTGGCAGACTGCACTCCCACACTGACTGTCTGCTCTCCCACATCAGCGGTCTCAACAGCTACACACTTTGGTGAAGAAGGATCTTCTGAAGTTGTCCCTTTCGGAAGTGTATCCCGGATGAAGAGTTCACTCCACGCTCTTGCTCTCTCAACACTTCGAGCCGTGTGAGTCGACTCTCTTCCCTTTGGACTCTCTTCCCTCGGCGAATACAAATTCAAAGACTCCGCCCTTGTGAGCATCACCTAGATCCAATGAGTGCTAAGTGTTCCATTTATTCTCATGAGAGATGGATTTATGTTGAATCACTACTCATGAAACATGGGTCATCGAGTTTGACTCAAAATCACACAGTTAAATCCTGATATTCACATCACAATTTGACTAGCTGTGGAAATCATCTCCTACTTATCAATTGATGAGCTTAAGGGGCTTTCTAATGAATGGTTCATAAGGCACAACACTTGGTGAAGGTTTTGCAAATGGGGTTGCAAGCTTTGGGTTTAACTGTGGAGGAAACTCTGTAGTTAAGTGCGCTCAGGCTAGAGTAGTACTGGGATGGGTGACCTCCCGGGAAGTCTCGGTGCTTCACCCCTGTGAGCATCACCTAGATCCAATGAGTGTTAAGTGTTCCATTTATTCTCATGAGAGATGGATTCATGTTGAATCACTACTCATGAAACATGGGTTAATGAGTTTGACTCAAAATCACGCAGTTAAATCCTGATAACAATATCACAATTTGACTTGCTGTGGAAATTATCTCCTACTTATCAATTGATGATCTTAAGGGGCTTTCTAATCAATGATTCATAAGGGACAACACTTGGTGAAGGTTTTGCAAATGGGGTTGCAAGCTTTGGGTTTAACCATGGAGGAAACTTTGTAGTTAAGCACGCTCAGGCTGGAGTAGTACTGGGATGGGTGACCTCCCGGGAAGTCTTGGTGCTTCACCCCTATGAGCATCACATAGATCCAATGAGTGCTAAGTGTTCCATTTATTCTCATGAGAGATGGATTCATTTTGAATCACTAGTCATGAAACATGGGTCAATGAGTTTGACTCAAAATCACACAGTTAAATCCTGATAGCAATATCACAATTTGACTTGCTGTGGAAATTATCTCCTACTTATCGATTGATGAGCTTAAGGGGCTTTCTAATCAATGGTTCATAAGGCACAACACTTGGTGAAGGTTTTGCAAATGGGGTTGCAAGCTTTGGGTTTAACCATAGAGGAAACTCCGTAGTTAAGCGCACTCAAGCTGGAGTAGTACTGAGATGGGTGACCTCCCGAGAAGTCCCGGTGCTTCACCCTTGTGAGCATCATCTAGATCTAATGAGTGCTAAGTGTTCCATTTATTCTCATGAGAGATGGATTCATGTTGAATCACTACTCATGAAACATGGGTCAATGAGTTTGACTCAAAATCACACAGTTAAATCTTGATAGCAATATCACAATTTGATTTGCTGTGGAAATTATCTCCTACTTATCAATTGATGAGCTTAGTGGGCTTTCTAATCAATGGTTCATAAGGCACAACACTTGGTGAAGGTTTTGCAAATGGGGTTGCAAGCTTTGGGTTTAACCATGGAGGAAACTCCGTAGTTAAGCACGCTCAGGCTGAAGTAGTACTGGGATGGGTGACCTCCCAATCTAGAAGATCAATCAGCCACAAGATCAACCTTCTTTACAAATCCTGGTGTAAACTGCCTTAGCTTCAGTGATTTGTCAACACACAGGAATCACCTGCACTTTGATACCATCTGATGCAGTGCATGGTAGGAGAATCCTGAAAGGAGATGTCATATCCCCCAGTAATATAACCACACAACACAAACACAACAACAAGAAACAAAAATGCAAGATCTAATACCAAATTACAATAATTATTCATAAAATATAACTGATTACATGCAATATGCACCACTATAAGGCCTTCCGAGTTAGGGCCAAATAAAAATGGCAATTACAAAATTAGTTCTGTAAGATCCAACAAGGTCCAACTTACAAACCAATCTCAACTAGTCCAGATACACAACTGGATAAGAACACCAAGAAGAATCCACACATGTATCCTCAGGTCCACTAAGAGATCCTCTAGTTCCTAAGCTGCAACTCTAGCTCTTCAAATTCGCATCTATCCTTCATTCCATCCCAATTCAATGACTAAAAGACTCGACAAGACCCATACTTATACTAATCTAAGCGAAAAGTTGGCCTAGAATGCTAAAAACTAAAATTAAATACTTAAAGAGCCACAAGTTGGCTTGCAATAGCAATTAAATGTCTACAAATCGATATCCGAGAAAAATTGTGATATCTCCTAGCTCGGATTGAACTAGAACTAGTGCATCAAACCAAAGGTAGAACTTTAGGTCCTCTACAACCCCTAAAATACACAAAGGATGATTCATTAAGAATATTTGCACATCCATCCCGAAAGTCACATACAAAAACCCGTCGTGCAAATTACCAAAATTTGATACTCTAGGAGAATTGCCATACCTCCCAACTTATAAAGAATTAGAATTTTTACCTTGGATCATAGATAGTACTCCAGGCCCTCTTCAATCCCTAAAGTGCATAGAATCTCATTCATTATGAAAAATTAGTTGTATAGTTTGCAACAAGCACCCAAAAACTAGAAAAATACAGTTCCAACAGCGAGGTAAAAACAATTCAAACTTCAACTCAATCCATCCAATCTCTATGCAATCATGAGGAAAGGTACTCTAATGTGTCTCCAACACATCCCTAACCATGAAAAAATAACTCCACCAAAATCCAAGCTCGATGCTCCTCAACACTTAAACCAAAATCCCTCGAAATATGTAGTATTGGAAGCAAGCCTAGGATGCTCTTGCATCATTTATGCTAGTAGATACAATATTAGAACCAATCCACATCGATGCATCATAATATCCTTAGTGTGTGGATTATAAAAGATGTTATGAATACTCCTCCCTATGCAATCAAAATAAAAAGCTTCCACCTTAGTCAATGACTAGTTGTCATACTTTTGAATATAACCAGTGTCATCTAACAACACTTGGGGTGCATGTAGCTAGAAGAGAGTCTGGTGCAACAAGTGGTTCTTTACTGCGCTAAAAAATGCACTCATCACATATGTATCAACAACACCTGTAACTTCAATAGGTGTAGTCACATCCTTAACCTTCTTACAACCATAACCCACAGATATAAAATCCCTTTATGGTTTCATGTCACAACCCCATTTGAAGAACTTAATTGAAATGAGGATCCCTATTTTTTTGCTTTTGAATCTTTTGGATTTGCTTGGGTCTTGAGCATGTGAGGTATCATTTGGTTTTCGGACAAGTCAAATTGCATTTTCTTCTTAAGTGTTCCCGATATTTGGATGTCTTCCTAAGTGATTCCTGGTAGTCTTTCTGAGTTTGGTTGGTCCTTATGTTCAAGTGTTTTCCCCTATTTTTTTTTTAGTTTCTTTCAGTTTTCAATTTTCTATATTTTTAATGTTTCAAGAGTATTGGAGGTCATGTGACCTCCAAAACTCTTGAACTCCAAAGGTTCTCTTTCCTTTTTTCCTTCGTGTTTCTTCTCATTACCCATCTCCAAACTTCTAGAGTTGTCGAGGTCTCATGATCTCTAAAACTTGAAAGTCTCTAACTAACTAGGAGCCCACCCACCATGACGTAGCTTTCAAAGTTTTGGACTTTGAGAGTCTAAACTTGGGATTGATATTCACTTACATCATTGTCCCCACAAGGCTATATAAGGGGTCATCATGCATTGTACTATCATTACACGATTTGAGTCTTCGGTGATAATGCTTTCTTTAGGGTTGTTGATTCTAAAATTTCCCCCAATTGGTCGATTGTGCTCAAGATTTGTTGCCTAGGGGTTATTTTTTGTCCACTTGAAAATTTCTTCTCCTTCTTTAGGTCTTTGGAGGTAGGGCTTGGTGAATTTTGTTCTTGTTTTTATGTTATTCTTAGCATTGTCAAATTATATTTTTGACATCGTAGGTTAGGGTTTTAATTTTTGTCAAAGTGTCCTAGGTTTTTAGATTGTTAGAGTTTTGATCTCTAAGCTCTAAAGTTTCTTCATACTTGAGTTGCACAACTCTTAAGGGTCTTCAGCCTCCAAAACATCTTTGAACCTCCTCTAACCCAACACCTCAACCTTGCTAAGACATCAAAGTGATGTCATATCAAACCTTTTGGATTGTCGGAGCTTCTGATTTAGAGCACTTTGAACATTTCTTCACACAGATACTTCACAACTTTGAGGTTTATTTTTCTTTCTTTTTCCTAAGTTATTAGTCAATTTTTCCAATTAGGTCTTGGTGTTTAGGGCTTTTGAGTAAGTTTTAGTTAGATCAATGTTGCTTAATATATTATTTATTTTTGATCTCAACAAAGCGTTGCTGATGAGTATGTTTTGTGCAAGAATTATCAAGATTTCTACACCACAACCTTCTAGGTACAAGTAAATGGGCAACAAGCCTCCATCATAGATGAGTAATCGACTTCTATAGATCTATGATACAAAGATCAAAAATATGGACTAGGATGTCTTCCTACAACAATGTGCTTCATTGGATATCATATTTGAGAATTACATTGCTATGGTCCTTGTTAGTTTGGTGAATGCAATTTCTCACTTGATGTAAATATAGTCTCCTAACTTGATCATGTCTTTGCCCCAACATTATGTCGGAGACAAGAAGGTTGTAAATAAGACAATTGGTGATATTGTCCTAGATCTGTGGCCTAATATTATTGAGGAGATATTCCACTTTCTTAAGGTGGATGATTTCTACCACATCTCTATTGAAAGAGCAACATGATGGTTTGAGTAAAAATTGACCTTTGTGTATAAACTTATTAATGAGAAGTATTTGATCAAGCTAGTCAAGAGGGTCTAACTTGTAATTTTTTATATTTAAGGAGTATATTTGGTTGATTATATAGTACATGGAATGGTGTTCTCGAGTAGATTTTATGGTCTCCCATCAACACAAAATATGTTTTTCCGGAGGCTCCATATGATAGAAAATATTAAGAACATGAGGGTCATAATTGATTGGACAACCATAATGAAGTGACAACTTGCATGATTGATAGAGAGAAGTAAAGGGTAACCCCTAATTTTACATGACTTCCTACATTGTATACCAATAGCTAATAGCTAATTAGGAAAGGGGAATGAAAGAAAATATTGAATTTAGGATACTCAATGATGCCTTCATCTTCATTGTTATTTGTTTCAATGAGGGTGATTATGTTGAGAGGTTGTCTGAGGAGGTTATTGCCAAAATTTATGCCATTAGTGCATTATACATTCAATTCCAAACATTCACCTACATTTAGATTGCTGGATGTACTTTGAACCCCAAGAAGCTTCCATGCCACCCTTGCGATAGAATGATACTTTGAAATTGGTTAGGTAAATGATGAATGCCTATAAAAATATCAATCATAAGAAGCATTGTTGGGAGTTCTCTATATTGATTAGGGCCCACTTAGTACAAGATATCAAAGTCTGCACATCTATTGAACTAGAAAGGGATGATTTTCCATTAGAGAAGTTCAAGTTGATCAGACCTATGTATGATCCCATTGGAACCTTCAGTCACATCATAGGAGTAAGGTATATTCATGTAGTACACCTTGAGTATCATTGGATCAATTGTGTGGATAATTACAATGTAAGGATCAAAGACCACTCTAGGAAAGATTTGGCCTTGGATCAAGATGTTTAGAACTCAAAGGGTTTGGGATAAGAATTATGATAATATCCTTGATCCTATCCACAAGAAAGATAATATATTCAAAAACCCTCTTGTGAATGCTAAGGTAGCCCATGATGAAAATAATGATACCAAGTTCTAAGAAATAGATATCATAGACTTGACATTGAGATGGATCACAAAGTCTTTCACTTTGGATCTAGTTTTGATGAAACCAAAGTTAGACCAACCTTTTAAGGTGGAGAAGGGATAGGGGATGAAGGTAAATATTCCTATCTTCAAACTAGTTTCACCTCTAAATTTGAAATAGTGTATCAAAATAATAGGCTGGTTATATATGGCCCCCAAGATAGATAAGTGGATTAGAACAAGTGTTAGGATAAACCACAGACAGAAATTAAAAACTATATGCAAATATAATCAATAACAGAAAACAATAGATCACACAGAAATGAACACAAGGCACCAAGATTTAACATGGTTCACCCAATCCTTGGGCTACATCCACTAAACAACAAGTCCGATCTTATTACAATCCAGTGATTACAACTGGTTACAATCCGTAATCCCTTACAGCTCAATACTACCACAAGAAGCAATTTCGCATCACAACATAATGAAAATACCTAACCCTAACCCTTTTATACAAGTATTTTATTCATTTTAGGGTTACAACATGTCGGCTATATGTTGACCATAATATGTCGGTTACCATGTCGGTCACGACCTGAACCCCACTATTTATGAAGTATGTACAGTACTTTCCTGATCAGTCACCATAATCTAACAACAAGGATATGGTAAAGAAATATAATGTACTTGACCAAGAGACAAAGGAAGCTCTTGTGGGTAAGCAGTCTACTACTGTGAGAATCAAATAGACTCACTTCTGCCACTACACAACAAAAGGAACCTAGGCTAACGGTAAAGCATGAAGTTTGCAAAAGAAAGAGATCATCAACATCTCCACATGTGGTATACTCCTTGAAGAGCATGAGAATATAACCCTCATATTGAGGACAAGAAAATCTACAACTTAAAAAGAAAAAGAGCAAGCTAAACAAGTTGAGGCTTCTACTTCCCAAGGACTAGAACGTACCATTCATTTGTATGAGAGAACTAAAGGAGAGAAGGAGATTGACGGTGAGTTGGGTGTTAACGAGATCTGTCTCTGAATTTTAATCAATTCTGAGATATCAAGATCCACCAAGTCATTTTGTCAACCTAAACTTTGTTCCTTCATCAACACAATTTCTTGTGGATCCATTAACAAGTTAGTATACTAAGAGGGGGCAGGGGGTGAAAAATTATACTCTAGGTAGTTTCTACTTTTTCATTTTTTATCAAATTCCACACCATTCTACAAGTTAGTACTAGATACAATTTACTGGTCAAGATTAAGAAAAAACAATAGACACAATCATAGCAACATGAAATACAATACTTATCTCATGGAAACCCAACTAGGGTGAAAACTATGATGTGTGAGTTGATCCTCACAAAGCTTACACTCTTTTGAAGTGTGCTTGGTCAAGAGACGATCTCTATTAAAAGATTGCAAAGACAATGTTAGGTGCCACCTGGTTAAGGTATTTGAATAAAAATGGTGAAGATCTTGCCCTATGAGGAGAAACCTTGTTAAATAACTTCAGAACACAAGTTAATGTGTCATCTTGTTAGGGGATTCTATACAAAGAACCTGTTAGGGTCCACCCTCAATGGGATTTTTCATTGTAGAGGTTAGTGAAAAATAGATGGATGATCTAAAGAAGTGGTTACTACACTCATCTTGAATATAGATCACTTCACATTTCCTTTAACCAATAGTTTGATGAACCTATTGTTTGATGAGGACTGCAAATCCTTTCATCGCATGCTTCGCTCTGCTCCATCCACTACTTCTTCCTCCTCTTCCTCTTAGTTGAGGCTCGAAAACCACCACTTTCTTTTCCATAAGAAAAAAAAGTTCACTTTACTATAGTGTAAGTCTCTTTTTTCCATGTTCTTCCAGTCTTCAAAGCTCTTGTGGCGCACCATGTTTTCTCGCTACCCCCACACTTTGGACCTTCACTCCCTTGCCTCCCACACCAACACCCTCTATGGTATTCCTGGCCAGCCCTCTCTCCATCTCATCCTCCCCCCTACCCCTTGTCACCTCTTCTCCTTTTCCCACATTTGTGAGGCATTTAGAGTTATGAGGAGTAGTAGAACTCTAGATGAGGAAGGATTTCAAGCATAATTTTTTAAGTTTGGTATCTTCGTCCTGGGTCCCTTTCTTATAGTTCTCTTTAATAGAGTGGTTTGTCTCAGCTTCCCTGACTCTTGGTCATGACATATTATCTATTCAATCCATAAATCTGGGCTAGCTTTAGACCCCAAAAACTATAGGACCATCATGGTTGGGCATACCTTTGCCAAACTCTATGCAACTATGCTAAATGATATCCTATCTAGGGAGCTCGATCAACGACATTGTCAAGCTAGGTTTCACTCAGATTTTCATACCATTGATCACATTTTGACTTTATGGGCCATCATTGAGGAAGCTCACCACTTCTTGGCAAAATTTTATTACTTCTTTGTTGACTTCTGCAAAGCCTTTGACTTTGTTCCTCGGGCAGCTCTCTTTTAGCATCTTAGGGATATCAAGATTTCAAAGATTCTTCTTACATCTATTATGAGGTTACATGAGTGCATTAAGGATAGATTTAGGACTCCACAAGGATTCTTTGATCCTATCTAGAGCACTATTGAGGTGAAATAGGGCTGTCCTCTCCCCCCCCTCTTTTTGGCATCTACATTGACAAGGTTGAGGCATTTCTCTGTGATTGCTCGCTCCCTAGTGATGGTTTTTATCTACATCAAGTATTGATCTCTATTCTCTTATTTGTTGATGATGTGATTCTCTTAGCATATTCTCTCGATGGTCTTCAACGACTCCTTGAGGGCTTGGCCTCTTTCTACAACTCATGTGAGCTAGTTGTAAATCTGGGTAAGACTCAGGTTACAGTCTTCAATTGTTTGAAGACATCTCATCTCTATTTTTTTTCCAGGGTATCGAGATTGAGATTGCATCTTCATATACTTACTTGTGGGTTAAGTTTTCTGGACCTCAATTTAGCCTGAGACCACCCATGTATCCTAGAGTCAATGAGGGGCTCGACTCCCTCTCTATTCTTGAGTGACAATGTTTTTGACACCACTTCCAAGACACCATGACTAAGATGTCTCTTCTTGACTCCCTAGTCAAGTCGACTGTCCTCTATGGCTCTACTGTCTGGGGCCCCTTCCTCGTGGAGTCTGATTGGGCCTCTGTTGAGAGTCCAAACTCTTTTCCTTTAGTGCATTATCAGATGTCAGTAGTTTAAACCACACAACATTGTTCTAGCTAAGTATGGTGCTCACCATTTTAGATTGGGGACCATCTTTGATTTAGTTTGGCTTCTTCACCAGCTCTAGAGCTTTTTCGATTCCTCCAATGATCGTCAAAAATATTCCTACTTGGCTTACTGTTCTTCTATGGAGGTTGCATATTTAGACTCTAGTCATAGATCTCGTTGTTGGTACACCCAAGTCTCTACTCGCTTGGGCTCAATTGGTATTAGCTTGGATCATCTTCCCCCCTTCTAGTTTTCTCTAGAGGCTCCAACCCATCTTCTTCCACCTTAGTAGGAGTTGAATGAGCACGTTAGACTTGATATCTATAGATAGTATGTTATCATGACTTGGAAGAATCCCCTAGGTGCGCTCCGTCCGCACATGGCCTTCTATGCTAAGCACTTCCTTGATATCTAGGACGAGATCATCTTATGTCCTTGGTAAGTGACTCATCGTTGGACTCATGCTCTTCGCATCTCCTTGAGATTTTTTAAGGTGGGATCTCACCAGCTACATATTTAGACTGATCACCAGATTGGTAAGGAGGACAAGATTTGTAAGCTTTGTCACCTCAGGGAGGTCGAGACTAAGTCTCACTTTATTTTTTGTTGTCCCATTTACTATGAGATGCGAGGGAGATGCTACTATTTTTTTAGAGACTGTTGGTCTCTTCCCTCATTCTTCATATATATTGACCAACATTGTCTTGCTCTCTACCTTTAGGAGACCATGCGGCTTCATGAGCATACTATATAGTTCTAGCTTTTCTCAACTTTGACCCCTACACAACTCATCACCTCTTTCTTAAATCCTATAGTTCTTGCTCGAGGATCAAAGCAACCTCTCTATACTATCTCAGTTCACACCAAATCTGTGAGACTCCATAGAGATTATAATTGGCAACATCGCTTTAGTAGACCTCAGAGATGACCTTTCCACTCTGGACTACTTCTCACCTACGAGAAGTTCTTAGCTATTGTTATTTCCCTTTCTTAGTTCTTTTGTTGTTTTTCTTTCATGTTCTTTTTGCGGACATTGTTTGGTGCTCTCCTTGCTGGCATTTTTCCTTTGTACTATTTCTAGTCCCTTAGACCCTTGTTGGTCTCTTGTTGGACATTAATAAATTTATCTTATCTTAACCTACTTGCAACTATGCTTTGCCCTCTTCTTCAAAATTTTAACTTTAGACATGATCACTTACACACTTGGCACTTCTCTCTCTTTCAAACATTTTCAATTATGTTTTTCGAGCTCACTGGCTTCTCCTCAATACATTGGCTTCTTCACACTATTTGTGACTTCACATTGTCACTCACTTTGAGATTACACTTAGCTTTGCCCTCTTGGCTCTCTTTCTAATCAATCTGAAATCTAACCTTATCTCTTGAAGTACTATTTTCTTTTATAGTTTGTGCTCATTTTGATTCAAAACTCTAATTTGCGAATTCAAAATTTGAATTCTCAAGACTATTCCTAGCTTGTCCTATCATTGTTATGCATTGCTCTTATCGAATTTAGCATGTACAATCTTAAGTCACATAGTTTTATGGCCTCAATGTCTTGCATTTCTATAAAGAATTCAAATTTGAATTCTTTTGACTGCTGCTCTATGTGATAATACTTATCACTATTAAATTCAATGATGAGTGCACTTCTATCTACTTTGTGATGTGTCAGTCACTAGTATCTTGGTGCATGATTCTTCTTGTTGACTTAGTTGATCGCTCTTTCATGCCTACTGGTCATTTTATCTTCCTTGCATACTTACAGTTCTTCTTCACATTCTTACTCCACATAACATGACTCCATCTAAGTTATTGTCCTTTGTCATTGCCTTTTTTGGGATTGGTTTTTGCTTTCTCAGATCACCCTTGTGAACTAGAGTGGCACATATTAGTTAAATGGGCTTCATCATTGATAGATCCATATTAGTCACTCTTCCTTCTTCACCTTGACATCAATGACAACATAGTCATAACTAAGTGCACCAGTCACTCCACGGTCTGTCCTTAGGATTTTAATCAGTTATGAAAATAATCTCTCCTTTTGGAATTGATGGAAACACCTCAACACTTTCAACACTTTGGCCCTTATTAGAAATATACTCTACCTTTTCTTTTCATCTTCTCTAAACATTTCCCTTGAGATGATGCATCCACATTCTTTGACCATTCTAAATCCTTTTTGGGTTCACTTGGTTCTTCATGACTTTGTTCCTTTTCAATTCTCTACTTTGGAACTTCTCCCTTTCTACTTCTTAAGTTCTTTTTTTCTTTTTTTCTTTGCTTCTCATTCTCCCACTTTTTTATTCTTCTTCTTATTCTTAACCACTTCTTTCCATTTGACAACAATGCCAAAGAGATTCACATTTATTTTGTGACCACTCCCCTTGTGGAGTAGTCTCAATCTCTCATCAATCCATTCTTTGATTTGACTGTTTGTGGATCATGGATTGATGCCTACCTTCTTTTTTCATTTTAGATTTGATAGGGGTAGTAACCTGTTACCCATTTTGCACCCTACCAAAATTTGAGCTTTGAATACCAAACTATCTAACGGTCACTTCCATGTTTAATATTATTTAATTACCCGAGAAATACAAAATTAAATGATTAAAATTTTAGTGTATTTCCTTGTTTGTTTCGGCTAGCCTGCAACTTTCTGCACTGTTAGATCTTGCCTAGATCTACGATGGGTGCTTTCCTGCATTATCAAAATGAGTAATCTTTAAAAATTGCAAGGAAGCCCCTTGGCAACATGTGGATTGTGGGTCCATGTTCTTCTTGTGGGCTGTAGGATACAAGGTGGCTGGCTGAGCTGGCAATTCAATCGGTGCCTGCTTTCCCACATTTTGAGCTTCGTCAGACCTTCTGATAGTGCGAAGAAGTGCTTTGATGATGCATGTCTAGGTGACATCATGGTGGGTATTCACAGAGGTTTAGAATGCACGTGTTATGAGCATTGTCAGATTTCTCGAGATCAACAGCTGGTGCATGCTCGCAAGATGAAGACACAAGGAGATTAAAGAATGCAGGCATGTGCCCTGCTGACACCTATCCCACAACCTCTCATGTCCCCAGTTCCACCTCCCACCATCCAATGCGATTTGATGAATGGCTGGCACACGCATGCAATATGGAGATGCGAGGATTTTAAGGAATGCGGGCATGCACCTTGCTGTTGTAGACACCTAAAAACCTTTAGAAAATAAAGTATTTTTATTTTCTGAAAAAGTCCTGATGGCATCATCATTTATTAATTAATTATTTAATTAATTAATTAATTAATTTCTATGCCATTAAATCCCTTTATCTTAATTAAAAATATTTAATTAAGAAATCCCTCCCAAAAATGTTTAAATCTTATTTAAACATTATTTCCTTATTTATTAATTATTTAATTAATAAATTGACTAAAAATCCCAAAATAAATAATTTATTTATTTTTTTCCTAAAAGTTGGCCAATTTCCTTAAGACCAATAACCTCTTCCAAAATCTTCTAATCCTTCTTTAATTTTAATTAAAGGCTAATCCCATCATTTCCTACCCCTAATCCCAACTCAAAATATTTAATTAAGATTAAATATTAATCCTCATGTTTATTAAAAAAGTTTTAATAAATATCTCCTCAACCCAAACCCTTGAAATAAATAAAATTTTATTTATTTCCTAAAAATCTAATTTATACTCATCCTAAGAAGTTCTAGACTCTTCTAGAAAGTCTTCATCCTAGGAAATTCTAGACTATTCTAGAAAGTCTTTATCCTCATCCAAAGTCTAGACTCTTCTAGAAGATGTCTTTAAACCTAATCCTAATCCCCTCCTAACCTTGTCACATTCCCTAAACATGGGTTAAGAATTACTAACCCAAGCCAAAGTTAACAAATATCTCCTCCTTCACCCACCCTCATTAAATGCCATCCACTTGCCTATCCCTAAGCTAATCTTAAACCATCCTAATCCATCCTCTAATCATTTGCACAAGCCTAAGCAAGCTTAAAACCCTCCTAATCAAGCCCAAGTCAAAATTGCTCTCATCACCCTCAAAATATCTCAACCATAAAACTTTATGAAGTCCACTAGGTCATAAATGACTCTTACAAGCCCTTTTATTGCTCTTACAAGTCATTATGAGGGTCTTTATGAAGATTTTATCCCTTGAGCCTCCTTTGTTGACTCATCCTTCTCCTTTCCTCCATCCTCTCACCATGTGACATGTGTCACTCCTTGATTGGCTATAAGGAAGCACAATCCATGTGCTCTCTTCTCATGCAATCTGAGCCCTCCATGAGCTTTTTCCCATCCTTGCATCTTAGCCCTCAATCCCTCAAGCCTCTTGCCTATAAATTGGATCCTTCCCTTTTGCAAAATAACACAATCCATGAAGTAAAGTCATAATGCCATTTTGAGAAGCCATTTTACATCAAAACCATACACTCACACCCAAATTTTAACTCCATTTGAAGCCCTTTTTGAAGCATAATCTTGAGCATACATCCTATCTATTTAGACGAAGCTACTCAACAAGAGAGCTTCTCATTGAGAGAGCCCATTAATGGCTCATATTCTCAATTGAGAGTTCATCTTAGTCTATCTTGAAGTTTATGAATTTTGTTTAGTTTGTAGAAGCTTTATTTAAATTTGGTTTCTATTAGCATACTAACATTGCTCATATACATTTTGGCACACCCGGTGGGACCCCGCATGGGTCATCTTCATTAGCTTTTTTAGTCAAGTTTTTTATGTCCTTTTCTGATTTTGGCTAATATTGCTTGTTTTTGTGATTGGTAGGATTGTATAAATTGGTTTTGTAGGTCCACATGAGCATGAAGAAGACAAAGGAACTCATAGTCTATCTCATAGTATTTGCAGATTTTTCAAGCTTATAGGTGGACAAAGCACTTGGAATTCTTCTTCCTCTTCTTGTCTATATTCTTCTTATTCCATCTACTTCTTCTTCTTCTTCTTGTGGGAGATCTTGGCCATTTTTGTTTCTTAAGGAAGCAAAATCATACACACTTCTTTTTAGTGCTTAAAATGAACCCCCAAATCATACTTAAATCCATTAAAAAATTAAAAATTTGCAAAAAAGAAAAAATGTTTTAACAAGTGAAACTAAACCAATCTAATCATTTTCATCCTTGCAACATCAAGGTTTTAGATGCATTCATGCAAAGTTAGGAACACATCATTTTTGGAAATTTAAAAAGAACTTCAAGTTTCCATTTCAAAAGGTTCAAAATCAACACTAAGTGTACACTAAAATCTAAATCAAACTCAAAGCATCAATCAAGGATAAAATGAACCTCATTTGCAAATATGTTAAAGTTCTTTTTAAAATCTCATGAAAACTAAGAGTCCTAAATGGTTGCCAAAATTGTCCTAAAAAGCTTTGTTATTTGTTCCAAACAAATGTCTTGTTGCAAAATCTTGAATGTTTCTTAGGTTTTTCATGCATCAAAACAATCTAGGAATATCATTTTTGGGCTTAAAACATGCAAACTAGAACACAAAATCTTGAATGAAAAGCAAAGTCCAAAGAGTCATTTTCACTTTTGAGTCCAAAAACAATCTTGAATGATCTAAGGTTAAAACAAAGCACTTCAAAGTTCTTAAAACAACACACAAAATCTCAATCTTGAATGCTCAAAGGAAAAAACTTGAATGTTTAATCACTTGTCTTTGAATGCATGTTGCTAAAATCACTCTTGAGTGCCATGGATTAAAATCAAAGTTTTTTTTTTTTATGAATGCATGATTAAAACAACAAATCCAATCTTGAATGCCATAGATCAAATAATCATCTTTTGGAGCATAAAAAGAATCTACATTTTTGTAATCTTTTAAGTTATAAAAATAAATAAAAATGCTTTGAGTGAGTTTGTCATTGGACTCACCCTCTTTAATCACCCATCAATTTAACCATTAGTTGCAATCTCAGTGCCATCTATGGGGATGGGTCCACCTAAGAGGGTGTTAAGTGCTCCACGCAAATCAAACTCCACTCACTTGGGTTTTTAGTGGTTTTTCTAAGTTAGAAAATTCCTTGAATGTGCATTAATCTCGCTCACACTTCATTTGGGCATAAAAATTGGACAAATCTTGACGTAAAGGGCCTCCGGGCACGCGCTTGAAATCGAATCTCACACACCTTTGTTTTGGGCTTAAAATAAACTCACACTCAATCTTGAATGCCTTAAAGAAAAATCAATCGATACTTGACGTGGAGGGCCTCCAGGCGCACGGGTTTACCTTCTTGTTGACCCTAACTCTTCTTCTTGTTCGCATTCTTCGATCAATTTTATTTTTGTCGACACTTCAAAGTTGGAATAAACATTATATCTTAAACATGAGTGCTTGCAAAGTCTAGATCAGAAAATTTAAGTGTCAGTTGGTAAAAGAACAAGCGCATTTTTTAGCCCAAGATCATCCAAGTCTTCTCTCCCCTTGTCGTCTTTCGAGGCCATCTTGGGTGCATAAGATTAGGATCCAAAATCTTGTCTTAGCTTTTTAGGAGGCCTGCTTGGGGATTTCATCACCCCTTGGGACAACCTCAACTCCAGCGTTCCGGCGGAGTATAAAGATCAGGAGGTGAATCCAAAGACACCTCTCTTGGGATCAAAATTTTGTCACTCAAGCTAAGCCTCAAGGAACTTTATACCCTTGAGAAGTGAAAGAGGAGAAGTGGGTTACCGCTCCTCTCGGCTGTGTGACATCTTTTTGGTTTCATCTACGGATTTGGGCCTCACGTACCTTGCGTATATCAAGGACTCCCTAGCTAAACCAAATTTCATCCTTGTAGAAAGCTTCCTAGGATGTTGGTGTGTTTGACGTGCTTGCTGAAAACCTTTGTCTGCTTGTTTGTTCATAGCTTTTGAATGAATGTTTGCCAGTTTTGGTCGAAATCCCAAAAAAGTAGAAATCTCTCAGCTCAAGGCATACTTAGCGTAGTCACTGCCTTATCAAAAAATCATCCAAGCTCCCCCACTGCAACCGAATCTATCTAGTTCTTTGCCTTAGAACAATCCTAAATCCAAAGTCCATCCAAATCATCCCCCCAGCCAGCTAGCAACCCAATCCAAAATCACCCAAGCCTTTAAAGAGTTGTTGTCACTTTGCCAAAATTTGCTATCCAATCAATCTATCCTACCAATCAACCAATCTCACCAAGGTTATCCCTCTGACAGAGCATTGTCTTGGGTAATCTAGCTTTGTCACTTGCATCCCTTATCACCTTGAGCTAAAGGTTGGGATCCACAAGTGGTCAATCTCGTGTCATGCCCATAGGATCATTAGTCTATCCTCAAGTTGACACAGCCACCACCAAATCCAGTGCATAGGAAAGAAAAACTCTCACCTTTTGACAACATGCCCTTGAAGTCTTCCATCCACAGGAAAGCCAAAAATCTTCAGCCAATCCTCCTTAGGTCTGTCATGCAGCTTTGACTCTCCCTAGGAAATCTTTCATCAGCCAATCCAAAATCTGTGCTTAATCCAAATCCAACCATGAGCTTCCATGTTCATCCATATGCAAGACCCCATCCCCATCAAACTCACCATCAAAGCATGAAGTACCAATCTTATCATGATGTGTTTGGTCGCATTGTCCTTGCTCCCGCCACCTCCTATTCCAATGATGATGAAAATCTTGTTGACTATGACGGGTATATTGAAAGCCTTAGAAACATTCCCCCAAGCATCCCCCAAAATCCAAGAGTTATTCCAAACTATCTAGTCATGCCATCTGATACTCCAGCTTCCCCTCCATCACCCCATCAACCAAGCTTCCAATCTTCCACCCCCATCACACTAGCTATTCCTGTCAATCCACCTCCACCTTCGACACACGAGTCTCCAAGGAATCTCCTAGAGGAAATACAAGAAAAGTTTCCTCCAACAGTCAATAAGCCATGTCATCTAATCCAACCATGTGAAGTAGTCAGTGATGAAGCTTCCCCATCTATAATATCACCTCCATCTCCCATAGCTATCATCCCCATACCATCCATCAAATTGCTTAAAATCCTTCCACTTCCCGCAAGCATCAAAATCCCACCACCTATCAAATCCCTTCAAATCCTATCCACATCACCTCCAAGAATTTCCCAAATCTCTCGTAATGACCCTTATGCATCCATCTTCTACTCACCCATCTCCACTACTGAATCTCCCATCTATCCATCCACTGCCTTTGAAGAATCCATCCCTTCACCTCCTATCGCACCATCCACTCCAAACCAATCCTATCAAGATCCTGCCCAAAAGCATGTTGACATCCCCCAAAGCATAAATGAAGATATCATCATACCATGTCTTCCATCCATAGTGCAGTCACCATCTCCTCCATCTCCAAAACCTCAAGCCATATCTCCTCCACTACAAGATATCTTGTCATCCCACCAGCTACATCAAGATCCTATCCTTCCCTCTCCCCCGCTCCATGCTTCCATCTTACCACCTATCCAAGCTATTCCACCATCTATAATATACCCTCTTGGTTCACTTACATTCATCCACGGTGGCCCTCTCTCAGCAGAAGAATTAAGAACAGTATCTCCCCATTGCAATACACCTAATAAATCACTTCTACCATTTTCTGCAAGTAAAAAGTTTCCTCAGCTTGTTCAAATGCTCAATCGATGGCATTATCAAGGTCAAGGTCTAGGACCACAAGAGCAAGGAATTAGAGAGCCTATTATTGCACAAAAAAATCTAGGATTTCATGGTCTTGGATATGTATCCAAAGGCTCACCATCTAAAGGTGTTGGTACACCACACCCCCAAACCAAGCCTATCTCCAAGCCCACCATGCAAGCCTCCCATAACTCCTTCAAGAAATCTTATGTCATCCCCCCTCCACCATTTTTGCAACCCAAAACAACCTACCATATCCCCCCTTCATCCGCTAAATCCATTTTGGGTCCCTATGTCCCAAAATCTACCATCCTCCATCCTCCTATCAACCATCATAAAAATCCTATTCCATCCATTTCTATGCAAGATCAACAAAGGCACATATCAGGGCACATCATCCATCATCATCCCACTACATGCTCTTTCATATCCTCTCCATCTCACAAAGCTTCTCCTAACCATCTTCCCAAAGCTTACCACAACAATGTAAATGCCAACTTCAAAATGCATAAAGCTAAAAATCCACATCCTAGGCAATCATATGTCTATTCTAAAAGACATACTCCAAAAAGGAAAAATCCAATCAAAGAATGCAAAACAATGCAAAAGCCTATGAAAAGAAAATCCAAAACCATGTGGATCCCCAAGAAAAAAGTTGAAACCCAATGCATAATGGCATCCACCATTGCTGATCCCCCATCTAGTGACTCATGTCCCCCATCTCCTAACTCCATCTTGGGTGCCTATATCCCCAAGCACGCTTCCAAAAATCCTCCATCACGCCCGCATCTACCATCTATCCCCCATATGCTCTTTTCACACCCATCCCAACATGTGCCAATGTTGCTCTTGCAAGCATCCCCATCTCATGCTCCTTTCCAACCTTTTCATCCCTCCATCTCTTACCATCAATCCCATCTAATCCAATCAATTGCATAAATCACACATCCGGTGTACCAACAACTAGCAACAAAATTGAACATTCCAACAGCTAGTGAAAAATACCAAAAAAGCCAAAATAGCTGAAAAAAGCCAAAATCATTTCAGCTAAGTCCAAAGTCAAAAAGTCAAAAAAAAAGTAAAGAAAAATAAAGCGTCCACTGGTGAAAACTTGGCAATTCAAGCACCTTGGACAAGTACCATGATGAAAACTTGGCAAACAAGCGTCATGCGTAATCCTGCCATCCCCAGCTTAGCCTATCACCCTCATGCTTTTGGTCATCTCTTGACATCCACCTCCATCTTCCAATCTATCCACCTATCCTCCATCCTCCAGCTTCCATCTCACACCATCCACTAATCTTATGCAGCTTCAGCCAATCATCTCAGCTATCATCCATCTCCCTAGCCCCTTCAGCTTTTTCCATCCTAGCTTCAATCCTATCACATCCATCATAAGACCTCCTTCCACATGTTATCTTTTGATTGGGGGCACTATATTCCTTGGAGATCTTGTCTTGTCCATCCTCCCTTGTCATTGGTATCTAGCTCTAGGCTATCCTCATGCAAACCTAATGTCATCTCTTTATATCCATCATAATCCTAGCTATCTACCATCCTATCCAGCCATCTCATCCTGCTCCTCTAGCTATCCTTGGTCACAAAATCTCTCATCATCATTGGATGCATCCTACCAAATCCATATCTTTTGCTATCACCCCACCCTTAGCTTTCGCATCTTGCACAACATCGAACCATCCCACTATCCTATCATCCTGAGCTTTTGCCTGCTTGTAACTATCTTGGTCAGCTTCAGCTTGTAAATATCTTGGTCTGTCAGCTTGTACATCCTCTTTAGCTTAGTACCATTGTATCTATCCAACGTTCGTGTCAGTTCATCCTTGATCAGCATCTTGCACCCATCACACATCTTGGTTAGCTATTCCAACGCATCCTTTAGCTAGATTTCCTGTCACCAAAGTGTTATCTTTCTTAGTTCAGCTTGCCAGATGCATCACTCATCCAAATCCACCAGCTTCGGTGCTCTCCGATAGGTCCTTGCAGGATATAGCTTTCCTCATGTCTGATCTTGGTCCGTTAGTACCTTGTCCTACCCATCTCGTTGGCAAACGACTCTCTTTTGGATTTTCACTTTCTTTTGATTTGGGATCTTCCCTTTTGGGTCTTGAAGTATCTTTTCCAAGAAATCTCCTTGTTCCCTCCTCAAGGTTGCCACGATCTTCCATATCATGGTATGCTGCGAATGGGGCAATTAGAGCGTAAGGTCTTGATCAGGTCTTTCGTTTGTTTTTCTTTTTTGCTTGTGGGTTCTCCAGTGTCGTTTCCACGCTGCTTCCTCTAGGATTCATGTGTGATGCTGGGGCAATCCTTGCGTGTTTGTTTTGAGTCAATCCGTCAGTCCTTTGGACGGTTGGTGAAAAGGCCTTGATGTTCTTGGTAACCTTGGCAATTAACCAATAGTCCTATAGCAAATCTAGTGCTCAACTACATGGTGGTACTTCTCTTTGAAGTATCCCCCCACTCAAAAAGCTTCAATGGTTTTCCTTCATCTCCATTATCCCCCATCCATATCCAGCATCCGTCTCTCCTACCCCAGCTTATGCATCAGTATCTCTTTGAATCACTCATCACTCTTAGCTTTAGGGATCCACAATCCTAGTCTTAGGGATCCACCAATCCAAATCAATCCACCAAGCCTCATCTTTCGAGATCCACAATCCTAGTCCTAGGGATCTCCGAAACTCATCTTCCACCAATCTGACTCTTTGAAATCCTGTTGCATCAGCTTTTTTAATTCCCCTCATCCATCTCCCCATCCTGGATTCCTTTTATAGCGCTCTGCTCCTTCATCCTCTACAATCCCTAAGGTCTTAAGCTTGCTTCCTCTTGTGCATCTGATTCTCCTTTATCATTCTCCCATAGTGAGAGTTTGAGCTAATTCAGCCCCTTCTCTTTGCCAATCTGAGTTTCCTTGTTCATCCGAGATTATTATACTTTTCAAGAAGCCATCGAGCCTCTCTTTCTCTCCCCGCCGCCTTCTTGAGGGGGCAACTCGCAATCCATTCTCTCCTCTTCTGCTCTAGCCTTGGGCATCTTATTTTCTTATCTTTGATGCCATGCCACTTGTGGCATCACATCAAAGAGGGGCAAAATGTGGACACCTAAAAACCTTTAGAAAATAAAGTATTTTTATTTTCTGAAAAAGTCCTGATGACATCATCATTAATTAATTAATTAATTAATTTCTATGCCATTAAATCCCTTTATCTTAATTAAAAATATTTAATTAAGAAATCCCTCCCAAAAATGTTTAAATCTTATTTAAACATTATTTCCTTATTTATTAATTATTTAATTAATAAATTGACTAAAAATCCCAAAATAAATAATTTATTTATTTTTTTCCTAAAAGTTGGCCAATTTCCTTAAGACCAATAACCTCTTCCAAAATCTTCTAATCCTTCTTTAATTTTAATTAAAGGCTAATCCCATCATTTCCTACCCCTAATCCCAACTCAAAATATTTAATTAAGATTAAATATTAATCCTCATGTTTATTAAAAAAGTTTTAATAAATATCTCCTCAACCCAAACCCTTGAAATAAATAAAACTTTATTTATTTCCTAAAAATCTAATTTATACTCATCCTAAGAAGTTCTAGTCTCTTCTAGAAAGTCTTCATCCTAGGAAATTCTAGACTATTCTAGAAAGTCTTTATCCTCATCCAAAGTCTAGACTCTTCTAGAAGATGTCTTTAAACCTAATCCTAATCCCCTCCTAACCTTGTCACATTCCCTAAACATGGGTTAAGAATTACTAACCCAAGCCAAAGTTAACAAATATCTCCTCCTTCACCCACCCTCATTAAATGCCATCCACTTGCCTATCCCTAAGCTAATCCTAAACCATCCTAATCCATCCTCTAATCATTTTCACAAGCCTAAGCAAGCTTAAAACCCTCCTAATCAAGCCCAAGTCGAAATTGCTCTCATCACCCTCAAAATATCTCAACCATAAAACTTTATGAAGTCCACTAGGTCATAAATGACTCTTACAAGCCCTTTTATTGCTCTTAAAAGTCATTATGAGGGTCTTTATGAAGATTTTATCCCTTGAGCCTCCTTTGTTGACTCATCCTTCCCCTTTCCTCCATCCTCTCATCATGTGACGTGTCACTCCTTGATTGGCTATAAAGAAGCACAATCCATGTGCTCTCTTCTCATGCAATCTGAGCCCTCCATGAGCTTTTTCCCATCCTTACATCTTAGCCCTCAATCCCTCAAGCCTCTTGCCTATAAATTGGATCCTTCCCCTTTGCAAAATAACACAATCCATGAAGTAAAGTCATAATGCCATTTTGAGAAGCCATTTTACATCAAAACCATACACTCACACCCAAATTTCAACTCCATTTGAAGCCCTTTTTGAAGCATAATCTTGAGCATACATCCTATCTATTTAGATGAAGCTACTCAACAAGAGAGCTTCTCATTGAGAGAGCCCATTAATGGCTCATATTCTCAATTGAGAGTTCATCTTAGTCTATCTTGAAGTTTATGAATTTTGTTTAGTTTGTAGAAGCTTTATTTAAATTTGGTTTCTATTAGCATACTAACATTGCTCATATACAGCTGTCACGTATCCTTGTGGGTTCATTTTTGTCCAGTTGGCGCCAGTTGTATGCCAGGGTAATGTTGAGTCAGACCAGGTCAGATGCCAAGTGTTTCGTGGGTCCAAAATTTTAAAGAGCAAGCATAGTATTATAGGGATCTTTCACGATCGTTGATCTCATGGAGATCAACGATTGACACTTTCTCACATTATGAAGATACAAGGAATTTAAACATTGTGGGGAAGTGCCTAAACAACACGTGTCCCAGTGGGCCTAGTGGAGGCAGTAATAGTTAGAGGTTAGTGGTTATGTGACTATCGTGGTCAAGGTTCTAAGGAGGTCTTGCAATTAGTAAAGAAGACATGGTCAAACTCGGGAAGACTTTGTGGGGTGGGAAAATGAAAAGAGATCATTGATCCACATGGCTCATCCTAGTGCCAAAGTTAGGTTGACTTGCTGATCATGCTGATTCACGGGCTAGAAACAGAGGAATTTGAGTTTTGTTGCACAATCTAATCCTTGTGATCAATGCCAACCACTTTTGGATAAATGCTGAATTGACCAGTGAATGCAGGAAAACACTCTATCTCTCCCTAGTTGATCCATTTACCTGGTCATAACTATTTAATGGCACCATTTTTGTCTTCTCAGGGCCCTGTTCCAACAAAGATAAGATATCATTGCATTTGGATCTGCACTCAGATTATATTTTCTTCAAATTTGCATCATTATTCTCTGTAGGACTAAATGGCAGTGGTTGTAGAGTAATTTCAGTTAGAGGATATCTCAGTTATCTCTAACTTCTCTGATATTTCTTTGCAACTTTAGTGTAAATTCCCTTTGCCTCTGAACTGTATGACATTTTGCCTTATCTCCTTCAGCCATTAATGTAAAGTGCAAGAACTATTTGCCTCTCATTGGTGTATTGTAGAGATCTGCAATCTTGCATGACTATATCTCTTTTGGCCTATGAATGGTATATAAGTGAATCCTCTCTTTCCTTGTGTCATTCATTTGGGTTTTCTGATCTACATGTGATTGTTAGATTAAAGCAAGTCTGAATGTGTATATCTTTTGGGGTCATGATGGTTCAATAGTGCATGTATGGGCAGAGATTGGTTTGAACATTCTATTTTGGTGCATCACCCCCTTAGATGAGAATAGGTAGATTTGATTTCATGCATTCCTTCTCCCTTTTCCTCCCCAAGAGTAGTTAGGTACACCCTGATAGTAAAGGAAGCCAACCTTCTCTGGAGACTCAACCTCACAGTTCAAGTCCCATAGCTTGGAGGTTGTTTGCATGTTTCACAAGGTTGTCCTTAGGTAAAAAAATTGGACAAGGGTGCAAACCTTTGTGACAACATAACCCTAAATTATTTCTCAAATACTCAAATGTATTCTTCTGAAGAGGTTTCATAAGCATATCTGCTAGTTCCTCCTTGGTTGATACATATTCTAACCTTACCTCTTTCTCTTGCACTTGATCCCTTAAAAAAATGATACTTTATTGATATGTGCTTTGTCTTTGAGTCCATAACTGGGCTCTTTGATATGTTGATTACACTTGTGTTATCACAATTGATAACCAATTCCTCAATTTTATTTTGTTATTCTTCTTCTTATTCTCAACCACTTCTTTCCATTTGACAACAATGCCAAAGGGATTCAAATTTATTTTGTGACTTCTCCCCTTGTGGATTAGTCTCAATCGCTCATCAATCCATTCTTTGATTTGACTGTTTGTGGATCATGGATTGATGCCTACCTTCTTTTTTCATTTCAAGTTTGATAGGGATAGTAACCCTAAATTATTTCTCAGATACTCAAATGTATCCTTTTGAAGAGGTTTCATAAGTATATCTACTAGTTCCTCCTTGGTTGATACATATTCTAACCTTACCTCTTTCTCTTGCACTTGCTCCCTTAAAAAAATGATACTTTATTGATATGTGCTTTGTCTTTGAGTGCATAATTGGCCTCTTTGATACATTGATTGCACTTGTGTTATCACAATTGACAAACCACCAATTCCTTAATTTTATTTTGAATCCCCCCAAGTAGTTGTTTGATCCAAATAACTCAAGTGAAGTTCATTGCTACGACTACATATTTTGTTGTTACAGTCAGTGTAAGAAACTAGTCTTCCTCTAAGAAAGAATGCACCATTGATCAATATCTTTTGTCATCTATGTTCCCCACCCATTCATCATTAGTAAAGACACTAAGTTTGAGGTTTTCCTTTCAAGGATACCATATTCCATACTCTTCAATACCCTTTAGATATCTTAAGATCCTTTTCACAGCTACCATGTGTGATTCTTTTGGATTAGCCAAGAATATGACCATTATACAACTACTTGTGCAATATCTAATCAAATGTACATAACCTACTATAGTTTACCAATCATAGTTTGGTAAAGCATTTCATTCAGTTCTAGGCTCTCGTATTCCTTTGAGAATTTGAAACCGATCACCATTGGGGTCATTACCAATTTAGCTTCATGCATACTAAATGTCTTTAGAAGCTTCTTCACATACTTTGTCTAACTTATGAAGAATCCTCCTTTCAGTTGGGATACTTGAAGTCCAATGAATAATTTGATGTCAGTAATCATGGACATTTCAAATTCTCTCTTCATTGCTTTAGAAAACTCTGCACTCATCTTATCATCTCCTTCAAAGATGATGTAATCCTAAAATACCTTATCAATTGATAAGCTACCTTTTGTTTCATTGTTCAAATATATGTTGCTATTGTCACTTGTTCTCACAAAACAAATTTTTATCAAGTATGAGTGCAATCTCTAATACTGCACTTTGGATTCCTATTTTAATCCATATAGAAATTTATTCAACATGCAAACTTTATTTTTGCCTTCTTCATTTTCAAATACCTATGTTTGTTCAATGTGCACCTCCTCTTCTAGAAATCCATTAAAAATGTAGACTTCATGTCCATCTTGTATACTTTGAAGTTCTTGAAATCCATAGAAGCCACGAGTATTGTGAATCCTTCTAGTTTTTCACCGGTACAAAGGTCTCTCCATAATCTATACCTTCTTCTTTTTGCATATCCTTTGCAGACAAGTCTAGCCTTGTTTCTAATCACTTATCTATCTTTATTCATTTCTTTTCTGAACATCCATTTTGTGCCTATAACATTCTTGTCTTTTGGCTAGGTCACTAAGGTCCATGTGTCCTTTTTTATTATTTGATCAATCTCTTCTTCCATGGCCTTCTCCAGCCATTTTCCTTGAGTTCTTACTTTGTAGCTTTAGGCTCCATGTGTGAGAGAAGATATATTGTCTCCCTTGTGTTTCTCATGGTTATCACTCCAATATCTTTAACTCCAATGATATGATCAAATAAGTGGTGCCTTGTTACATACTTTTCTAGTATTATTTCTCCTTTGGGTTCTTTTGCTCTTTGTTCACCAATTTAATCTACCTCTGCTTGTGTTGGCACAACATCTTGTACAACTTCTGTTTCCACTATATCATTTATTGGAATATATCCAAACTATCTGTAGTCTTCTAGTTCCTTAGTTTCTTCTTTGTTCTTTTCAAAGAACTCATCTACCTTCACACTAGAAGATTTCACTATCTTGTTTGTTTGGAGGTTCAGACACCAGTACACTTTTCTCTTGGTATTGTATCTTAGAAGGATACCCTCATCACTTTTTGGCTCAAAATTTCCTTGATATTCTTCCTGCTTGATATAACACTTACTTCCAAATACCTTTAAGTGACTAAGCCAAAGTTCATAGGGAGTTTTCTTTGTTCCCTTCTTTACCTGTACTCTATGCAAGGTATATAGTTGTGCTCACAAATTATCTCATATATATTTGTGCAACATTTTGTTGAATCATCAATGTTTTAATGCAATCTATGATTGTTTTATTCCTTCTTTCAGCAACACCACTCTATTGTGGTGTTTTGGGAGCTAACATTTGTCTTCTAATTCTATTCTTCTGACAGTAACTCTCACACTCTTGTGAGGTGATATCACCTCCCTTGTCTTATCTTAAGCACTTCAATTCTCTATCGATCTCCCTTTCCACCTCTTTCTTATACGCTTGGAACATGTGGAAGCCTTCTATCTTTTCCTCCAGATAGTTAATCCACATCATTCTGGAAAAATCATCAATAAAAAACATGAAGTAGGTGTTACTAGATACACTCTTAGTCTTCATTGGACTGCACAAGTCAATATGGACTAACTATAAAAATTTTTCAAAGGTAAATTAATTTCTTAAGAAACAAGACTTGGCCATTTTACCTAGTTGATGATCTTTAAACATTACATTGTCAGGTTTAGTAATAGTAGGTAAAAATCTTACACATTTCTTCTTTCCTACCTTGATAATTCTTTGAAGAATTTACATGACAAAATGATCTATACGACAACCAACTATTATCACTTTTAGCTACCAAATTTTTTTTCTCAAAAATATTGAGGCAGAAGAGATTACCTTTGCATTGTTCTCCTATATCTAAAACTTCGCCTGTCTTGTCAAATATTATGCAAAACCCTTTTTAAAACTCAAATATTTAATCTTTTTCCATTAGCTCAACTACAATCGACATGTTATCTTTAAGACCTTCCATTAAATAAAAATCTTCACAAATTAGTGGATTCATTTAGGGGTACATTACCTTTACTTATGAGTGTGTAGGGTGAGTTGTTTCCAAAATTCACCATCCCTCCATCATAGGCATCTACCTCATGGAATTCTCTACTATCACCAGACATGTGGTGAGAGAAACCACTATCAATTTTACAGCTCTTGTTGATAGTGAAGCTTGTTATCAGGGCTCTTTTTAGTATACTCTAGGTAGTTTCTGTTAGCCCCAACTGATAATACTATTAATATATGTGAAAAAGTTATATCAATTGTTATGATATCATTGATGTCAAGCCTTAGTTGGTTAGACTTCATGCTAATTCAATAGAGTTCCATATTATTTAATTAATGAAAAGGATTTGATTGATGAAGAGGGTTTGAAGAAAGTATGATGATGTAAGTTTTGATAAGCGTAAGGTATTCAATGAGCACTTGAATGAGTTGGAGTCTACTAGTATAATGTTGATTTGATTATTTTAGATGATTTATTTAAGTGTTGGAATCATGTATAAGTAATATAGTTTGATTGGTCAATGAAGGAGCACAATATTAACCAAGCTAATACAATTGTCACCAAGCACCTAAAGAAGAAGTGAGGGAAGTGTAGTGTTGACGGAGCTCGATGTAATATTAACTGAGCATGAGAAGGAATAAAAGTTTAATGAAAGATTGAATCTAGGGATGACATTAGATGAAAATAAAGGTTGTTCAAGTGGTTTTGAAGATAAAAATGAAGTTTGTTACAAGATCAATGACTACAAAAGCTGAAGTAGATTTAACAATTGGAAATAGAGCAAAAAGTTCAAGGTGGTAGTATATTTCACGAGTGTCTAGATTTAATGAACATAGGACTTGATGAAGATATAATGATTGTGATTAAGCAGCAAAGTCTAGAAGATTTTAGAGGAATGATTTTTTTTCTATTTAAAGGATGAACAATATGTTTATTGTTGTTGATTGATTTGATTGTTACTAATTGATTTGCTAAAGAAATAAGGAGAATTAAGAAGAACAATATCATGAAGATCAAGCAAAATAAGTGCTAAGTTGATGTGTGAGGTGCGTGAATCAACCAATAAGGGATAAAAAGAAAAAGATTGAATGAAGCAGAGATTTGAACAAGTAAGGTAGTGCTAAACCTAATATCATTTCACTGTTACTCTCTAATTATTGTAATAGAAAAATCTCTTAATCGATTAGATCTTATATTCTTTTGAAGTCCTATATGGTAACATTTTATTTAGTGTTTGTAAGTCCTTTAGAGTAGGCCATTCTTTAGAAGTGTCAAAAAATGATGAAGGTCCTGATGATCTTTGCTGAAAATTCTCTAATGAGGTCCCATTAAAAATGTGTATATAATCTTTAACAAAGTTGGATTATAACAAACTCACTTTAGAAGAGTAAAACTTTTTGGGTCGCCAATTTCTAGGTGGCTTTTTCCTTCACAAGGTTTCCATGTTAAATAATTGTGTCAAATTGTGTGAATTCTTATCTTATGATGTTGCAAGTTTATTTCATGTTTACTGTTTACTATTGCAACTCCGTATAAGTTGGAAGATAACTCTGATACTTGATATACACACACACACACATATACATACACACACACACACACACACACACACACACACACACACACACACACACACACACACACACACACACACACACACACACACACACACACACACACACACACACACACACACACACACACACACACACACACACACACACACACACACACACACACACACACACACACACATATATATATTTTAAGTTGACAGTTTATTACAAAGTTTATATCTGTCTAAGTTATAATGTTAGATCTGGTTACTAAGTTAGTGATTTGAAAGATTAAAGTCTTTGAATTGGTGAAAAGTGTTTCTAAGGCATGTCAAATAATTAGAATAATTGATTCGGACCTCTCTTAGTTATTTGACAATTGCTCTAAGAGAAAAGTGATTGAAGGAAAAGTTTGAAGAGACTTAGGCTAAAGATTCAAAGATGTATAAGAGAGAGGTACTGATGCTGAACAAGGAGAAATTCTCCTCATGGAAAAGTAGGATGAGGCTATATGTATCTGGGATTGGATAAAATATACTATATCATTTGGACAACCAATACAACCATCCTAACCCTCCTATAATAGTTGATGAGATATACCAGAAGAAATAGCACAATAGTCAGATGATTGAGATTGCTTCTATACTGAATGATGCTAAGTTTGATGATGTCAAAGATTCTTCTATTGCAAAAGTGATGTGGGACAAGATGATACTTGTGCATGGTGGAGATTAGAATGTATTAAGATCCAAAATAGAAAGTTTGAGAGGCAAGTGCGATGATATGCAGATGAATGAAGGTGAAAACATTGTTTAATATGTAAACCAAATCAAGGAATTTGTGAGTTCTTTCAAAGTTTTTGGAGGAGTCATTAGAAATAAAGAAGTTGTAAGTAAGATTCTGAGATTTAAAAAAAATAAAATGCTATAAGAGTATCTTCTATTTCGGAATTCAAAGCTATGCCTGGTTTGGTCTTACTCTTGATGGTTTGGTTAGTAGATTGATTGCATTTGAGTTAACTTTGATAATAGTGTTCTTAAGTTCAAAAATTCTTTTAAGTCACCACTAACCATAGGAAGTTCAAAGAAGGAAAAGAGTAGCAAGGATTAGAGTGATTCAAACTAAGATGATAATGACATAGATGCGATTAAAGCTCTATTGACTAGGATGCTAGCAAGAGGCAAAGGAAAATCCAAAGGTAAACTTCCTTTGATATGTTTTAAATGCCATGAAGTTGGTCATATTGCTACTAGATGTCCTAACAAGAACAAGAGTGTCAAGAAAGACAGGTAGGAGAAAAAACACAAAAAG
Organism: Cupressus sempervirens; assembly: GCA_028749045.1. Taxonomy (NCBI): domain Eukaryota; kingdom Viridiplantae; phylum Streptophyta; class Pinopsida; order Cupressales; family Cupressaceae; genus Cupressus; species Cupressus sempervirens. Next base: position 149,338,435 of record CM053791.1, read on the forward strand.
AAAAAGGAATATAAGGAAATATAAAATAAATCATGCTATATTGCCGAGGAGGAGCACACTCAGTCATATTTTGATGATGAGAATGAAGGTGAAGAAGTAGTATATGTTCTTGTTAAAGAAGATTGAAAAGGGGAAATGTATGAGGATGAAAAAGATTTTATTTCTCATGCTAGTAAAAGTGATAGATGGATTATTGACAATGGATGTTCACATCACATGAATGGTGATATTAGTAAGTTTAAACTAGAAGAATATGAAGGTGGAACTATTAAAATTATAAATGATGTTCCATGTCCTATGAAAGGTAGGAGATTATGATGCTGAATGACAAAATAAGATGTGATAACTAAAACACAATTTGTTGAGCGTTGAATAGATGAAAAATACAGGTCACAAGTTGAAATTTTAGAACAAAATGTTAAAGATCTATGATGATGATGAAAAATTGATTGGTATTGGAGAGAAAATCAAAACTAACCTATTTTACCTATATCATACAATTAACACTTACCTATTTGATAAAATTAAAGATGTATGGTTGTAGCATAAGAAACTATGTCATGTAAATTTTGAGAAATATGGTCAAAGTGAGAAGAATGAAGAAAGTGAGAGGCTTACCAAACTTGCATAAATTTGAAAATACTATGTGTAATCCATGTCAACTCAGTAAGATGACCAAATCTAGATTTGTTAGATACTAATTTGTGTAGACCTATGAAAGTTGAGAGCTACTATGGAGATATATATTCATATTGTTTATTGATAATTATTCTAAAATTATGGGAGTTATATTTTTGAAGTTGAAATTTGATAAATTTTAAATGTTCAAGTGGTATAAGAAAAGAGTTGAAAAAGAAACTGGTAAACAATTGAAATGTTTGAGATTTGATAGAGGTGGTGAGTTCATGTCTGATGAATTTGCTAACTTTTATATTGAGCATGGAATTAAGAGACACTTATCTACACTAATAACACCATATTAGAATGGGATTTAAGAGAGAAAGAAAATATACATTTTTGATTGTGCTAGAACACTACTAATTAAAAAAGGAGTTGCACAAGTGTTCTAGAGAGAGGCTCTAAATACTACTATTTACACCCTCAACTGAGTTTAGTTGAAAAAAGGAATAAATAAGACACCGTATGATCTTTGGTATGGTCATACATCAAATGCAATTTATTTCAAAATATTTGGAAGTAGGTGTTATATTCATAAAGATGCAAAGAATGAGAAGTTAGATTCAAAAGGTGAAGGAAATATATTCTTAGGGTACTCTACTTACAAATGTTTGAAGAAAGTGACTAACACAATGATTGAAATTGAAAATTTTAGAATTGATGATTTTGTAGATAAGAATGATGAGAAAATAAATAAGGAGTCTGAGGATTACATCAATTTTGTGTATGTCTATGATGATACATCTACTATACTCAAGCAAAAAACTAAGTATTATAATGGTACACTGAGTAATAGAAGAAATCTATCGAGCATCAACCTAAATTACCCAAGCCATAGATAAAACAATCAAAGTAGAATGCTAAACCCCAACTGAGTGAAGATATGCTGGAGATAAAAAAGATGAACCTATTTTAGAAAAGTATGTGAGAATTAATTATTCACAAAACCAAATAATTGGAGACAATTTTAGCCCCAACTAATTGTGTGTTAGGATTAACTTTAGATAGAAATAACAGTTACATGCAAATATAAACACTATCAAAAAAATAATAGATCGCACAGAAAAGAACACAAGACACCAAAATTTAACATGGTTCACACAATCCCTAGGCTACATCCACCAAACAACAAGTCCAATATTATTATTATCTAGTGATTACAACTTGATTACAATGCATAATCCCTTACAACTCAATACTACTGTAAGAACCAATTTTCGCATCACACCTTATGAAAATCCATAACCCTAAGCCTTTTTATACAATCTTTTTGCTACTTACAAAAATTAGGGCTAGAATAATAGAAAAATAGTAGCCAACACCTTTTACAATATAAGATCATTTTTGTCTTTGGGGGCACTACCCTTGAAAACTCTCATGGGGGCATTACTCCTCAACCCTACCCTATACTGCAATAGGGAGTGCACCTGGGGTGCTGCCCCAGTACCTCACAGGGGTGCTGCCTCTTGACCCCCATAGAAATAATATGAGGAGGACTGCATTGAATAAACCTCTGAGTCTAATTAGGCTCCACAACACAACAGTCTCCCACTTGGAGACTAATCAAGCTCCACAAAAATAACCTCCCACTTGGAGACTTATCATAGCACTACTAAACATGTAGCTCCCATTAGAATATCAAACCACCCTAGACTCTACTGTTCTTTGATTTTGTTTAGTCTAAAAGACCAACCAAAGTTGAAGAGGAGTTTAGCTTCTCCCTTGTTACCACCTTGGTAAACATATATGCTAGATTGTCATCTCTATGTATCTTGTCTAGATTTAACTATCCATCATCCAAAATAGACCAAATGAAATGGTACCACGTCTGAATGTGTTTTGTCTTTGAATGTAGAGCTGAATTCTTTGCAAGATGAATGACACTCTAACAATTTGTAAACAAATAATTATCCCTTTGATGGTTTCCCAATTCTTTTAAGAAGATTTGAAGCCATATCATCTCCTTTGCTACCTCTATAGTAGAAACATACTCTGCCTCCGTAGTGGATAAAGCATTAACCTTTTGTAACTTATAAACCTAGCTCATGGCTACTACACCAATAGTAAATACATAACCTGCAGTACTTCACCTGGTATCAATATTCCCTACCAAATCTGAGTCAACATATCCTTGTAAATTAGTAATAGAGCCCCCAAAGTGTAAACACTTACTGGATGTTCCTCTCAAATATCTAAGAATCCATTTTATGACATTCCAATGCTCAATTCCTAGATGACTCATGTTGGTAAAAATATTTGTTCTTTTCTAATTATGACTCTCGAATGCCCAAATTATGAACAATATCTGATTAGAAGCAGTTGAAAAGCCACTTCTAGATAGATTGGCCTTTCTCTGAATTAATAGGTACAACTCCCTATAGTGGATTTGCAATGAAATATGTTTTATTCCTAAACCTAATACAGGGATGTGTTCTTGACCTGAGAATAGAAGAGGTAAAACTGAGCTAGACCTAAATAGAATCTAACTCAGTTAGGAAAAGATTTCTGAAAAATTGATTAAGTTTATGAACCCACACATCTTATGGGCTCTAAAAGGTTAATATCATAACAACTAATACTGAATTGAATTAACTAGGATCTGAACTATAGGGAAGAAGAAGTTAACTAAAAGGAAAAAATATTTAAGGGGTTCCTCTTTTAACATGCAATGACACTACTTATCACATCCGTTCACTGCCTGGAAATAGGGGAATAAAACTCTGTTCTTTCCTTGCTTCAATCCAGACAAAAGAGAAAATGTATAACCACAACTAACAAAAATGGAACAGAAAATAGTTGATACAAAATATCATTCAATTGACTCTGCAACATCAAGTACTTCACACCAAAAATTTTCTGACTTTTTATTAATCTTTCAATTTCATAAATATAGGATTTTGAGATGACCATTACAATAGAAGTTTAATCAGTTCATCTCCTCAAAAAATGACAAATAGCAAGAAACCAATTTCTCGTATTGCAATAATTACATTAGAAAGTGAAAGGGGGCAAAATGTGAATCACTTCATCTTCTTCCCCTTTTCTACTTTTTTTCTATAGGCCTTAGCAACAACTATGATTGGGATTAGCTCTTCATGCCTCATCACATGTATGTTGGTGTATCTCAAGAGTCACTTAGAATGTTCCTTGGGCAACTCCTTTATAGCATTCAATTGATTTGGCAATTCCTCTGTGGCCATGTATATGCATCCGCTGAGTTTCTAGAGCTCTGCAACTTTGTTTTGATTATTGGAAGACACATTAGTTAGACTATCTAAGAATTTGGAGAAATTCTCCTTCATGATGTTTATCCCAATGAGTGCTTTCCCATGGCCACTAGACTATGATTCTGTATGTAGCCCACTCATGAGTTCAAATCCTCTATTTTGGGTCTTCTTCACTTTATCCTCTATTTCATTAAGTCATTTTTTTGCTAATAGGATTATTTTTAACTTGAACTACATGCTTTGAATCCATTCAAGAGAGGTTTGTGTCCTTTTGGCAAGATTTTTTCTTCAACGACTTCCTTTGCCTTCATTTGAATGATCATCTTTAGAAGAGAGATACAATCATTACTTTTCGCTCTTTCTCCAACCAGAGTACTACTATTTGCTAATATGTTATCCTTCTCTATTTCTAATCTTAAGATAACATTGCTAATTTGTTCTATAATAGAAACTCCCTCTAATTTGAGCTTCCCAATCCAGTCTTTACCAATTTGGCCAAAGTGCCTATCTTCTTGAAGTTGAGAGATAATGGCTTGAACTTTAGAAATAGTAGGATTTCTTGTTACTGATACTCTAGAGATAGTTACCAATGGAGTGATCAATTGTCTGATGAATCTATTCAATTCTTCTATCTTAGTCTTCATCCTAGATTTTGTCAACTTTAGGTTTTCCAATTGTCCCTCAATTACTTCATTGGTTGATTTCCACAAGCCAACCTTGGTGTCATGTCTAGCCTCTCCAAGGTCCACTGCGTGTAGAGAAAAAAATCGGTAATCATATCTTCAATTCTTCCTTCTTTATTGGACTTTACTGTCTCTATTGTTAGGTGCCCTATTTCTAGATCTTGCCCAAGTATAGACAAGGTTTTCTGCTTCTTCATCTTGGTTAATGCAGATCTAGAATGAACTGCAAGGGATATGGTATCCTTGATAGGGGCACTTTCATCTTTCTTTTTTCTCTTTCTATCCAAAGTATCCTCTAATTAGGAATCAATGCCTATCACTTTGGAGGCCATCCCAAGTGATTCTATGCTGAAAATATTCTTCTTAATTGGAGTGATCGTCATTGCAGTTGAAGAGAAGGGATTCTTTGGGACCTGAGAAATGAGCTTGGAAATTTTTTGGCCTTTCTCCACCTTTGATATTTTCTTCGTTGCCTCATCATATTCAGTAGGTTCACTACTACTACTCTTCCCATCTCCCAAATCTACTATCTATATTGGGGAGCCACTTGGTTGCAAAAGTTTAAGACTTACTGGTAGAACTGGGCTATGATGAGGTGAGGGAATTGGGGTGACATGTAGAGAAGGAACTGGTGTAACATGAGGAGAGGGAACTAGGGTAACAACACTATTCTTTGGATCCTCAATCTTCTTATCCTTAGCATCAGTTTAGGTTCCAATAACTGGGAGGGAGCCATCATGACACGTCTTAGCTATGGGAATGCTCTTGTCTAGAGGTTGGTCACATCCTCCTAAAGGTTGAGCTAGTCCTTGAGTGGTAGTTATTGTTATGCTTAGTGTAGCACTCTAGGAGGAAGAGGGCATTGGAGTTGCTAGAGAAGCTTGAGTGGCTGTGCCCTTACTTCAGCTTCTTTTGGTTGTCCATTCAACCGACTTCCTAGTTCTTTTGATGATTCAAGGCATCATAGTGTCTAAATCTTCCTCAACATCCACATAAGGCTCCAAACTAATAGGAGTGTTCCTTAACTTAGTTAGATATGTATTACTATACTTATATTGCCCATCATCCTCCAATCCTTTAACATTAAGATTGATATTATATATTTTAATTTGCTCCATTGCGAGCCTAGTGAAAGGACAATCTCAACTTTCAAATTCATCTTTACAATTCATCCAATAGTCTTCAATAGTGGTAGTGTGTTTGATCACACTCCTAATTTGCAACACATCCCTAGCATATCCATTCAGATCAAACATAGGTCTCAAGACCTCATACATCTCCAATTTGTATTTCATCTCGAACACTTTGAGCATATTCTTTGCATTAAATCAAGACTTGCAACTTTAAGCTCCTACTTTCATAGGGAACTCATATCCCTTCTTCTTCAAGCTTTTGCTTAGCACATTCAGCTAGATCACCCGTGATCTCTATCAACATGATCATGTCACTTAGATACCTAGGAAACTTTAGGGGGAATCCATCGAAAGCTACAAGACACAAATATGAGAAAGATGAGAACTGGATAAAATAGCTTTTGAATTGACTAATAGCTACCATTGCCTTTGAAATAAATCTCCTCTCTGGGAATCCTTGGAGTTCCTTGTAAATTCTCATTGTGAATGCGTCATTAACTTTGACATACTTCACATAACTATTTTACAATTGCAAACATGGATAGAACTCATAGCACTTCACATAATTAGGAAAGTTTTCTATTCTTGGATGGCCTGACCATAACTATAGAGATGCTAGCATGTAAATTGGAAAATAAGACATATAGAAAGTGTTGTAGAACTTTGCGGCGCTAAGAGAATTGGAAAGATTTTCACTTACCTCATGAGCCCAATCAATAAATTTTGTATCTAAACAAATAACTTGTACTAGAAAGAAATATTGTTCAACAAAATTTAGAGCTTCTACCTCACCTTTTAGTCTATGCAGGAGAACCAAAATATCTACAATCTCAGGTTTGAGATTAGTACTAAATAGAGTTTTGGGGACCTTACTCTTGGTGCTCTGTAGCTTTTGAAACTAGGATTGCATAATTTCATTCCTCCACACCATATTCTTTGTAGAGAACTCAGAGACTTCTCCTCCTATTGTCAAATCCAAAAAATCCTCTTGTTTAGGAACTTAGAGGAAATTCACCACAGTTTTCCTATCAATGGAGATTAATACTATATGATCAAGTAACACAATCTGTATGATATCTAGATTGTAGTGATTTATGCATTCATAAATCAATTCTGGAACTTGGACTACCTTTTGAGAAACCAACTGCCTCTACTAGGTCACTTCCTCAAAGTTTCTCGATTATGGGATGAATTAGCTTTGACTTCAACCTTCTTTGAAAATCATGCATATCATAAAAATGGAGTAAAGTATCCATGAAATTCTACAATGTAAACTTGATTCCATTTTGCCCATCAAACCCCACAAATCTAGTTGCCATTCTGTTTGAGAATGAAGTAAATTGAAATTTTGAATCTAGATGAAGAAAAGGATATTGAATTTACAAATATAGACTATTTGAAAATGTTGTGCAATTTAACAGAATAACAGTTCAAGAAAAAGTGGTAGTTTGAATAACTGTTATGTTTCCATCTATATAGGAGTCTCTATTCATCTGTTGATCTTTAAGATTCACGCCACACAAATGTATTAAGGGATAAATTCGTTGAAATAGTAAATGTGGGAGCTCTAACGAATATTTTAATGTCTTTTCACTGTTTCTACTGGCCCAACGATAACTTTCCTTTCTTTCATACTTACTTTTCTATTTGCCATTAAGTTTTAGAGAATTATGAACAGAGTACCCCACAAGGAAATGTCCACCCAATTGAATTATGCCTAGAATACCTTTCCTACAATGGTTAGATTGTTTCCATTATCATCTTAAGATGTTTTGTGTGTAGTTCATGGGACCATTCCACTTACAAAGTTGATTTTCTCTTGAATGTAGAAAATCATCCTCATGGGTTGAAAACTTGTCGAGGAGAAGACGATTCTCATTTTTTCGCCCAGACTTTCCTTTAAACTTTATCCTTTGAGTTAATATTTCCTTTGGGTTTGAAAAATCTTGAAAGGACTGCGAAAGTGAAAAAGGGGCTCACTTCCTTGCTTCTTTCCTTTACAATTGTTTTTGGCAAAAAAATGGACTTCATGGGTCAAAAGCCTACTCAAGAGAAGTCATTTTTTAGTTTTCCACTTAAGATGATTCTAAGCATTGTGATGAATCTAGAATGTTTCCCAAGGTAGAATATTGAAATGAAAATAAATATTTTCCATAAAATAGCTCATTATATTTTTATATAGGCTCATAAACATCATCTATTGCTTTTTGCAGAAAATCACCTTCATGGGTTGAAAACCTACCAAGGAGAAGGCAATGCTCAATTTTCCATAAGCTTCCTTCTTTTACTAAAAACATGATAAGTCACGAAAAAGCTTAGCTTTGTGAATAAATTTTGCATGTTGAAAGAATCCCCATTGAATTAGGTACTAAGCTACCCATAAACTCACAACATCAAGGAAAACCACTCGACTATGAAATGTGGGAGAAGGGAAAGATGGAAAATCCAATGGAGACTCTTTTCACCTAAGGGGACTTAAAACTAGACCCAAACATACCTAGGCTTAACTAAGACACAAAATTTTCCACTTATACAAAATGGTTACAAGGTGAAAAGTGGGGAAAAAACTCATATACCTGCTAATGACTCCCACTATATGTGTAATATTTGGCCTTGTACATACTATAACATACATCAAGCTTCCTACAGCTAAAGCATAAAGTACCTTGGACATCTTATCCTCCTTTTCTTATGTCTTGGTACATATCTCCTTAGTCAACTTCAAATGACTAGGTAAAGGTGTGCTAACACCTTTAGCATTCTCCATAGAGAAACGTTGCAACATATTCATAATATAATCATCTCGAGATAATGTCAATTTCCTGTTCTTACTATCTCTACAAATATTCATACCAAAGATTTGTTTTGCTATCCCCAAATCCTTCATAGAAAATGCATGTTCCAACTGTTCCTTTAACCCTTTAATGTGATCCATGTTAGACCTAGCTACAAACATATCATCAACATATAAACATAGAAAAATGTAGTTGTCATCATCCAACCTGTTAAAATAAATACAATGATCTAAATGACACCTATTGTATCCATGCTCATGCATAAATCTATCAAATTTTAGATAACATTGTCAAGGTGCTTGCTTCAAGCCATATAAACTTTTCTTCAATTTGCACACTAAGTTCTCCTTACCTTTGACTTCAAATCACTATGGTTGTGCCATATATATCTCTTCATCCAAATGCAAATATTTAGTAGCCACAATACTTAAAATAGTGTGAATAAAAGTCATTTTAACAATAGGAGAAAATATCTCATCAAAATCAATGCCTTTTTTCTTTACAAATTCTTTTACAACTAACCTATCTTCAAATATTTTCTTATCTCCATCCTCTTATTTCAACCTGTAAACCCATTTCTTCTGTAAAACCTTTTTACCTATAGGCAACTTGCATAAATTCCAAGTCTTATTTTTCAGCAAAGATTCTATTTTGTCTTTCATTGTAGACTCCCACTGAATCTTAGTATCCACATACACAGCTTCATCATAACATTTAGGTTCACTAGCATCTGTTAGTAAAATAGAGTACAAAGAAGGAGAAAATATTTTTGGAGGTCTACTTAGCCTTGTTGACTGTCTAACATTCATTGGGTCTGTGGTACTTGTTGCTATTGTTGTTGCACATCATGAGGAATTGCTGGAACATCATCTTTTGGAGTATCATCCAGTATTACATAATCATCTTCTTTATTCTCATGTTGCTACAACAAATATTTGTACAACACTTTCTCATTGAATATGTGATCCAAGTGGATCTTGAAGACCTCAAAAATTTAGCCCACTCAAAATCTTCCAAAATTGGTATCAATGTATAGATCATGGCAAAACATTCCTGACACAATTTAAAGTGTGTCAAAAGTAGTTCATTTGCTTAAGATATGCCTGGTCAAAAAGGTTGGCTAAAAAGGTGAAACTTGACCATCTCAAAAGTGGTCAACAATGGGTCTTATATTGAAGATCTCATCAAGAGCTTTCCTATACATTTTGAAAGAATGAAATCCAAGTTTGTAGGTGAAAGTTATCATCGTTTGAAGTTTGAAGTGAAAGAGGTAATCTTGATGACACTAGTGTGATGTGGAATCCATTCAATAATCGACAAAATTTAATTGAGTGGATTTGAACCTCTAACCTCCCTTTCTCTAATAACCTCTTTTTCCATTGGACCACTCACACTAACCTTAGTAAACTAATGCACACTATGGTAATTATTAGATCAATGTTGGTTGTTAAAGTCAAAGCCAAGGGACCCACAGGTAAGAATCAAGATACATAATTTGCCTTGATTTTTGCAATTTGAATTTCCATCATAAATATTGGGATTCTAATTGCCTCCACAATTTTTGGGATTGTATAGTGCAAAATATAGTATTTGTTATATTTTTACATGGTAATCCAATAATCAAGAAGTTTAAAATATGTTCCAGAGGCTTATTTGTGAGGCTTTAACTTATATGAGCCAAAATTATAAATGGAAGAATATATTTTCAAAATTAAAAATATTAATGGTTTAATACAAGCCATATATTTGAAAGAGGGGAGTTTATTTTTAAAAGGTTTAGTTAGAAATTTGTTATTTGGTTTTAAACCAAATATGGATATTTTTGTGTATAAAAGGGGATATATTCTTTGTAAATGAAAAATCAAGCCTGGGAGGAACAAGGAGACTTGGAGAAAATACTTGTGTATTCTCATTCTTTATAAAAATTCTTAGAGAGTTTACTTTTTCTCTTATCAAAAGGGTTTGGAGTGAGAAGTATTGGGAGTTTTATGGGCTAAGTGGTCTCTTATGAGAGAAATGGAGAGATAAAAACTTAGTTGTTTCTTTGTGAGAATTTTCATGATGTTAAAGTTGATTGTAAAGGCTTAATGCCCATTGAGAGAGAGTTGCAATTTTATTGCTTAGCATTGTAAAAAGTGGTGAAGGAGCTAGGCATGAACATGTTGCTAGAAAGATCATGTCATCGCAGTGTGGAAGTGGGAAGAAAATTGTAACTCCATGGAATACCATGGTGGCGTATGATTTTTTCATCATAATAATGGCATTGATCTTGTGAGTTTACAGATCTAAAGACGTAACCGAGTCTAGTGAACTTCAAAATCAAATCCTTTGTCTCTTGTTCTTTCTTATGCATATTTTGTCTACTTAGTTTTTCTTCCACATTTCTAAGTATTATCTGCTTAGTTCACAAGCAATGTCAGTTATGACCTTTATATTAAATCTTTATCCTAGTGAATCCTAAAATTATAAGTGATTCATAACAAGGATTTTACATGTCAAGTTTGGTATCAGAGCTAGTCTAACAAGTTGTAGGTTGTGAGATACTTGGAGAAAATTCAAGCAAGGTGAGGCAAGATGGCTTCACATAAGGAAAATCAGTTTCCTTTTATCTTTGATGCAAAATTTTATGAGGCCTTCATTGTGATGAAATCCAAAGTTGATGAGATGTACAAGGAATGGAAGTCTAAAAAAGAAGGCTTCTTGAAGGAAGCTAAAGATGTAGACTCATTGAAATCTCCTCATTCTTATTATTCTCTTTCTTGTTCTCTTGGTGATTCTCATAAACAATCTCAAAATGTTGGAGTGAGGTTGTCAACCAAGATGAGCAACAAAGAAAAGGGCCTTAGAGTTCAAAGAATGGTTGAACCTATGAAGGTGAAAGATAGACCTCTTGATTCAAGATTGGGGGTTGTTGAAGAAGAATGCTCCCATGTAGTGGGTGCAAATAATTCTCTAGATGAAGAACAATATCAAGAACAATCTAAGGGAAGCAATGACATATCATCTTCATGAAATGTTGACACATGCAAGATGTCCAAGAGAAGAGAAAACACAGATTCTTTTTGCCATGGATGCACCAAGGGTGATCATGAAAGGTATATAAAGCCTAGTAAATCCAATGTTTCTTTTGATTTTAAGAAAGTTGGTAATGTCAAAAGTTTATGGTTTAGAAAACCGTGAACATTTTGTGGGTTGAATAACCATAGTGTTGCCAAGTGTTGGAAAAGAATGGCTTTGTATAGGAAGGTCAAGTCAACTGGTAAAGAGACAATTCATAAAGACCCATATCCAAATCAGAAGAAAGAGAAGGGAAAGAAAAGCTGGATGTTGAAAATACCTTGCTCTTATTGCAAGAAAGGTGCACATAAAGAAGCTAATTATTGGAAGCTTCATCCAGAGCTTTGTCCAAAGAAGGACAAGAAGAAGATTGCAGTTGATTCTTTGTTGGTGAACACTGGGCAAATGAAGATGCTTGTTTTTGTGAGAAAAACTTCTTCACTCATGTCTATAAATTTGGGAAAACAAGGTGATTTGAAGCATGAAAATGATGTAGTTGCTTGTAAGCCTAAATATCAAGTGTTTTAGGGATAATCAACACCACAACATGAGGATTTTTCATGGAAACCTATTAAGAGGATCAAGATTATTGTTAACTCATTGACATTATCATCTTTGCATTTGCTAGTGCTACTAATCCATTTTACATGGATAGTAGTTGGGGTAATGAGTATAGAAAGATGTGGTAAAATGCAAATGGGTAGCAATGTGATTGCAATTTTCATAACTATTGTACAAATTTTATGTGAATTAAGTGCACAAATAAGGTGGATAAATACTAGACAAGTGGGAAAGTGTTCCTCTCACTTAGTGTCTAATTAAGAACCTTTTGGAGGTCCAAAAGTTCTTTAGTGGGGAGGAATGATCCAAGTGGATCTTGAAGATCTCAAAAATTCAGCCCACTCAAAATCTCCCAAAATTGGCATCAATTTATAGAGCATGGCGAAACATTCCTGACACAATTTAAAGTGCATCAAAAGGAGTCCTTTTGTTTGAGATATGCTTGGTCAAAGGTTTGGTCAAAAAGGTTGACTAGAAAGGTGAATTTTGACCATCTCAAAAGTGGTCAACAATGGGTCTAAAATTGAAGATCTCATTAAGAGCTTTCTAGCACATTTTGAACGGATGAAATCCAAGTTCATAGGTGAAAGTTATCATCGTTTGAAGTTTGAAGTGAAAAAGGTAATCTTGATGACACAAGCATGATGTGGAATCCATTCAATAATTGGAAAAATGTAATTCAGGGGATTTGAACCTCTAACCTCCCTTTCTCTAATAGCCTCTTTTACCATTGGACCACTCACACTAACCTTGGTAAACTAATTCACACTATGGTAATTATAAGATTAATGTTGGTTGTTAAAGTCAAAGCCAAGGAACCCACAAGTAAGAATCAATATACATAAATTACCTTGATTTTTGAAATTTAAATTTCCATCATAAATTTTGGGATTCTAATTGCCTCCACAATTTTTGGGATTGTATAGTGCAGAATATAGTATTTGTTATATTTTTACATGGTGATCCAGTAATCAAGAAGTTTAAAATATATTCCAAAGGCTTATTTGTGAGGCTCAATTTATATGAGCCAAAATTATAAATGGAAGAATATATTTTTAAAATTGAAAATATTAATGGTTTAATACAAGCCATATATTTGAAAGGGGGGAGTTTATTTTTAAAAGGTTTGGTTAGAAATTTGTTATTTGGTTTTAAACCAAATATGGATATTTTCTTGTATAAAAATGGAGATATTCTTTGTAAATGAACAATCAAACCTGGGAGGAACAAAGAGACTTGGAGAAAATACTTGTGTATTCTCATTATTTATAAAAACTCTTGGAGAGTGTAATTTTTATCTTAGCAAAGGGTTTGGAGTGAGAAATATTGGGAGTTTTATAGGCTAAGTGGACTCTTTTGAGAAAAATGGAGAGATAGTTGCTTCTTTGTGAGAATTTTCATGATGTTCAAGTTGATTGTAAAGGCTTAATGCCCATTGAGAGAGAGTTGTAGTTTTATTTCTTAGCATTGCAAAAAGTGGCGAAGGAGCTAGGCATGAACATGTTGCTAGCAAGTTCTTGTCATCGCAGTGTGGAAGTGGGAAGAAAATTGTAACTCCATGGAAGACCATGGTGATGTATGAATTTTGCATCATAATAATGGCATTGATCTTGCAAGTTTGTAGATCTGGAGACGTAGCCAGAGCCTGGTGAACTTCAAAATCAAATCCTGTCTCTTGTTCTTTCTTATGCATATATTGTATACTTAGTTTTTTTTTCCATATTTCTAAGTATTATCTACTCAGTTCATAAGCAATGTCAGTTATGATTTTTATATTAAATCTGTATCCTAGTGAATCTTAAAATTATAAATGATTCATAACAAGGAGTTTATGTATCAATATGCATCCCCACTTCTTACAATTGTACATTTTTCAAAATCCCAAATCATATAACAAAATTCATTAATGCCATATCCAATAAATACACATTTCTTTGACTTAGCTTCTAGCTTGGTTCTACTTTCAGAATCTATATGAGAAAATGCTTCACAACTGAAGGTTTTGAGAAAAGAATAACCCACCTTCTTATCAGCCCATGATTCCTTTGGTTTACCACAACCCAAAGGAGTAGAGGGACCTCTATTAATGAAATATACAACAATATTGATAACCTCTTCCCACATGTTTAATGGAAATTTTGCATGCAACCTCATGCTTCTTGCATGCTCCATGATAGTCCTATTCATGCGTTCAACCACCCCATTTTCCTATGGAGTCCTCAAAATAGTTTTCTATCTACGAATACCATTAGTGAAGCAATAATCTTCAAATTCATGATTGCAATACTCACCGCCATTATTAGGTTTGAGATAATTTAATTTTTTTCCAATCTCATTTTCAACCAAACACTTCCATTTCTTAAAAATTTGAAATACATCATATTTATGTCTAAAGAAATAAACACATAATTTTCTAGTTTCATCATCAATAAATATACCATAATAATGAGAGCCACCAAGGGAAGATACCTGAGTCGGTCCCCATACATCTATATGCACAAGCTCTAGTCTCTCACTTTTCTTTCCCTTCTCAGTCTTCACAAAACTCACTCTCTTTTGTTTTCCATACATGCAACTTTCACATAAATCCATATTGATGAATTTTAAACGTGGTAAAATTTATTTGAATGAATTACTTTCATACCTTACTCACTCATGTGCCCAAGTCTATTGTGCCACAACACTATATCATAATCTACAACAACTATTTGTTCTCCCTGCTCAAGTGCAACAACTGTTCTTGAACATTCATTTTTCTCTGAAACAATCAAAGTAGAAGGAGCAATATGACTTGTACAAAGATATAACGAGCCTACTTTCACACCTTCTACTACTACAAGGGAACCTATTGAAACCTTCCAATTTTTATCATTAAAAGTAACTACACAACCCTCATCACTGAGTTGACCTAGTGAAATTAAATTCCTGCTTGGCCTTGGAACATGTCTTACCTCATTTAGTAGCCAATGATTCCCATTTTGCAACTTAATCTTAACTTTTCCCTTTCTAACAATATGATAGGGTTGATTATCTCACAAATAAACAAGCCCAAAATCCCCTTGGACATAATCAATAAAATAACATATGAAGTATAGCATTAAATGAAGCACCAAAATCTAAAACCCATGAACACTTTCTAAAGATAGAAGCAATGCATCCTCTTTGGATTTTTTACTGACCACATTTGCCTCCTTGTTCCCTTCTAGTTTATGTCCTTCATTTTTCTTTCAAGTCTAGTAATATTTCTTCTTATGCCATGTTTTACCACAGTACCAAAAATCTCTTGGTCTTCTAGATTGAGATCTCTTCCCCTTTGATTTTCCTCTTGATTTTCCACAATTTTTAGAACTTTTCCTCTCTTAGTCAATTTGCCTCTACTTTGTGCATTCAAAGCACTTGCTGATGTGGATCCACCTAAGGTTTTCCTACAAATTTCCTCACTCAAAACACCACCGATCATATCATCATATTTGAGGGTATTAGATCCATAAACATAATTACTCATAGCCATTACCAAGTCATTCCAACTTTCAGGCAAATAACACAAAATCAAGAGAGCCCTAATTTAGTCATCAAAATTAATACCCATAGAAGATAACTCACTAGTAATAGTATTAAAATCATTTAAATGATATACAATAGATCCACCTTTTTCCATTTCCATATTATTTAAACGCTTCATGAGAAATACCTTATTTGAAGTGGAGGGCTTTTCATATAATTTCTCTAGGGTTTCCATCAACTCTTCCATCTTCTTCACTTTTGTAATGTTAAATGTCACTAAGGGTGCTAGGCATAACCTAATGCTTCCAAGTGCCTTTCTGTCTAAAATCTCCCAGTCCTCATTTGTCATGTTTCCTTGATTTTTAGTTTTTCCTTCCAACAACTTCCATAAATGCTTTTGATTGAAATAGTCCTCCAGAAATAGTCCTCCATTTGCATCTTCCATAACTAAAATTTTTACCCATTAAACTTGTGAACCCTCAACTTACCCTCATCTGGCATTGCTCCCAATCAATTATGAAACTCCCACTCAACCGTGAGATTTTCCCATAGAGCATCAATAAAAAAATGACAACCATCTGGCTTTGATACCACTTGTTAGGATTAACCTCAAATAGAAATAACAATTACATGAAAATATAAATAATAGATCACACAAAAAAGAACATAAGACACCAAGATTTAACATGCTTCACCCAATCCCTGGGCTATGTCCACCAAACAAAAAGTCCAATATTATTATTATCCAGTGATTATAACCTGATTACAATCTGTAATCCCTTACAACTCAATACCACTACAAGAACCAATTTTCACATCACACCTTATAAAAATCCCTAACCCTAGGACTTTTTATACAAGGCTTTTTCCACTTAAAAAATTAGGGCTAGAATAATAGAAAAATAGTAGCCAACACCTTCTACAATATAAGGTCATTTTTGGCTTTGAGGGCATTGCCCCCCAAAAACCCTTGTAGGGGCATTGCCCCTCAACCCCACCCTATATTGCGACAGGGAATGCATTGGGGGCACTGCCCCCAAACCCCTAAAGAAATAATAGGGGGAGAAGATTGCATCAAATAAACCTCTGAGTCTGATTAGGCTTCACATCACAACATTGTGTAATTGTCAATGCTATGAATGTATGCAAAAGAATCACATCTATTTTTATGTTTTCATTGATGTCAATGTTAGATAACTAGGGGGGTTGAACTAGTTATGTTTAGTTATCTCATAATTCTTTCAAACATTTCATCACCATCAAAGAAGCATAAACATTAACAATAATAAATTCAAGACATCTATTCACTTGGTAGACATAATCAACTTAAAACTTAACTTGTACATCCACTTCTTTCCAAACTATTATCAAAATATTCCTTGCATTATGGACTATTAGTAAATTTTCAATTATTACCTAGTGATATCTTATTAATTACTCAGTTGTAGTAAATTATAAAAATATGTCAAAAAATTTGTAATTCAAATAATATTCCCACAATTAACACCAATAATTTTAACATGGAAATATTATTAAGGAAAAGACACCTAGAATTGATAACCCTAAAAATTCACTCTTTTGAAGTGATCTCTATTAGGAGACTATCTTGTTAAAGGTTAAATACACTTTGTTAAAGTGAGATTTCTAGAGGATTTCACCAAAAGATCATCTAGACCTTATGAGTCTCTGTCTAGGAATAAAAAGAGTGGCCTAGTTTAAAGGACTTAAAAACACCACTAATTTATTTTACCATATAGGATTTCGTAGACTTGGTAGGTACACTTGGTGCTTCTAAGGTTTTTTGCTACAATGGTTAAACAATAACAATGTAAAGTGACTTGTTAATAATAAAAACTATTTTTTCTTTTTTAGATGTCTATTCTCTCTCTCTTTCTCTTTCTTTTACTCACTTAGCTAATTCTTCCTTCCACAAGCTCTTCTTCTTCTCTTCTCTCTACTTAGTTCACTTGGCTCAACATTTCTTCAGTCTCCTTCAATAACTTTTCTCTTAACAATAATAAATTCAATACATCTAATCACTCGATAGACATAATCAACTTAAAACTTAACTCACATGTCCACTTCTTTCCAAATCATTATCAAACTATTCCTTGCATTACTGGCTATCAGTAAATTTCCAATCATTACCTTGTGATATCTTGGTTATTACTAAGTTACAGTAAACTATAAAAATATGTAAAAAAACTTATAATTCAAATAGTATTCACACAATTAACACCAATATTTTAACATGGAAATATTATTAAGGGACAAACTACTTGGGATCAACAACCCAAAAAATTCACTCTTTTGAAGTGATCTCTACTAGGAGACTACCTTGTTAAAGGTTACATACACTTTGCTAAGGTGAGCTTTCTAGAGGATTTCACCAAAAAATCACCTAGACCTTATAAGTCCCTGTCTAGGACTAAAAAGAGTGGTCTAATTTAAATGACTTGCAAACACCACTAATTGATTTTACCATATAGGATTTCATAGACTTGGTAGGTACACTTGGGGATTCAGAGATTTTTTGCTACAATGGTTAAGCAATAAAAATGTAAAATCACCTATTAAGAATATTAATTATCTTTACTTGTTTAGATATCTATTCTTTCTTGTTCTCTTTCTTTTACTCACTCATCTAATTCTTCCTTCCACAAGCTCTTCTTCTTCTCTTCTCTCTACTCGGTTCACTTGGCTCAACATTTCTTTGTTCTCCTCCACTAACTTTTCTCTTCACAACATACTTTAATAAGATCTCTTTTGACTTCATTAACTCATGAAAATCTCAACGAAATCATTATCCACTTGAAACAACAACTTAATACTATTTCGTTCTCCTCAAATAGATTTCTCAATGCTTCCAGATCATTCCAATATTTTTTTCTTAATAAAAAATTGTCGATCTTAGGTTTACAAGTGAATTCCTTTAGACAATGAATTTAGACACATAGAAAATATAACATTACATATTAATTTGTGTCCATCCTTATCCTTCTTCAATTTACTTTGTCAAATCCCTCTTGAATTTTCTGCATCATTGATTTTACAAAAGACTTTGACTCTCACAATAGACGACCTCAAATTTTTAAAATTTCCATCAAAAGTTGGCCTCATATTCCAATTTCTCAAACTTATTCATTTGGATTTCACTCAGTAAAAACATTACATTTACTCATGAAACATATAACTTGGTTATGATGTAGGAGCATCCTGGGTCACACTGCTATCTTGCATGTTTTTAGTTTTTAACTTGCTACTGAAACTGTGCTTTCCTAAAACTATATTTTATGGTTTTTGGGTGCCTATTACAGAACATGTAACTAATTTTTCATAATTAATGAGAGGATGCAATTTTTATAAATTTAAGAGAACTTAGAGAAATTCCTTGTGTCAAAGGCACAAGTTCTAGTTCCTTATAAGTTGTGAGATATGGCAATTCTTCTGAAGTATCAATTTTTGATAGTTTTGCGCGATAGTTTTCTATTCTTAACTTTCAAGATGGATGTACACTTATCCTTGGTGAATCAGCCTTTGTGCACTTAACAAGTTTTAGAGGACCTAAAATAATAACCACAGTTCGAAGCATGAGTTCTAATTCAATCAGAGCTAGGAGATATCACAATTTTTCTCGAACATCAAATTTTGGACATTTAATTGCTAATGCAGGTCGACTTGGGGCTCTACAAGTAATTAATGCTAGGTTTATTTTCATGATGGATATTTAATATTTGTTGAGAGCCAACTTGTGGCTTCTCTATGTCCTAGAATGACCTGTAAGCCATTTTGGTTAGTATAAATAGAGTGTTTAGACTTAGAGCTAGGGTAGTTTTTGAAGAGAGGATTGGAGAGCAAGACTAGAAAGTGCAAATTTGAAGTTGGATCTTAGATCATGAATGTATTTGTATTTGGTCATAATCTAAAAGTCCTTACATATAGCCTTGTATGATGATATTTTCATGAATCAATAAAGAATCTTTTGCTCTCTCTCTCTCTCTCTCTCTCTCTCTCTCTCTCTCTCTGGTGCTATTCTCTTTTGTGTCTACTTGCATTGTGTTAAATTTTGCATGGTGGGTTGGATAGTTGAGTGTTCCTATTGGCCTTAGTTAGTCTTGACCTACCCTATATTAGGTGATATCAAAGATTGAGGTTCATCCCCGTGGTGATTGGATCCTGTAGAACCCTATTTCATATATTGGTTGTAGGGTTGCAGATCTATGGATTTGACCTATAACTTGTAGAGGGTTATGATCTTGTAGGAACTTAATTTATGAAGATAGTTTGTGGTAGAGGAAATACTGATAATGCTATATTGGATCAATTGAGACAAATTGCAGCTAGATTAGATGTTGTGGAGATAGTCCAGAGGAGAGGAGCACATCTTGATGATGAAGCTGTAGCACCAAAACAAAATATAGAACCTGAAGAAGATCAAGATGATGAAATATTTTTGAGAGTGTTGTGTAGGGAAAATTCAAATCTTACTATAGAAGTCATTCCTTATGATGGAAAATTGGGTACCAATTCTATGTTCGATTGGACCTTAGATATGGAGAAGTTCTTTGAGTATGAAAATACTCCTAATAATAAGAAGGTGAAGATTACAATTACTAGGTTGAAAGGTCATGCTTCACTATGGTGGGAGCATTTGCAAATTGATAGACAAAGGAGAGGAAAGGAGAAGATCATAGCTTGGCCAAAAATGGTGAGCAAGGTAAAGAAAAAATTCCTTCCTACTGATTACCAAGTTAGCTTGTTGAGAAAGATGCAAAATTTGAAACAAAAGGACATGATTATGAAAGAGTATACTGAGGATGGTGCAGGGGCACTTTAGAGAAACAAGGACAACCAGAGGACTCCACGCATGAAGAAAAACCAATTATATCATGGTGGAATCAACTAGGAAGTTTTAAAACCTATCATGGCATAAAAATGCAAAATATGTAAATCCTAGGTCTTAAAGGCTAAAAAAAAAGACTAAATGGTCATAAGGATGTAAAAGGGATCATATTAGGATAGATTAGTATTTAGGAATGCTCAATAAGACTATATAAGTCATTTGGAAAGGTTAGATTAGTTTAAATGCTTTAAAAATCCAAAATTTGTAATGTCATAAATTCAAATTTTTGAATTACAACGGTTAGTTGGATTTAGGAGGGAAAATTGTTTTCTTTATGTTTGGGCTCCTAATCATTCTTAAAATGACCAAGGATGGTTAGGAAGGTTATAAGGAACTTTATATATTGTGGAGGAGTCACTTGTATGGCCATGTACAACCTAGAAACCTTGTATATTTATAATGGTCAGGTAGATGATGGTGGGTTACAAGGTCCAAACAACAAGAACAAAGAATACACAAGATTCACAATGTTCCAATGCAAGGAAATGACCTATAAAGCCTCCAACACCTAGGATGGCTAACCAAGACCTATGGATTGTTCCAAGGTGATTGAATGGTCTTAAAATATCAAATATAATGTGGACCAACTAGTTCTAGGGCTCTCAACAAAACCCAACACTCCAAACCCAAAACTAGCCTTTCCAGGCCTTAACCATAAATCATAATAGCAACAACAGTTTTTAGATCTTACTTCAAAAACTTTCCAAAGGACATAGAAAATAAAAACTAGATTTGGATACCCTTTTTAGAGATACATAACATATATAAACCTTAAGGGTGGTTGTTTTGGACCAATATGTTCGTTCTATACAATAGCTCTATCTTTAAACACACAAAAGAGGTCACTTTACAAAGGAAGTATATAATAAACTTATCTCCAAAGATTAGAACCTTCTATAGTCACATGAAATGGACCCAATTAGAGGTATATGCAACCAATTTCAATGTATAGTCTCTATAAACACAAAGGCGCAAAATCATGCCCTCAAACCCTCAAAATCTAAGGCTTTGTCAATCTCTGATCATACAACACTTTCTTCAAGATCTAAAGGTTCGAACACCTTGTATTTGGAATGACTAGATTAATTCCAACATAAAAATAGTCCCTCCTTAAGGCCAAACTCCTACTGCTGCAACAAACAAAGAAATTTCAATGCAAAATGCTTCAAATCAGCATGGGGATCACCAAGTAACTCATCTCCTTCCTTCAAAAATGCATGTTATAGGGTTAGTATGGTATAAAAAATATTTAGTTAATGTCATTCCATGAGAACCAGGCATGCATTTGTGGAATGACCATTCTTTTAAGGTTTTGGTCAAGACTACTTTAGGAAAATCTGAAAATGTTGTTGCAATCAGCACTATTGAATGCAAAAACTACTGAGAATCCCTTAGATCAAGTATGAAATGAAATATATAAACATATAAATTCCCTTGAATTATCCAAGGTTCAATGGATTTCAAAAAACACCAAAAAAAAAAACAAAATTCATAATAATGAAGACTTTTCTTTCAAATTTGTGACTAGTCTGTACATATATTGTTCCCTGTCCATACAAGTGACTCCTCCACAATATATAAAGTTCCTTATAACCTTCCTAACCACCCTTGGTAGTTTTAGGAATGATTAGGTTCTTAAACATAAAGAAAACAACTTTCCCTCCTAAATCCAACTAATCATTGTAATTCCAAAATTTGAATTTACAACATTACAAATTTTGGATTTTAAAAGCATTTAAACTAATCTAACCTTGCCAAATGACCTATATAGTCTTATTGAGAATTCCTAAATACTAATATATCCTATTATGATCCATTTTACATCATAATGACCATTTAGTCTCTTTTTTTGAGCCTTTAAGACCTAGGATTTACATATTTTGCATTTTTATGCCATGAGAGGCTTTAAACTTCCCAGTTGATTCCACCATGATATAATTTGTTTGTATTCATGCTTGGAGTCCTCTAGTTGTCCTTGTTTTTTTGAAGTGCCTCAAGTTCCCTTTCACCATACTCCCCACCTTTAGAAAGATTCTTGCCCCAAGAATGAGATTTTCCAAAATGGTGTTGTTTTCCATGGTACTATTGTTTTGATGGTTGCATGAAATCTCCCAATGTTATAAATCTCTTCCTTTGACTTGCATACACCTTATGAAGTGAATTAGAATAAAAATCAACATGTTTATGTTTGATTTTCTCCTTTGTACCAATGGGATGTGCCACTACTGCAACTTCTTGATGAGTCTCTGTCAAAACTTTGTGCCACCTTTTCTGCCCTCCAAACACCTGTAACTTCTTCCCCTGACTAGTGTGTTACTGCCCAAGGATATGACAGTGGATAGTGCCCACCTTTATGTACTCATGACCCTCAAACCTTGATTTTAATACCCCCAAGGTATTCTAATTTCTAGGATAGTGTGGCCTATGATTGTGAGTTGCTGCCCAACTAGTGTCTCTCTTGTCTCTATACTGACCTTGCAATGGTATCTTATCAAAGAAACACATAGTAATGGGTTCCTAGATTTTGTAAATGGATGGTTGTAACTTATATTTCTCTTTTCCCTTATGCACAATGTATGTGTTAGAATATCCATCATGTAAGGTTCTCCTAGAAACTTTCCAAGGCCTTCCTAATATCATATGTCTACAATTCATTGACATAACATCACACCAAACCTGATCTTGATATGGACCAATTGAAAAATTTACAAGAGCCCTTTGATTAACCTTTACATTAAACTCTTGGTTTACCTAAGTGGCACTGTAAGGATTAGGATGTTTTACTAATTCCAAACCCAATTTAGAAACCATATCAATTGAAACCAGATTAATATGTGCCCCTGAATCAATGATGAAAGTACATACCTTACCTTTTACCAAGCATCTAGATCCGAAGATACCTTCTTGTGCTAGTGGTAATGCTAAGTCTCCATTCCTCATAAGAAGACATTCCCCTTCCTAAGGTAGTATTATGTTCAATTCTTCTTCTTCCTCCTTTGTTAGGTTTACTCTCCTTTCTTTGCCTTTATCTGGATCAATCCATTTAGGATACTTAAATGATTGATTGCCCACTTCATTACAATGGAAACATCTTCCTTTGAAGCCTCCACTTCCTCTTCCACCTCCAAATCTTCCTCCTCTATAACCTCCTCTTGTATCAGATGTAGACCCTTTGTCTTTGTCTTGATTGTTTGAATCAAGTAGATCCTCCTCTATTGTTTTGCCTCTCACTCTTTCTTTTCAACTTCTTCTCTTCCCTAATGGCTAATTGGAAACATTCCCCAAGGGTCCTAGGAATGTTTAAACCAATCTCATCTTGAATGTTGAATTCTAGTCCACTCATATACCTTGCAACTTTTTCATCCTCTTCTTCAACTGCTCCCCTTATGCTTAGGGTGTGAAACTTCTTAGTGTAGGCATGACATCCATGTCTCTCTACTTCAAGCTATTCCTTCTCATCTTAATTTGTATAGCCAAGTTTGATGGTAAAATTTGACTTCTTACCATTGTCTTCATCCTATCCCAATTTGAAATCTTATCTAGGCCTCTATTCACTCTTTCATTCTATAAACTTGTCCACCAACTAAGGGCTATTCCCCTTAAATTTTCCTTTGCCACTTTCACTTTCTTTCCCTGTTCTATGTCCTCTAGATCAAAATAGTTTTCAAGTGCCTCTATGCATCCAAGCACTTCTTCACTCTCCATCTTTCCATGATATATGGGTAAATCCACTCCTATATTCAATCCAATACCTTGTATTACCTTTATTAACTTAAAAAATCTTCTATCATTAGGATCATCTGCTGCTTCATGATCCTCTCATTCTTTTCTTGCATCATGATTTCCTTCTTCATCATTGCTCTCTCCAAGATCTTCCTCATGGATTACTTCCCTTCTAGGTTCATGCATCTCCTTCTCCAAGGATTCAATTCTTGCAATTAGTTGTAGTATTTCTCTTCTTAACTGTCTCTTTTCCCTCTCTTTAGATGCTTCAAGTTCCCTCCTCTCTTCTTTCCCTTTCTTTAAAGATTTTTGTCAAGACTACTTTAGGAAAATCTAAAAATGCTATTGCAATAAACACCAATGAATGCAAAAACTATTGAGAATCCCTTAAACCAAGTATGAAATGAAGTATATAAAATTGTATCAATGCCCTTGAATCATACAAGGTTCAATGGATTTCAAACAACACCAAAAACAAAGATCAAATTCATAAAAATGAAGACTTCTCTTTCAAATTTGTGAATAGTTCATACAAATATTGTTCCCTATCCATACAAGTGACTCCTCCACAATATATAAAGTTCCTTATAACGTTCCTAACTACCCTTGGTCATTTTATGAATGATTAGGAGTCTAAACATAAAGAAAAAAATTTTCCATCCTAAATTCAACTAACCATTGTAATTCAAAAATTTGAATTTACAACTTTACAAATTTTGGATTTTTAAAGCATTTAAACTAATCTAACCTTGCCAAATGACTTATATAGTTTTATTGAGCATTCCTAAATACTAATCTATCCTATTATGATCCCTTTTACATCCTTATGACCATTTAGTCTCTTTTTTTGAGCCTTTAAGACTTAGGATTTACATATTTTGCATTTTTATGCTATGGTAGGCTTTAAAACTTCCTAGTTGATTCCACCATGATATAATTGGTTTGTCTTCATGCTTGGAGTCCTCTAGTTGTCCTTGTTTCTCTAAAGTGCCTCAAGTGCCCCTACACCAGAGGAATTCTATAGATTGGACATCACATCTAGACATCTAGATGATGATGTTGAGAAAATCGCAAGGTACATAAATGGATTGAGATTTGAAATTCAAGATGAAAGAAGTTTTGTGAAATTGGAAAGTGTAGAAGCATATCAATATGCCTTGAAAGATGAGGAGATCTTCAGAAAGAAGCATGAATAAAGACAAAGAGATAGAGGTGGTAGATTTTAGAGAGGCAAATGAAGATCTTATGAAGAAGGTGGTAGATCTAGTAGTTCTATGCATGATAAATGAAAATATAAATGGAAGATTAATGAAAAAGACAAGACCGAGTGGAAATGTGGTAGTTCATACCAAGGAGGTACTAGATCTTACCAAGGAAGAGTTAATTCTTATCATAGAGGTGGCTTTTGTGGTAATTGTTTCAGATGTGGTAAAGAAGGGTATGGATCTTTTGAATGCAGATCATCTGAAAATGGGCAGAATAATATAAATGTTATGATTCAAGGAAACATTGAGAGTTCACCAAGTGGACCTGAGGCTAGAGAAAATCTGATGGTGAGAAGAACCTTATGTAATAAGGGAAGTGATGAGGAACCTATCCTTAGAACAAGTATTTTCAAGACCAGATGTAAGATGGATGGAAAATGCTACCAGGTAATAATTGATAGTGAAAGTCCTACAAATTTGGCATCAAAAGAGCTAGTTAAAAAGTTGTAGTTGTAGAGGTTAAAGCATCCTAAACCCTATCATGTTTCATGGATCAAAGATGAGCATAAAATACTGTTAAGTGAGCAATGCTTTGTGAAGTTCAAGATTGGACATTACTTTGATGAAGTGTTGTGTGATATTATGCCTATGGATTGTTGTCATATTTTGTTGGGTAGACCTTGGAAATATGATAGATATGCTATACATGATGGAAGATTAAATCAGTATACTCTTTGGGTAAATGAGAAGAAACAAATATTGCTACCTTTGATTGAAAGTCCAAATGAGGTCAGTTGTACCACAATAAAAGTTTTCATGGTTAATGGAAAGAAATTTGAAAAGGAAGTAAAGAAGAATCAAGTTTGTTTTGCTATAGTTCCTAGAGGACCAAGTGTTGGTAGTAATGACCAAGCAGCAGAAGTTGGTAATGATAGAGTGACAACATAAACTATAGAATTTTTGAATGAGTATAAAGATATTGTTGTTGATGATATTCCTTATGGTTTACCTCTAGTAAAAAGTATAAGTCATTGTATGGATCTGATTTTTGGAGCTAGTCTACCAAAAAAAGCACCATATAGATTGATAGCTATAGAGAATGAAGAACTTAACAAACGAGTGCATGAGTTGTTGTAGAAAGGTTTGATAAGAGAAAGTTTGCATCCATGTGCTGTACCTACTATATTAGCACCTAAAAATAATGGAGAATGGAGAACGTGTAATGATTCTAGAGCTATTAAAAAAATCATAAAATATAGGTTTCTTATGCTAAGGATGGATGACATAATATATTTTTTGAGTGGAGAAAAGTATTTTACCAAGTTTGATTTGAATAGTGGCTATCATTAGATTAGAATCAGAGAAGGTGATGAATGTAGGACTACTTTCAAAACAAAAGATGGTTTGTATTAATGGTTGATTATGCCTTTTGGTTTGACTAATGCACCTAGTAATTTCATGAGGTTGATGAGTGAAGTTTTGAAAAGACTTTTGGGTAAGTTTGTGATTTTTTATTTGGATGACATCTTGATATTTAGTAAGACTAAGGAAGAACATCTTGAGCATATTAGACAAGTATTGTAGAGGTTGAAAGAGGAAAAGTTGCTGATTAATCTTAAAAAGTGTTTTTTTTATGCAAGAGGAGATTATGTATTTGGGATTTGTGATTTCAGCTGATGGATTGAAGGTAGATCCTGAGAAGGTTAAAGCAATTTTGGAGTGGCCTACACTTGAGAATGTGAATGAGATAAGATCATTTCATAGTTTGGCTAATTTTTATAGAAAGTTTATAAAGAGTTTTAGTATTGT
Organism: Cupressus sempervirens; assembly: GCA_028749045.1. Taxonomy (NCBI): domain Eukaryota; kingdom Viridiplantae; phylum Streptophyta; class Pinopsida; order Cupressales; family Cupressaceae; genus Cupressus; species Cupressus sempervirens. The sequence continues at coordinate 149,365,713 of CM053791.1, forward strand.
TTGTTATGCTATTACAGAGACAATGAGGGGAGATAAAAAGGAATTCAAGTGGACACATGGAGCTGATAAGATAAGAGTTTTCAGACTTTGAAACAAGAGGTTGCTAAATTACCTATATTGGCTTTGCCTGATTTCAACAAAGTATTTCAAGTTGAATGTGATGCAAGTGGTAATGCAATAGGAGCTTTATTAAGTCAAGAAGGTAAACCTATTGCTTTCTTTAGTGAAAACTTGAATGAGTCTAAAAGGAAGTATTCTATGTATGATCAAAAATTTTATGCTATTGTTCAAGAATTGAAGAAGTGTAGACATTATTTGATTCCTAAGGAGTTTGTGCCATATACTGATCATAAAGCTTTACAATTCTTCAGAAGTCAACATAAATTGAATTAGAGACATATGAAGTTGGTTGAGTACTCGCAAAATTTTACATTTGTCATTAAGAACAAGAGTGGAGTTACTAACAAAGTTGCTGATGCATTGAGTAGAAGATATTCTTTGTTGACTAAAATGAAGGTTGAAGTTCTTGGTTTTGATCAAATGAAAGAGTTGTATGATGCTGATCCTAATTTTTTTGAGGTATGGAGAGCATGCAGAGCACCAAATCTAAAAAATCAAATAAGTAAGTATGATGAGTATTTCATTCAAGAAGGCATGTTTTTCAAAGGTATTCAGTTGTGTATTCCTAGAAGTTCTATGAAGTTGAATCTGATTAAGGAAAAACATAGTGGTGGATTGGCTAGACATTTTGGAATTGATAAGACATTGGGTTTGCTGAAAGAAAAGTACTATTAGCCACAAATGTATAAGGATGTTTAGAAATTTGTAAAGAGTTGTGGAGTTTTTCAATTTGCAAAAGGATTAATCCAAACTACTGGTTTGTATACACCTATTACTATTCCTAAAAAACCTTGGAGTGACATCAGTATGAATTTTGTTCTTGAAATACTTAAGATAGTGAAGGGGTATGATTCCATATTTGTTGTAGTGGATAGATTTTCTAAGATGGATCATTTCATAATATGTAAGAAGACATCAGATCCTGAGCATGTTGCTAAAGTTTTCTTTAAAGAGATTATGAGATTGCGTGGATTATCAAGAAGTATTATTTTTGACAGAGATAGTAATTTTGTTGGTTATTTTTGGACGACTTTGTGGAAGATGGGTACTAAGTTGAAGTTTAGCTCTATATTCCATCCATAGATAAATGAATAGATAGTGGTCATGAATAGAAGCTTGGGTAATTTGCTGAGATGTTTAGTTGAGAATAAGCCAAGTAATTGGGAGATGGTATCAGCCAATACCATCTTCATCAATATTGAAGGTATTGATGAAGAGTATTCTCTAGCTTGGTTGATGGTATTGATTGATGAAGATTATTCTCTTTATGTATGGTAATATTTACTACTTAGCATTGTTGGTTTAATTTCATATGCAAGTTATAAGTAATTAACAATATTCAATTGTGGGTAAAAGTTTGTAGAATATCGATTCAACCCCCCTCTTAGTATTATCTATTTCTAATAGGAACTTAGATAGTTTTTCATCTATGTTTCCATTAATGCCAAAAGTGGATATTGTTAGCATGAATGTCGATGATACTACATTGGGGGAGTATCCTAAGCATTAGAGAGTATTGATATGTTGCATTCATGATTGTGTTTGTCATTGATGTCAACATCAGTCAGATATATTATGTTGCACAATAATAGAGTAAGGGTTAAGTGATGCACAACTAAAGATATTTTCTTGAGAGTATCTTGATGACATGGTTAACAGGATGAAGTCATAATCAAATATGTGCAATAACTACATTTAATTTATTGTGAGTAGTGCAGAAACAAAGCATCTATTTCACAGTTTCTAATGTTTTTATTATATCTTTTAGCCAGGATATAAAGAGGTGATGTGCAGTCAACTACTAATAGAGGATAATCAGATGATGATGTCAGTGAGTGCATAAGACTTGGATTCACACATGTAAAGCTATGTATAGTCTGTGAGTTGACAATGCTATTGTAATTGTAATTAATATTAATTACATATCTTATTTTTATTAATTGGGAAAGCCTTAAAGCCAACTCAAGGAATTATTATGAAGATATGGTATAAAGGAAATATGTTTTCCTTGATTATAAGTGTATCAAGTATTTATTGTGCACTGTATTTGCAAAGTACAAAAAGGAGTAGAGTGTTGATTGAATGTGTGTAAGTGATCTAAGGGATTATTGGATGCATAGTTCATGATCTAATTACAAGATCAGAAGGATCAGGTGTCTAGTTGACAGGATAAAGAGAGAGGAAGGAAGTATAATTTAGTTATATTATTATACAAAGAATAATACAAAGATCATTAGGATAGTGAGTTCATTGGTCTTTCCCTTGAAGCTATTTGGCCAGTGGGTGGACACCTATCTTCCACAACTCCTAACAGGGTTGGAATCTCCTAATAGGAATTGAAAATCTCCTAAGAAGGACTCATACTTACTGAACGTATTCATAGAATCCTAACAGGGTCCATCCTATAACAATGATTCTAGTACATCATCTTGTGGGTACCATCCCCATTGGGGTTTTCCATCTGATCAAGGGTTTCCCTAATTAACATATCAGGTGTTATTATGTATGAGTATCTTGTGTGGTTTTAGTTTACAATACTCATATGGTTAAAATTGTTTAAAGTTGGTATTATTGTTAATAGTTGTATAATTGATTCATACTCCCTCTCAATTATATCAGTGGACTATATACTCTAACAATTAGTACTAAAGCACTACTATTTGATTAGACTAAATGTTGATGCTTCTTGAATGGGGGAGTATTTGGTATGTACTAAGTCATAGAGGACTCTTGGTTTTTGGTATATGGTACTCAATAATGTCTTTGGACACTCAAGCTGGTTTATGATTGAGCAATTGATTAACCGTTAGTATTTTGATTGACACCTTTGGCATTGATGTCAATGAGGGAGACATAAGAATGAAAAACATCTCCTACAGCATAGAGGAGAGTGTGCATGAGATGTACCCTAAGTAATAGGGGATAGATATCTCTCTAGAGAGATTTAGAAAGATTCATGTAAAGATGCAATAATATACACGTGTTGTATTGTGAATTGTCTATTGTTAAGTAAATAATTGAAGTCTAAAGAAGAAGAAGATGAAAAAGGTAGTGTTTGACGTAGGAGCATCCTAAGTTGACATGTTATCCTACTCATTTGTGTTCACTTTTCTAGTTGTTGTCGAGTTGAAGTAATTGTTGAGTGCTAGCAATTTTGCATTATGTGCCAAGTTGAAGTTATCCCACATCATGTTAACCCTTACAGTAACGTGTTATCCCATTTCACTCTATAGTATGTGCCATGTTCTTTAGTATGTTCCAAGTGATCCTTTATGTGCTGAGTGTTCTTGTTGATGCCAAGTGTTAGTATTTTGTATGAGTTTTTTGTGTTTTAGTTCTTAATGGGAGCCGACTTGCAAAGTTAATTTTGATTGTGACTTTTATGATAAGATCTTATCTTGGGATGTGTGTAGACCATTTTGGAGTTAGCCTTTCTGATTTGTAATGTTCTAGAATCTTTTGTAAGCTATTTTGGAAAGTATAAATTAGGTTGTTAGCATTAGAGTTAGGACATATATTTTTGGTATTAGATTTGAGGGGACTAAGCAAGTTTGTTGCATATGTGTCAGAAGTATGAATTTGAAGCTAGATCTTGGATCTTGGATAAATATTGTAACTAGTCATAACCCATAAGGCCTTATAGCTAGGTAGGTATGCTAATTATTTGAAGAATCAATAAAAGTGTTTCATTCTCTCTCTCTCTCTTGATGTTGTTCTCTTTATGTGTTTTCTTCCATTGTGTTAACTCTGCAAGGTTGGTTTGGGTTGCTAGGATGCCTTTGGCCCTAGTTCTTCTTTCCCTCCTTACACTAGGTGGTATTAGAGCTTGAGGTTTGTCCTTGTGGATATTGGATCATGTAGAACCCTAATTCAAATTTGGTTGTAGGGTTGTAGATTTGAGGATTTGACCTATAACTTGCAGAGAGTTACGATCTTGCAAGAACCTGATTTGTAAAGATGGTTTGAGATAGATGAAATATAGATAATGTCATGTTGGATGCATTGAGACAAATTGTAACTATATTAGATGCAGTGGAGACAACCCAGAGGAGAGGAGCACATCTTGGTGATGTGATTGATGATGAAGTAGTAGCACCAAACCCTAATCTAGAATCAGAAGAAGATCAAGATGAGGAAAGATTGTTGAGAGTATTATCTAGGGCACATTCAAAGTCTACTCTACAAGTTGTTCCTTATGATGGAAAATTAGACATCAATGTTGTGTTGGATTGGATCCCTAATATGGAGAAGTTCTTTGAGTATGAAAACACTTCTGATAATAGGAAGGTAAAGATTGTAGTTACTAGGTTGAAAGGTCATGCTTCACTATGGTGGGAGCATTTGCAAATTGATAAACAAAAGAGAGGAAAGAAAAAGATTAGAACTTGGGTGAAAATGGTGAACAAGGTAAAGAAAAAATTCCTTCCTACTAATTACCAAGTTATCTTGTTGAGAAAGATGCAAAATTTGAGACAAAGAGATATGACTCTGAAAGATTATATTGAGGAATTCTTAGATTGGACATCAGATCTAGACATGTGGATGATGATGTTGAGAAAATTGCAAGATATCTAAATGGATTGAGATCTAAATCCAGGATGAAATAATTTTTTTGAAATTGGAAAGTGTGGAAGAAGCATATCAATATGCCTTGAAAATTGACAAGATTTTGAGAAAGAAGCATTAACAAAGACAAAGAGGTAGAGGTGGCAGATTCTAGAGAGGCAGAGGTAGATATTATGGTGAAGGTGGAAGATTTTATAGTTCTATGCAAGATAAAGGTAAATATGAATGGAATAATAATGACAAAGACAAGACCAAGTGGAAAGGTGGAAGTTCTTACTGAGGAGGTATTGGTTCTTATCGAGTAAGAGGCAATTCATATTTTAGAGGTGGTTTTTGTGGTAATTATTTTAGATGTCATAAAGAAGTTCATAGATCCTTTGAGTGTAGATCCTTTGAAAGTGTGCAAAGTAACATAAATGTTGTGATTCAAGGAGACATCAAGAGTTCACCGAGTGGGCTTGAGGTTGGAGAAAATATGATGATGAGAAGAACCTTATGTAATAAGGGAAGGGATTTGGAACTTGTCCTTAGAAGAAGTCTTTTCAAGACCAGATGTAAGATGGTTGGAAAATACTGCAAGGTGATCATTGACAGTAGAAGTTCTATAAATTTGGCATTAGAAGAGTTGTTTATAAAGTTTTAGTTGTAGAGGCTGAAGCATCCTAAACCTTATCATGTTTCATGGATCAAAGATGAGCATAAGATATTGGTAAGTGAACAATTCATTATGAAGTTCAAGATTAAACATTACTTTGATGAAATTTTGTGTGATATTATGCCTATGGATTGTTGTCATGTTTTGTTAGGTAGACCTTGGCAATATGATAGATATACTCTACATGATGGAAGACTAAATCAATATACTCTTTGGGTTAATGGGAGAAAGAAAATATTATTGCCTTTGATTGAAAGTCTAAATGAGGTTAATTGTACTACTGTTCAAGTTTTCATGGTCAATGGAAAGTAATTTGAAAAAGAAGTTAGGACGAATTAGGTCTATTTTTCTATAATTCCTAGAGGACTGAGTTTGGTTAATAATGAAAAAGTGACAATAAAAGTTGGTAATGATTGAGTGACAATAGATAGTGGTAGCTGAGTACCAGAAGAAATTACAAAATTGCTAAATAAGCATAAAGATATTATTGCTGAGGATAAACCTGATGGTTTAGACTAGTGAGAAGTATAAGTCATTGTATGGATTTGATTCATGGAGCTAGTTTTCCAAACAAAGCACCGTATAGATTATAACCAATAGAGAATGAAGAACTTAAAAAATGCATGAGTTATTGCATAAAGGTTTGATTAAAGGAAGTTGAGCCCATGTGTTGTACCTACTTTATTAGCACCTCTAGGAAGAATGGAGAATGGAGAATGTGTACTCATTCTAGAGCTATTAACAAGATCACTATGAAGTATAGGTTTTGGATACTGAGGATGAATTGTCAGCTAGCATCCCTTGTAGAATTTGTGACATGGCTTAACTATCTCCTATGGTTCTATAAGACTATTGGTTGTATCAAGCAGTAACATGCTGATCTTTTGGTGCAACAACAACTCTGGCCTTTCTAATAATTGGTATCAGAGCTTGGTCACAAATTTGAGTCCTATTGGCCATGGTGAGTGATGTTGGGAGGGGGATTATTGGTAGTGGTCTAGCATCCATCATAGGATTCATGACATGGCTTAACTACCTCCTGTGGTTCTATAAGACTATTGGTTGTATTAGGTATTAACATGTCAATCTTTTGGTGCAACGACAATTCTGGCCTTTCTAACATGGATGACATAATGGATTGTTTGAGTGGAGAATAGTATTTTACCAAGATTGATTTGAAAAGTGGTTATCATTAGATCAGAATCAAAGAAGGTGATGAATAGAAGACTACTTTTAAGACAAAAGATGGTTTGTATGAATGGCTAGTTAAGCCTTTTGGTTTGACTAATGCACCTAGTTCTTTCATGAGGTTGATGAATGAAGTTTTGAAAATATTTTTGGGTATTTTTGTGATTGTTTATTTGGATGAAATTTTGATATTTAGTAAGACTAAGGAAGAACATCTTGAGCATGTTAGACATGTATTGTGGAGATTGAAGGAAGAAAAGTTGATGATTAATCTAAAAGTGTTCTTTTATGCAAGAGGAGATTGTGTATTTGGGATTTGTGATTTCAACTAATAGTTTGAAAATGAATCTTGAGAAGGTTAAAGAAATTTTGGAATGGCCTACACTTGAGAATGTGGGTGAGGTAAGATCATTTCATGGTTTGCCTAGTTTGTATAGGAAATTTATAAAGAATTTTAGTGTTGTTTGTAATGTTATGAATGAGACAATGAGAGGAGATAAAAAGGAATTCAAGTGGACACATGGAGCTGATAAAAGTTTTGAGACATTGAAACAAAAGGTTGCTGATTTTTGATTAAGTAAAAATAGGTTTTAAAGGACCCAAATTTTTTTATAAAGTAACCAAAAGTCTAGAGAAAAAAGCATAAAGCTAATAGCTAAGTCTAAATTCATAGTTCACTAAATAAAAGGCCACCAAAAAGAGTAAAGAAAAATATGAAAATAGGAGGTCAACCATAAACAAAGCTAAAAAGATAGCAAAGGAACAAAAAAAAACTAATACCCGAACAACTACATAGTCTGCAATAGGTAAGCATCCTTGTTTGCCAAGATGTGCATATTCTTTGTAGTGGCCTTCACTTCTTTCATTTTTTTCTTCTCCTTATTCTTCTTAGAATGAGCCTGAGTGCATTTACTAGGTCCTTGGTTCTCAAAAATAGTAGGGGAGTCCTGTACTTTATCTTACTCATGCTTATTTCTAGGAGACTGTTCACATTATATGCCATAGTCTTTAAAGAATTACTATTATTATCAATCATTTTCTTTATCATCTTTTCCATATTATTTACCTTTAAATTGGCTTTGCCTAATCTCAATAAGGTATTTCAAGTTGAATGTGATGAAAGTGGTAGTGCAATAAGAGCTATATTGAGTCAAGAAGGTAAACTTGTTGCTTTCTTTAGTGAGAAGTTGAATGATGCTAAAAGGAAATATTTTGTATATGATTAGGAGTTTTATGCTATTGTTCATGTTGGAAATCTGGTTGAAAAGCTCATTGTTCTTGAAGATCAAAGAGGGAGATCTTTGTAAAAGAATGTTTTCAATCATTTTTTTTTCATTGATGTAAAACTTGCTATTTGTAGGAATGATATTTGCTTATAAGATCCAAGCACTATCACTTAGTTGATTGATGAAGAGGATTTGATCAGCAAGATGTAAGAAGAGCACCTAAAAGAAAGGTTGGGTTATGATGTTGTAATGAAGTGAAAGGATCAGTTAAGACAATGGTTAAGTAATGTATTGATGAAATTCTCATAGACACAGAGGTTGGTCACACTTAGATACATTAGAAGAAGAAGTTGTAACAAGGTTGATTGCAAAGCTTTAACTAACATCATCAGTAGGTGCCAAGCAAATTCTTCATAGAAGTTGAGTAACAGACATTTCTAGTATGTGTCGAGTGATCTTCAAATGCTAAGTGAAGATTAGGTGTCAAGCATCAAAATTTTTTTAGTTTGTGCTGAGTGATCTTCAGGTGCCGAGCATCAAGAAAAATATAGTTGATGTCAAGTAACACAGTATGTGTTGAACACCGGTATTTCAATAGTGCCGAGCATCAAGAAAAATATAGTTGGTGTCAAGTAACACAGTATGTGCTGAGCACTAGTATTTCAATAGTGCCGAGCTGCTACATTATTTTAAATGATGAAAATTTTCCAAATCTAAGCTGACATAGTGGTTACATTGAATTTTGTGAATGAGTTGGCAGATAAGGATGGTGAGTTGTTGGCACAGAATCTTATGTAAACCATTTTTGGGAAAATTCTAATGGATTATTTAAGAAGTTTCTAGAGGAAATAGAATATGGGTTAGATACAATGAATCCTACTTAATCCATGTGAATTGAAATTGAAAAATGGAAGAATCGAGTGGGAAAAGTAAATCTAAGACTTCTATTTAAGTAGTCATAGAGCAAGAAGTAGAGAGTTGCTGATACTATTGCTGTAGAAGTGCCAAATCTATGAAGTGGTGAAAAGGGTGTCAAGAAGGAGACATCTAGGAGAAGGAAGAGCACTAAGGCTTTGTTTCTATGAGTGGTCATGAAGAGATGATTGCACTAGTACATTGAGTATGAAGACTCAAGGAGATAAAGCTTGAAAGAAAAGGCAAGCTGTTAAGAGTTGCAAAGATTGAAGGCCAGGCAAGGGTATGAGGTAAGAAGTGATATGAGATCTGCAAGATAAGTTGTATGTTGTAGTCAAGTCAATATTTTATAATACTTTCTATCAATTGTATTAGATTTGAAAATTCTATGGACTTAGGTTGGCCTAACAGCCATTTGTAAATCCTTTAACAGGGTGGCATTCCAAGTGAATGTTCTAAAGTCCACTAACCAGGCCCACTTCTAATAGGGTGGTTAAATCCTCTAACAAAGTCACATTTAATAGTGTGTTGTAAGGCTTTAACAGGATAGGCCTTTTATAGGGCATCACTTCAGAAGGGTGAAAATTGAGTAGCATGTTACTGGTGGTTTTTCCCAAATTGGGTTTCCATGTAAATCACTGTGTCATGTGTTGATTTCTTGTGTGTTTTACTTGCATGTTGATGTACAATAACTTGCTAATTATATAGGTTAAAGCTTGGATGAATGAATGGTTGAAAGAGTTCACAATACTTAGAGAAAAAGTTTGAATAGGACATTTGGACCTTGAATAACTGATTCACCCCCCTTCTCAGTTATTCTAAAAAAATTCTAATAGTTCAAGCTTTGAAGTAGTGGAGAAATTATTTGATTCCTAAGGAATTTTTGTTGTATATTGATCATAAAGCTTTACAGTACTTGGGAAGTCAACATAAATTGAATCAAAGACATATGAAGTGGGTTGAGTATTTGTAGAGTTTTACATTTGTGATTAATCATAAGAGTGAAGTTACTAATAGAGTTGCTGATGCGTTGAGCAAAAGACATTATTTGTTGATTGAGATAAAGGTTGAAGTTCTTGGTTTTGACAAAATGAAAGAGTTGTATGATACTGACCTTGATTTTTCTAAGACATGGAGAGAGTGCAGAGAACCAAATCTAATAGATCACATTAGTAAGTATGATGAATATTTTATTCAAGAAGGTATGTTATTCAAAGGTGTTCAATTGCATATCCCTAGAAGCTCTACAAGAGTTAATTTGATTAAGAAAAAACATAGTGGTGGATTGGCTAGACATTTTGGAATTGAAAAGATATTGAGTTTGTTGAAGGAGAAGTATTATTTGCCACAAATGTATAAGGATATTCATAAATTTGTAAAGAATTTTGGAGTTTGTCAAGTTGCAAATGGATTTAGTTAGAATACTAGATTGTATAAACCTATTTTTATTCCTAAGAAACCTTGGAGTGACATTAGTATCGATTTTGTCCTTAGATTGCCTAAAACAACAAAGGGGTATGATTCTATATTTGTTGTTGTGGATCAATTTTCTAAAATGGCTCATTTGATACCATGGAAGAAGACATCAGATGCTGAGCATGTTACTAAAATTTTCTTCAAAGAGATTATTAGATTGCATGGATTACCATGAAGTATTATTTTTGATGGAGACAGTAAGTTTGTTGGATATTTTTGGAAGACTTTACAAAAGAAGATGGGTAGTGAGTTGAAATTCAGTTCTATATTCCATCCACAGACTAATGGATAGATAGAGGTTATGAATAGAAGCTTGGGTAATTCTGAAATGCTTAGTTGGAGATGAACCAAATAATTGGAAGATGATATTGGAACAAGCTAAGTTTTCATATAATAATTCTATGAATATAAGTACAACGAAGACATCTTTTGAGATTGTTTCTAGAATGAAGCCTAGAGGAGTATCAAATTTGAGAGACATTGTTGGCGAAGAAAAGAGAAGTGCTATAGGAGAAGAATTTGCTAATTTTATGAATTCTTTACATAAGAAAGTGAAATTGAGGATAAAATAAAGTAATTAGAAGTACAAGGAGAATGCTGATCAATCTAGTAGACATCATGATTTTCAAGTTGGTGATGAGGTGATGGTTCATCTGAAGAAAGAAAGATTTTATATTGGAACATAAATAAGCTAAAGATGAAGTTTAGACCTTGTACGGTCTTGAAGAAGTTTGAAAGTGGAAACGCTTATGAAAGTGAGTTACTTGATGACATGGATATATCTCCTATATTCAATGTTGCTGATTTATACAAGTATCACGAGTTAGATGATTAAGTTATTGTATCAAAGGACTATCCTAAGAAGAAAATTGAAGAAGTTGAACAGATATTGGATCAGAGAGTTGGTAAGAGAAAAGGGGAAAGGATGCTTCATGGATCTATCAATCTGAGTTGGATTCAACTTAGTTTGTGACATCTCAATGATTCAAGAGAATCATTTCTTCCACCCTTGGTTGTCTGATGCAGGAGCATCCTGGGTTGTGCTGCTATCCTACATGTTTTTAGTTTTTACCTTGTTGTTGAAACTGTATTTTCTAGTTTCTAGGTTCCTATTGCAGACCATGTAACTAATTTTTCATAATAAATGAGAGGATGAAATTTTTATGGATTCAAGATGACCTAGATAAATTTCTTGTATCAAAGTTTCAAGTTTTAATTCATTATAAGTTGGGAGATATGGTAATTCTGCTGGAGTATCAATTTTTGGTAGTTTTGCATGATAGTTTTCTGTGCTTGACTTTCAGGATGGATGCAAACTTATCCTTGGTGAATCAGCCTTTTTGAACTTAAGATATTGTAGAGGACCTAAAATAATAGCCACAATTTGAAGTGCAAGTTCTAATTCAATCAGAGCTAGGAGATGTTGTAATTTTTCTTGGACATCAATTTCTGGACATTTAATTGCTAATGCAGACCGACCTATGGCTCTTCAAGTATTTAATGTTATTTTCATGATGAGTATTTAATATTTGATGAGAGTTTACTTGTGGATTCTCTATGTTCTAGATTGATCTGTAAGCCATTTTGGATGGTATAAATAGAGTGTTTAGGCTTAGAGCTAGGGAATTTTTTGAAGAGAGTATTGGAGAGCAGAACTAGAAAGTGCAAATTCGAAGCTAGATCTTAGATCATGAATGTATTTGTATCTCACCCTAACCTAGAAGGCCTTAGAAGTAGGTATGTATGATGATATTTTTATAAATCAATAAAGAATCTTGTTCTCTCTTTCTGTGGTGCTGTTCTCTTTTGTGTTTGCTTCCATTATGTTAACTCTTGCATGGTGGTTTGGGTAGTTGAGTGTGCTTGTTGGCCTTATTTACTCCCAACCTACCCTATGTCATGTTAATAGTGACTCGCTTGGGAAACAATGTGCTCTCCCTTCTTTGCAATTGCTTGGGAAATATTGTATTTAATCAATGAATGAAATCCCCCTTCATTAACCTCATGAATCGGTTAAGCTTGTGATCATAAATATTTCTTATCAATACATTATTATAAATAATTAAACCAATATTACATAATCATTTTGCAATTCATTTAAGTACCCATTGAATACCTTACATATCAAATCTAACTTCATCATACTCTTTTCGAATCCTCTTCATCAACCAAATACTCTTCATCAATCAAATGATATTATACTTTCTTGAGTTAGCATATTGTGTAGCCAATTAAAACTATGAAATCAATGACAATATAACCACTTATATGACTATTTTAAATACATTCATATGATCGTCACCTAACAATTTCCCATTATCAATTACAATATTAGTTAGGGATAACAATCTCCTTCTTTGGCATTTATAGAAACACATAACATAAGATTTTACATTACAAAATAATAAATAAGATAATCAAATGTATGCAATGTTAATAGCACAACTTTGCAATTATGTTTCTTCCAACTAGTACTCATTCTGTATCTTCAATAGTAGAAAGCTTCAAATTATTTCAATATAACTCCCCCTTTGATTATGTTATCTGGTTTTAGGTTGAGTCTTCTATCATCTTAATCCTCTGTAGCACTCCCCCTTTGAGTTATCTATCTTCCTTTACTATTTTGATCATCTTTTTCTCTCCATTGAGTTATCCATTGTATTCTCTCATTTGTATACTTCTCCCATTCACTATCTTCTCTCCATCTAGTTACTCTCCCCTTTTCTTTCAGTACATTCCCCCCTTTGAAAAAAATGCCAAAGGTCATTATAAATTTCAATCTAAAACTTATAAAACCTTGTAATCACATTTGTACTAAGTGGATGTACATACTACATAAATTCAACCATAGTTACCTTCACAACTTCAAAAATGCTCCTAAAGTGTGAACACTTCTGCATCAACTCCAAAATATATTTCAATTCATCCATGAATTAATGCAACATGAAAATTCTCCTAGTGAATTTTAGATAGGGGAAGGACCCCCACTTTACCTCTTAGATACTCAAAATAATCCTTAGGCAATGACTTGGTAAACATATCAACAATATGTTCCTTAGACTTTACATATTCAAGCCTCACTTTCTTCTCTTGTACTTGCTCCCTTAAGTAATGATACTTGATTGAAAGTGCTTTGTGTAATGCTCCACTCAGATATCCTTAGAATACAAGGATAAAACATGTAGTGGATATTAAAATAATAAAATAGGGAACATGGATATAATCACATGTCCAGCTACACTAGAAAAAGTCTTACAAACACTTCCAAAGATCCCCAAGCACTAACTCATAGCTTACAATCCAAATATCAAACGAACCAAGAGAATACCCAAAGTAGATCTAGATATCATCCACAAATCTCAAGAGGGAAATACTAAATTAACAATCCCAAACAATATATTGTTTTTAAGACCAAAGTAAAACTTTTTAGTATGAATAAACATACAATTCCATTTCCAACTAACCATAACATAATCAAGAATTATAAGTAGGGACCCTCAAATGGTCATGCACAAGATGAGGGATTAAGGTTATATCCAATCATCTAATGGACACCATGGTGAAAGAGAAATGACGAACCTTGAAATTTAGCTAGGTTTGAAATCTTGAAGCCTTAAAATTTTCTAGTATCTTTATCTTAACTCTTGGAGGGATGTAACCTATCTCAAATGAATTGTCGCATATATAAACTATTTCTTAAGTATAAGAAAGAAGAGTATGCCAACTTATGCTTAAATGATATATTTTATACACCATTAATATAACTAATATATTGTGATCCAGGAAGATGCAAGACCCAAAAGGGCATCCAAAACTATAATTTATATATTCTTAGAGTGTGTGGAAACACTCACTATTTTCCATGCAAAAAAAATCCCAACTTCTCATGCGAGTCAGGATTGGCTACTACGTGAGTATTCTCCATGAACCAGGCGAGTCTCCCTTTTAGGATCACATGAGAATTTTCTCAGCCATGTGAGTATATAAATACTTACATGAGACTTCACATAGTTGCATGAGAGAATTCCCTTCCCAAGCAATAAAAAATTACAAAAAGAAAAGAATGCAAGAAGGGATGTGTAAAAACACAAAATGACCACACATGGGAGTACTAGATCCACACAATTCAAGAGATGATCACTTTAGAGCATAAAAGTAAATCTAAGCACTTAAATGAAGCTAAAGATACACATCTCAATACATACATCCATTAGATCAACCTCATTAATAAATAAAAAGAGCATTAACAACATTGCAGTGAAGGGAATCTATCAAAAGAGATATAACCAAACCAATGACATAATGAGACTCAAGGGCCCTAACCATATGCCGAACATGCATATCAAATTTCTAACAATATTGTTGGAGTTAGCTCATGAGATATTTCTTACCAATGACCATCCATTGAAATCACTTAGAATATGAAACATCCAACAAACTAATCTACCAATAACATCACTAATCCAAAGAAGTGGTAGGAAATATCAACTAAGAAATATGATATAAAATCATGATAAAGGAATGCATCAAATAATGTATAAAAATCATAAAAACATGATATCAAATGCATCCAAAGTAACACATAAATCACAAGAGGACATAGTCCACATACACCAAAGTTCCAAGTGATTATCCAACACCGACCTCAAACTAGAAGTAGACCATCTTTATATAGTGGTCCCCAACAATGGTATAGGTAGCTACACCTCCCAACCATGTGGTACCCATAGGCCCACACCCACCATGCTCATGGAGATACTGACCCAATCATAATCACATAAGCCAAATACCCATGGCTAATACACACACCAATCAAGAACATGATACCAACATTTATACGATCATGAAGGTAATGTAGTACATTAGATCTCTAGTTAGACCTACTAAGGATAACTATGTAGGGACTCAAGTGGAGTGTAAGTGATATAGGAGCATCCTAGGTGTAAGAGAAATCTTGCATCACCCAATTTTTTTTCTTTTTAGTCTTTTCTATTTTAATAAGGGCTAGTAGGCAAGGTGGTTACTATTTATAGGAACTTTCTAGTTTTAATAAGTTTTTCATAAGAGCTCAAAATGTTCTAATTTTCTATTGAAAGGTTCATTTTTAGAGTTATAAGCCTACTGTATAAATCTCATCACTCCAGCTTAAGTATTGAAGAAGTTATTGCAGCTTTTTAGTGAAAAAATTTGTAGAAAATTTTTAGGCTCACCATTAGAGGCCTTAGAGTGCCTGAATGAGGTCTAAAAACTTGACAAAAGGGCACTTTTGTGGTTTTGCACCTATAGATAAGGAGCTGACATTTCTAAAAAGTGGTTACAATAGCCAATCAAAGCAATGGTTTGAGAGTTATGACCTCTCAAAGTTGGGCTACCTAAAATATCTAATATAATTATCAATGATGTATTTGGATGACTCTATATGTATTTTTAGTGCCTTTCAACCCTAGGTATTAAGTATCATTGCCTAGAACCTTCTTGAGTGACATAAAATTACCTATTTAAAAAAGACCCGAACATTATCTAAGACAGTTCTGGGTGATAGTTCGTAGCTTGTCTTGTAGATTACTATAATGAAGGCACCCATGTGGGTTAACATATTGTACTTTTAAATTCTATAATTTCACATTTTTGGTGCAACTAATAAGTTTATATTTTATTCTCACATTTGCTATTGTTTCTTTGCTTATGTTATGCTTTATGGTATTAAGGGGAGCACCCTTCATCAAGTGGTATCAGAGCTAGAGTTCTTGAGTGTGGACAAATCATCAACTATGAGGCAGTTCGCACTAGGAACATGGTTTGGGCTAAGTGTGTAGACAGATTGCCAATTGTGAGGCAATTTTCACTAGGGTTTCAACATAAGCACGAAAATGCCTCCACAAAGACAACATGAAAAAAAAGCTATAGATGTTACACTTGAGGGTTTCCTAGCCCTGCAGAGACAAATGCAAGCATTGGAAGAACAAATGCATAGAGGAATAAATCTTCTCATAAGAGATGAAAGCGAGGATAAGGAAAAAGTAGAATAAAATGCCAAAGTAGAGGTAGTTCTAAACCAAGAAGAAGAGAGGCTTTTTAGGGCCATCTCCAAGATTGGAAAAAGACCTAAGTTTGAAATTCCCACATTTTTGGGAAATCTGAACCTAGAGGAGCTAATCAATTGGATTATTGAGTTGAAGGAGTTCTTTGAGTATGAAGATATTGAGGATCCTAATAGAGTCAAGTTTGCGAAGGCAAAATTGAAGGGACATGTGAAGATCTAGCAGGAGGTTTAGTTGGAGCAAAATAGAAAGGGAAAGGAGAAAACCACTAGATGGGAATGGATGGTAGCTAAATTGAAGTGACAATTCATTCTTGTGGATTATGAGCTTGATATTTTGAGAAAATGCAAGTGTTGAAGCAAGCAGGACAATCTATTCAATAGTACACCAAAGAGTTTTACCGAGTTCTCATAAGAATCAACCATGCCAAAGAGGCTATCATGTATTGTCCATACAAGAATTTCATGGAATTGAAATTCTCTTTGTCCTATTGGTCTAGAGATGTCATACATAGTTCTTTAGATCATTGCTCATCATTTTTTGTAGGAGTTTTTGCCACACAAACCTTGATTAATTCAAGTTTTAGTTAGTCTTTCATGTTATCTAACCAAGTGGTACATCTTACACATAATGACATAGATTGGATGCTCTAATGCATGCATGCATGATATGGTTTTATGGATATGAATTTTTTAATATACTATGCTCATCTGCACATCTACATATTCCTTTCAATCTAAATAGAATAGTAAATCAAACTCTTTGGGTGAAAAAGGTTTGGAGAAACTCATAAGTAGAAAGACGAATCCAAATGGTTTTGGTTATGAGTCTCGACCTACAAAGGGTGAGGAGAACAACACTGGACTTTCCTTAATGATTGAATTTTATATGAATTGTTTTAGTGTAAGGATCATTTTACCATTGAATTCAATTGATGAATCAAAGAAGAATGTTAGTTTGCTAAGCTTATCCTATTATTTTTTAGCTTAATTTAGTAAATGAAAGATTCCCTGATAAGGAGAAAGAAGCTCATTATCTTTATGGGTTAAGGCCAAGCATTTAGGATGAACTGAGTCTAGTTTGAATGAATAGTATTGAGGAGGCATACAAATTTTTCCTAAAAGTTGAGGAGAAATTGAGCAAGAAGTTTGACAACAAGAATAGTGGAAGAGGTCATGGTGGAAGATTTGGTAGACGATCTTATGGAGGCCATAATGATGATCATAAGAACAAGGATGAGGCTAGAAGTAGCAATAAAAACCAAGGGGGAAACAATTCCAATCATTTCTATGGTTAGAAAAATAGAGATTAGAGAGGAAGAGGTAGAGGACAAGGATTTGGAAGAGGAGGATTCCATGGGAAATGTTTTCACTACAGAGAAGAAAGGCATAGAACATTTGAATGTTCCCAGCACCAAGGAAGGAAAAATCAAAGAATAGAAGGCCATGCCAGAATTGCACATGCTGATGAAGATGCCAGATCATCACATTTTGAAGATGTGGAAAGAGGAGAAGTCCTAGTTAATAGAAGTGTTCTGCTAAGTGGAGAGAATGAACTTGATCAAAGAAGGAGCTTGTTTTGCACAAGGTGTAGATGTGAAGATAAGTGTTGTGATGTGATCCTTGATGGTGGAACTACTAATAATATGGTGTTAGAAATGATGGTCACAAAGTTGAAGCTAAAGAGATAGAAACACTTGCATCCATACCATATTTCTTGGGTGCAAGATGACCACAAGGTCATGGTCAATGAGCAGTGCTTAGTCAAGTTCAAGATTGGAAGCTACCAGGATGAAGTACTATGTGATATCATACCTATGGACATGTGTCATATGTTGCTGAGTAGTCTATGAAAATTTGATAGGCATGCTATACACAATGGGCAAGCAAATACCTACACTTTGACCAAGGATGGAGTGAAACATAAGTTGAAACCATTGAAGGATAAAGAAGAAAAGGTATGTAGTGCTGCTAGAATATGTTTTGTTGATGGAAAAGAGTTTCTCAAACGTATGAAGCATGAGCATGTGTGTTTTTCCATAATTCCAAAAGATAGCAAAGAAGAAATAGAGGAGTTACTTATAGAATTTGTAGATATGTTGGGAGAATTTTCTTATATTGTATCAGATAATGTACCTGATGGATTTCCCCCAATGAGAAATATCAGTCACTAGATGATTTTGGTTCTAGGAGCTAGTTTTCCAAACAAGGCAATGCATATAATGAAACCAGTAGAAAGTGAAGAGTTGAACAAGAAAATTCATGAGTTTCTACAGAAGGGTTTGATTTGAGAGAGTTTGAGTCCATGTGTTGTACAAGTAGTATTAACACCAAAGGAATGAAGAATGGAGGATGTGCACAGATTCTCATGCTATCAACAAAATCACAATCAAGTAAACATTTCCATTGCCAAGGATGGATGATATTATGGACTATTTGAAAGGATCTGAGTATTTCACAAAGAGATAGATTTGAAGAGTTGATACTATTAGATTTGTGTCTAAGTAGGTGATGAGTGGAAGACTACTTTTAAGACCAAAGAAGGATTGTACAAGTGGTTAGTCATGGATTTTGGGCCAACCAATGCACTGAACGCTTTCATGCAGCTCATGAATGAGGTACTAAATGAGTTTTTGGTTACCTAGATGCTATATTGATCTTTATTAAGATATTGGAGGGGCATTTGATTCATATTCACAAGGTGTTTGATAAGTTGAGGGAATACAAGTTGTTGATAAACCTGAAGAAGTGCAATTTTGTAAAGAAGAAGTTGGTGTACCTAGGCTTTGTAGTCTCAAAAAAAGGTCTAAAAATGGACCTAGAGAAAGTGAAGGCTATCCTTAAATGGCCTACTCCAAGGAGTGTAGTAGAGGTAAGATCTTTTCATGGACTGGCTAGTTTTTACAAAAAGTTTATAAGAGGTTTTAGTAGTATTTGTGGACCCTTGACTAAAATAGTGATAGGGGATAGGAAAGAATTTAAATGGACTATAGGAGTAGATAAGAGTTTTAATTTTTTGAAACAAAAAGTTATTGAGTAGCTTGTTTTAGCACTTCTTGATTTTAACAAGGTGTTTCAAGTAGACTGTGATGCTAGTGGTGCTGCAATAGGAGCTATTATGAGCAAACAAGGTAGACCTGTTGCTTATCTTAGTGAGAAGTTGAATGATGAAAAAAGAAAATATTCTATTTATGATTAGGAATTTTATTCTATAGTTCAAGCATTGAAAAAGTGGAGGCACTATCTTCTTCCCAAGGAGTTTGTTTTGTATACTAGTCATCAAGCTTTGCAATGTTTGGATAGTCAAGGAAAATTGAACGAAATGCATTTGAAGTGGGTCTTTTGGCCCTAGGTATTAAGTTTGATCATCTAGAACCTTCTCGAGCGACGTAAAATTTCCTATTTAAGAAAGGTCTAAAAATTGTTTAGGAGAACTTTGGGTGATAGTTGGTTGCTTGTCTTGCAGATTATTTTAATGAAGTCACCCATATGGCTTATCATATTGTACTTGTGAATTTTGTAATTATGCATTTGTGACACAAATAAGAAGTCCATATTTTATTCTCACATTTTCTGTTCTTTTTTTTTTTTTTTTTTATGGTTTATGGTATTAAGGGGAGCACCATTCATTAGTAAGTCACTTGGCATTGGATAGTCCAAGATAAATGTGGTATCAATCAACTCCCCTAGGAGGCCACATACTTGGTGTAGAATGAATCCCTTGAAAAACCATCACACCATGCCCTCACAATAAATTTTGCAGAAGAGTGTAGAACATATATACACCACACACACTTACACTGATGCATCAAATACTTTTAAGGTGTGCCCTATCTTATTTAAGTTTTATTTCCCTTTAGTTAATTTAGTTGTCACTTATTTAAAACCTCTTCATGTTACCTTGTTGGCCTTAGTCTGGGGTAATGGGAGAAGCCACTCCATTTCCTACCCTACATACCCATGGACATCATACGATGAGTTCCCTTAGGCAATGCAAGTTCCCATCCCAACCCCCAAATGAAACATCCCTCAACTAGCATATACCTAGGAGTTTGGGTCTCACAAGATCCCTTCATATGCACACACACGTGCTCGTGTATGGGCATAACCAACTTCAGGAAGGTAATCACATAATACCAATGCAAAAGGTGGGTATGAAAAATGCAACAAATGATACAATTATAATAATCTTGCTCAAGTGACCTATATCTAGGAGTACAAATTCTACATGAATCCCAATAAGACAACAAAACACCAAGCATCATAAACTCACCCAATCGACCTAAATTTGGGAGTAGGGATTCTACATGAATCTCAATGATGGTAATGTAAAACTATGGTTGGAATGGAGATCTAACAAAATTCTATATCCATGACAAAAAAATGCCAAAAAATACCCAAGAAAACTAAACAACATGCAAAATGAAGCGATGTAAAAATCACTCAAAAGTTAACGTTGTAAAAAATTGACAAAAATAAAACCCATTATCCAAATTGTTTCCAAAGTCCTAAAAATAAAGTAAAAACAAAGTTCCAAAATTTTATACAAAAATGACCTACACAAAAATACCAAAATCCAAACTAAAACCCCTAAAAATATTCAAATGTTCATACTTGCCCAATTGGGTAGAACTAGCACACCAAAATGAAGGGGAACACTAGTTCTCAACCTCCAATCAATTCACTATTGAAAATGGGAACTAAAACAAAGTCAAAAAAAATTCAAGAGAGTCCTACCTCACAACCAAAGGGGCTAAAACAAGAACATATGCCACAAAATAATGAGACCTCTACATTAATGAAACATTTAGTAAAGAAGGATTTTCCTGCTCTAAATCCAATGAGCCTATCCTCATGATGATCCCATGAGCGTAGCTCTCACAATGAAATTTTTTCCAAGTGCTCAAAGAGAGGTTTGGAGGATTTACTCCAAAATATTGAATTTCAAAAGTGCAAAGTGAGAATAAAATCACTTTTAGCCAATATATGCACTTTTACAAAGTGAAATATAAATTATTTAAATTCAATACTCTAATTAGCTACCTTAACCCAAATAAAATCAATTCAACCACAAAAAATTAGCTAGTAAATAAAATAAATAATTAATAGTTTCCTTCTAACCCATTAAACCATCATTTAATAGTTTCCGTGGTAACTGAGGATTCTTAAGTTCATAGACACATATGCATAATGAATTTGGATTCACCAATTATGAGAGGGTACAAATTATAATAAAGATACATTTCCCATACAAGGATGATATTGGCTTAACGTGCAAGATTTGATCACCAAATCCGTGTGCCACTACCGGGGATATAAATCTTTCACAATAAATGAGCACAATCAAGTGTAGATGCACAACAATAATAGCCATATCAATAACTATGCAAAATCATGTAATTGAAACATCTAATTAATTTCATTTAAGTAATTATTTAAATAACCCATTTGCATAAATTATTGAAATAAATAAGGTAATTATTTATAGCACATAATTTTATGAATCTAATATGAATAGATCATTTTCTAATTATTTAATCATTTAATAATATAAGTAATAATAACCACCCAACATCATAAATGACACTATAAACATATAAGTCAACATGGTCAAACACACGAGTAAACATCGCTGTAGGAACCTAGTCAAGTGCAATAGGAAAAATAATATAGAGTTCAATCACTACACACATCTTAGGGTAATCATGATACCATATTAGTCTAGGAAATCACTGGCACAAACCTGAGTGGATCCATCTAACACATCATAATCTAACAAATCAACCATATGCATAAATTAATCTTGTTGATCAAATTACATAATCAAATCACCCTAAGGGCATAGACCACTCATGGGCCTCAATCATGATTAGTCACAAGGTAAGATCATCATGGTTGCATTCATTAGGATGACTTACAAAAATCAAATGGGAGAGGCAGTGCACTTTGTCTTTGTATGCATCATTGGGTTTTTTGATATATTGATAGCACTTGTACTATCACAATAACTAGTGATAGGTTTAGTTACTTCTTCTTGCATTCTTTCCAATAGTTATTTAATTCACATAATATTTGAACAATTGATTGTAGCAATAATATATTCAACCTCAATAGTAGATTGTGAAATATAACTTTGTTTCTTACTTATCCATGTGATCAACATCTCTCCTAAAAAGAATGCTCCTCCACTTGGTCTTTTTCTACCATCAACATTTCTAGCCTAATCAACATTTGTGTAGACTTTAAGATCAAAGTCATCCTCTTGTTTATACCATAGGCTATAATCTTCAATTTCCTTGAGATATCTGACTATCCTTTCACAATAGTCACATGTGTTTCCCTTGGATTAGAGGAAAACCTTGCAACACTTCTATTAGAGTAATAGATTATTTTCTTATTAATTAAATCATATTGATTTATTTATTAAGTCACTTATCATCTCTAGTTTACTTAAGCTAAACTTTGGGCATATAATAACTAATTATTTTATTAATTATTATCATGCAACCTACATTAATTAGTTACTTGTTAGGATTTTGATCTCCTTTTATAAGGATTGATCTCTTTGTAATTTACTCATTCACTTTTGATAATATCAATCTTTCTTTTTATGGATCTAGGAATTCTAGCCTCCCTATCTTTTTTTTGTCTGTTTTAGTGACAAGTGTTTGCACAGAGGTGATTCTTGGGAGTTGTAGGGTTGATCTTCCATCAACCTCAACATGGTATTAGAGCTCCAGAACTTCATGCCCCTATTCTTTTTATGAGAGGTTTGTCTTGGCTTTCAAATCTACACTTTTCCTTTCAAAGGGTTTTATTTTTCATAGGAGTTTTGTATTGGATCTGGGGGGTCATTCATTTTCGGTGCACTTTGAGCCTAAATAGACCTCACTGTTGAGCTCATAGCTCCCAAAAATACCTATTTTCATTTAAAATTTGTCCAATTTGGACATAGTTGGAATCTGGGGCAAAAAATTGCTTCCAGATTAGGTACATTTCTTGAGGCATCAATTTTGTGATTTTTGACACATAAATCAAGATTTTTTAAGCTCAAACATTAAGATTTTTTTGGTAAACAAAACAAGATTTTTTGGCACAAAAAATAAGATTTTGGCATGTGGATCTAGAGTTTTGGTACATTAATTGAGGTACATTCATTAAAAAATCAACACAATTTGATGCACTAAATGAGGTATTTTGGTACAGAAATTGAGACATGTTGGCATGAAAACAAAGACAATTCACCTTTGCCTACCCTTCCAACTCTTTTTTGACCTACCTATAATTTTTTGGCCGTAACTTGCT
Source organism: Cupressus sempervirens (assembly GCA_028749045.1). NCBI lineage: Eukaryota > Viridiplantae > Streptophyta > Pinopsida > Cupressales > Cupressaceae > Cupressus > Cupressus sempervirens. The sequence continues at coordinate 149,389,204 of CM053791.1, forward strand.
TTTTTGGCCTTAACTTGCTCATCCACACTCTATGTTTTGCAAACAAGATATCATAAAAAAGATGATTATGAGCCCGTTGTGATGGTGTAGTTTATTTTGACTTTTGATACTACTTAGTTTCTAGTTTATGTAGTAAAAATTAGAGGTTCTATTTTGCACTCTAAGAGACATATCTTGAGACATTCTATTTTCTAGATTCTGCTCCAAGCACATCTCATTCAATTTTTTGCTTTTTTACATTCTAGTGGATATCTTGGTTGTTTTAGGTGTAGAGATCAATTTTTTTTTCTTCAAATGATTTTCATGGGTTGTAATATCTTTTGTATCAACCTTATGTCTCTTTTGACCTTTGTTGACATCCTTTTGTTGTATTTTTTCAAACACAATTAGAAAAAGTGCCACTCTATTGCATTTTAGGATCTTGCACATCGTTGTTTTGTTGTACTTACATTATATTATAAAGTGCCTTTGAGGGTTTCATTTTGGCCATATTCACCAACTTCCTTTTTCAAGTGAGTGTTCTGTTGGCCATTTTGCTCCCTATTCAACCCATCATCAATAACCAATCAAAGATATCTTGAATGGGCTGTTTTCATTGTTATGGGTTAATATGCGATTTGGTTAGGGTTAACATTTTTTGTTAACTTGGTTTCTTCATGTATTGAGTTGACTTGGTTCCTTTATTGACCAAGCTAGTTTAGTTTGTTCTTTGAATGAGTGAGCTTGGTTTCCTCTTTTTCCAAGTTGTAGGTTAACATGCACATATGTAGGGGTTAAAATTTCACGTTAACTATTTTTGCTATTTTGGGGAGTGATTTTTCTTGCTTCCACAAAATTGCTGCTGTCTCTTCAACCGTGCATTTGGAATTGTGCCAACCAATAGTTTCATGCCACATGGTGGATCATTCTTGTGTTGGGATACTTTTAATTAGATGATGGTCATATTTTCACATTATTTCTTGAGCCTCTTGCAAAGATATGATTGCCATTAGATTTTGAAGCATCTTTGGATATTTTTGAGTGCATCTCAGTCGTCCATGGTTATGTGGAGATCTTGGATCTATAGTTGTGTTTTATTCATCTGTTGGGGATATTTTCATAGCATCTTGGCCATCCATATCCAAATGAAGGTCTGCATCAATGACTCATCTTATTGGAGGAAAATTAGATTTATTCCATGTAGGTCAACTCTTTAATTTTTGCAGCATCCCACATTTTTGGACGATGACAAAAATTTATTTGTTGGAGCCATGACACACTACAAGGACTATTCTTTAATGTTGAATGATATTCTTGGGCTTTGTTTGCACGACACCTTGCATCTACATGCCCCTTTATTGATTGTAATGATTAAATCTCATGAGATTTGATTTCTTATGACTAGGTGCATTTATTTTTCCTTTCTTATCACTTCACTATAAAATATTGATTTCAAGATCAAATTTTGGTTTGATATTCATGTTGGAAGATTCATTTGATGATATGTTACATTCATGACCAAGTTTGTCATTGATGTCAACATAGCATGTTTGATCTCTTCTATGGTATTTGATAGAAGAACAATAGAAGTATTAAGTTGGTACGGAAGACTAGTTGAGCATGATAACCACCCAAGGTTATGGGATATATTTTGGAGTATTTTTTATATGTAGTTAATGTCAAAAGTAGAAAGGATATGTCTAGGAGAAGTTATGTAAGTTTTGGTGATGTTTGTTTTGAGATAGATTTTACAGAGGCATGTTCTGGTAAACTAGTTATATCTCTTAGAAAATTTGATATCTTGAGGATTGAGGCTGAGGACATGAAGAAGACATGTTTAGGATGATGTGGCTAAGCTCACTCATCATAATATTGTGTGTATAGAAAGCAATTCAAGTTGCAAGGCAGAAGATTAAGGTTATCACTAAGTGTAATGTGTTCTTAGTCAGGTCCTATAATAATTAATTGAGAAGGACTAATAGATGACTTAGGAAACTGTTTTATGCACTTGATATAAAGGAAGGACATTTTCCTTTATCATAATATATGTGGATGTGGATGAATTGTGAATGTTTGGAAAGTAGCAGAGATTATGGAATGCAAAGTTGAGCAAAGTAGTGCGAAAGTGAAGGAAACTTCATTGTTGAGGTTTTTCTAAGTGATATGATATTTTATATTAAGATCTAAGGTCTAGTATTTGGATCCAAGGTTCATGACTTAGTCTCAAAGGTCTAGAAGTGATTGGTTCAGTTGATAGGACAAAGGAAAGGACAGAGGAAAGAAGAAGATACTAGTAAATTGTTTGAATAGTGAGCTCTTCTTGTAGTTGAAACTACATGTTTTGGTAGTGGGCTCTTCTTGCATACATTGTACCACAACTCCTAATAGGATTGACACAACTTATAATGGGGTTGGAATCTCCTTATAGGGATTCAAAGTCTCCTAATAGGGACTCATTGTACTAAATATTGTAACAAACTCCTAAGAGGGTCCATCCTCTAACAATGAATATTTATATTAGTACATCATCTTGTAAGCATTATTTCCACTAGGGTTTTCCCTCTAATCAAGGGTATCCCTAGTCAAAATATCTAGTGTAATTGCCTATGTGCATCTTTGTATGGTTGCTATTTACTTTGGTTGAATGGTTAAGTTTGTTTAAAGAAGATAAGTGTTTTAATTATTAAATAACTGATTCATCCGCCCACAATCAATCAATCATTCCTGCCTACCACCAATCTTAGTTATCTTGGTGGACTATTGTTTCTAACAATTCATTTATTTCTCTCTACAAATAAACTCCACTTTGGTTGGGGTTCAAACTTCATAGTCAAATCTGAGTTATGCCTAATCTATAAAGCTAAGTTGTAAATACTTTTTTCTTTGGGTTCTTATATGTTTTCTCTTACAACTGCTTATGCTCTACAAATGTAAAATTCTTCTTTTGCCTTACAATAATAGAAACCATTGTTTTCCTCTTCTTAAAATGTGACTACCTTGTGCATGTTTTTCCTTGTGTTGAATGTTTCTATTTCATCATTTAAGTTGTATGTTGTGTTTACTTGCTCATGGATGTTGTGTTGTGAAATTCTTCTTCCTTCCAACATTTGATTTGTTTAAACCTGCATATGAGCCTTTAGAAAGGTGAATTAGAGTTAAGATCTATGAATTTTGGGGCCTTTTATTAATGTCATGTGCATCTACAAGAAGAATAGTAACCACATTCTATCTCGGTGCATCACCCACTTTCCCTTCAACAATTTTCTTTCTATTCTCCTTCTCCCTTTTCCCTCAAAGTGGTAGTTTAGGTGCATTTTGATAGTGAGGCAGCTGGCCTTCTCTAAAGATTTAGCCTTAGAGTGCAAGTCCCACACTTGGAGGTCCTTTAAATTTTACAAAAGGTTGCTTGAGGGTCATACCTCAAGCAAGGGTGCAGACTTTTGTGTCAACAATTTTTGGCATGCCTAGTGGGACATTCAATTTTAGCTACTCAAGTTTGTTGGAAGCCATTTCTATTTCTATCTTGATTCATCAAGAAATTGGGTGTTTTTCTCAATGCCATCAGCCTTTGGAGGCATTCAATAAAACACTATGGTGACTCTAGTGCAAATATTCTAGTTTTATACAAACCCAGTGCTTCTATGTGTATAGATCATCTCCGATCTTTTATGATTTCCAAGGTTTTTCTATGATTTTGCAACTTTAATAAAGTTTTAACCATGGATACATATCATAGAAACACATATTAGTCCCCCCCCCCATATCATGACAAAACTATTCATAAACCCTCATATTTCCATTTTGAATCTCAACTCCAAGGTAGTTATAGCCAGTATGCTCAGAACTATTACTCCCTTCCTACCTATGCTACACTAGTCCCAACATCCCCATATAAGGAGCTTAAAGATATGATGTTGGTATTCCAAAAAATTATTGACCAAAAATTTCACAAACAAAATGAGAGGATTTTGGACATGAAATTGTATGAGAGGAGTAAGAAAACAGACACATGGTTTCATGAGAAAATTAAGCAATTGCTAGCCAATGATAAGTAGCTTGGTGAGATTTAAATGCATTGGGAGATAAGTGACAATAGGAGGAGATGACATACTAGGCCTATCTCCAATAACAACAAGTAGAGAGGAAAATACAAAGACACATTGAGGATAAATTTTCTTTGCAAGTCATTACAACAAGAGATGAGGAAATGAGGCTCAAATTATCTCATTTTCAAACCAAGGAAGCAAAGGCAGCCCCTTCTCCAAAATATGTCATTCTTAGCTTTATGGAGTCCCCTCCATTATGAGAGCCTACTAGTATACCCCTTCTACTCCCCATGTGAAAAGGATGGACCCATGAGCCTTCCATACCCATCACTATTTCACTCTTTGAGGGTGGACCGGTTGTATGGACTCCTAAAGGCCCAAACATGGAGTTTTGGGAGAATGAAATGAAGCAAGAAGAACCACATGGGGAGGAGTTATAGCCTATCGAGGACAAAAAAGAGGTTTATATTAAGAAGAAGGAAGAGGATCTAGTCTTCTTATTTGAAGAGATCTTTTGTTAAGGAGAAAAAAGAAGAAAAGGTTGTTCCTTCTCTTGAGGAACAAATCATGGCTTTTGAGCTTGTCAAGTGAATGAGGACTTGCTACAAGCTAAGGAGGAAGAAGATCATTCACTGCAATCACTTGAGGAGGAACATGCTGATATGCATGAGGTTGCCTCTCAACCTATGCATGTTATTGCAACTATAATGGAGTAGATCGATGATGAGGATGATCTTTTGGATGAGTTTGATGCTATCTTCTCTTCCATAGATATTGAGTTATCATCTCTTGTATATGAAGAGAATATTCTACAACAACAACAAGTGGAGAGACACACCATATGAGTAGTTGAGCCAATTCCAAACCAACATGATATTACCAAGGTTGTAGGGCATAATGATGAGGTGAAGGCTGATTTCTTAGACCTAAAGTCATTAAGAGGATGCCCCATCAGGCATCTAGCTTTACAAAAAATCAGCAAGTTATCCTCGGTCATGCTTACTCTTGAGCATAAGGGTGAAGATCACAAGGAAGATAGCGCAAGTCTTGCTCAACAAGGTAATGCCCCAATGCTAGAAAGCTTCATTGCAGTCTTCAACATTGGGAAGAAGGTATTCCATACAACAATATATTTGTCATGCTTGCTACTATTTTTAGTTGTCCACATGCATGGAAGAAAAAAATCAGCTTGTGAGAAAGGATATCTACTTCAACAAGCTAGTTAATGGATTTGTTTGATCTTTTATTTGTAAATACTTGTACATATTAGAATAGGAGCTTTTATGCTTTCCAAGAAGTAAATGAGAACATTTTATCCTTGTTTTGGAGCTTTCTAGAGCTCCCCGGAGCTGTTTTGTTTTTTTCTAGTTGCAAATGTGATAACACATCATTTCTTGGTAGTGAATCCATGCCCAATGGATTTCTTAAGGCCATTGATGTATGCTTAGCAGGAAAGCATCCACTTTGAGTCACCAAGAATGTTGGCCATTTTTTCCCCCCATTCAACTCATCATCAATAACCAATCAGAGATATCTTCAATGGGCTATTTTCTTTTCTATGGATTGACATGCAATTTTGTTGGGGTTAACATTTTGTGTTCACTTGGTCTCTTCATAAATCGAGTTAGCTCAATTCCTTCATTGACTAAGCTAGTTCAATTTTTTCTTTGATCGAGTGAGCTTGGTTTTCTCTTTTTCTGAGTTGTGGGTTAACACGTGCATCTGTAGGGGTTAAAATTTTTTGTTAACCATTTTCTCTATTTTGGGGAGTGATTTATCTTGCTTCCAAGAAATCCTTGCTGTCTCTTTGACCGTGCATTTGGAAATGTGCCGACCAAAAATTTCATGCCATGTGGTGGATCCTTCTTATGTTGGGATGCTTTTATTCAGATAGTGATCATATTTTTTCATAATTTCTTGGGCCTATTACGAAGATATGTTGGCCATTAGATTTTGAAGTATCTTTGGATATTTTTGAGTGCATCTCAGCCATCCATGGTTATGTGGAGATCTTGGATCTATGGTTGTGTTTTATTCATCTATTGGGGAGATTTTCACAACATATTGGTTGTCCATATCCAAATAAAGATGTACATCGATGACTCATCTTATTAGGGGAAAATCAAATTTATTCCATGTGAGTTAGCTCTATAATTTTCATTGTGGGTTAACATTGCATGTTATCCTATCCCACATTTTTTGATAGCAACACATATTTATTTTTTGTGACCATGACACATTACAAGGAATGTTCTTTAATGTTGAATGATATTCTTGGGCCTTGTTTGCATGATACCTTGCATCTCCATGCCCCTTTATTGATTGTAATGATCAAATCTCATGGGATTTGATTTCTTACGACTAGGTGTAGTTGTTTTTCCCTTCCTATCGCTTCACTACAATAAATTAATTTCAAGATTAGATTTTACTCTAATATTCATTTATTTCTCTCTGCAACTCAACTCCACTTTGGTTGGGGTTCAAGCTTCATAGTTAAATCTGATTTAGGCTTGATCTATAAAGGCAAGTTGTAAATACCTTTTCTAGGTTCTTCTCTATTTTCTCTTGCAACTACTTAGCTCTACAAATGTAAATTTTTTATTTTTCCTTACATTAATAGAGACCCTTGTTTTCCTCTTCTTATCATTTGACTATCTTGTGCATGCTTTTCCTTATGTAGAATGTTTCTATTTCATCATTTAAGTTGTTTGTTGTGTTTACTATTGCCACAAAAGTTTGCACCCTTGTCAAAAGTTTTTACCTAAGGTAAACCTTGTAAACCATGGAAATAACCTCCAAGTTATGGCACTTGAACTATGAGGATACATCTCTAGAGAAGGCTGGCTTCCTTTACTATCAGGGTGCATCTAACTACACTTGGAGAGAAAAAGGGAGAAGGAATGCATAGAAAAAAAATCTACCAACTCTAACCTAAGGGGTGATGCACCAAAATAGTGTGTTCAAACCAATCTCTGCCCATACATGCACACATGAACTATGATGGAATCAAAGATATATAGATCTAGATTTTTTTAAATCTAACAATCATGTGTAGATTAGAAAACCCAAATAAATGACACAAGGAAGATGAGACTCACTTATATATCATCCATAGGTCAAAGAGATACAGTCATGCAAAATTGAAGATATCCATAATAAACTAATGAGAGGTAAATAGGTCTTGCATAAGACATAAATGGCTGAAGTAGATAAGGTATAATACCATATAGTTCAAAGGCAAAGGGGATTTACAATAGCATGCTAGAGCAATGCCAAAGAAACAGAGAGGGTCTGACCTTAACAAAATTTACAAAAACTACCTTCATATCTTAGGCATAACTGAGATATTTTCTGCCCTAAACCAAACTCAACCACTACCATTTAACATTGCAGAGAACAATCGTACAGATCTAGAGAAATTTTTATCTTGGCATAGATTCAAATGCAATGAAATCTAATATTTTGCCAAAAACTAAAGCCCTAAGAAGATAAAAATGATGCTATTTAATCATTCTAACCAAGTAGATGGATAAAACCAGAGGTGGTGGAGTGATTCCTTCATTTACCAGGTATGGCATTTATTCAAGAGTGGTTGGAATCAATCATGAAGATTGGATCGTGTAAGAAATGCTATCTTCCTTCATTTCTGGCTTACAAATCATCAAGATCAACAAGTAAACTGAGTCTCACAACCAAGATGAACCACATGGGCCAATAGTCTTTTATCTTTCCACCACCCTACAAAGTCCTCATGGTTTGACCATCTTTTCCATCATAATTGCACCATTCTTTAAAACCCTAACTATGACTATCCAAGAAACCATGACTTAACCATAATGTTACCGCTATTGTTACCACCCAGGTCCACAAGGACACATGGCCTTTAGGAGCTTCCCCATATTGGTTAAAGTCTTTGCAATTCCACAATGTGGAAAAGCACTAATCATCAATCTACAAAAGATTAATGATCATGAAAAACCTTTGTTATTAATTTTTCTTCCCCCTCTAAAATTTTAGGTCCATGGATGACTCAACATCCACACATCAACATGTTACCCTTTTTGGCAAATCAACATGAAGCAACTAGAAGGAAATCAACCTTGACATGACCTGGCATCCCTTCTGGCACTACCTTTTAACCTTGGTGGCCCACATAGAAGAATGGACCCACCAGTCCACATGTCATAATGTTGCTTCCTTATATTATTAAAAAGTCTGACAAAATACATAATGTGGGAAAGTGACTACCAATAGAAATCTAGCTGCATGCCAACTCACTTGACAACCTACCTAACACCTTTACTTCACTTGTGACCCATAAAAAATAGGACCCACCACCACATGGAAGCAAGCTACTTGCCTGCACTGCATAAAGATAGGACAATTTCATAATGCGGGAAAGTGCCCACCACAAATCTATGCAAGATCTGATGGTCCAAAAAGTTGCGGGGCTAGGAAATAAACCTAGAAAAATATGGAAATATAATAAGGTTTTATTTAATTTATTTTGCATTTCTTTTTAACATTATTTAATATTAAAGGTGGAAGGTGACCGTTGGGCAGGCTGAGACATTTAAATTCAAATTTTTGGCAAGGGGGGGGCTTTTTTGGCTAACATTTACTTGCTCATGGATGTTGTATTGTGAAATTCTTCTTCCTTCCAGCATTTCATTTGTTTAAACCTACATATGAGCCTTTAGAGGTGAAAAAGAGTTAAGATCTATGACTTTTGGGGCCTTTTATTTATGTCATGTGCATCTATAGGTAGAGTAGTAACCACATTCTATCTTAGTGTATCACCCCCTTCCACTTTAGAAAATTTCTTTATGTTCTCCATATCCCTTTTCCCTCGAAGTGGTAGTTTAGGTGCATTCTAATAATGAGGAAGCCAACCTTCTCCATAAATTCAATTTCAAAGTGCAAGTCCCATACTTGGAGGCTGTTTCCATGTTACACAAGGTTTCTTGAGGGTCATACCTCAAGCTAGGGTACATAATTTTGTATCAACATGTTCCTTCCACAATATTAGCCTCATGATGTGTTAATGAAACATGCCATTATAGGTGTTTGTACTTCTTTTTCACTCTCAATGTTCTTGGTTCTTCTTTCTACATGAGTTATTGCATTCACTTTTAGTGTTCATGTCTTACCTCTCAACATTATAGGGGGTTTATGTTGGTTTTATTATTTTCTTAGTTAGATAGAGTGAGCTATGTATTCAATATTTGATCCTATCTACTAGGCAATTGCTGTGGCTAGATACCTTTGCATTTCAGTAAGATGGATCATTTGCCATATAGACATTTTTTTATTCTTATTTTTGGAGACCATCAAGATACCTTCCATATTTGATTAATCATCTCTTCAAACTTAGTCTTCTCTACCTAGTCATGTTCAATAGAGTAGAGGTTCTTCAGATCAACATTTTGGTAGTGTTTCCAGCTTTATGCTTCAATGGTGTTCTTCATGATCATCTTTTGTTCCTATCTTCGAGGAAATTCCCTAGTTTGGAGGCTTCTTTAGTCCTTCACTAGTTCTTTTTAGCATTATTTCTAGCTCTTTTTGGAGTAGGGGTGTAGGAGCATCCTGGGTTGCCTTGTTATCCTACTCATTTTGTTCATTTTGCAGTTCTTTCATGTGCCTAGTAGTCCTTCATGTGCCTAGTAGTTACTTCATGTGCCTAGTAGTTCCTTCATGTGCCTAGTAGTCTGTCATGTGCCTAGCAGTTCCTTCATGTGCCTAACAATCCTTTATGTGCCTAGTAGTTCCTTCATGTGCCTAGTAGTTCCTTCATGTGCCTAGCAATCCTTCATGTGCTTACCAGTTCCTTCATGTGCACAATAGTCCTTCATGTGCCTAGTAATTCCTTCATGTGCTTAGTAGTTCCTTCATGTGCCTAGCAATCCAATTTTCTTCATGTGCCTAGCAATCTAGTTTTCTTCATGTGCTGAGTTACCCAGTGTATGCTAAGTGATTGTTCATGTGCCAAGTTACTCAGTGTATGCCTTGTGTTTTTTCATGTATCGAGTTACTCAGTGTATGCTGAGTGTTTCTTCATGTGCTGAGTTACCTAGTGTATGCCAAGTGTCAGTATTTGGACGTGATTTTGTGAGCCAACTTGCAGGATTTATTTCATTCACAACATTTATGTTAAGATCTTTTCTTGGGATGAGTCTAGACCATTGTTGGGTTGGCCTTCCTCTTATGTAATGTTCTAGAATGATTTGTAGGCCATTTTGGCAAGTATAAATAGAGTGTTTAGGCTTAGAGTTAGGCAAGTTTTAGGGAAGAGAATTTTAGAGCAGAACTGAAGGTGTGAATTTGTTGTTGGATCTTTGTATATGAATGTATTGTAATTGGCCGTAACCCAGAAGGCCTTACAGCTAGGCATGTATGAAGATATTTTGATGAATCAATAAAAGTATTGTAATGCCCTGCCCGAAGATCCTTGGAAACAAGGATTCAAATCAAGCCAAGATTTTTTTTTTACAAGTATGAATGCACATGACAACATCATATAAGAATCACAAAGATCACAATGGAAGACTCCACCACAATCTCGACAACCAATAGATCTTCGAATGCCACAACCAATTGACACACACGAACAAAAGCTAACAACCATCACAAACAAGATGAGGGCTCAAGAAATGACCACTCATCAACAAAACACCAAGCTAGGGTAAAATGCAGAACCTGAAATTTGGCTAAGCCTAAAATCCTGAAGTGCTGAAAATTGGCTAAGTCTGGATTCCTGAAGTCCTGAAATTTTCTAGAAACCATAACTTATCTCTGAGAGGTCTGAAACCTATCTCAAATGATTTGCCGCATATATTAAAATATATCTTAAGTATAAGAAATTAAATATACATCAAATGCAACAACATAGGGTCAAAGAACGCCCAAAAGGGTATCTAAAACAACTCACAAAAAGATTGGATCACAAAGAAAAGTGCTTGCTGATGGCATGTGCAGGTTTTTCACAAAAATCGTGTGACACTTTTTACTAAGGGAGAGCGACACTTCTCCTTAAGGCGTGCGACACTCTTTCAGTGTCGTACAACATATCTCAAGAAGGCATGCGACACTTTTCAGCATTGTACAACATTTTTCAAGAAGGCATGTGACACTCTTCCAGTGTCGTACGACATTTCTCAAGAAGGGGTACGATACTTTACAGTGTTGTACGACATAGTTTTCATGGGCATGCAATAATTTTTAAAGTGTCGCACCATGCTGAACAAATGTCACCCATAGAAACATGAAAAAACTCCCAAAAGCAAAAAGGACCAAAAAAAGAGCACACCAGGGAGTATCGGATCCACAAAGGCTTGAGGAATGAACACTCGAGTGCAAGAACAACATAGAAAGAAGAACATCTATCCATCTAAACTAAAGCAACAAAGAACACACTGAAATAAACATCGTAGTGAACTAAACAACCAAACTAAGTGCACGGTTCCTCCCAACCATCAATAGCATCATAAGACCATCGTGGGTCCTAGCCATCCCCTGCACGTAACATCCCAAGCCACCGACCAGATTGTTGGTACTGTCATAATAGGGACGTCACTACTGAAACATGCACAATAACATCATAAGAAAATCTAACATGCTAGTGATAACGCATAAGATAATCCTATAGTAGATAACATCACCTATCACATGCTAAACAATAGTAAGCAACATATATACTACTGAAGAAAATCACATCATCTAATCATATGCTAAACATCATAATAAGGGAATGTGCCAAATAAAATAACATCATCTAAACATGATATTAAAACATCCCAAAGAAAGCATAAATCACAAGAAAGCATACTTTGAAACTCGAAGTACCAAGTGAAGACATCCAGCAATGGTCGCACTAGGACAAGACCGTCTTTGTACACTGGTCCCTAGCAGTGGTGAAGGTAGATATGCCTCCCAACCACATGGCACTTGTAGGTCCACACTCGCCGTGCTGATGGAGATAAAGATCCAACCACAAACACACATAAAGCACAACATCTAAGGCTAACACTCACGCCAGACAGTATGATGGCTGCAACCAAGAACCTAAGACAATGCAAGTATATGTCCTGGTTAGACACTCAATAGGCTACTAAGTAGGGACTAACATCATGGAGAGTCGCTTGGCATCAAAGAGCCCAAGCTCAGATCTGTGTAGCTCAACTCCCTCAACAAAAGGCCAATATACTGTGTAGCTCAACTCCCTCGATGGAAGGCCAATACACAAAAGTACCATTTTATTATCTTGAGTTTTATTACCAGTCACACATTTTATTTAGTTATCACTTATTTAAAACTTCCTATCCTCCGCCAATCTTATGCGACTAAGGTCACCAGGCTGTGAGGTAGAAGCCCCCTCCATATGCTACCCTACCCTACCCATGCTCATCCTATGACAAGTGCCCGTGGGAATGCATACTCCCATCCCAACCCCAATGATCATAACTTTTAGAAAACCCACGGAAGATCGAGCCTCGCAAGTCACCCAACAAATGTACATGCATGTACTTATGTGTGATGCACCACCATCATGATGAAGATCATAAGACAAGGATAGGAATGAGAACATAATGCAAAGAAAACACCCAACTGAAAGCAACACGGGAAGGATAGATTCTACACGAATCCCAAAGCCAATAAAATCATACATCATGAAATCACTCAACCGGCCTCAATCTGAGATTATGGATTCTACATGAATCCCAATGATGTAACAAGACCAAACATCATGAACTCACTCAACTAGCCTCAATCTGAGAGTATGGATTCTACACGAATCCTAGTGCTGATAAAACAAAAGCAAAGGTCCAACAAAAACCATAACAAGTATAAAATCACTCAACCAAACACAATGTCGGGAGTACGGGTGCGACACACATCCCCATGCAACAAAAGGTGCAATAGTGGTCTGACTGATATTCAAATGGATCATCCAGGTCTATGACTCACATTGTGCCAAGAAAATTTGAGAAAATAGGGTGGCACACAAAACAAGGTAAAAACCCCAAAAATTTGGAAAACTTCAAAATTAAAACCCATTTGGCCTTTGGGTTCAAAAACCCCAAAAATTCAAAAATAAATAGAATCAGACATCGTATGCAAAAATGGCCAGCATAATGGTGCAAAATCTCAAACCCTCATCTTGAAAAATAGGGAAATGTTCATACCCGCCCAACCAGGTAGAACTAACATATAGAAATAGAGGGGAACACTAGTTCTTAGCCTCCAAACAAATGACTACCAAAAATAGAAGTAGAAATTGAGCAGAAATAATAAAATAGGAAAGCCCTACCTCACAACCAAAAGGGCAAAATGAAAAACTGAACCAGAAAATAAAATATCTGTAGAAGTGGCTAAAAATTGCAACAATCCAAGGTTTCCCTGAGCTGGATGATCCAACGAGCTCAACCTCATGATGATCCCACGCTTGTAGCTCCCACAACGAACAAAACAGTAAATCCTCATGAACGGAATTTTGGGTTTTACTCTCCAACTTTCCAATTTGAAAGTGAGAAGTGAGGAATTAAATTCCTCTTTGGATACTTATTCACTTTTCGAGTGAATAATCAATTAGGGCATTTAACCAGCCAATCTAGTTAAACCCCAAATCGACCCAAACGAAAATAGGCTATTCCTATAAATAGGAATTCATCTATGGCAAAGCTGCCAGAAATTAAAATAAATCAACTAAAAATCCCGAAAACCTAAAAACACATAAATCTCCTTAATAACTTTTGTGACAATGTGAAACTCTAAATGTACAAACATGCTTACTTGTTTAATCACATAATGCAAATGAGTTTGGATTTAATAATCACCGAAAGGTTTAAATTAAACATTTAATTAAGGATACATCGACCATACAAGGGTGACATTGGTAAAATATGAATGGCTGAATCACTAACTCCATGTGCCATTGCCAGGGATATACATCCTGCACACTAAACAACATGATCAAGTGCAATTACATATAATAGCATAGAAAAAGCAATAAATGCATTAAATAACCTAATTTAACCATTTATTTAATTATATTAAAATAATCTATTTACATCACTCACGTTTGCAAAAGGCATAGCAACGTAGGAATGAAGTAAATAACTATAACATTAAATCTATCACATAACAAAATCAGAGGTATGTCCAAATACCTGATAACCAGATATCATCATAAAACACACTGTACTCTCAAAATGACATCATCATGCAATATGATTAACTAAACAACATAGTAGTCTAATATCTATAATACTGAAATCAAAGAGTAACATTTGACCCTTAGGTCATCTCAAATGTAAAACATCACATAAGAACAAATATCTCTCAGATCAAAATAAAACAAGGTAAATGTCCGTAGCACATAACCAAATAATCCAACAAGAATAATCCATTCTAATTACTTATGCATTTAATAAAGATTGATTACTCTGCATTAAAAAGGTATTTAAAACACATAAGCAAACATAGTCATAAACATGACTAACCACTACTACAGGAACCTAGTCCAGTGTAGCATGGTAAAAGAACATAGTGCAATCTCTACACACATCTCAAGGTAATCACAGAACAACCTCATGATACCACATTGATCTTGGTAACCACTAGCACAAACCTTAGTGAACCAAAAATCACATCATAATCTCAAAGATTAGTCAAAATCATAATCAAAGCAACTGATAAAGAAACATAAATCCAAACACCTCAACAGTGTAGACCACTCAGGGTCACAATCATGAGCCCATCACAACAAAAGATCAACAAGGTTGCATCCATCAGGATGACTTACAAAAGTCAAATGGGAAAGGCACTACAAGTATTCTCCCTTGTTCCTCCTTTGGTTGCTGTTCCTTGTTTTTGCTTCTATTGTGGTAACTCTTGCAGGGTGGTTTGGATAGTTGGGTGAGCCTTTGGCCCTAGTTATTCCTCTATTGCTTGTGTGAGTTGGTATCAGAGCCTGAGGTTCATCCTTGTGGAGATTGGATCATGTAGAACCCTGATTTGGATTTGGTTGTAAGGTGGTCGATCTGTGGATTTGACCTATAACTTGCAGAGGATTACGATCTTCCAGGAACCTAATTTGTAAAGTGGTTTGTGGTGGAAGAAATGCTGATGATGCTATATTGGATCAATTGAGACAAATTGTAGCTAGATTAGATGTTGTGGAGATAGCCTAGAGGAGAGGAGCACATCTTGATGATATAAGTGATTATGAAGTAGTAGCACCAAACCATAATCTAGAACCTAAAAAAGATCAAGATGAGGAAAGATTGTTGCGAGTGTTGTCTAGGGAAAATTCAAAACTTGCTATAGAAGTTGTTCCTTATGATGGAGAATTGGACACCAATGTTGTGTTGGATTGGATCTCTGATATGGAGAAGTTCTTTGAGTATGAAACACTCTTGATAATAGAAAGGTGAAGATTGCAGTCACTAGGCTAAAAGGTCATGCATCACTATGGTAGGAGCACTTGCAAACGGATAGACAAAGGAGAGGAAAGGAGAAGATTAGAACTTGGCCAAAGATGGTGAACAAGGTAAAGAACAAATTCCTTCTTGCTAATTACTATTACCTATTTTTCCTCCCGCCAAAATTTGAAATTTGAATGCCTGAGCCCACCCAATGACTACTTATCATATTTTATATTATTTTAGTGCCCTAGAAATAAAAAATAAATAAATGATAAAACCTTATGGTATTTCTTTATTTCCTAAATTTGTTTCCACCGGCTTGCAACTTTTTGCGCTGTCAGATCTTGCATAGATCTATGGTGGAAGCTTTCTTGCATTATCAAAATAAGAAATCTTTAAACAATGTAGAGAAGCCCCTTCATGATGTTTGGCAGGTGGGTCCATGTTCTTCTTGTGGGCCACAGGTTGGGAAATTGCTGACTGAGCTGGCATTTTTATTGGTGCCCATTTTCTTGCATTTTGTCTTTTGTTAGACTTTCTAACAATGCGCACAAGAGCCCTGGTGACACCTATCCCATGATGTCACATGTTCCCAATTGTACCTTCCACTGTCAGATCTTCAATGATCAATTTCTAGTGCATGCCCATAATAAGGAGTTGCGAGGAAATTAAACATTGCAAGTATGTGCCCTTGCGATGCGTAGCACAGTGTGATGTCTTGGACCCACTCTTCTCAGGAGGAATAAATATTTCTATCATCACACTTTTAAGAACATGTGGGTTTGAAAAGGTGATATTATATTGAGCAACAAGATCCAATGTTAGATTCAAATAGATCGAAGGTTGGTGCTTCCCTGCAATATGAAAGTGCAAGGATGTTAAGTAATGCAGGCAAGCACCTCACTGTCGCATGTCCTTGTTGGGTCAAGTCTATTCCTTATATCGTAGTTGGATGCCAAGGTGGTGCCAAGTCATGCTGAGTTAGATGTTTAGTGTTCATGGGCCCAAAAAATTAGCAAAGCAAGCATAGCATATGGAGGATCTTTCATGATTGTTGATCTCAGAAAGATCAATGATCGATGCTTTCTCGTAACATGAAGATGTGAGGAAATTAAACATTGTGGGGAAGCACCTAAAGGACACGTGTCCTAGTGGGCCTGGCTAAAGCATTAATAGTCAGAGATTGGTAGTTGGGAGACCATCACGGTCAAGGAGTTGCAAGGTGGCTCAGTTAAGTTGGTCAAACCGTATGGAAACTTTGTGGGGTGGAAAAATTAAATAAAATCATTGGTCCATGTGGCTCATCTTGGTGGCAGAATTTAGTTGACTATTTGAGGGGATCAAATTTTGTTGCACAATTTGATCCTCATGATCAATTCCAACCATTCCCAAGTGAATGCTGAATTTAGTAAATAGTAGGAGAACACTCCACCACCCTAGTTTATCCATATACTTGTTCATAATGGTTTAATAGTGCAATTTTTGTCAGGGTCCTGTTTCAAAAAAATATTAGGTTTCATTATAACTGAATCTATGACCAGATTAGATTTTCTCCAGGTCTTTATCAAGACTTAATGGTAGTGGTTGTGGAGTAACTTTAGAGAGAAAATATCTCAGTTATGCCTGAGCTATAAAGACAATTTTTGTAGATTTTGTACTGGTCGACCCTTCTTTAACTTCTTTGATATTGCTCTACAATTTTAGTGTAAATTCTCTCTGTCTCTAAACTGTATGACATTGTGCCTTATCTCCTTCAGCCATTGATGTAAAGTGCAAGAAATATTTGCCTCTCATTGGTGTATTGTGGAGATCTACAATCTTTCATGACTGTATCTCTTTTTTCCTATGAATGGTATATAAGTGAATCCTCTCTTTCCTTGTGTCATTCATTTGGGTTTTTTGATCTGCATGAGATTGTTAGATTAAAGAAAGTTTGGATGTGTATATCTTTTGGTGTCATGATGGTTCAATAGTGCATGTATGGGAAGAAATTAGTTTGAACACTCTATTTTGGTGCATCACCCCCTTAGGTTAGAGTAGGTAGATTTTCTTTCATGCATTCCTTCTCTCTTTTCGTCTCCAAGAGTAGTTAGGTACACCCTGATAGTAAAGGAAGCTGACCTTCTCCAGAGACACAACCTCATAGTTCAAGTCCCACAACTTGGAGGTTGTTTCCATGTTTTACAAGATTGTCCTTAGGTAAAAAAAGTTGGACAAGGGTGCAAACCTTTGTGACAATAGTTTTTGGCACACCCGGTGGGACTATATTTAGAAAATTTCAAGTCTACTAGATTTTAAGATTAATACCAAGGAGATAGTATTGGCTTCAGTGTTCAAGCCTTCAAGAGGCTTATTCTTCAAGTACTTGGTGACTCAGAGCTTCAAATACATCTAGTTTTAGACCAAATTTGTAGTAATTCATGCCCAAAGCTGAAACAAGGACATCTTCTAGAGGTAAATTTTAGTACCAAGAGCTTTCATTTTCAAATCCTAGAAGAAGGCTAGAGTATCTTTATCACTAGTTAGGAGTACAATAGTGACAAATACACCTACAAGATCCATCTCTACTCCTACTACTATTAGATCTTAGCCTAGATTGCCATCATCACATATCAATAGATCACTTGTCTATATGGAATAGCCTAGAGCCCATACTTTTGCCACCTTTAATGGTGGAAGTCCTCTTTTATTGGCCCAAAGACATGGCATACCAATAGATATACTCAAAATTATAGTAGAATTTATTGGCAAAACTTCTATCTCTCCCTCAGAACATTTTCAAGAGGTTGTAAATGTCTGTAATATCCATGGTATTACAGAGGATGATGTTGCAGTTAGACTTCTAGCCTCATCCTTGAAAGGAAAAGCACTACAATGGTATAGAGGCTTGGCTCATGGTTCTAATTATAGGGTATAAATTAGTCTACAATTACATGATTGATTTAGGGGCTAGTAGTTCAGTGATGCCTAGGTGTATTGATGATGCTTTGGAAATGAAATATAAGCCCATTGTTAAGGATGTATTACAGTTGGATAGTAGTACTATCAAGATTGTAGGGATCCTTAGGAATGTGGAAATGGTCCTACATGCTTGCCCTAGTTGTACTGTAACTCAAGATATATCCATTAATGAAGTCAAGACACATTTTTTCATCTATTTTTCAATAGACTTCACTACCCAAATAGGTGGTTACATGTCTTCTGATTGGTCATATATGTCTTTTAGAACAAGATATGGGGCCAAAGCTTCAATCAGAGCAGAGCCTCTAGCCCTCCATCATACTGAACCTTACACCCCTAATCTCATCAACATGAATTGCACTATCCTAGAAATGGATGAGAATGACATACTGAATGAGCCTACTACTTCCCTAGTAGAGATACCTAATTTTCTCTTAGATGAATGGGCTAATGCATATCAATTTGATCCTATGTTAGAAACCCTTGAGATAGGTCTCAGTACATATTGTATATTAGAGAAGGATGATCTAGTTCCCAATCTTGTGGAGATTAAAGAAGATGTGAGTGGGGTATGGAGTATGTACTTTGATGGATCAAGGAATAAGAATGGATTAGGGGTTGGTGTGATGTTGATTTCTCCTGCATAAGTAAGGCACTACTTCTCCTTTAGGCTCCAATTCAGTTGCACTAATAATGTGGTTGAGTATGAATCCTTGGTTTAGGGTATCCTACTTGCTCAGAAAAGAGGAATTCAAGCCTTAAGTGTATATGGAGATAGTTAGTTGGTGGTTAATCAAGTGAGAAATTAGAATATCACTAAGAACAGTTTGCTCAAGCCTTATAAACATAGGGTATGGTATTTTCTTGAGGGTTTTTATGTATTTAATATTCGAAGCATCCCTAGAAAAGAAAATAGATATGCTAATAGACTAGCAACAATATGTGCATCTCATGATGTGCTAGAGAATCTTGAGGAGAAGAAGAAGCAATAAATCAAAATGGTAGTAAGGCCTGCCATCCTTGACAACAATATCCATTGGCAAGTGTTTGAATCTGATGAACAAATTGTAAGCTTCTTGCAAAATGAAGCAAAATTTTCAGATAGAGACTAGTCGAGACTATAGGATCAATATGGTGATCAAATCATTAATCTTAGTTCCAAAAAATTGCCTAAGGGTCTCATTACCTTAGAAAGTGTTCTCAATCCTAATGACCAAGCAAGAGACAGAGTCATAAACCTAGCTACTTATGAAGATGATCACATCCCAGTCACAGTTACTAATGGAAAATCCTTAAACATTGGGAAGGTATGTTCTAAGATTGAGCAAGAAAGTTTTATTCATCTATGTCAAGAATTTAATGATGTATTTTCTTGGACACATGATGACTTAAAGGGTTTTTACCCAAGGTTGTTTCAGCATACCATAGATTTAATTGATAATGTCAAACCACCAAGACAAAAATAGAGGCCAACGAATCCCAAAATTGAACCCTTAATGAGAAATGAGCTATCCAAATTGATTGAGGCCAATATAATTTTCTCCATCAAGCACTCATCATGGGTAGAAAACCTTGTTCTTGTTAGGAAGAAGAATGGAGAAATTAGATTATGTGTGGACTTTAGGGACCTTAACCAAGCTTCCCTTAAAGATCACCATCCTGTCCCTTCCATGGAGTAGATTTTGTCCAATGTCAGTAGTTCAAAGAGGTTTTCATTTTTTGATGGATTTTATAGCTACAATCAAATGCTGGTCAAAGAGTCTAATATGTACAAGACTACATTTACCACCAAGTGGGGTACTTATGCTTATTGTAAGATTCCATTTGGACTAACCAATGTAGGTGCTACATTTCAGAAGCCAATGGAGATGGCCTTCAAAAATGTGATTGGAAATTTTGTATTAGTTTACCTTGATGATATCATAGTGTATTCAAATAATGTAGAAGATCATTTGATCATTTAAGATAGGTGTTCTCAAGGTGTAGAGAGTTTGGGGTATCCCTTAACCCAAACAATTGTGTCTTTGCTACCAATCAAAGAAAATTATTAGGACACATTGTATCTAAGGATGGTTTGACCATTAATCCTAAAAAAAAAAAGCAATACTTGCTCTCCCTCTTCCTAAACATAAGAAAGGGTTGCAAAGTTTCCTTGGTAGGATAAATTTTGTTAGGAGATTTATCCCTAATCTTGCTACCATGGTAAAACTCCTTATAGCTATGCTCAAGAAGAGTATGGTATTTACATGGACCAAGGAAGAAAAGTTTTGAAGAGATTAAGGTAGCCATAGCATCAGCCCCTACTCTCATTAATCCAAGTTTTGAAAAGGATTTCATCCTTTATACCCTAGGTGGTAAGTCAAGTATTTCTACTATCTTGAATCAAATAAATGATAAAGATGAAGAGCAACCCATAGCCTTCTTTAGTGAAGGGCTTAAAGAGTATGAAGACAAATAAAACTATGTAGAAAAGCAAGCCCTTGTAGTCATTAGAGCTTTAAATAAATTTAGACACCTCTTGTCTCATAATAAAATTCATTTGTTAGTACCCCATGCTAGTGTGAAGGATTTCCTTTTGAGAAAAGATATTAGTGAGAAGAGAGCTGGTTGGATTATTAAAGTAATGGAATATGATGTTGATATCCAGATCACCAAGTTGGTAAGAGAGAAGGGGTTGTGTAAATAGATGATATGATGTTAGGAATTAGATGAGGAAGTTGCTATGATACTAATAGAGCAACAAGAGACAAGAAATGATGACCCAAGGAACTGGATGGATGATATGAGGAATTTCTTATTAGGTAATGGATACCCTCAAGGATTAGATAAAACTAAAAGGAGACAGTATAGATTACAATCAATTCCTTATGTTATAGTTGATGGTATCCTTTTCAGGAAAGATTTTAATGGAGCCCTATTAAAATGTATTGACATAGACCAAGCTGAAAGAATGATCAAAGAGCTCCATGATGGTCCTGATTGTGGTCACTTCTTAGCAAGAAAAATTGCAATGAAGGTCATGAGGGCTGGTTACTACTATCCGTTCTTGTTCCATGATTGTCATAGGTATGTCAGAAAATGTGAAAAATGTGCCTTCTTCTTTGGTAAGAAAAAGCTTGCAACTCTTCCTCTTCATCCCATTTAGGTGGACCAACCTTCTACTCAATGAGGATTGGATTTCATAGGCCCTATCAATCCTTCTTCTAGTTCTAGTCACAAATGGATTTTAGTTTCTATAGATTACTTCACCAGATGGACAGAGGCAGTTGCATTGAAGGAAACCACAAAATCTTCAGTTGTTGAGTTCCTTGACAGAATTATAACCAGCTTTGGTGCCCATTCAACCATTATTTTAGATAATGCAAAATCTTTTGTAGGAGCTCAAATTTGTGCATGGGCAGTTGACCATAATATCTACTTGAGCACATCCTCAAACTACTATCCTCAAGGCAATGGTTTGGCTGAGTCATCCAACAAAAACCTGATTAGGACAATGAAAAGAAATATAAAGGATAACCAGAGGTGTTGGCATCAAAAGTTGAGGATTGCACTATTGGCTAATAGAATAACACCTAAGAGGTCAATAGAAAATTCACCATTTATTTTGGTATATGGAAGAGAAGCAAGGCTTTCAATTTCATTAGAATTCTCATCCCTAGAACTAGCTCATTAGCTAGAGCTAATTGAAGATGATGCCATGATAGTGAGAATGGCAAAACTAATGGAGCTAGAAGAGAAAAGAAGTTAGGCCATGTAGACCCTAGAAACACATTAGTAGCAAGTGAAAAGGAGCTTTGACAAGAAAGCTAGGCACAGAACCTTTAGAGAGGGTGATTTAGTTTGTAAATGGGATGTAGATAGGGAAAAACTAGGAAGACATTCAAAATTTGATGCACTATGGAGTGGTCCCTATTTGATTATCAGTTGCAAGTAGGCCAATGCTTTTCAATTAAGCAAGCCCAATGGTGAAATTTTGCCTATCCCAATCAATGGGATCTATCTCAAGTAATGTATCTGATAGGGATTGAAGTTTCATGTATATATTAGAGTAGTTTTCCTTCTGTTAGTTTCCTACTTTTCAAGAAGTACGCGAGCACAACTTTCTCTTTGTGAGATAGCTAGTTTTTGAAGTTTTGAAGGTTTTTGGTCTCTAGTTCCAATTGCAGAGATAGATTTTTAGTGTTTTCTACCAAAGAGGTAGGTTAGGGTTTCATAATACACTGATCTATTTTTTTATGACTCTATAGCCCAATGGATGCATAAGGTCACCAATCATATGCATAGTTGGCTTATGTCTCCACTGAGTCGCCAAAAATGTTATCTATTTTGCCTCCTACCAAAATTTGAAATTCGAATGCCTGAGCACACCCAATGGCCACTAACCATCTTTTAAATTATTTTAGTGCCCTAGAAATATAGAAAAAATAAATGATAAAACCTTATGGTATTTCTTTATATCCTAAATTTGTTTCCATTGGCTTGCAACTTTCTGTGTCATCAGATCTTTGTTAGTCTACAGTGGGTGCTTTCTTGCATTATCAAAACAAGTGATCTTTAAATAATGTGGGGAAGCCCCTTCATGATGTGTGGTAGGTGGGTCCATGTTCTTCTTGTGGGCCATAGGTTGGGAAGTTGCTAACTGAGCTGACATTTTTATTGGCACCCATTTTCTCGCATTCTATCTTTTTTCAGACTTTTTGATAATGCAGGAAAGCACCCTAGTATCATTTGTCCCATGATGTCACATGTTCCTAGTTGTACCTTCCTTTGTCAAATCTTCAAGGATCAATGCTTGGTGCATGCCTGTAATAAGGAGTTGTGAGGAAATTAAATAATGTAGGTATGCACCTTTGTGATGCGTGGCACGGTGTGATGTCCTAGGCATGCTCTTCTCAGGAGGAATAAATATTTCTATCATGGCACTTGTTAGAACACATGGGTTTCAAAAGGTGATATTCTATTGAGCAGCAAGATCCACCATCAAATTCAAATAGATCAAAGGTTGGCGCTTCCTAGCAATATCAAAGTGCAAGGATGTTAAGTAATGCAGGCAAGCACGTCACTGTCGGGTGTCCTTATGGGGTCAGGTATATTCCTCATGCTGTAGTTGGATGCCAAGGTGGTGCTAGGTCATGTTGAGTGTTTGTGGGCCCAAAAAATTATTAGAGAAAGCACAACATATGGAGGATCTTTCACGATCATTGATCTCATAGAGATCAACGATCGATGCTTTCCCACAAAATGAAGATGTGAGGAAATTAAAAATTGTGGGGAAGTGGCTAAAGGACACATGTCCTAGTAGGCCCAGCTAATTCATTAATAGTCAGAGACTGGCAGTTGGGAGACTGTCACGATCAGGGAGTTGCAAGGTGGCTTAGTTAAGTTGGTCAAACCATATGGAGACTTTGTGGGGTGGCCAAATGAAATGAAATCATTGGTCCATATGGCTCATCCTGGTGGTACAATTCAGTTGACTATTTGACCTTGCTGATTCATGAGAAAGAGATAGAGGGGATTGAGTTTTTTTGTGCAATTTGATTCTCATGATAAATTCCAACCACTCCCAAGTGAATGCTAAATTTAGTAAACAACAGGAGAACAGTCCACCACCCCAGTTTATCTATCTACTTGTTCAGAATGGTTTAATGGTGCCATTTCTGTTAGGGTCTTGTTTCAACAAAATATCAGGTTTGTGAAGTTGGAAAGTGTAGAAAAAGCATACCAATATGCCTTGAAAGCTGAGGAGATCTTGACAAAGAGGTAGAGGTGGTAGATTCCAGAGAGGCAGAGGTAGATCTTATGGTGAAGGTGGCAGATTTGAAAGTTCAGTGTAGGATAAAGGAAAATCTGAATGGAAGAATGATGACAAAGGCAAGATCGAATGGAAAAGTGGTAATTCTTACTAATGAGGCACTGGTTCTTATTGAGGAAGAGGTAATTCTCATTCTAGAGGTGGATTTCATGGTAATTATTTTAGATGTGGCAAAGAAGGGCATATATCTTTTGAATGTAGATCCTCTAAAAGTAGGCGAGGTAACAAAAATGCTGTGATTCAAGAAGATGATGAGGGTTCACCAAGTGGACTTGAGGCAAGAGAAAATCTGATGGTGAGAAGAACCTTATGTAATAAAGGAAGTGATGAGGAACCTATTTTAAGGACGTCTTTTTAAGACAAGATGAAAGATGGATAGAAAATGCTGCAAAGTGATCATTGATAGTGGAAGTTCTACAAATCTAGCATCAGAAGAGGTGGTTACAAAGTTGTAGTTGCAAAGGTTGAAACATCCCAAACCCTATCATGTTTCATGGATCAAAGATGAGCATAAGATATTGGCAAGTGAGCAATGCCTTGTGAAGTTCAAAATTTGGACATTACTTTGATGAAGTTTTGTGTGATATTATGCGCATGGATTGTTGTCATATTTTTTTGGGTAGACCTTTGAAATATGATAGATATGTTGTACATGATGGAAAATTGAATCAATATACTCTTTGGTTAAATGGGAAGAAACAAACATTACTGCCTTTGATTGAAAGTCCAGATCAAGTTAATTGTACTACTATAAAAATTTGCATGGCTAATGGGAAACAATTTGAATAGGAAATGAAAAGGAATCAAGCCTATTTTTCCATAGTTCCTAGAGGACCGAGTGTTGGTAGTAATGGCCGAGTAACAGAAGCTAGTAATGACTGAATGACAATAGATAGTGACAACCGAGTACTAGTAGAAATTACAAAATTGTTGAATGCGTATAAAGACATTATTGCTGATAACATTCCTGATGGTTTACCTCTAGTAAGAAGTATAAGTCATTGTATGGATCTGATTCTTGGAGCTAGTTTTCCAAACAAAGCACTATATAGATTGACACCTGTAGAGAATGAAGAACTTACCAGACAAGTGCATGAGTTGTTGTAGAAAAGTTTGATCAGAGAAAGCTTGAGTCCATGTGCTGTACCTACTGTAATAACACCCAAAAAGAATAAAGAATGGAGAATGTGTACTGATTCTAGAGCCATTAACAAGATAATAGTGAAATATAGGTTTCCTATGCCAAGGATGGACGACATAATGGATTATTTGAGTGGAGAAAAATATTTTACCAAGATTTAGTTGAAGAGTGGCTATCATCAAATTAGAATTAGAGAAGATGATGAATTAAATACTACTTTCAAGACAAAATATGGTTTGCATGAATGGTTGGTTATGCCTTTTAGTTTGACTAATGTACCTAGTAATTTCATGAGGTTGATGAATGAAGTTTTGAAAACATTTTTGGGTAAGTTTGTGATTGTTTATTTGGATGATATTATGATATTTAGTAAGACTAAGGAAGAACATCTTGAGCATATTAGACAAGTATTGTAGAGGTTGAAAGAGGAAAAGTTGCTGATTAATCTAGAAAAGTGTTATTTTATGCAAGAGTAGATTGTGTATCTAGGATTTGTGATTTTAGCTAATGGTTTGAAGATGGATCCTGAGAAGGTTAAAGAAATTTTGGAATGGCCTACACCAGAGAATGTGAGTGAGGTAAGAATATTTCATAGTTTGGCTAATTTTTATAGAAAGTTTATAAAAAATTTCAGTGCTATTTGTAATGCTATGACTCAAACAATGAGGGTACATAAAAAGGAATTCAAGTGGACACATGGAGATGATAAGAGTTTTGAGACTTTGAAACAAAAGGTTGCTAAATTACCTGTATTGGCTTTTCTTGATTTCAACAAAGTATTTCACGTTGAATGTGATGCAAGTGGTAATGCAATAGGAGTTGTATTATGTCAAAAAGGTAAGCCTGTAGCTTTCTTTAGTGAAAATTTGAATGATGCTAAAAGGAAATATTCTATGTATGATCAAGAATTTTATGCCATTGTTTAAGTATTGAAAAAGTGGAGACATTATTTGATTCCTAAAGAGTTTGTGCTGTATACTGATCATAAAGCTTTACAATACTTGGGAAGTCAACATAAATTGAATCAAAGACATATGAAGTGGGTTGAGTACTTGCAGAGTTTTAAATTTGTGATCAAGCATAAGAGTGGAGTTACTAATAGAGTTGCTGATGCATTAAGTAGAAGATGCTCTTTGTTGACTAAAATGAAGGTTGAAGTTCTTTATTTTGATGAGATGAAAGAGTTATATGATGCTGATCCTGATTTTTTTGAGGCATAGAGAGAGTACAAAGCACCAAATTTGATAGACCACATAAGTAAGTATGATGAATATTTCATTCAAGAACGTATGTTGTTCAAAGGTATTTAGTTGTGTATTCCTAGAAGTCTTATGAGGTTGAATTTTATTAAGGAAAAGCATAGTGGTGGATTAGCTAGACATTTTGGAATTGATAAGACATTGAGTTTTCTAAAGGAGAAGTATTATTGACCACAAATGTATAAAGATGTTAAAAAATTTGTAAAGAGTTGTGGAGTTTGTCAAGTTGCAAAAGGAGTGAGTCAAAATACTGGTTTGTATACACCTATTACTATTCCTAAGAAACCTTGGACTGACATCAGTATGGATTTTTATTTTGGATTGCCTAAGACAGTGAAGGGGTATGATTCCATGTTTGTTGTAGTGGATAGATTTTCTAAGATGGCTCATTTCATACCATGTAAGAAGACATCAGATGCTGAGCATGTTGCTAAAATTTTCTTTAAAGAGATTGTAATATTGCATGGATTACCAAGAAGTATTATTTCTAATAGAGACAGTAAGTTTGCGAGATACTTTTGGAAGACTTTGTGGAAGAAGATGGGTACTAAATTGAACTTTAGTTCTTACTTCCATCCAAAAATAGATGGACAAACAAAGGTGGTGAATATAAGTTTAGAAATTTTTTTGGAATGTTTTGTTGGAAATAAGCCTAGAAATTTTTTTGGAATGTTTGGTTGGAAATAAGCCTAGTAATTGGGAGATAGTATTGGCACAAGCTAAATTTGCATATAATAATTTTGTGAATTGGAGTACAAGGAAGACACCTTTTATTAGGATAAATCCATGGACCGAAATTAAAACTACATGCAAATATAACCAATAATAGAAAATAATAGATCACACAAAAATGAACACAAGACACCAAGATTTAATGTGGTTCACCCAATCCCTGGGCTATGTACATCAAACAACAAGTCTGATCTTAATACAATCCAATGATTACAACCTGATTACAATCTATAATCCCTTACAGCTCAATATCGTCGCAAGAACCAATTTCACATCACACTATGAAACAATCCCTAACCCTAAGCCCTTTTATACAAGTATTAAACTATTTTAGGGTTATAACATGTTAGCCATAAATTAGCCATAACTTTAGTGGCGAGTCTATGAATGGTGAATCTACAAATAATACCAATTTTTTTTACGAATGGAAAATCTACAAACCTCACAAAATTATGGAGTATGTACAGTACTTTTCTGATCAGTCACCACAATCTAACATCTTTTGAGATTGTTACTAGAATGCATCCTAGATGTATATCAGATTTGAGAGATGTTGTTGGTGAAGAAAAGAAAAGCACTGTAGGAGAAGAATTTACTAATTTTATAGAGTCTTTGCATAGGGAAGTAAAGTTGAGGTTGGAGCAAAGTAATCAAAAGTATAAGGAGAATGCTGACTAGTCTAGAAGACACCATGATTTTCAAGTTGGTGATGAGGTGATGGTTCATCTAAAAAAAAGAAGATTCCTAGTTGGAACATACAGTAAGCTAAAGATGAAAAAATTTGGACCTTGTAAGATCTTGAAGAATTTTGACCGTGGTAATGCTTATGAAGTTTAGTTACTTGATGACATGGATATATCTCCTATATTCAATATTGCTAATTTGTATAAGTATCATGAGTCAGAGGATGAAGTTGTTGTATCAAATGATTATCCTAAGAAGCAGATTGAAGAAGTTGAAAATATATTGGATCAGAGAGTTGGCAAGAGCACAAGAGGAAAAGATTACTATGAATATTTGGTGAAGTGGAAGAATAATTTCTCAATTTGAGTTGGATTCAGCTCAGGTTGGGACATCTCAATGATTTAGGAGAATCATTTGTCTCAACCCCAGTTGTCTAATGCAGGAGCATCCTGAGTTGCCTTGTTATCCTGCTCATTTTGTTCATTTTGCAATTCCTTCATGTGCCTAGCAGTCCTTCATGTGCCTAATAGTTCCTTCATGTGCCTAGCAATTCTTTCATGTGCCTAGTAGTTCCTTCATGTGCCTAGTAGTTCCTTCATGTGCCTAGCAGTCCTTCATGTGCCTAGTA
The DNA here is from genome assembly GCA_028749045.1 of Cupressus sempervirens. Classification (NCBI taxonomy): domain Eukaryota; kingdom Viridiplantae; phylum Streptophyta; class Pinopsida; order Cupressales; family Cupressaceae; genus Cupressus; species Cupressus sempervirens. The sequence continues at coordinate 149,417,869 of CM053791.1, forward strand.
GTTCCTTCATGTGCCTAGTAGTTCCTTCATGTTCCTAGAAATTCCTTCATGTGGCTAGAAGTTCCTTCAGTTGCCTAGAAATCTAGTTTTCTTCATGTGCCTAGCAATCTAGTTTTCTTCATGTGTTGAGTTACTGTAGTAATTCCTTCATGTGCCGAGTTACCCAACATACGTTGAGTGATTCTTCATGTGCCAAGTTACTAAGTGTATGCCAAGTGTTTCTTCATGTGTTGAGTTACTTAGTTTATGCCAAGTGTTTCTTCACGTGTTGAGTTACCCAATGTATGTCGAGTGTCAATATTTGGATGTGATTTTGTGAGCTGACTTGCAAGATTTATTTTGTTCATGACATTTATGTTAAGATCTTTTCTTGGGATGAGTCTAGACCATTGTTGGGTTGGGCTTCCTCTTATGTAATGTTCTAGAATGATTTGTAAGCCATTTTGGGAAGTATAAATAGAGTGTTTAGGCTTAGAGTTAGTCAAGTTTTAGGGAAGACGATTTTAGAGTAGAACTGAAGGTGCAAATTTGTTGTTGGATCTTTGTATATGAATGTATTGTAATTGGCTGCAACCCAAAAGGCCTTACAATTGGGCATGTATGAAGATATTTTGATGAAACAATAAAAGTATTCTCTCTTTTTCCTCCTTTGATTGTTGTTCCTTGTGTTTGTTTTTGTTGTGTTAACTCTTGCAAGGTGGTTTGGATAGCTAGGTGAGCCTTTGGCCCTAGTTATTCCTCTATTGCCTGCATCAGGTTTTTCCATTTGGTTTTCTCCATTTCTCCTCTTTTCAAATATTTGGTTGTGCTTGGCTACCTCATCAGGCCTTGTTGTCGAGACCCAGATTTACTTTCAATATTAGTTTCTAGGATTTTAGCTATTCATTAAGTTTATCTTGGTGGTGGGGGGGAGGAGTTAGAGTACTAAAATATTTTCTTATTTATTAAATCATATAGATTTAATTATTAAGTCACTTATTATCTCTAGTTTACTTAAGCTAAACTTTGTGCATATAATAATTAATTCTTTTATTAATTATTATTATGCAACCTAGGTTAATTACCTGTTAGAATTTTGATCTTCTTTTATAAGGATTGATCTCTTTGTAATTTATTTATTCACTTTTGATAATATAATTCTCTCTTTTTTCTCATCAAGAATGTGTTATTTATGGGTTTGAGAATTCTAACCTCCATAGTTTTTGCTTCTCTCTTTCTATGATAGATGTTTGCATGTAGGTGCTTCTTGGAAGCTATGTCTTGATCTATCATCAACCTCAACATCTTGTTTATACCATAGGAATCCTTTTCAAAAAAGTCATATGTGTTTCCCTTGGATTTGATAAAAACCTTGCAACAATTTTAACAACTAGGGCAATATTTGGTCTACTATGTAAAACACATTGTAGCCTTCCAATAATAGATTTGTAAAGTGTTTGATCAATTTCTCTAGTAGTGTCTTCCTTTGATAATTTCACTTAGTCACCATATGTGTACCGATGGGTTTAGATTCATCCATCACAAATATTTTCAAGATTTCCTTGACATACTTAGATTGAGTAACATTGATGCCTTTTGGTGTTTGATAGACTTGTAATGTAATGAAAAACATTATCTCTCTAAACATTGGTATTTCAAATTCAGTACTCATTTGATTAGCTGACTTACTCACCATATCATTTCCTTAAAATATTATATCATCAAAAAATATTTCAGCAACAAAACCATATATTGTGCTTCATTCTTCAAATAAAGATTACTATTTTAACTTGTTCCAAAAAATCCTATCTTTATTATATAAGAGTGTAACCTTTCATACTGTTCTCTTGGAGCTTGTTTCAGTCCATATAATGCTTTGTTCAATTTGTAGACCATTTCCTTATTTCTAGGTTCAACAAATACCTCAAGATGTTCAATGTAGAATTCCTCTTCAAGTATTAATCCATTCATAAATGTAGATTTAGCATCCATTCGATATACCTTGAGTTTCTTGTAGGTAGCATAAGCCAATGGAGTCCTTACTTCTTCCAATCTCGTAATAGGTGCAAAAGTATCACCATAGTCAATTCCTTCTTCTTGTACATAACCTTTGTAGACCAATATAACCTTGTTTCAACTACTTCTCCTTTCTCATTCAACTTGTTTATAAAAATCCACTTTGTTCCAGTCACATTCTTATCAACAGATCTTAGTACAAGTTTCTAGGTTTTGTTCTTCTCAATTTGATCATTCTCTTCATTCATAGAATTAAACCAATGTTCATTATCTAATGCATCTATAACTAATCTAGGCTCAAAATTAGTTATTAAACATGTATCTTCTCTTATCTTGCTCCTTGTTTGGACTCCAATACTTCTATCTCCAATTACTTGTTTAGGTCAATGGTTCTTACTCACATATTTGGCCAATACAAGTTCAATTCTTTGATGTTCAATATTATCTTCACTTGGCAGGGGTTCAACTTCTTGTTTGGGTTTTACTTTCTTGTGCTCGAGTATAACTATCTAAGACTTGGGTGTTACTTTCTGATGCTTGGCTGCAACTATTTGATGGTTAGTAGGCACATGTTGTAACTCACATAGAGCATCTGGTGCTTCTTTATAGATATAAAAAAAACTTTTTGTAATCTTCAAGTTCCTTCTTTCTTTCTAGATCATTTCTCTTTGGAAACTCATCAAATCTTATGTTTTCACCTTTAATCATCTTGTTGTAGCCTTGTTCAAATATTAGTAAGCCTTTGTCTTGGATGAATATCCTAAGAATATACCTTCATCACCTTTAACAACAAGTTTACCATTCCTACCATCCCTGTAAATGTAACATCTACTTCCAAAGATTTTAAAATAACTTACATTTGGTGTATGACCATACCGTAGTTCATATGGGTTCTTGTTTGTTCCTTTCTTCAATTGAACTCAATTGAGTGCGTTAAAAAAAGTATTAATTGCTTCTCTCCAAAATTTTTGAGAGACCTCTTTCTCAATCATTAGTTTCCTTGCACAATCTATGATAGATCTATTTCTCCTTTTAGCAATTCCATTCTGTTGTGGTGTCCTTAGTGTAGACAACTATCTTTTGATACCATTCTCAGTACAAAATTTAGTGAATTCATCAAACATAAATTCACCACCTCTATCATATCTTAAAAATTTCAAGGGTTTACAAGTTTCATTTTCAAATCTTTCTTTGTACCACTTAAACATATCAAAAGCATGTGATTTCACTTTCATGAACATTATAGTCATCATCTTTGAATAATCACCCACAAATAATATAAATTATCTATCACCATTATAATTGTCAATTCCAAGTGGACCACATAAATTGGTATGCACTAATTCTAGAATACTATTTGAAGTGTGTGTCTCTCTAGAAAAACTAGACTTTTTCATCTTACCAAGTTGGCATTCTTTACACAACATTTTAAAGGTTTTTGCAAATTTGGGAAGCATCTTATTCTTTTCATTCTATTGATTTTCACCATATTTTCAAAGTTTACAAGATACAATATTTTATGCCATAATCACACATTATCAATTTATCAACTAAGCATGTCTCAGTTGTAAGATCAAGGTAGAATACATTACCTTTAGTTTGCATTCATGTTCCAATTACATTTCCTTCATCATCAAAGATCTCGACCTTCTTTTTCTCAAATTCAAGCTTGTGACTTGAGTATTCAGATAAGCAACACTCATTTAATTACATGTGAGTCCTTGAACCTAATATGAATCATTATATCTGATCTTATCATTCAACATTAGTAATCCTTTACCTTTCATCGAGTATGGAACATCATTACCAAACTTAATAGTTCTACCTTAATCAATTGCTTAAGTTTTTTTCAAACTTACTTATATCACCAGTCATATGGTGTGAACAACCACTATCAATAGTTCATGAGTCATTCTTAGTAACATGTGAAATAAGGGTAGTTTCATTCTCATATCTTTCACCATTTGGCTCCTCTTTGATTACAACATAGAACATCTCAACTACTTCCTTGTCATCATAAAAAAATATTTCAATTAGCTCTTCTTCAACAATGTAGCATGACTTGCCTTTGTCTTTCTAATCCCTATTCTTCATATACTTGTAATATTTCTTGTCATTTCTATCATTTCTATTAGATTTACATCGGTTAGGGCATTTAGCAGCAAAGTGACCAACCTCATTACATTTGAAATAGATCAAGAACAATTTACCTTTGTATTTGCTGTATACACTTAAAAATTATCAAGTAAATTAATTAAGTATTTTAATATTTAATTAATTTCTTTCTTCTATTAATTTTAATAAATTATTTTTCTATTAATTAATTAAATTTTCTTATATTTAATTAATATTATTCTTCTATTAGGATTAATAAATTAAATAATTTATTAAGCTAATTCACCTAGGTAAGTTGCACTCTCTTAACTTGTCTAAATAATCTTATTAAGTGATTTATTAAAACTACTTAATCATACAATCACCTAAGTGACTAAGTCTACTAGTCCACCTATTTAGTCCATGTCATATGCCATATCATATTTGTATAAATAAGTAATTTTAGTTAATTATTAATTAATCCTATTTATCCTCATCCATGTGTCCTATTTTATGGGGCTAGAAGGGGGCATGTATCCTAATGTGACTTAGTCTATGGGACACATGTCTCTGTGTGACTAAGTCCTCCCCATCTTCCCTATCCAATAAGAGATAGTCAATCCACCTCATAGGGTCAAAGATGAATCATGAGACACTTGTCCAGGAGTTATCCTTGAGGCTAGGGTCTTCTTAAGGGTCTTGGTGAGATGAATGCAATGTGTCTTCCCTTTCCTAGTATTTCTCTCATATCTAACTAAATCTTTCTTTCTCTCAACTCCCTCAACTGATGCAATCTCATATGTCTATGTGGTCTATGTTTTCTCTCTACCATTGGATGTTTCCACCTAGGCTAGGGCTCTCTTATAGTATATAAAAGGAACCCTCATTCCTTCACACAAGTTAATTAGCAATTGAATCAAATATTTAAGTTAGCAATCAAATAATAGGCATACTAAGTATCTTTTGGCAATAAAGTACATTATCAAGAAAATCCATAGCATTTTCATCAACTTCATTAGAATCATTAGCATCTACATCCATCATTCCACTTAGTTCATATAGCATTCCAAGTTCATTTATTATAGAATTGCATTGAAATTTCATAATGTCCAACATCTTGAAGCATCTTGAAGAGAGGTGATGGTTCAAGTTTGAGAGCTTGCCAAATCAAGAAACTTTAAGCTTAGGAGATCAATGAAGGCACATTGTAGCTAGATAAGTAAAGGTAAAAGTCTCATTTTTAGCTTATTTTGTCTTGTAATCCTTCATTGGTTGTGCATTAATAGATTAGATTAGTTTTTCTTCATTGTTACTTATTTAATTATTTAATTTATTAAGTTACTTAATTTTTTTAATTAGTCAAAGTTTTTATTTATTTATTTGATATTATTCTTCTATTAGCATTAATAAATTAAATAATTTATTAAGAAAATTCACCTAGGTTAGTTGCAACATCCTAAGTCATCTAAAATATCTTATTAAATGATTTATTAAAATTAGTTAATTATTTAATCACTTGAGTGACTTAATCTACTAGTCCACCTATTTAGTCCATGTCATATGCCACATCATATTTGACACCCACTATGGGGCCTAGCCCCAAAAATTTCATTTTTTTGTTTTTTTTTTTACGTGTGTAGGTGACTTATAGGTAGCTTTGGCACTTTTATTTTTCAAACCTGCACTTCTATTACATTTTTCTAAACATCCATCTCATTTTGTACATTTATTATGCATTCTAGCATGTCCATTAACTATTGGCATGCATTTTTTATAGCGAAAAATTCATTCATAAGAAGTGCACTTTGGTACACTAAAAAATTGCATCCATCCTTCTCATGCTTTCTTATTTTGGTGCTTCTATTTCCTACTAGTTATTGTGATCCCACAACACATGCCCCATTTTGAGTCACAAAATGGGAAACCCCTAGTTTTAAAATTCTCTATGAGGCATCTAGTCCAAAGCCTTAGTCATTTAAAACCCTCCCCTGGGACTAAGTCAAACCCCAATCCTCAATTGAGAGGTGTCAGATAGTTAGACAGGAAGATAAATCAAAGTTCTTTTAGTTTACGTGCATAAAGTGTGCACTTGTGCAGTTATGGAGGTGTGCACAAAGGCACAAATTTGGGGCTGATATAACCCCCTAGGCTCCCCTTCTCCTCACTTCCTCTCATCCATACTTTTTGCACCATACCTCCACACTCCTTCAAGGTTTGCTCCTCTATAATCTATGTCTTCACACTAGTTTCTTCAAGGTATAAACAACACAAATATCCTGGAGGTGTGCACATGCACATGTGTGCCCCTCAAGAGGTGCACACCTCTACATAAGAAAAACACAAAAAACTAAGGCAACCCCCCTTTCAAGGAAATATGCAGTTGCACACATGTGTAGGTGTGTAGCTAGGCAATGTGTGCAACTAAACATTTTTCCATCTCCAAGGAAAAATGAGAGTACACTAGTGTACCCTACACACTTGTGCAAGTGTGGTAGGTGTGCTAGTGCACAAAACATACAATTAGGGGGGGTTTCTCACTATTTTATCAATTCCAATTGATTTTTCCTCAAATTTTTGTCAATTTGGGCAATAGATGAGTCTCATTTTTTTGTCTTTAGACATGAGTATAATAATGTATTCCTCTTTTGTGCAGGTGTAATGACATCATCATCATCATCCATGGCAGAAAAATGACACCTAAACCTACAACATTCAAATACCAAGGAGCTCCCAAAAAGTCTAGATTCTAGGATGGACATGCAGAGATTTAGGACATAGAGCTCAACCATATTGATTGGAATGCCTTTTTGATGCTATGCAATAAACCAAAGGAGAGATTAGCAATGGTATCAAAAATGGTTTGGCATAGCTTGGTGAAAGCTTCTTCACACACTACATCAATTCAATCCTTGAAACTAATCATGACTCTGGCTAAACATTATGTGCCAGATGAGAAGGTCATCAAGAGCATAATGGGAGAGATAGTCCTTGATCTTGGACCAAGAAAAATTGAGAAGGTTTTCCACCTCATGAGGGCATACCAATACCTCCAAATATCCTATTTTTGAGTGGATAGGTGGTACAAAGAAAATGAGAATGAGGCCAAGGAATTAGTAAAATCCACATCCTTGATCGACATGACACCTTTGGGATAGAGAGTAGGAAATGTGGACATGACCCAAGGGTACATGAAAGATGATAGTTGGTATTCAGTTATTCTCTTCAATAGAGAAATGTTCCCCCCCCTAGTAGGTGACCTAAAAATATGGATGATTCACTTCATTAATCCATTAGAACCACAAAGATGCCTATTGATTGGGACACCATAATAAGTGAGAACTTGGATGAGTAGTTAGTCTATGTCAAGACAAACCCACGCTTCTATGTGACTTCTTATATGGTGTATCTACTAGTAGCTACAAATATAGACTACCCAAGGCCGTACAAGAAGGGAAGCATGCAAGATGCAAATTCTTGGCCCTATGTGGTTTACCCAAAACTAGTGAAGAAAAAGTTCCTACTATAAATTGTGGAATATAGTGTAGTGAATGATGGATTCATATTCACCATCATTAGGTTCATCGAGGGACATTATGCCAAACATATGTTAGTAGAGGCAATGAATGGAAATAGATAAAGTAAGAGCCTACTACATCCAATTTAAGATATTTACATATATCGAGGTAGTTGGTACTCTTTTGTGCCCCTAAAAGCTCCCAAGGTAGTCTTTAGACAAATTTATACTATTGGAGATATCTCACCAACTCACTTCTACATATAAAAGAGTGATGAAACAATATAGGAAGACCTAGGTCTAGCCAATCACCATCAGAGTATTTGAGGTAAAGAAAAAACAAGACATCTCTACCTTCAAATTAGAGTGGAATTAGTATCCCTTGGAAAACTATCAGGATCCTCAGCCATATTTTGATAATATTTTGATGGTTCAGAATCTAGTAGGGAAGTAGTTCATGCATGAAGAATCCCTCAAAGATCATTGGATGAATGTGATAAATAAATATGATGTCTACATTAGGGACTATTATAAGATTAGTCTACATCTGGTAGAAAATGTGCTAAAATTGAAGATACCCCTAAAAGCCATAGAAAAGGATGTCCTAGATGTTATAGATCCTTTATATAATAGTGATAAAATATATGACAGACCCATATGAATAAAGAAATAGGGCATGAGGATAATGTCGATATTGACTATTTGAGTAGATATGTAGTAGATCTTACAAAGGAATGGATCAGGCAACCATTTTAGATGAATCCAATTCCTCAGGCTATATCTTTCTAGGCTACATCTAGACCCATGAAAGGAAAAGGAAGCAAGGTCGCCATACGAATCTACCCTACTGAATCACTAGTGATGCCAAAAAAGGTACATCAGCATGAGTGAGAGGTTGAGAATTTTGAGGATGAAAAGAAAAAAGGTAAAAGGAAAATATAATCACCTAGGGCAAGGAAGTAGGCAACTAAAGCCCAGCCAAAGCTAGAGCTAGTAGAGAAAGCTCAACTAGAGAAACAAGAGGTGGAAGCACTAGAAGAGTAATGAGTTCTACCTCAAAGAACCTTAGAGGAAGGAGCCTCCCCATTGGTCCTCAAGAGATCCAAAACAAAAAACAATGGTGGTAGGTTTCAAGAGGAGGAAATTGAAGAAGAAGAGCTCTCCTTCACCACAGGTACTAGAAACCATTCCAAAAGAAGAGGATGAGGAAGAGGGGGAAAAAATTGAGTTTTTCCCCTTAAATAAGAGAACCCACTTAGCTAAGGTGATAGAGGAGTAGATAAGGATAAGCTCAACTCAAACACCTCCATCTATCCCTAGCGAATGTATCCAAGTGGAAACTTTAGAAGTTGAATAATAGAAATGGATAGCTAAGATGGAAGGTGAGGGAGCCAATATTTTTGATGTACCAAGATGGTGGGTGAGAAGATAAGGGATACCCCAACAAATGAGCTATTGGAAGAGGATTGGAATCAATTTCCTCCTCTTCCCATGGGATCTCTTGGTGTTCAACTACCACCACTACAAGACATGACCAAAATAATGGATAAAGGGTCAGTAGCTCCACCTCCTCTAATAGTCCAAGAAAAAGAAAAAAGTTAGGACACTAAGGATGGAGAATATCATCAGCTTCATGCCAATGAAGTATCTAAAGAGGGGAAAATAGTAGAAGAAACTCAACAAGTTATGTTAGATATAGAGGCTCGATCGTTAGCCCAACTGAACACAAAAACTCCCTCTAAAAAACTTCTTTGACATGAGAAGAATCTAAAGAGTAATATGGAAAAGGAACCTACTTTAGAACTAACTTCTTCAACCAAATATATGTCACCAATGAGGACTACACCATCATGGCTAAAGAAGGAGATCTATTTCAACATAAGAATTAGATAGAGATAATAGAAGAGGAAGGAATGAAGGAATTGATAAAAGCAATAAAGAAGCCTAAGCCACCTAAGGGAGATGCTAGAACACTTTCCTTCATTATGAAGAATCAAGATTAGGAATTTCTAGTCATATTGCCATTCCTCCTCCTCATGCAAACACCAAAGAACTAACCTCTAAGGATTACCAAATGAAGGAGATCATATTGGGAAAGCCCATGTTGGACACAACTAAAGTGTTGATCACTATAGATCTCAAGGAAGTGTTTAAACACATGGACCTAGATGAGTTAGAGTTGATAACTATAAGAACTTGGTATAGCTTTGATACCATGTAACAATTTGCCTTAGGGAAAAATTCACCCAAGACCAAGGAACTCAAGCACAAGCACAATAGTAGACCAAAAGAGTATGATTAGAATAATGATATGATATTCTATTCATTGTGAAATTACACTAGGAGTGCCTATATATAAAGGCCTCTGGAATGCTTCTAGAATGCCTAGAAATTAGCATACTAATAAGTCTTACAACAAAGCACATGTCCACCAGAAGTGGATTATGCTCCATTAAGAATTGGAATAAGTGTGATGATGAGAGGATAAGCATACAAAGGTGTAGCATGCAAAATTATGTTGTAGACACCATGTGCTAAAATGAGAGTGTGAATAACTATGTTATCTACATGAGAACTCAGTTAATTATGCAAACTCCAGTGTTGTAGACACCATGTGCTAAATTAGAGTTGCTTACTCCAATGTTGTCAACATGATAACTCATAAGAGTATGTAAAATCCTAAGTGTCTCACCTAAGAAATAATAAAATAATGCATTAACCTAAGTAAACTTAAGTAAAGTTTAATAAGTAAATACTTATTTACACCAACAATAACATTGTAAAAGTAGAATGAGCTATTAAGAGGATACCTAAATGAAGTGGTGGGAATTATTGATCTAGAAACTCCTAACATCACTCTTGGAGTTGCACTTGGAAGGAAACAGATAGGATTACAAATGAATTCATTTTTGGATGAATGTTAGTGATGGCTTCAAAGTTTTGAAGAAAGAGGAGTGTAAATAATATAGGGAAATTTGAACCTATCACACCATATCTAGACTAATGTCAATAAGTTGGTTTCCATAGTAAACCAAAATTTTAGGCTAATGGATGAAGTGCATACTTGGACTAATGATTTACAAGAACTCAGATCGATAAAGGGTCAAAGGTATCAATTGTTGATGGAAGTCTACTCATTGAAGGAGCTAGATAAGCTAGACAATTGGATAAATAATATATCCTTAGGAAATAAGGCTATAGAGGAATTACATGAGGGAATCTAAAAAATAAAGGAAAAATATCAAGAGAAATTTTGGAAGTAGAAAGGTCCTATAACACTGCTAACCTTGATATTTTTGAAGATGAGTCAAAGACAAGGATTTCCTCGGTGCAATCTATAGTTCATAAATTTAGGGATACATTTGAAAATGCTTCATTAGAAGATGATGTATGAAAAGAATTCAAAACTGTAAAAGCCCTATTGGAACTACACACCAATCTTGAAGATTTTGTGGAGATAAGGATAGAAGTAAGAAACTACCCACAAGTAAAGAATAAGTATGATGCAATAGATTTACTAGAAGCTAGAGAAGTAGTAGAGATAATAGAAAAGTTCAAGAACAAATTGTAGATGCTCAAAAATGGTTCACATCTATGGTTTCTTCATTTCTTCATACTAATTTGTCCCACTTTCTCATTCTACTAACTTCAATCTTTTGGTCAAATTGATTATATTTTATCATTTGTATCCTTCTTCACATCAATTTCATATCATTTCAAAACCATTTCATATCAACTCGAAATCACCCCAAATCAACTCAGAATCACTCAAAATCAACTCAAAATCACTCAGAATCAGTCCTAATGAACTTGGAACATATCAAACATCCTAAATCAATTATCATTTATCCAATACTAGGTATTGTTGTGGCTTTTAGTGCCTTGGAAACCTATCAACCTATCAATCTTATCAATTTGACCTTAGTACTGTCATGACTCTCAGTGCTCGGTTAAACTATCATTCATGTCATCCAATCTTTGAAATTTTTGAGGCTTTCAATGTCAGATCATGGAATTATCAACCATTTTAATAATATTGATAGTTTCCATTGATGTTATTATGATCAACCTTATCAGCAAATCTCAATCCTATATCATTTGCAATGTTAGTTAAATGTTACGTATCAATCAATTCATGTCATGTGTCCTTAGCATGTTATCAATTTCAATCAATCAATAAATCTTCCAATGGCTTTGGTATACTTGTCATCATCTTATTCGATATCCATCATCATCACATTTTCATCAAAGGATACAGTTGCATTCATTTAATCATTTTGGCCAATCATCTACTAATTTTCTCTATAGGATTAAATAACCCATAATTTAATCCTATTATTCTTCCTAATTATCATCCTTAATTAATTAATTTTATTAGTTAATTGATTCATTATTCATAAACCATGGAAATTATTAATTTCCTAAGTTCCATTTTCCATCATTAATTCCATTTTCTACTAATTCTTATTTTGTGGAATAAAATGATTTTTAATTTGAATATTCCATAAAATATTGCATCATAGTGACTCTTGGATATGACACCTCATGGATTCTCCTTTGACACTTGGATAAGATTCATCATAATCAAATATTCTTATTCCTTATGCATGTCTATCTTTAGCTTCCTTTGTCATAGATTCTTGGCTTTAAGTGGGCTTGAGGTGTCTTATGACATGTCATAGATTCTCTTCCACATTTAGCCAAGTTTGACTTTCATGAGTCATAGAATCTTACAATTGGCATATTTTGTCATATGCGTCATGGATTCTCAAAGGAATCTCTTACCACATCGCATATCTATGGGTGAAAAATCCAAGGCTCTCATCCTCCATGCCAATTATAAAATGAGCATTCTTCCTCTCATTTCTGGTCTTAATTCTTGAGTCCTTGGAGTCTTAAGTCCTTAGATCCTTAGCTCCTAATTCTTGAGTCTTTGAGTCCCTAGTTTCTTCGAATTTTGCATTCTTTCTCTCATACTAAAATCACACTTCAGGTATTCTCATGGCATTATCCCTATCATAGACTTTGCTTCAATATTGTGTGCACTGTAGGCAAGTTGGAGCTACATCATTTGGAGAAGAAAGAAGGACATGGGAGCTACAAATGAAAGAGGGGGTTTCTAACCTTGTGTTTACTTCTTTTCTTTCATGTTAGACTAGTGGGTGCTAATGTATGATTATTGAGTTTTGTGATTTTCTCATAGTATGTTATGCATTTAGTCCATTTTCTAGGCTCTACATTTGGTGAACCCAACGTGAACATGCATATCTAACTTGGGTTTTCTTCTTTTGTGCTTGTAGGTTCAAGGAAGGAGCTCACTTGGAAGGGTATAATGAATATTTTCTCTTACTTTTCACACCTAGATTAATTAGGGGGTCTAGTAATATGGTTGTATCCTTTCATTCTATGCATTTTGTCAGCTTGCTGTCTTAGTGTGCACTCTGCTTTGTCAGGGCACACTTGGGAGCCCTAGGAGCATTTTTAGGAGTCTAGGAGCCACCAAAACCTCTTTTTTCTATTTTTGACTTACCAAATATGTCCAAAATTTACCAACTACATCATTGACATAGTCTACATTGTTTGGATGCACTTGGTAGTATAGGTGTCAAAAAATTTCAGTTTCTAGGTCTCTACTAGGCACCATTTTGCCACAGTTTGCACCTGACCTCTCAATTGTGCCCTAAAACTACAAACCACACCCAAATAGGCCCCAAATACATCATTAATGTATTATTTATTTTTTGGGCACACTTGGGGGTGTTCTGAGCCATTTTTGCCTTCTAGGGTGCAATTTGCTTTGTCAGAACAAACCTGGTTCACAAAAAAACATACATATCAATTAGAATCTATATGTAAGGTCTTCATTTTCTTCTCGAACATATATTAGAGGATTTTATATTACTAATGTTCTACTTGTAGCATGTGGCAATCATGGGATGAAGACATGATCATAATAGACTACTAATGCTTGCTTTGCAGGATGTTGTTAAAGACCATTGTGTGTTTGCCAAAACCATGTGTGTGGATTTCCTAGATTAGATAGCACTTCATTTGGTGCTAAAAAATGAAGTTTTTCTTTTCTTTCAAGCATTTCTACAGTGTTTAAATCCCTAGGAGTTACATTGCATGTATCCTCTCCCCTTGCTATTCATGGATCTTAGGTGTAAGAGAAATCCATGTGACTTCTATAGGAGGCTTGCCTTGAACCAAGATACTTGATATTGGCTATGCCAGGGGAGGACCTCAGAGTGGTAATGGGCCAAAAGCCAAGTCAAAATTCTAGCCACTATATAAAATTTGATTACGGTGAAAGTTGTGTTGGTGGTATTGCTGTGTGATAGTGTCAAATTTTGGTTCCTGGGGCTGGGAGACCTTCTGCAGAAGTTTATCATTCACTTGCCAAACGGAATGACCTTACTAAAAACCATGTTTAAGTGGCCAAAATCCTTTCTATCCACTAGCTCAAGGGGTCACCCATGCCTGTGAAGAGATCCTACATTCTTGCAATCCTTAGTAGAGGCAACAATCCCTTGGGAAGTCATGCCCCTTGGGAAGTGGATCTTGGTAGCCCTAAGAAGTGAGTGCACTATAAGGGGGAGCCTATGGTGCCAAGATCCTAGGTTTTTCACTTTGAATAAGGGTGGTTTAACTTTTTTTCAAGTAGGAATTCAGTGGATACAATCCTAAAAGCCTAGGTTGTGGTGTGTTTGTTCACTTTTAACAATAGCTATTCTCGTCTTAATGTGTCTTGTGTGTGTGAAACATTAATCAAGATAATAGCCAACATTAAAATTTACACCTTGAACCTTCTCCAAACATTAAAAATTTTCAAAACTTTACAACCTTTGTTATACTTTGCAAACTTTGGTTCAACACATTCAAACCTTAGAAAACATGGCAACTTACGATCCTAAATGTGCTTGGCAAAACATAGATTTCATTCTTGCATAAACTCCACTTACATTTACCCTAGTATAGGCCTCATTATTGCATCATATAGACTTCATATTACACCTTTTATTCCTCATTTAGTATCCATTACCTTTCATATTGCATCCATTTGGGTTTAGTTTACCTCCCTTAGTTTCTGCATCCACCACCTTGCATCTTTGCATACCCAATCCTCATCTTGACCACTTTAACCATCATTTTGGGTGTACTAAGCATCATTTTGAGCATCCATACTAGTCTTAACACTATCCCCTTTTATTTATCTTTCTGTGACATCAATATGGAAATCCTAGCTTGCAGAATTGCCTTAGTTTCAGCCTAGTTTACCAACTGCATCCTTAAATTACCAACTGCATCCAAAATTACCAACTACATCATTGATGTAGTCTGAAATATTTTGGCATATTTTGTGGTCCTTAGACCCAATTTTGGATTCTAGATAAAATTTTGGGGCTTCAACTATATTTTTAGGTACCTAGATAGCTCCCCTTGCGTTAGCTTGCCCAGATCTGCATTTTGCATCACCTAGTCTTCATTACCTTCACTTAGGACATCATTCCTTAGGTAATAACCTTTTTTTTGAATCTCCCAACCCATTCTAACATCAAACTTAGCATCTTAGCTTCTTGGCATATCAATTTGGCAACCATACCACTCAGAATCAACAAACCTTCATTCTGACTTACCAATTGTGCCTAGAAACTACCAACTACACACAAACTAGCCCCAACTACATAATTGATGTATTTGGTACTGTTGGATCACACTTGGAACTATCAAGGTGCATTTGGGCACCTACAGGACCATTTTGGGCCTCCAAACTGCACTTTAGAACCCTAAAATAGCATCTAGGAGCCTTCGTATTTCCCCATTCTACACTTGACCCAAAACCGCATATTACACCCAAAATCCCATTTTTAATCATAGGAATTGTCCATATCACATATCTACTTAGAATCACCACCATTTTGAGTCCTAGAAACATCATTTTGAATCCTGAAACCTTTGAATTTAGTCAAAAATCTAGAAAAAGTATGAGTCTTAGAGTATATCTTAGTGTCGACGGATAATGGATTTTGACTAGTCTTTTTGTCTTTTCTTATCAGTTTCTTGGGTCAAAATCTATCTCTGTCTTAATAGATTTGACCTTGTCATCTTTTATCAATTTGATCTTTTCGTCTTTTATCACTTTTTGGTCAAGATCCAAAGTCCTTTATCACAAGGTTAAACTCCTAGACAAAATACTTTCTAAAGGTTTTACCTAAATTCAAAACTTTTCATATACCCTTGTTATTGCATTATCATATTCTTAGTGTTCCTCAACATCATTTTGACTTACCCTAGTGGTGTATCCCCTTCATCTTGCATTGATCAAAATCCTAGCACCATTTTCATTACCAAACCTTATCAAATTGTCTATCAACCAAATTGCCTTCTTGAGCATTCACCCTCATTTTGTATATCCCAAATGGCATTGTGAACCCTAGAACACCATCCTTTGCATAATACACCCTAAATAAACCTACCTTCAGTGTCATTACCAAGTCCAAAACATAACCCTAACCTTCATTTTGAATACCATAATCTTCATTTTGCATACCTTCAAAATGGAACCTTGCATTTGCATTTGGATAATATCCTTAGCACATTTTCACTTTGCATGTCAAAAACATAGTTCAGTTATCATTTCCTCATATTGCATAACATCACTAAACACTTAAAAATCCCAAAAAAACTCATATCTTGCATACCCACATCTTAATTATCAAGTTTTGACCTCTTTTACCAACTGCAACCTTGTTTTACCAATTGCTCACTTCAAAGTGCCCAGTTGGTATTTTCAGGATGCACTTGGTAGTTTTAGGATGAAATTGGTAATTAGGTGTTTCTTTCTAGGTTCTAAAACCCTAATCTTCACTTTCACACCTTGCATTGTATCCCAAGACCTTAGGAAACACTCAAAATTTGCATCTGCATTCTTAGGTATCATGCTAGCACTTACTAGGACACAATTAGCCCAGAGACCTGAAGAACTTTATCAACCTTTTTTTTTTGAGGCACAAGAACAACCAAAACCTCATCCAAGATAGAAGAAGGGCAAGAAAACCCAACCGACATTTGACGAAGACCAAATCGAGGCATCACAACCATTACTAGCAGACCCCTTGAACATGTATCCACAAGATCATCATAATCAAACTATGGAACAACAAACTATGAACAATGCACCTATGATGAGGTTTACTTCAAACACTTCCCCTACACATGGGATGGTTCAATGGAGTCTTGAATTTGAACCTATATTCGTGCCGATACCACCTGGAGGAGGAAGTGTGCCAACCACACCTGAAGATGAACAATCACACTCCTTTGAACTCAGCCAACACAAGTACCTTCAACTATAACACATAAAACATAGAAAAAGGTAGTATACACCTAAGTTATGACTTTGACACTAACTATGGCATCATTGATGAAGAAATGGCTAGGGCATGTCAAGACAAAAAATTTCGTAAAGGCAGCCCAAGAAATTGTCAAATTCAACCCAAATGTGGAAGGACCTAAGTCCAAACATCAAACCAACACAACCATTGAAAAAATACAACCCATGATCAATTTGGACTTAGATAAGGGAAAAAAACCTTTGGAGTTTTCAAACACAATAATGGCACCTATAAGGTCCCATCAAGAATCAACCATTGAAATCCTCCAAAGTACATTTGAACACATCAATGTTAACCCATTGTTTGATGAAATACCACCAATGCCTAAACACCCCAAATGGAAATTAAGACTTTATTTTAGTCACATGATGCAAAAAAAAGATGCACCTAAAGGGACTTGTGCTCTAGGGATGCTAGACATACCTTCTTTGAAAGAAAATCAACAAAGTGCACCTTTGCTCCTAACCCTACCAAGTGGTATGACATCAAATGTTATGGAGCCTCCCTTGAGTACACTATGTGCAACATCAACTACAACAATCCCTATTAATGCACAAAGGAAAAGCCTTATTGGCATCACACCCATTCCTAAAAGGAATGCACCTCATTGTCAAGTCAATATGATCTCACAAGGAGGAACCTCTAACACATAAAGGAGCCAAAGAAACATTACCAACATGACTATCACTTCCCAAGGACATAACCAACTACCTCAACAACATCAACCTACGATAGTCCAAGGACCTAATGTTTCCAACACATGTCCAACATATCAAAAACAACATCAACCACAATAAAAACAACCTCAAGTGGTACAAATATCCAACATCCTTGATACATAGTCCAACATAAACCCACTTGACTTCCATGCAATGTATCAACACCAATTCCAACAAAAACTAGCCATGTTTGCTAAACAACAAGAGCAACTCAAGCAATAGTTGGAATATCAAAGATGACTTGAAAAACAAATTATATACTAGAAACATTTATTGCAACAAAAACATGTGCCACAACAACCTCAATAAATACCTCTACAAAAACAATCACATACATGGTCTCACATGCAACCAACAGAGGTATCCCAACAATAACCACAACAAATGGCACAACAACAACACATGGTACATCAATCAGAGTCACTTCCACAACAAGTACCACATAAAATACCACAACAAGTTCCCCAACAATAGTGACCCTTCTATCTTCGAGGTATTGACATAACTCCACCACCAAGTAACACATCACTAGACTCATCAGACTAGAAATGTCAGAACCAAGTAGACATAGCTCCCACCATAGCAAACCATCTACTCATAGGAAAAAAATACTTGAAGGAAAGACTATCACAAAAAATCCCAATGAGGAGCTATTACAACAATTCAAACAACTTTCCAAACAAGTTGAGGCATTGTGAGTCCAAAAGAAACATGCTCTATATATAGAAAGGGACCTACGTCCTAATCCATTTGACAAAAGTTTGTATATGCTTCCATTCCCAAAATACTTTGAGGCTCCAAGGTTTGAAAAATATTGAGAAAAGGCAACCCTATTGATCACATCCAAGAATTTTGTGCTTCATGTACCAAACTCAATGATGAGCCGACTTACCTCATGAGATTTTCCCCTCATTCTCTAGGTGGGCTCACACTTGAATGGTACTCCAAACTTCCTAGTAATATCAAATCTTGGTCAGAACTTGTAGACAAGTTCATATCCCACTTTTCCTTTGATATTACAAATGAAGTGAAACTTTTTGATTTGTGCTCAACTAAATAGAAGATAGGAGAACCATTTATCACATTCTTACTACGCTGGAGAAGCTTAGTCAGTCGATGCTCACTAGAAATTCTTGAAGAAAAACAAGTAAAATTGTGCATTGAGAACTAAGTCCTCGACTTAATGTATGAACTCAAAATCAAGAGCCCAAGCACTATTTCCAAACTGATGAAAAAAGGGGCTAGTATTGAAGATGCTCTTATCCATAAGGGAATCCTCAAGATAAAAAAAAAACACAAACACTAGTTCCTCTAATGAAAAGCCAAAATTTTTCTCCAAAACAAGAATGTGACTAATGATGGTATTGTGGATGCCTAGATGATTAGTGTAACGCAAACTCAATTGACTTTGAAAGGTGAAAATCCTACAAATTCACAAACTCCTAATCAAACATCATCCCCACAATAGAAGACTAAGACTTCCATGCAAGAAAAACCTTGGAGACATCGTCAAACCAAGGACAAAAAATTCACACCATTGGGGATACCTCTTGAGACTACATTACAGCAATTACTGAGTAATAACTTCCTACAATTACACCTAATCAAAGATGCACCATTCACTAAAGTTGATTGGTGGGATGACAAAAAGTTCTATGATTACCATCGCACCAAAGGACATAAGACCTCATCATGCTTCCAACTAGAGCATGTAATACAAGACCTCATTGATGATGGTGTAATCACAATTGATCCATCATTGTTAGCATCCAACTCTGATCACACTATTTTCAAAGATCCTTTGGGTAATCATGTTAAAGAGAAGCCCTCTAGTTCAAACTCAAACTCACAAGCTAATGTGAATTACATGTGCATGGGATATGACTGCACTGTCAACTATTTTAATGAATTAGATTCCTACATATCCACATTCACTTTAAAGGCTGAAGACCTCATTGCACTATCACTACACACCATAGCAAGATCACCCTACCTAGAGCCCCATCTAGACCTACTAGCCTACACCCCCTAGTAGACCTGCTACTCCTACTTCATCTGATTATAGCCTTGTTGAACAACTTGGAAAGACCGCTGCACAAATATCCATCTTGGACCTGCTATATGCATCTCCCCAAAACCAAAAGATCTTGGAGCGAGTCCTTAAAGATTCAATAGTCCCAAATAACATGGATGTTTCCCAATTCCAAGCCATGGTTGGGAACCTATCTGCCTTACAACATATCATCTTTTCCCCTTGGGATATTCCTAAGGAAAAACCTAACCACAACGATCCCCTTCATCTTGAGGTCTTCATCCATAATGCCAAAGTTAGACGTGTCTTAATAGATGGAGGAGTAGGACTGAACATCTATACTCTTAAGGTTGTCAAAGGTTTGGGATGTTATGAAGATGATGTGGATCCCTCTTGGAGAATTACAATAAAATCTTATGATGATGGTGAACGCTTCTCCAACAGTGTCATCACATTACCTATTAGAGTTGGCCCAACTACTGAAGACACATTTTTCTATGTCCTAGATATTGAAATGAGCTACAACATGATACTGGGATACCCTTGGCTTCATACTCTGAAAGAAATACCTTATACATATCATCAATTTTTGAAGTTTTCCTATGACAACATGGAGGTTACCATCCCTAATGATCTAGATCCTTTCTAGTTTTGTGTTAATCTAAGAGATGCTACTACATACCAAATCCCAACAAACAATGAAGCACAACCCACAGATTCCTCTAAGTATGTGGATGCTGATATACTCCTCATTAAGGCAAAGGAAAAGATGAAGGTTGAAGACAATGGGTGTGGAGAATACTTTTTTTTTGACGTATCCCACATTAGGGAGTCACCACTTTCTCCCATTAGTACAAAAAATGCCACTTCCATCAATGAAAATACTTTTGTTTGTATTGAGAAAGCACAAGTAGAAACAAAAACCACTTTGATATCTCCTAGCAAGTATGGGCTTGGGTTTACTGTCATACAAAAAAAAGGTTATGATGGCTATAACAGTCTTAGATCTCAAAAAAAAGGAATCATTGAACCTAGGATGACCTCCTAGTTTGGGGCTAGGATTTGAACCATTACAAGTATGTCCTCCTAGTATTATGTTACCTATGTGTAAGACTATAGATGTTTTGAATGATGAAAAGGCATCTGAGGATATCTCACCTGAAACCAACAATCCTCTACATTCTGAGCATAACCCCAATGCCCCAACTGAATTAGATACCCATATATCTACCTTCAACCAAAGTCCATTCAAGTCTAATGATGACATCCCCTCAGGTTATCCTGAACTATTGGATTGGGACCAATGTGGACCACCAATTTTTGATCGATTCGACAATGATGACAGTCTCACAATAGACTTTGAATCTATGAAGGCATCATGATTGAAAATCATAAAGAAGAAATTTCTTCTAAAGAGAACACATTGGCATATTTTGGGGAGCCAACTCCACCTTCTAGTTACAAAGCAAAAAGACAAAAATATAGCAAGCATAGGTCTCTTGATGAAAATTAAAAGGTGCCATTAGACCATAAAAAATCAAAACTAAGAAGCTCCCAAGGATACAAAATGAAAAATATGATGCCATGAATATCAATGTTCCAGTGTTCAACATGCCACAAAGTCTTTTGGAGCTCTCTCAATCAGCATTCATATGGACGATCATTGGCCTCAAACCTCCCAACCATCCCTTATATCCAGTTGTCTATCCCCAAATCCAACTACCTAATTTGTCTAATAACCAAAATCAAACCTTTATCCCACAAGCCTTTGCATATGTCATCATTAGTGACACCCCACATGAAACATCTATTGACCCAATTATCCTTAGATGCCTTGATTTGCAAGAGGTAGACACTGTCTTACATATGGTACATGGTGGTATCTCTCGAGGCCTTTCTAGTGGTTTGATTTTAGCTACAAACTTGGAACAACTCCTACATAGTTATGATAAGCCATGCATCCAGAGATTATCAGCTAGCAGTAGTAACACCAGATATCTTCACAATATACATCAAAAAAATTCTTGATTCCATCTAAAAGTCCTCAAAAAAAATCAAAAAACTAGCAAAAGGTCTTGAAAAAAAGAAAAGAAAAGAAGTGAAAAAAGTCATGAAAAAATGGATGCCTTGGCAAAAACCTAGAAAACATGCATCTTGGCATGAAAATTTGAGTCAAGAGAAAATTTTTGTCCAAAATTGAAAACCTAGCAAATAGGTGCTTTGGGCAAGTACCATGGTGAAAACCTGGCAAACAGGCACCATGTGTCATCAGTTATTGCTCCTCCATCTATCGGGATTCCATCTAGTTTTTCCCCCTCTATCATTCCTTGATCATATCCTTCATATTGCAAGACATTCTTGGTCCCTTATCATGGCTCATGAACTAGTTAATGTCCTTTGTTATCTTTCCTAAGCATCACTAGTCTACACACACACTTTGTCACTGGCCTTTGTACATAGTTTGCGTCTTGTCTAGGGGCATATTACCTACATGATGCATGAGTTTGAACTTGAACTAGGGGCATATCCCTAAGCACTTTTTATCCATTGGACCTACCGTGTAACATATTGGAGCTAACACTTGTATATGCTTTTATGATGCTAAAAAAATCCTTAAAAATTCAAATACGATCTTAAAAAAATCCTTAAAAACATAAAATGTCCTGAAAAAAAGCACTAAAAATCACATAATGTCCTGAAAAAATCTACAAAAATCATAAAATGTCCTAAAGTAAAACCTAAAAATTGTAAAAGGTCCTGAAGAAATCAGTCACACAAAAACATCAAATATCCTCAAAACCCCTAAAAATCATAAAACCCATCAAAAATATGCAATAAACCTTGTACATATTCACTGTGCATAACCATCCCTTTTGCGTATGCACTTGCCCTTTGTAGATTGAAACTCAAAGCACTACACTTCAATGTCAATCACAATATTTGAGCAATGTGAACCAACAATCAATCCAACATGTTATTATGAACCTATCAACTGAATCCACAAACAAAGCTATCACATTATCAACCTATCAAACACCATTTGAACACTTAAAACACTAAAAAACAAGTAATAACCACCAAGAATAGCTATTGGATCACACTATTTAGTGAGTGATTTATTTTTTTCTTTGTTTTTCTTTGATCATGTTCCTATGCCCCTCGATGATATAAATTGATTTGTGAGAGTGGTCGGGATGGTTCATGGTCATCTTTTGCTGTTTCTATTTGTTATAATGTACCTTTGAACATCTAGGGCATGTACATATACCTTAGGAAGGACAAGGTCATTTTTTTGTCTACATCATGGTTTTTTACACAAAAAGCTTTCATTTGTGCTCTGGCCCTTCATGCCATGATGTGTTGCATTCCATTTGCCATATCAAAATAAAGCTCCATTTGACATATAGTGCACTTTTTAAAAGAAAAAGTCTTCATCTCATCTCATCTCCTCAATCTTCTATTATTTATCTTTTGATCCACCACCATGATCATGTCTTTTTATTCACCACATCATCTTCATCTTGCATTCATGCATTCTTGCATCATCCTACATCGTCAATCAACTTTTTGTGGTTTTCCACCTGATTCAACCTTAGTATGACATTTGTATCACAAAATTTGACCATTTTTGATGATTTCACTCATGTTAAGACATTTTTCCATCATTTTGGTCATGCACGCACGGTTTCGGGTCATTCTGAGTCCAATCGGGCTAATTTTGGCCCTCGAAGCCTTCTAGGGCACATTTTGCACATTTTGAGTTCAATTTGGCTTCTCAAGTGTGTCATGGACACACTTGGTACTTTCATGATGCACTTGGGATTAGCAAGTGCATCCAGGATGCACTTGGATGAGTTTTGGTGCAGTTGGGGACCTAGGATACCCAGAACTGCTCTCGGAGCCCCTATGTTGCACTCCGGAGGCCATAACTTTTGCAGTCCAACTCTGATTTTTGAACCATCAGTTGTGTTGGACTCATATCTTTATTGTGAAAAAAATCAGCTATAATTTTCATTATTTGGTCATTATCTTGAGTTATAAACCAAAACATTACTCTTGGGCTCTTGGTTGCCCCTCGTCATGTCAATTTTGGCCCCTGGAGCATTCTTGGGCACATCTTGCACTTTTTAACCACACTTGGGCTTCCAAAGTGCATCATGGATGCACTTGGTACTGCCAAGATGCATTTGGGCTTACCAAGTCTATCCATGATGCACTTGGTTGAATTTTGGATGCACTTGGGGTAGTAGGATGCCCAAAACTGCTACTGGACCCCCTATGTTGCACTCTGGAGCCTATAATTTTTGTGTTTTAACTCAGATTTGAAATACATCAATTGTTTTGGATTTGTATCTTCATTGTGGAAAAAAAAAACTATTATTTTCATCATTTTGTGTCTTTCTTGAGTGGTAACCCATACAATTACTCTTAGGCTCTTGATTGACCCCGTTTTGCACTTTAGACCTCATAACGTTCACATTTTTGCTTCAATTTTCATTCTATCTATTGCTATGGTTTTGTCTTCTCATTGTCAAAAAATTGACTTATAATATTCTTATCTTAGTTAATTTCTCAAGGGGGCACCCATATATATCATCCCTACTAGGGCATGTTGTGGCTTTATCATTAGCATTCTTTGACACAACACTCTAAATCACATTGTATCAAAATAGGGGCAAAATGTAGACGCTAAAAAATGGTTTGAATCTATGGTTTCATCATTTCTTCATACTAATTTGTCCCATTTTCTCATTCTACTAACTTCAATCTTTTGGTCAAATTGATTATAATTTATCATTTGTATCCTTCTTTACATCAATTTCATATCATTTCAAAACCATTTCATATCAACTCAGAATCACCCCAAATCAACTCAAAATCACTCAAAATCAGTCCTAATCAACCTGGAACATATCAAACATCCCAAATCAATAATTATTTATCCAATCCTAGGTATTGTTGTGGCTTTTAGTGGCTTCAAAACCTATCAACCTATCAATCTTATCAATCTAACCTTAGTAGCTTCGAAACCTATCAACCTATCAATCTTATCAATCTAACCTTAGTACTATCACAACTCTTAGTGCTAGGTCAAAATATCATTCATGTCATCCAATATTTGACATTTTTGAGGCTTTTAATCTCAGATCATGGCATTATTAACCATTTTAATAATATTGATAGTGTCCGTCGATGTTATTATGATCAACCTTATCAACCAATCTCAATCTTGTAGCATTTGCAATGTCAGTTAAATGTTACATATCAATCAATTCATGTCATGTGTCCTTGGCATGTTATCAATTTCAATCAATCAATCAATCTGACCATGGCTTTGGCCTACTTGTCATCATCTTATTTGATATCCATCATCGTCACATTTTCATCAAACGATACAGTTGCATTCATTTAATCATTTTGGCCAATCATCTACTAATTTTTTCTATAGGATTTAATAACCCATAATTTAATCCTATTATTCTTTCTAATTATTCTTCCTAATTATTGTCCTCAATTAATTAATTTTATTAGTTAATTGATTCATTATCTGCAAACCATGGAAATTCTTAATTTCTTAAGTTCCATTTTCCATCATTAATTCCATTTTCTACTAATTCTTATTTTGTGGAATAAAAGGATTTTTAATTTGAATATTCCATAAAATATTGCATCATAGTGACACTTGGATATGACACCTCATGGATTCTCCTTGACACTTGGATAAGATTCATCATAATCAAATATTCTTGGCTTTAAGTGGGCTTGAGGTGTCTTATGACACGTCATAGATTCTCTTCCACATTTAGCCAAGTTTGACTTTCATGCATCATAAAATCTTACAATTGGCATATTTTGTCATATGTGTCATGGATTCTTAAAGGAAGCTCTTGCCACATTGCATATCTATGGGTGAAAAATCGAAGGTTCTCATCCTCCATGCCAATTATAAAATGAACATTCTTCCTCTCATTTTTGGTCTTAATTCTTGAGTCCTTGGAGTCTTAAGTCCTTAGATCCTTATCTCCTAATTCTTGAGTCTTTGAGTCCCTAGTTTCTTTGCATTCTGCATTCTTTCTCTCATACTAAAATCACACTTCAAGTATTCTCATGGCATTATCCCTATCATAGACTTTGCATCAATATTGTGTGCACTATAGGCAAGTTGGAGCTACATCATTTGGAGAAGAAAGAAGGACATGGGAGATACAAATGAAAGAGGGGGTTTCTAACCTTGTGTTTGCTTCTTTTGATTATTTTGGCTTTCATGGTAGACTAGTGGGTGCTAATGTATGATTATTGAGTTTTGTGATTTCCTCATAGTATGTTATGCATTTGGCCCATTTTCTAGGTACCACCCAAACATCCACAAATCGTTTTGGTATAAAGGGGAAGAAAACCCATATGCTAGAAATTCATTTTTGACAATTCAATTTTTTTTTTGGATCATGTCACCAAGGTACGCTGGTGTGTGTTTCTCATAGATGCACTGATAGTTTTGAGGAAGAAGGAGTGCCCCTATAGTTAATTGCCAATTTCTATTTTAGAGCATTCCATGCATTAGAAACACATTTTGATGGCAATTCAACTCCCATAAATGCCTAAAGAAGATTGAGCTTCCAGTTTTAGAGGTTTTAGAGACTTCTAGATCATCTCACAAATTCTATCTTCTTGTTGTTAGAATGGCCAAGGTTTCTATTGTAGAAAAAGATTGACCTATTAATTCCTAATATGACCAGTAGTCTTATTGAACCAAAGGAGGTGGTTAGGCCATGTCACAAACCCTGTGAGGAATGCTGGCCCATTGCCAACAATCCCTCTCCCAACATCACTCATAATGGCTTGAAGGATTTGAACCTATGACCAAGATCTATTACCAATTATTAGAAAGGCTAGGGTCATCATTACACCAAAAGATTGACCTGTTAATGCTTGATACAACCAATAGCATTATAGAACCATAAGAGGCAGTTAAGCCATGACGTGAACCCTACAAGGGATGCTGGCCCATTGCCAACACTTGTCTACTCATTCTTTATTCTTGTAATTCATGTAAATACTCATGTACCCATTAATAGATATAAACAAGGGTGGAGACCTAGTTAATGTCATTTAGAGAGTAAAATTTATTTTATTAGTTTTTAGAATAAGTTTGCATTTAAAGAACTCTCACTCCTAACACAAAGGGAGGAGATGATTTATTTTAAATACATGGAAGTAATATGTACTCTATGCTATTATTTTGATGCAATAATATATGTTATTGGTTCTCTTATTATGAGTGTAATTATTCTTGCTAGAGTGTGTTGTTTTTGTGAATGCATGTTCATGAATAATAATGGAGCCAAAGGTTTTATTGTGTTATTACGATTGTGCTATATTTTAGTTCTAGTTTTTGCCTTGTGTTAAAAAATTTCACTATTGTGACAAATTGGAGAAACAATCATCTTTGTTCTTGTATAGAGTTTTGTCTCAAGTGAGCACACTTTCTATGGTCTTGCAATTTAATGAAACATGAAACATCTTTTGGTTATTATTGAAGTTCTCATAAATGATTGCATCAGTGGAGTTGAGGCATACATGTTTTTATTTGGCCTTATGTCCATTAGGAATTTCCCTTTCAAAATTTTTCTCGACTCTCTTGTTACTCTATCTTTGCTATTTTCTTTTCAAACACTTGGCTAAAATAGGAATTCATATAGTTGCATTGATAAAATACATTCATCATAAAATAGAAAAAATATATCTCTTTTGTGGTTATACATCAACAAAAGGTGTGCAAATTGGTTGGAACCAACAAAGATCTCCTTG
This sequence comes from Cupressus sempervirens, assembly GCA_028749045.1. Taxonomy (NCBI): domain Eukaryota; kingdom Viridiplantae; phylum Streptophyta; class Pinopsida; order Cupressales; family Cupressaceae; genus Cupressus; species Cupressus sempervirens. The sequence continues at coordinate 149,445,427 of CM053791.1, forward strand.
TGAACATACACATTTATCTTTAATTGAGTTACCCAATAGGTTGAAAAATAACCATCCAGAACCATGGAGTTGGTCATTGATCAAATTTTTAAGAGAGAGACCCAAAAAGATCTCTTCCATTTAGCATCATGCAAAATGACAACTCAATAGAAGTTGTGCTAGAAGGAGGGCATATAGCCATCCTACCCAAAAACCCAAGTTGTTGTTAGAAAATTATGCAATTTTTGGATGTTTAGAAAATTTTCCAAGTTTGTCACTATCAGAAGGTGTGGAGTTATGCTTTTTGAAGAGGTGCAATTTTCAAAGATGCACTTTTCTAGAGGTGTTTTTTAAGTTTTAACACAAACTACAAGATCCTGATCCACCGTCTCCATTTCAATGAGCTTTATTTCACCTAGTGGACATGAGTTTCTATAACTTAGTAATTTTCACAAGTGTCACAGTGATAAGGGGATACCTAGAATTCATCCACTTCGATTCTAAATCTCATCATCTTCCTTAGTTTCACCCCCAAACTTACCTCCACCTATCATTCCACCTAATACTTCACCAAGGGCCTTTTCTTATGAATGTAATAGATTCATGAATTAATTTGCACGGTGAATTCAATAACCTTTCCAAGAACCCTGATAAATTCTACCCAAGGTTCATTTATGTAGAAACGTGAACAACTAAGGATCATATAATTTTTTAAAAAGAAATATGCAATCGGAAATAGATCCAACAAGAGAATGTAGTCCTCTATTTATTCCCATGCACATTGGGAGAGGTTTCCTTTAACTGGTACATGAATTTGCCACTAGGATGTATCTAGAATTGGGTGGCCTTTGAAAAATTGTTCTTAGATCAACTCAAAACACTCATCAACTTGCCTATGATACATCATTAGTTTTTATCATTAAAGAGGGATCCAATAGAGACTATTTTACATTTCAATCATCACTTTCACATGGCATACCACAAGTTGGAAATGCCTTACACCATACTAATTAAAGCTACAATTCAAATTTATCTTAATGCCATGGACCACCTCACTGCTATCTTCCTAAGGAGATTATTTTCTACTGATATTGATACATTGGAAAAAGTCTTTGAAGGAGAAGTTACCTTTACTAAATAGGCCAATCCAAATGGAAGAGGGTTGATGGTTTTGACTCATGCTAGTACAATAGGACCAACATATCCCACTAGAGCATAAGCGATGCATAATCAATTCACTCAATTAACTCTAATCCCACTACAATAGATGCCAACTATATTAGCTCCAACCATTACCTACCTAGGATATGAACCTCCAAAAGCTACTTTCTTTGAACAAAAGAAAATACCATCTGTTGAGGTAGAAAATAACATCACAATTGAGTTAGGTCAAATGAAGAAGACCATGTATAAGATAACTAATGAGCTAACCCATTTGAGGCTATCACCAAGGAAGAATAATAATTTCTAAAGAATAATCATCAAAGAAAATAGTGCTAACCAAGTTTGGTTGGTCATTGAAGGAAGTTTAGTATTAACCGAGTGTTTAGTCCAATTTTAGCCTACTGACAACATATTGATTTTGTTAATTATTTGGTTAATAAAAGTCAACTAAATGGATGTTTATTAATATTTTGAAAGGGTTTTTAAGCCAAATTTTCCTAGCATATAATATATAAGAAATATCAAGTTGTGAGGACAAGATGAATATCAAGTTGAATATGAAAGAGATGGAGATATGAGTGAAGACAAGGTAGAGAAGAAAGTATAAAAGTTAAGCTACAAAGAAATATCTAATCTAGAAGAATCTAGAGGTCAAGCTAGAACAATGACCTAAATTTGCAAATTTAGTTTCTTGAATAATTAGGTTAATTATTAATATGTTGGATACAATAATTTAATTTTAAGTTGTCTTTGATGTTAAACAAATAACAAGTATATACCAAGCAATTAGTGTATGTTGAGCTCACTCAAGATTCAAAGGAAGTTGCAGTGTATGATGAGCATCATAGTGTTAGCCAAGTTCAAAATGAGTGTTAACCGAGGTCACTCACCTAGTAAAGGGAGTTTGTAGGAAGATAGTTTCTATTGAGTGCACTTGGAAACCAAAGAAAAGTTAGGATGGAACTAGTGTTAACTAAGATCACTTGGATACCAAAGGTAGTATGAAGGAAATTTTTTTATGAGTTCATGTTGACCGAGTTGGGTCAGCTAAAAAAGGGTTTTATTGTATTAGTTTTTTTGGTTCTAGCTGATTCATGAGATGAATTTCATTTGTTTTAAATTGTATTCAAGCTGACTTGACAAGGTAAAGCATATTAAGTATAAGGTCGAGTTAAGGATTGAAAAAAATAATATGTGGAAGAAGCATGTGATTGGAAAGATAAATCAAGGAAGCAAATTGACCAAACTACAAAGAACATTCCAATCAAGGAGGATCAAATATTCAAGCTAGAATAGAGATCTGAAATCAAAAAATATAGTTTGCATCAACAATCACATCATATTATTATTACTCTCTAATAATTGTAGTAGTGAATTAAATCTCTTAAATAGAGTTAGGTTAACAACTATTTGTCAAATCCTCTAACAAGGTGGCATTTCTAGATTGAAATGTCTAAAGAATTCTAACAAGGCCACTCCTGATAGGGTGATCTAAATCCTTTAATAGGGTCACACCTAATAGTGTGTTTTATAACCTTTAACAGGGTTGGCTCCTAACAGGCCTCACTTTAGAAGAGTGAAAAATAATAACTAGTTGCAATTGGTGGTTTTTTCTAAATTGGGTTTCCATGTTAAATCATGGTGTCTCTTGTGTTCATGTTATTTGCTTTATGATTCTACAATTAAGTTAATTAAGGTTAATCACACTTTATATCATAAGATCTACATGATTCAATGTTAACAAGAAAAAATGCATATATTAAGTATTAACCGAGTGTTTACCAAGTGACAATGATTGTTAGTGTAAACGAAGTTACTATGTTAACTGAGTGTTTCAATACTAACCTAGTTAGAACTATATTTTAGTTTCAATAGAGTTTTGTTATTATTTTGTATTAATATCTAAAGGGATATGGGATTTGTTTTTATGGTAACTGATTCACCTCTCCCATTTTAGTTAATCCTCTTACATTTCTAACATAATACTCTCTAACAATTGTAGAAGTGAAGAAATGTTATAACAGAGTTGACTTAACAATCATTATGAAAATTAAACAAAAAATGATGGTGAGCAAGAGTGGGTGTGGGAGCAAGGATAAGTGTTCGGGTGAGAAGTTGAATTTGAATTCCACTATACTGAGAGAGCAATCTGTGTTAGCTAAAGATTCCTCTATTGAATCTAGGGATGTTGAGTCTGGGGATGCTAATGATGGTAGGCTTTTGGATGACTTGGGAGGGGGTCCCAAGAAAATTAAAAAATGATCGTGCTTATTTGGTGTATGCCCTGCTAGTAAGTCTGCTTTCTTGCTAGTTAGGGATATATCTGTGAGGGATAAAGGTATCTACTCAATCAAAATCCCTGATTAGATTATTGACAAAAACATTTCCTATATGGATTTAAATCTGGTTGGGAGGTTCATTAGGTCTAGACCCAATATTGAAGATGTGCGAGCCTTTGTTCATAAAAAATGGAGTTTGAAAGGACAAGTTGACATTTCAGCAATGGCCAAAGGGTGTCTCTCCTTTTGCTTTTCCTATGAGCGGGATAAGTGGGATATCCTCTGTAGTAGTCCTTAGGTTATGGGGAAGCATACCATGCTGTTATAGAAATGGACCCCCAACCTTTACTCTTTGGATGAAATTACTATTCAAGCCCCTGTTTGGGTTAGACTACCTAGTCTCCCTCTTGAGTTATATATGGAAGATGTGTTTAAGGGCATTGCTAATAATTTTTGGGAGCTCCTCCCTTTATATCCTATGATTGTTTCTAGGAGGAGATTGAACTTTGCTAGATTTTGTTTTGGAGTTTTAGGAGGTGTGGATTTTCTTGAATCTATCTCTTTAAAATCTAAACTTGGTATTTGGGACCAATGGATTGAGTTTGAGTCTATTCCTTTTGCTTGCTTTCATTGCAAAAAAGACGGTCACTGGGTCAAGAAATGTCCTTCTTTGAAAGGAAAGGCTAAGAAGGTCAAGAAAGTGTGGGTGAGAAAGGAACTCTCTAAGGGTGATGGAGCAGATTTAGGTGAGTCTTCCCTCCCAAAGGAATAGTGTAAGTGTTTAGATGGTGGTGTGGCTGGGAGTGAGACTGGGGGAGTGGAGGTTCCCCCAAGACCTTTGGGTGATGGGGCTCCTCCTCAAGAGTAGTTAGAAAGATATAACTATGATGTGGGGGCTCCCCATCCTAGTTTGGATCCACCTATGGAGAAGGAGAGTATGGAGAAGGAGAGTGGCTTGGATGCCTCTACCTAGTTTATTTTAAAGATCCCTAATAGTGATAGCTTAAAGATGAACTTATGACGAAGGATGGGAGGGATATTGTCAAAGAAGGAACCCAAAAGGATACAGTTGTGTCTATAGAGCATAGGGCTCAGGAGACTATGATGGCTAGCAACTTTGTTAGAGGTGAAGTTGAGGACCTTCTAACTGTTTCTCATGATGAGGAAACAATGTGGGAAGAGGAAAATTCTAATGCCAATTGGATTTCAGTGAGAAAATAGTCTAAAGGTAGGAAGAAAGGTGGTAAAAAAGATGAGGAGACTATTCCATCCAAAAAAAAAAGAGGAAGGGCCCAAAGCAGATTCAAAAAAGGGGAGTCTAAATTATTTAAGGGTAGAAATGGATGTTCTTCTTCTATGCCTATTGGATCTATCCTCAAGAATGGTGATGTTGGGTCTTCCCCCTCATCAGTTGGAAGACCTTCCAATTTGTAGAGAAGAACAACTGAAGCTAATAGAGGCATTGTTGATGGTAGTCAGAGAATCATCCTTGAATCAATTTTTTTCATAAATTATGAAGAAAATCTCTTGGAATATCCAAGGGTTAAATAACCCTAATAAACATGACATTTTGAAAAATATGATTAGGAACAATAGGTTAGACATTTTTGTTATTCAATAAACCATGATGCTAAAGGATAAGGTGGAATGTCCTCCTATTTTCAAGGGAGGAAGGATTATTGGAAATGATTCTGAAGAAGCATCAAGCAGGATGGCTATTCTTTGGATTAATAGATGGATTCAAGTTGAGCTTATCTCTCAAAATAAAAATATGATGAATGTTAGATTCTTTAACTCAAAAAATGATTTTAGCTGGGTCCTTATTAATGTCTACACCCCCAACTCCAAATGGGGAAGGAATACCTTGTCGAATTTTTTTTATAATTACAGAAAGCTTTTTGTTGAGGAGAACTGGATGGTGATGGGGGAATTCAATACCCCTTTAAAAGAATCTAAAAAATGGGGAGGTAGCCAGATCAATCTGGATAATAGATTAGATTTAATGAACTTTATTGGTCATCATCTTCTTCATGATCTTGACTTGCATGGGATTAAGTACACCTAGACTAGTAGAAGAACTAGAAAGGATCTTATTTAGGTTAGTTTGGATCATGCTTTTATTAGTAATGACTAGTTCCTAAATTATAAATGTGTACTTAATGCTCAAGTTCATGTGAGATCAGATCATTACCCTATTTTACTAGTTGCTAATAAGCTCAACTTCCATAAGAATTTCCCCTTTAGATTTGAGAAAATTTTGACTCTTCATCCAAACTTGGAGACTCTCATTAAGGAGTGGTGGGGTATCAAAGTGGAAGGTACAACAATGTTCAGAGTGGTAGCTAAATTGAAAAATGTCAAGAAGAATATTAAGAAATGGAATAAATATACCTTTGGCAACATCTTTGAGAATGAAAAAAAGATTCCAGAGGAACTTAAATATATACAAGATAGGATTTTGATTGATGGTTATGAGGTGGTCTCAAGGGAGGAGGAAAGTAGCAAACTGGTTAAACTTCATGTCCTTATCACCAAGGAGGAGATGTTCTCGAGACAATGTTCTAGAAAGGTATTTTTGAAGGAAGGTGACCAAAATACTAAGTTCTTTCATATGACTACATTAAAGCATAGGATTCCTAATATAATTTCCACACTTAATTTAGATGAAGGTTTGACTGATAATGAAGACATTATCAAAAGGGAGGCTGTGGAGTTTTTTAGGAGACTACTTCAAGGTGACCCCAATTTGGATTTGGATAAGAAGAATACTTTTTTGGAGTGCATTCTAACTTGTATCTTTGAGGTTTAGAATTTATCCCTCACTTCTATTCCTTCCATGGATGAGATTTCTAAGGCTATTTTCTCTTTTGAGGGTGACAAAGCCCCTAGTCCTAATGGATTTCCTTTTTTGTTCTTTTGTAAGTATTGGAATATCATTGGTGTTGATATTTGTAATGGTGTGAAGGAATTTTTTGGCACCAAAAACATCCTTAAAGAGATAAATGGTACCTTCATTGCCCTTATTCCAAAGAAGCCAGAAGTAGATAGATTGGATCAGTTTAGGCCTATTAGTTTGTGTAATTATTTTTATAAGATTATCTCTTAGGTTCTCACTCTTAGAATTTTATCCCTTCTTTTGGCCATCATCTCAAGGTAGTAAAATGGGTTTGTTCCTAGTAGATAGATCTTGGATTCCATTATTACAATTTATGAAAATATTCATTCTCTTATAGTGTCTAATAAGGAAAGGTTTTTTCTTAAGCTTCATCTATCTAAAGCTCATGGCAAAGTGGACTGGAATTTCCTTCATGGATTGGAAGTGTTTGGCTTTAATAAGATATTTTAGGATCTTATTTTCATGTTAGTTTCATCGGCCTCCTTCTTGGTGCTTGTTAATGGTTCCTCTACCTCCTTCTTTAAGGCTTCTAGGGGTCTAAGACAAGGGGGACCAATCTCTCCTATTCTTTTTATTATACTGACTAAATGTTTGGGAAGATTTGTGGATAATATGGTGGTGAAAGGGGAATTTGTGGATCTTAATGCCTCATCTTCTACTTTAGTTTTTTCTCATCAACAATTTGTTGATGATTCTATTGTTATGGGGGAGGCTTCAGTGAGAAATTATAGGGACATTAAGAAGGCTTTGGGTGACTATTGGATGGCCATTGGTCAAATAATTAACTAGAGAAAAAGCCAAACCTAGTTTATTAATGTTAGTGGGGCAAGAAAAAATAAGATAAAAAAGATAATTGGCTATGAGATTGGTTCTTGGTCTAGAACCTATCTAGGTTTACCTTTGGGTTTGGCACCTCTTGATAGCTTTTGGAACTCATTTATTGATAAAATCCACTCACAACTTGCTAGTCAGAAAAGTTCTCTCCTCAGTCAGGCTGGTAAGGTTACTATTTTTAAGTCTATCCTACAAAGTATCCTGCTTTATGCTTTGAGTGTTTTTAAAATTTCAAAAAAGTTTGCTCTTGCTATTGAGAAAATTTAGAAGAATTTCTTGTGGACTAGAATGGAGATTAAAAAAAGACTCCCTCTGGTTGCCTAGGAAAATGTTTGTATGCCCTAGGGGAAGGGAGGGCTTGGCTTGCAAAGGATTACTACAATGAATGAATTCTTATTGGCTAAATTATTATAGAGATGGCATAAGGAAGAGGTGGAATGGAAGAATAATTGGGTTGATAAATATTATAGAGACCACTTTTATTTTTATCATTTCCTTAATAGTGACTTGGAACAAGGGGGATCTATGATCTAGAAGAATGCTCATAAATTCAAATATATTTTAAGGAAAGGAGTTATATGGAAGGTGGGTAATGGTAGAAGAGCTCTTTTTTGTGAAGACATTTGGATCTTGTACTACCCACTTTGTGATGATCCAAGGTGGAATAGGTATGTGGAGCAATGCAAGAATCAGTTTGGTATTTTTGTGGGTGATTATTGGAAGGATGTGTTGGAATAATAAAATGGAAAGAATACTTTTGAGAGGGGGGTGAATCAAAAGTAATAGATTTGATCCATTAAAATTTTCAACTGAAAGTAAACTAGATGCATCTAAACATATCAAATAAACATAAAGTAAACACATGCATCAAAAACACATAACACCAAATTTGGTAACCCAGAAACCCTCCAAAATGAGAAGGTAAAACTAGGGTGGGGATGATACCCAAAAAATCATTGCAACAAAATTTTTGACCACTTATTATGGTCTACCCTATTAAAGGCCTACCCTATTAAAGGCTTTATACTATGTCAATAGTGACATGGTTAAAAGATTTACAAACACTTAAAGTGTCACCCTGTTAGAGGATTTATCACCTTGTCAAAGGTTTTACAAATCTAGCTATTAAGCTAGCCTATCAACATAGGATTTTCCTTCTAATAGAATTTCTAGAGAGTATTAGATTCATAAACTTGATTTCTTACAATCTCGAATTGCTAAATTTAGGTGCTTGGTCTACTCTCTCTAATCTTGATCCTTTGAGATCTGATATCTATTTGATGCCATTGCTCTATTCTGATCAACTGGATACTGCAATGCTGCTATGTTCCTCTAAGTCTTTCCACACTTCCCTCTAAATTTTTCTATAGTTTACCCATACATTTCTCTTACCCATGCATACAATGGGGTTTCATTCTCCTTATAAAGATTTTGAAGACTTAGGGTTAGGTATGGATTTATGATCGATATTGAATCTTTAATTCCCACTCATTCCTTGTACTTTTCTTATTGGTTGGATGCCTTCTCCATTTTTCTTATTGGCTACATGTTTATTGCATAGTAAATGTAAAAGATTCATTCTTATCTTTAATATCCTTCGAGATCCTTCTATGTCGACCCAAAAAATGGTTTACATAGGTGTTTGTGCAATTACAAACAACTATGTCCAATCTATGTTACTTGACACTTGTTACCTCTGATGCTTAGCTCATATAAAAAAATTGGCTCACTTGACACCTAAAGCGATTTTGTTCCACTTGGCATCTATAGTGACTCGACACTTATACTTTGCTCAACACTTGATCTTCACTTGACACCTGAAGATTTCTCGGCACATGAAGATCACTTGACACCTATTATAGTTCTATCTGTGTTGACATACATTGTAGCTCAACATCAACTATTTACTCGGCATCTATACATATTTTACTTAGCATGTGTTTCTAGCTTGGTATGAACATCTTAAGTGTGTTGACATGAAATAGTCAAAATCTAGTCTTAGATTCAACAATCTTCCCCTTTGACATGAGTGTCAAAAACACTTAGTAGTATATCAAAGTCTAATCTCCTCAAGTAAAATATGCATACAGTTTGATATATATACAAAACTTCAAAAACTTCTCAAAATTTTGTTAAAACTATCTATATACCTCAAAATTTTTGTAACTCCCTTTGAGTTGATAGTGCCATTTCCATTCTTGTGCTGAATTTCTCTCATGCTGATGTATCTCATATTCTTTACCTCTACCCTATTTTTGCTTCTTGTGTCCTATTTGCCAACCTATTATGTCTGTTGTATTTTCACTTGTCCTACATTTGCAAATTTTATTCATATCTCCCCCTTTTAATATCTCTCCCCCTTTTTGGCTATCATAGGATATGTATAATCTTTTCCACTTTATTCTCCAAAAGAATGAAATAATGTAATTATTTAGTATTATTCTCCCCCTTAGTTGTTAATCTCCCCTTTTTTTCATATGTCCCCCTTTTTGACACTTATGTCAAAGGGTGCTAAGGAGTAATACCATATTTTGCCAAAAATGTAATGTTTACCTTCATAATCATCTTGAGAGCTACATCCCAATTCTCCAAAGAAATTTCCAATGACTTATGCTAGATGGAAGTCTCTATAGCAAGATGTACAAGTCTATCTAAAGTAGAAATATTAGGATCTTTCTTTAGAATAGTTTTAGCATAGGCTTGTTCTTTATGGAGTACTTCCAAATGTGGGGTAATGGAAGATTGTATCTACATTAGTTTGGCCTTAATATTGGCCTCTTTAGTTATTAGTGCAGCTAGTTTTTTCTATGTGTGAAGTATTAAAGAAAAATGCTTCTCACTTTGAGCTGGATCTTTGGTAGCTGCATGCTAGAAATCTTTAGATTTCTCTTTAAGCTCAGGATCCTTTGGTCTATCTCCTATGCGAAATAGGAAAAATCACATAACCTTTTTTACAATGAGAAGACATTCTCAAGTATAGTTTTTACCTTTTCAATCTTTTTGGCCAATTTGACTTGTGAAAGTGCTATGTCACTAGATATTTCTCATTTAATTTTCTTTGAAATTTCCTCTCAGACCATTCCATAAGTTTTACATTGGTTTTTTGGTTTTCATTTGTCACCTGAACTACAATTTCTGATAGTTTTTCCATTATTGGCTTGGTCTCATCAGGTCTTTACAAGCTAAAGGCATCCAAAAAGATGTCCTTAATTTCATGTAATGCTTGCTTATGTTTATACTCCTTCTTGAGTATTTCTTGCCTCTTTCTTCTGTTTAACGCATCTTGCATTTTAGTTATTGTCTCAATGCTTTTTGTTTTTGAGTCATAACTAGTAATGATTATCTCTTCTTCTAACTTAGGGTCTTCATAGTGAAGTGCCCTTGTCACCTTTGTTGAGCTCGAGCCTAGTGCAAAAATTATCAATGGCATTACATTAGTGCTTGCCTTCTAAAGGTCTTGTGTAGGAGTGCCAATAGTTGGTAGATTAACCAATCTCTATATGGTGGCCTACTCCTCTTCCTTTGATGTGTCCTTATATTTATCTCGTCTTCCCCAATTGATTACAACTATTTGTGGTGTACCTATTGTCTGTATTGTAGGATCAGATGTAGCAATCTATCCTATTTGCCTTGTTGTTGTTTCTTTATCTTCTTCTACACACGGCTTCTACTGCATGGTATCAACTATGTCAACTATTGGGAATGGTGGTGGAAGCATTAGGAGTTGACCACTAGTAGCTGTAGAGATGGTAGGAGGTGCTTCTTGTGGATTCACCTTTTCTGTAATTGGATCTGCTACTACCTTTTACAACTCATCCACACTAACCAATACAAGATTTGTACATAATGTTTCATATTGTGTGGATTAGTCAATGATCTTTGTAAGATCCTCTATAGTCAATGGATTGATGTTATGACAAGATTTGTTAGTAACATCCTTCATAGTTATAGTATCTATAGGTGTGGAGATGACATGAGGAGGGCTAGGAGCTGATAATTGTGTGTCTTGCACACTCTATTCTTCTTTTTGCTACTACTAGTGGTTAGCTATTTCCATTTCCTCTCCTTTTTGTGTCTCCTCCTCTTCTCCTTTTTCCTTCTCCTCTTCATCTTTCTTCTCTTCTTCTCCTTTCTCTTCTTCTATCTTCTCTTCTTCTCCTATGTATTCTTCTTTCTTCTCTATTTCTTTTTCCTCATTTTATTTTTCTTCCTTTTCCTTTTCACTAGCCTCTACTTTGTTTGCATTTGTATCCTTCTCTTCTTTTTCATCCTTGTCATTAGTCAATTTATATATTGACTTCCAAAATCTTGTGAATTTATTAACAACTTCCTCAATCTTGTTTTGCAAAATGCTAAAGGCTCTATACTTTGGTGCAAAGTTTCCCCCATGTTTCTTCTTTGCCTTAGCAATTCGTCCTCTTGCCAATTTAGGCATCACTTGTGCTAGTGTTGATTCTCTTATTTCCTTTTCCATCTTTAGACAATAATGGCATTTGTTTTCAATAATTTCATACAAATTCCTAGGCATAGTATGTCTAATTCAAGTGGTGTATACTTGAATTCTGCCATCGTGGCATACACTAATTCTTCTACTTTATTCTAATCTTCTCTACTTAATTTATTGAAATCAACACTTTTCAAATAAGAAAAATCTACATTCTTAACATTATAAAATATTTTATCAATATGTGACTTAGGAGGATGGCTTACCACTTTAAATTGGTTGACATCCTCTAATTCTATCTTTTCCTTATCACCCAATTTTGGTTGTGCAACATATTTTCTCCTTGGTTTCTTATACACTTGACCAATTTTCTCAGTAGCCTTCTTCTTTTCTTTGACTTTTTCTTTTTCCTTTTGAGTTGAGGCTCTTGTAGTAGCTCTTGTTACTAGTGTTGGCTTTGCTTGGGTTGTCTTGGAAACCTTATTGGCTTTGGGTTGGGCTGCAGGCTGAGTTTTGACCTTTCTCTTCTTTGGCTCAACTTGAGATGGTTCTTCCTTGGCTTCTTCTTCCTCTACACCTTCTTCCTTATCTTCATCTTCACCTAAGCCTTGAGTCATTCTAGTGGACCTTGCCCCTATTCATCTTCATCACTCTCATTTTCTTCTTCTTCTTCCTCAATTGCCCCTTCAATACCTTCACCAAATTTCTTCTTTATCTTCCTCACCAGTTTATCTTTCCTCTTAATCATAGAGGTTGTCTTCAACTCCATTTCAACTTTGGATTTCACAACATCATATGTTCTGAAAGGTTTGGTAGTTTTATTTGTTTCCTCTACAATCAATGCTATGATTGCTATTGATGCTTCATCAACATCTAACCCATATCCCAATGCTCTTAGCCATCTAACCCTTGGAACTACTACTTGGATATAAGTAAAATCAATATCAACCAAGAAATAAATATCATTAATGTGTTGTTCCACTAGGAAAATTGGTATTCTCAGTCTTTGCTTCATGGATTTCTTGAAATCCTCAAAATATCTTGTCATTTGGGTTTCAAAGGTATCACCCATTTGCTCAGTGTACTCATTGATTTGAGTAATGGCTAACTTGTTTGATTTCTAGTTCACTTTCCCAATAGAAGGAAACTCTTCCAAAACATAGAAAAATATGCAGACCATAACTAAACCAAACTTACACTGAGCACCTTTGCATCTTCTGATTGCTCCCAAATTCTCCATGATCTGTTGTAATAATAGTTCTGCTAGATCATATGTATGATCCCTTTTGACAAGTTTATATGCCACATCCACAACAATGCACAATACACTATTTAATCTACTAGATTGATAGAACTTGTACGAAATCACTCTCACTACAAAATCTAGAAGGGGATCTATAATAGTATCAATAGTCATGCCCTTTTGTTCCATTTAGCCCCAGTGTTCCTTTCAATGGCTTCTTTGGAATCACTATACAGGGTCTTATGTCGATCTAGGGTTGGAAAACCTATAACCCTATGCACTATTCTCTTCATTATTTTGATAGGTCCTCCTAACCACAAACAACCATCATGAATTTGGTTGAGAACAATTTTGATCCACTCAATTTTAAAAACTGTGGGGAAAACTAGGGAATGGATTAAACCCTTTTTATCAACTATTTGAAATTGTTCCTTCAATAGTCTGTTATCACATAGTTTATCATATGCTTGAAAAATTTCTAGGTCTCCTATTGCACTTGTCTTGCAATTGTAACATTTCTTGACATCTTGCACCATTACAACTTTGGGCAGAATTATGGATAATGTGTCCACAGGGTCATTTTTATAAGCTACCTCTGGAATTGGTCTAAAATTTGGTTGTTTGGCCTCATTACTGACTAACTAGACCTCATGACCTTCCTTATCCTTAGAGTTTTTGTAACTACAAGCTATATTATAGATTTGGGGTTTCAAAAGATATAAAACTTTAAAACTGCACAACTCGGCACTTGAAGAATACTGTACATTGATGAAAATGATTCTGAATCTTTTTTGAAATCCATGTAAAATCTTTTAATGCAGATCTTCAATCACTTTTGTGCTCTTCTCATTCTTTCTCTACATTCAAATGATGAGAAATGATAAAAAATGCAACCTTATACCCTTCAAAATAGAGCATTAAATGCTTAGTGCATATATAGCTGTACACTTGGCTCTTGAAGATTTCAACATAACTTGGCTTACATTTATTTTCCCATTACTCGGCTCCAACTAGATTTCCTCTTCACTTGACTGCCATTGAAATTCCCTAACTCAACATCAACTCTCAACTCAGTCGCAACTAACTACTTGGCATGCACTAACATTTACTCAACATCTAAGGACAACTTGACAATATTTGCAAAAGCTTTAAGTTTTAAACTTTGCATCTTTTCTCATGCTATTTTCTTCTTTGCAGTGCTTGTTCATCTTGGGACTGATGCATGATATAATTATGTATATCAGTCCCATGCACCTATTCATGCATAGTTGGATGAGGTATGACCACTTGACCTCATAGGTGAAGTGATCCATTCATTTGATGTGCTAACCTCATCTTTCCATGTCTTGTTCATTTGTCCTCTAATGTGTTCCACATCAACCTTTGCTTTCCCCTTGTTGAACTCAAAACTTGGTGCCTTGGACCTTGTTGGACAATTCTTGCTGATATGACTAGTCTTAAAGCAACTAAAACATGTGGTTTGACTCAACCATCTGCTATAGTTCCCTCTAAAATATGTCCTTATGCAATTTTATGTGTCCATATTCCTAACAGTAGTGATAGCTATACCTAGTGTTATAGTCCAAATTGTAGTGATGACCATGGTTACCTTCTCTCTTGTTGCCTAATTTAGTGTTCACACAGGCTTTGATCTACACTAAAATGCTCTATGTCCATATTTTTTGTAGTTGTAGTAGTGACCATCAAATTTTTGTGTTTTGATAGTCCTAGTCCTATAGTTGTGTGATTGATGTCCTTGCTTTTTGCACTTATGACAATAACTTGCATTCTTAGGCTTATCATGTTGATGGGCATTTTTTCTCCTCTATACATTATAAATATGTTCCTTTTTACCACAAAAATGACAAGTAGTTTTAGTGTTCTTACCTTTGTTGCTCCTTTCTTTTGCAGTCTTGGAAGACTCTCTTTGTTTAGTACTGGTGTAACCAAGTCCTAAAGTATCATTATTGGCCCTTGGTGATTTTAGTAGCTACTCAAAGTACTTGATTGCCATAGTGGGTTTGTTGAAGCTTTCTATAACTTCTCTCTTTTCAGGTCATTTCCTAGTTGTTCATTTTGCATCTTCAGTGTAGAGATCTCGATGTCTTTCATATTCAGCTCATGATGTGCATTCATCATCTAGCTGAGGTTGTCTAGCTATATGTTTGAGATTATTTCAAACTCAATTGTCATTTCCTAGAGTCTATTGGTAAGATTTCTCTTGTCATCTTCTATCATGGATTTTTCTTCAATGGCTCTTTTCTTCTATTTAGTTATTTCACAAATCATCATTGCTTGTGATTCTTGTTCAATCTTGAGTATTCTAATTTCTTCTTCTTTAGTTCTATTTTTCTCCATTAGCTCTGCTATTACTGCATCAAACTCTTTGGAATATCTATTTGTAAGCACTTTTGTGGTATCAATCTCCTTGTAGTGTGTGTCATTTTTAGCTATGGCTATATCCTTCCTTCTTTTCAAGGATTTTCTCAATTCTTCTCTGGCTTCCTCCAAGTTGTGTAGAGTGAGGTGCACATCAATCACCTAATTCTCTATTATCTTCCCAAGTTTGAAGACTTCCATCTTTAGATCTTTTCTCTACACTTTTAGGCTTCTTCTTGTGAGAACTCAACTTTGATACCAATTGTTGGAATAATCAAATGGGAAGAATACTTCTAAGAGGGGGGTGAATTAGAAGTAATACATTTTATCCATTAAAATTTTTAACTGAAAGTAAACTACATGCATCAACAACACATAACACCAAATTTGGTAACCCAAAAACCCTCCAAAATGAGAAGGTAAAACTGGGGTGGGGATGATACCCACAAAATCACTACAGCAATAATGTTTGACCAGTTTTGGTAGTCTACTGTATTAAAGGCTTTACATTATGTTAATAGTGACCTAGTTAAAGGATTTACAAACACTTTACTTGAAGTGTCACCCTATTGGAGGATTTATCACCTTGTGAATGAAGGGAAATGAGAACATCCCAAAAATTTATCTGAGATCAGTATGCACATCCTGTATACAAAAGTTTCTTGTACAACTTCTAATCAGCAAATACAAGTGCATACTACTATGCCATAAAAGCGGAACCAAACATAGTTGATTTCCCACGATTAAAACCTTAAAGGGAAGTGATTGAAATTTTCCGATCTAAACAAAATTCAGCAGCATTACAACATATAGATTATTACTCTACAATCATAGAACTAGAAGAATTAGATAGAATAGAGAACACAGATGTACGTGGGGAAAACCTTTCCAGGTAAAAAACCCCACCCTCCAAACCATCAAGCTAATGTATTATTCAGAAAAAAATTACAATACATTTTCAGCCTTCACATGGAGATTTACATCTTGCTCCATTCTAGAGAAAATCCGACAGCATAACCCTGTGCAAATATCTTCTCATCTCACTCTTCCACTCTCTTGCAATACAACATGCACTACTCCTTTTATGAACATCTTAAGACCCAAAAAAATGCCCACAATGGAGTTGGGTGTTTTTCATAGCTCAACCACCAAGAAACATGCACAATGCCACATGTACATCCAATACCAAGAAAAGGGCATCCATCCCTTGAATAGGCAATGACAGCTTGTCATAGAATCTGCCAAAAATAACGGTCACAAGAGAAGTGTAAGGGAATCCATCATACCAACCTATTTTTGGCATATTCTCTTACACACACCAACCACTCATTCTTGGGTGCCCAAATAGAACCCATGTCATAAGATGCTCTTACACCTGTCATAGCTCATTCCTTAAATAGCTCTTACGCGTCATAGGAATCCGTCATAACCATTTCAGCCATGATCTCCTTCACACACTTCAAGATGATGACACATGTAAGTGATCAAAATGCAAAATAGACATGTACACTAACATTTACATATTATTTGCAAAAATACATTTTACAAAACAAATAATAATAAGAATAGAAATTATACAAGGTTGAGACACCTTATTCCTAACATTCTCCCACTTGTCAAACACCTTGTAAGAGCAACAGGAACATAATAGGAACTAATCGGTATAGGCCCAAAGGCCCATAGAATCCGAACACCATCTGAACTTCTCAATGCCCACTGGTTTCATTAATGCATCTGAAAAATTCTTCACAGTATCTACCTTCTCCAAATTTACCTTTCCATCTTCCACCACATCTCTCACAAAGTGAAACTACACATCAATGTGCTTCGTTCTGGCATGGAAAGTTGGATTCTTTGCAAGGAAAATGGCACTCTGACTATCACACCAAATAGTAATTTGTTCTACATCAACACCAACATTAGAACACAATCTCTTAAGCAAAATGGCTTCCTTACAAGCATCAAAAATTGATGAAACTATATCATCAAAGCCATCCATGAAAAAACATAAATCATAACATATGCTCTCGTGCTCCAACTAGACACCTGTCCAAATAACACAAGCATAAGATCCATGTGATAACAAAGGCTACACACACTACCACCACTCCACTATGCTCATGAGCTACATAGAAACATAAAAAATATCAACTTCTTAGCCCAACAAAACTGTGAAGTCATCCTCCAGAAAACAAGATAAAACATCAGCCAGAACAACAACCAAACTGATTTGTCCAATTGAACTGATAAACCCATGGGATTGAAAATAGAATCCACAGTAAATGCTAACTCATCCAATCACCCATACCTCAAAGGTATCGAACACCAGAAAACTCATGCCAGCAACATAACCATCCCATAAACTGCAACCTCAAGCTCTATGTGCAAACCAGTCGATGAAGACCAAACACATACAAGAACTCCCATTGCATGGATAATGTTGAATCTGAAAAATCAATGACATAATGAGTCTACTAATAACAACACAAAGAAAGTGAAACCATGTAGTACCAAGGACCATCCACAAAGATATGCAAATCCTGTAGCAAAATCACTGCAAGAAACATCTCTCTCAACCAATCTCCACAAATCTCCTATGTTCTCCACATCCAACAAAGACAAGAGATAAAGGAACCAACTTCTCATCACCAAAAAACAATGAAGTACAAGTGATAACAATTGACCACAAAAGAGTGACCACATAGCTCCAACAAATCTCAAAAACAATGTTATGTGAACCCAAACATTCAAGAAGATAACCAAAGCCAAAGAGAGAAACTGCAAACCATAAGCATGTAGCATGTCCTTCTACAAAAACTTCTAAATGTCAACTATGCCAAGTATGATCTCCTTCATAGCTCCAATAGAAAAGCCACAACTACATCCAAAACTGTTCAACCTTAATAGATCAAACATAACCTGATATTATAAATCTACATGGATGTAAGCCTCTCAAAGAAGATCAAACAAACTCCATTTCCCATTTTAGGAAATCAGCCCACTACCATCTCCTATTGTCATCATAAATGAAAGTAAACCTCAAGAAGATAATCATGTTATCCATCTCTCACAATGAATCCTCCAGAACCATCTAACTGCAGCTCAAGATCCACAAATATGAAAGAAAAGATAAAGCACCTGAAAGTAACATTGGGCAATATGATGTAGAGGAATTTTAGAACCTTTAGAAAATCAAATACATGACTTCAGGCTTCAAAAACCATTGGAGGATCTTTAGAAAACCCCCATGCAAAGACCACTCTCAAAACAATAGAGAGATCCGACTGATAGGAAATGAAAAATAAGAAAATATTAAACTATTAAGATCTGATTTTCAGATTTCTTCCAAGATGTTGATCTAAATACAAACAGATAAATGTATGTAGAATACTACACAATCACATCTATACAACACTAGAAACTTAAAAAAATTACAGGAAAACTCAAGAACTTCATTCTATTCACTTTCTCCCAAAAAAAATCTCTCTCCAAAAAATCTTCCTTACAATATGCACTCTTTCTATTTTTGAAAAACCTTCTAATGTAACTCCCAAAAATCCATCATAGCTTTCTTGTGGCAATTACATTTTGAATGCCTACACATGGTGCTTTAAGAATATTCATCATTTTCTTCCTTTTGATTTTTTCCATAAACATTTTCAAAAATTAGAAACCTTTAACACACCCAAAATAATCTAAAATAAACTCATACTAAGTCCTAAGTGGATAATGTTGGGTAGGCTTATAAGAATGCCACCTAAACATTTCCACCACAAAAAAAAAAGGAAATTTATTTTAAAACATAAAACTCTAAACTCACACACACAAACATTTCAAATTTTAGATTTTAAACTCAAAACTTTCTGATATTTGCTTTGTGCCCTGTATTTTAGTCATATTGCAGGTTGTCTTCCTGTCGCAGATGTGCTCCTACACCATACTCCCAAATTTCAAAAGTTTCCAAGTCCCTTGGAAATACCTACAAAACAAAGCATTAGAAAAATATATGGATCCCTTCATCTTGGCTTTTGGTTTGTACTTTTCCTCCATTAGAAAACTTGGCCTTTCTTGAACTTGTAGCATTTGAATTTTCTCTTTCTCCTTCATCTTTACCTTTGGTTTTTTTTCCATTGGTAAGATAAAAATTATTTGCTGCTCACTATGCATCCACTTCATCATATTATGAATTTGTATGGCTGCTACATACACTTGTAACTTCATCACATTCTGAATTTTTATTATTGCTACATACACTTGAATTTTTATTCTGAATTTTATGTCCTGAAAATAATTTGTTGCCCTATCATAAATATATTCAGCCTCATCTTCTTTGTCCATAACATCATCTGATACCTCTTCTTTGGAAACTTATTCATGCCGAGTCTCCATACTACCACCATTCCTTTGCCATTCTCCCATGATGGCTATAAACTCTTCCCATAAATCAGATTCTTCTTCAGAACTTGCTGCTACACAATCTTTATCTCCATCCTCATGCCATTACTGTTGACATTTCATTACACCATGCATTTTGAAGGCTTCATTATTTTCCTACAAATTCTCTTTCATAGGAGTACCTTTCAGCATTGTACTCATCTCTATTTTCAAAGGACACATTATTGTTCCAACCATAACTTTATCACACTCAAATCCCATAGAACTTTCCTCTTTATTCTTCTCATCAATATTTACTTGCTGCACTGCTTCTTGTTGCAATTTATCTTCTTTCTGCTCTTCATGTTCTTTCCCTTCCAAAAGACAACTTACATCTATCATTGTTGAGATTTCTATACCAACTTCACATACATCTTCACTCTTTATGGCTGCCTTCTCTGTAGTTTCATTTTCCTCTACCAAAACTTCTTTCACTTCCTCTTTCACTTCATCATGCATTGGAAATGCTATCCCATCAATAAGACCTAAACTTCTTGATTCCTTCCATGTTTCATCATCCTTCAATGGAAGCAAAACTATCTTCTTCCCATCTTTGTTGATAGTATATGTGTTCTCTCTACAATCATATATGGTTGACCTATCATATTGCCATGCTCTTCCCAAAATCAAGTGACAATCTTTTAAAGGTATAATATCACATTCAATGGTATCGAAATATGGTCCAATATTAAAAGAAACATATGATTTTTCAAACACATCAATCTACTGTTCATCTCCTAACCCATATGCTCTATAAGGTAAATCATGAGGTACTCTTGGAAGATTCAATTTCTCAACCATTTCTATTGAGATTATATTTTCAAAGGAACCACTGTCAACTATAACTTTGCATACCTTATTTTTGCACTTGCACTTTGTTCGGAATATAAAATGTCTTTGGCTATAGCTTTGTCTTTTTGATTCTTCTTCTTTGATTATGATGCAGAGCTACACTCTAGAAACCTTTTGTGGATATACTCAACTCGAAGGGTTGCTTCAAAGGCTCACACTCATCAATTTGGAAACCTTCACAATCTGCACATTGTATTTTGCTACAGTAACATAATCTACTACATGAACATAGAATGCTTCAGCAACATAGGACACTTAAATAAAAAAAATCTTTTTCCACCCAAAAAATCAATCTTGTTCTTTCACTCATTGAATCCAAGTAGTGGTAATTGTGTCTTCACAGTGACAGGAATTTTGTCAAACACTTATCCCCTCAACTAAAGAAAACTAACCATACTTTAACCATGACCAAAACAAATTGTCCAACTCAATGCTGCTGATTTTAGAGCTGAGAATTTATTTTCAAATATTAAAATTGAATTTCTTTCAACCACATTCCTTCTTGACACATGAAAATCAAGAAAGAAAAGACTTTCCAAACTACTACCTTCCTATAGCAACAGTGACAGTAAATAGGACAGTTTTTAGAAACGGATTTGTTTGACCCCTCAAATCACGAGATAAATTTTTTTGGAAAGAATGAAAGTTGTTAAAAACATAATTAACTATCCTCCCACCAATTTTTGGGTCTCTATGAAATCATATGTGACTGCTATAAATTTTTCTTTGGACTATAAATCTAAAATCTAAACAGACTAGCTTCATAGAATTGTGCATAACTTGCTCATTTCTATATGAAAATGAACCAAACTTGAATCAGATGAGAGTATATTCAATAATATTTCCAAAAATATATCATGCATAACAAGGAAATACTTCATGAAAAAATAAGGAAAGGCTTTCCACCACACTGCTCGAAATCAGGAAGCTTTAGATTTAAGGAATCTTGACATGCATGCAATAGTTTCAACTTCAGATATTTCTCTTTCAAATGATAGTGATTTTCTTCCTTTGATTCATCTAAGTGATTTAATAAAAAATCAATCCAAAAATCTTTTGGATCCCTTCTCCTTCAGCATTCATAAACAAATATGTGATTCAATTTATTTTTCTGCATGGAACCCCATATAACTTCAAAATCAAATACCAAATCACCTTTCCCTACCCAGATCTTTTTCTGGTCTCTGGTACCAAAAATGATGCAGAGGAATTTTAGAACCTTTAGAAAATCAAATACATGACTTCAGGCTTCAAAAACCATTGGAGGATCTTTAGAAAACCCCCATGCAAAGACCACTCTCAAAACAACAGAGAGATCCGGCTGATAGGAAATGAAAAATAAGAAAATATTAAACTATTAATATCTGATTTTCAGATTTCTTCCAAGATGTTGATCTAAATAAAAAACAGATAAATGTATGTAGAATACTACACAATCACATTTGTACAACACTAGAAACTTAAGAAAATTACAGGAAAACTCAAGAACTTCATTCTATTCACTTTCTCCCAAAAAAAATCTCTCTCCAAAAAATCTTCCTTACAATATGCACTCTTTCTCTTTTTGAAAAACCTTCTAATGTAACTCCCAAAAATCCATCATAGCTTTCTTGTGGCAATTACATTTTGAATGCCTACACATGGTGCTTTAGGAATATTCATCATTTTCTTCCTTTTGATTTTTCCCATAAACATTTTCAAAAATTAGAAACCTTTAACACACCCAAAATAATCTAAAATAAACTCATACTAAGTCCTAAGTGGATAATGTTGGGTAGGCTTATAAGAATGCCACCTAAACATTTCCACCACACAAAAAAAGGACATTTATTTTAAAACATAAAACTCTAAACTCACACACACAAACATTTCAAATTTTAGATTTTAAACTCAAAACTTTCTGATATTTGCTTTGTGCCCTGCATTTTAGTCATATTGCAGGTTGTCTTCTTGTCGCCACCAAACTTCCTGTCACAGACGTGCTCCTGCACCACAATACCTCTCAAGTGATAAACTACCAAGTAGACCAAGAGTGAGGAATGAGAATGCTCCTCCAAGATGTGCAAGTCACCCTATGACTTATCAAAGAACAATCTCCTCATAGGTCTCTATTGAACTCACGTCCAACAAAGGTGTAGGCTCCTCAGACTTTCTGCTAAAATCTCATCAAGAGTATACATCTCAACAACATGTCTCTCACCTCAAGAGAACTCTAGCCTCACCTAAGTCTCCAAGTATTGACAAGAACTTGTAATCAATCACTTCATGCAAAACTCCAATACAACATAGCATTGTCATGAAGTATCAAGCAAATGGTCAAAGTACTTAATACCAAGAAACTAAAACAAGATCAATGTCAAAGCTCCAACCATGGAATCAAGAACATAATCATGACATCATGATCTAAACCATCTCCTCCAAAGAGATAACATGCTTCATGTGATCATATCAAATAACTATATCATGTCACAACTCTAAACTAGTAAGAAAGAGAGAACCATGACATAAAAGCCACCATGATAACATATCAAATAAAAGCATAAACACCATCTATACCAAGGATCCCTTGAATCCTAAAGATGTTAACATCTCCAACCGCATGAAGATACCATCTCCAACTAGTGAACCAACAAATATGAAAGACCCTTCTGCAGCAACAAGATCTAAGGAATCCTCCAACATCTGCAACACTAAAGAAGATCATCCAACAACATATGATGAAAAAATAAATAAATATAGCCATTGCTAAAGCTCCCACTAAAGTGTGATAC
The DNA here is from genome assembly GCA_028749045.1 of Cupressus sempervirens. Lineage (NCBI taxonomy): Eukaryota > Viridiplantae > Streptophyta > Pinopsida > Cupressales > Cupressaceae > Cupressus > Cupressus sempervirens. The sequence goes on from CM053791.1 coordinate 149,468,702, forward strand.
CAAGATCTCCAAGCATATGGCACACCATCCTCCAAAATTGAAAATCATCTAGGTCCACACATCACATTGGGTGAAACCAAGATCTCCACACTAAGGAAATTCACCATGCTTTAGGACTCCATAAATGACTATCCAAGTACTAAAATATCGTCCATCCTCTCATCTCAAAGCAACCACACAAATGCACAAGTGACCATAAACAAGGTCAGCTAACAAGTCTGCACCAACACTGAATCAAATTTGGTGGATATAGACAGTCCACATCCAAGTTATCCCATTGCAATTAAATGGGTGACCTACCCACCTGACTGCATAACTTGTAGATCCAATCATTGCAACATGCAAACCCACTATCACATTGGTGACATATACAAATGGGATCAAAGAGAATAATCATGTAGACAACATGACTCAAACACCAGATCAAGTACAAATCTAATTTGCCAATTATGTCCACATCAAGCACCATAGTCCAGGAATCCAACAAAGCATCACCACAAAAATGCTAAGTGACTAATCACGTACCATAATCTCTATGCAAAGAAAGAAAAACACCTCCTCTCACCATGCACAAAGAATTCATGCATGTAGAACTACAACCATCTCATCTGGTACCACTCTAAAGGAACAAGAGTCCAAAAAATAGCTCTTTAGTAGATCTACAAAAAACCACAAGCTTTTTATTTCAGCATGCAAAACTTGCAAAAAAATTGTGTTTAAGAACACCCATGCACATCCGCACCCACTTCTCATCTGGAAGACTCAAAGTTTGAATAAAATACAAAACAACTGAACCCAAAATAATGGATTATCATAGATGAACATCACCATAGATTTTTTAGGACAATCTATAAACCTCTTGAATCCAATGAACAAGAATCCAAGCCATGCATGTATAAACATCCAAGAGGAAAACATAGTACTGGAACTTCAGGCCCACTTGTAGACCAATCTCACAACCACTACTAGTACATGCATCTAAGAGAGAGAGACTATCCAGAAGCTTCCAAATCATCCAATGATCAACTCCATAGTCTTAATGCATTCTAGGTAACAAAAGAGACACCTTCAAATACCCATGAATCAAGAATTATTCTACTGTCAACCAAGAGCTCCAGATCAATGTCATTTCAACATGACCAACTCTATTTTCTCTGTCTTCACCATCCTTCAAGAAATGTCTGCTGTCTCCTGAAAGAATAAATTAACTACAAGACTTCCACTCATCAAAGGATTAATTATCAGTTAATTTCTTCAAAAAAAACTTCTTCAAGCTCTGCAAGCTAAGAAATCTTAATAGAAGAAATACCCAGAACCAAAAAAAACTCTATGAATCCTCCCATGAAAACAACATGCAATTCAAAAAAATGGGCTCTGATACCAATTGAAGGGAAATTAGAGCATCCCAGAAATTCATCTGAGATCAGTATGCACATCCTGTATACAAAAGTTTCTTGTACAACTTCTAATTAGCAAATACAAGTGCATACTACTATGCCATAAAAGCGAAAACAAACATTGTTGATTTCCCATGATTAAAACCTTAAAGGGAAGTGATTGCAATTTTTTGATCTAAACAAAATTCAGCAGCATTATGACATACAGATTATTACTCTACAATCATAGAAATAGAAGAATTAGACAAAATAGAGAACACAGATATACGTGGGGAAAACCTTTCCAGGTAAAAAACTCCACCCTCCAAACCATCAAGCTAATGTATTATTTAGCAAAAATTACAATACATTTTCAGCCTTCACATGGAGATTTACATCTTGCTCCATTCTAGAGAAAATCTGGCAGCATAACCCTGTGCAAATATCTTCTCATCTCACTCTTCCACTCTCTTGCAATACAACATGCAATACTCCTTTTATGAACATCTTAAGACCCAAAAAAATGCCCACAATAGAGTTGGGAATTTTTCATGGCTCAACCACCAAGAAACATGCACAATGCCACATGTACATCCAATACCAAGAAAAGGGCATCCATCCCTTGAATAGGCAATGACAGCTTGTCATAGAATCTGCCAAAAATAGCAGTCACAAGAGAAGTGTAAGGGAATCCATCATACCAACCTATTTTTGGCATATTCTCTTACACACACCAACCACTCATTCTTGGGTGCCCAAATAGGCCCCATGTCATAAGATTCTCTTACACTTGTCATAGCTCATTCCTTAAATAGCTCTTACGCATCATAGGATTTTTTCATAACCATTTCAGCCATGATCTCCTTCACACACTTCAAGATGTTGACACATGTAAGTGATCAACATGCCAACTAGACATGTACACTCAAATTTACATATTATTTGCAAAAATACATTTTACAAAACAAATAATAATAAGAAGAGGAATTATACAAGGTTGAGACACCTTATTGCTAACAGTGAAAGGTTCTACAAATCTATCTATTATGCTAACCTATCAACATAGGACTTTCCTTCTAATAGAATTGCTAAAGAGTATTAGATTCATAAACTTGATTGCTTACAATATTAAATTGCTAAATTTAGGCACTTGATCTTCTCTCTTCGATCTTGATCCTCTAAGATTTGATATATTTTTGACGCCCTTGCTCTATTATGATCAACTAGATACTACAATGCTACTCTATTCCTCTAAGTCTTTCCACACTTCCCTCTAAATTTTTCTATAGTTTACTCATACACTGCTCTCACCCACACATACAATGGGGTTTCATTCTCCTTTTAAAGATTTCAATGGCTTAGGGTTAGGTATGGATTTATGATCCATATTGAATCTTTACTTCCTGCTCATTCCTTGTAATTTTCTTATTGGTTGCTTGCCTTCTCCATTTTTCTTATTAGCTACATGTTGATTGCATAAGAAATGTAAAAGATTCATTCTTATCTTTAATATCCTTTGAGATCCTTCTATGTGGGCCCAAAAAATGGTTTACATAAGTGTTTGTGCAATTACAAACAACTATGTTCAATCTGTGTCAATCAACACTTGTTACCTCTGATGCTTGGCTCATATAGAAAAATTGGCTCACTCAGCACCTATAGCAATTCTTTTCCACTCAGCATCTATAGTGACTTGGCCCCTATGCTTTTCTCGACACTTGATCTTCACTGGGCACTTGAAGATTGCTTGACACATGAAGATCACTTAGCACTTGTTGTAGTTTTATTTGGCTTGACATACATTGTAGCTTAGCATCAATTTTTTACTTGGCATGCGTTACTAACTCGACATGAACTGAGTAAACATCTTAAGTGTGTTGACATGAAATAGTCAAAATCTAGTCTTAGATTCAACAAGATGATATGTGGGTGGATTTTAATAGTGTGGACTAATAACCTAGTTGAGCTAGGTAACTGTCTGAATGCATTCTTTTTAAACCTTGAAGAGGATGTTTTGATTAGGAAAACTAACCCCAATGGTATGTACTCTATTGCCTCTACCTATGCTAATTCTTTTGATGATCATAATGAACCTTTCTGGGCCAAGGCTTGGGTGAAAGGCATGACTCCCAAAGTTAATATCTTCTTTTGGATTCTTCTACAAAATAAAATTTTGACTCTTGATAATCTTAAGAAGAGAGGTTTCATCATTATAAATCAATGTGTTCTAAGAAAGAATGATGGGGAATTAGTGGATCATATCATGCTGCATTACCCCTTTACCAAGAAGCTTTGGGATAAAGTTTGTAGCTTATTGAGAGTGGATTGGGTTTTCCATGCTACCATTCAATTGTTTTTTACTAGTTGGATGGCTGCTTCCAGGAATGCTTTGATTGTCAAACTGTGGGACTTCATTCCTCCTTATCTATGTTGGGGCATTTAGAAGGAGTGCAATGATAGGATCTTTAGAGGAGTGGAATCTAGTCCTGATCAGGTGTTCTATAAAATAAAGGTCCTTGTGATTGAAAATATTAATATTATTGGTTCTGGACAACAACCTTGTAATGAGTGGGAAGAATGGGTGTTTAATAGCTAGAATCTAAGGAGTTTGGGAATGGATATTAAGGATCCTAATCCAAGGGATAATGCTAGATGAGATTGTCCTCTAGTGAATTGGTTCAATATAAACTTTGACGAGGCTTGAAAAGGGAACCCAGACAAAGTAGGATGTGGAGTTGTTATTAGAAACTCTAATGGTGACTATGTGGGAGGTATGGATATTCCAATTGAGGATCAACTAATCATGTTGCAGATGCCTCTACTGCTCTTCATGGTCTTCTCTATGCTAAGAGTATGAATTTGAGGAAGATATAAGTGGAAGGTGACTCCTTTAACATTATTAATTGTTTAAATAAAATTACTAAACCATCATGGATGATTAGAAATATTATCTTCAAGGCTATCCATATTATAAATTCTTTTCAAACATTTATAACTCATAATTATAGAGAAGCCAACCATACTGCTGATTAGGCTACAAATGTGGCATGCTTCAATGATCATAAAATCATTTGGGATTTTTATGAGTCCTTACCTCCAGATAGCTGCCAATTTATTTATTTTGATAAATGGAGATCTAGGAAAAAATATTTTAATTATGATGGTGTCAGTATTTTGTAATTATGAGGTGAACTCTTTTGAAGTGTGGTGGGTTATGATTTTTAGAAATTCAAGCTTTTCACATAGATTCTAGGTAGTTGTTGCCATTTCTCTTTTTATTAGTGGTGTGGCCTTTTGTTATAGAGTGATTTGGAGATTTCAGAGAAAGAAAACTAGCGAATGTGGTGAACTAAATATGGGAGGAAAAATGAAAAGGGTATAGCCAGCAAGCCACTCAGAGTGGAGGAATAAGATGAAGGTCTGGAATATTTTAAGGCGCGATAATTTCATAGGGTATATGGAAAGGCTTAGAGGTAACAATCCTATTATTACACACCATTTTATCAAATCTTGGAAGGATGGCTCTGTTATGGTTGGTAACCAATAAATGGATGTTACTAAAGAAGTTATTGCAGAGGCCATGGGGCTAGATATGGATGGGATTAATTTTTATTGAGAGAGGAAGCTCTCAAATAGGGCCATCAATGATTTTGTGGAGATAGAGTAGGATAAAAGTTGCTTGGTTAAAATAGGTAATTTTTATTACAACTTGACCTCTATTTCTCGACCATGGAGATTTATGCTTTTTTTTGATAATGGAATATCTAACTTTAGATGGAAGATTCACTAAGCTATATGGGTACCATTTTATGTTGGCAAATTGCTTTAGGCATGATGTTAGGATCAATTTCTCATTTTATTTATTTCAGTCTCTTAGTATTTCCACTCAGGCATTCAGAAAGACCCAAATGGTGAGCATGTTTTCCATGAGGGTCTTATGGTTGTGATAATGAATGTGTTAAAATCCAAGAAAATTGTGAAGCCTAGGGGCAGTTTGAAAGGGGCATACTAGGTTACAAAAGGGAGTCTCCCAGATAAAGGTTATGATATAGATACCCAAGATGAAGCTGAAGGGGGTATGAGGAGTTCAAAAAAGGGCTCAAGTTGTAGTTCTAAAAAGAAGAAAAAGATAGTTATCAAAGGTGATTCTAACCAAGAAAGTAATTTCATGGAGGAATTAGTGAAAGATCACTATAATAAGAGGAGTGGAGGTAAAGGAAAGGTATAAATGGCTTGCAAGATGATTTTGATGATGAGCCTCTAGCTCACTGGTAGAAAGAAAAAGAAAATCCTTGAGGTAATAGGAAGAGACATTACAAATTATGAAGAATGGGGGTTTGAATAATGAGGATGTTGGGGAATAGGGGCATCTTCCTGATTTGGGTGATAATATTGATGGTGGGCTTAGATCGTCCAAGGGTCTTTTTGGTAACCTTTGTAAAATCTTGAAGGAGATTGGCTTCCTTAGTTGCTAGGAAAGGAAATAGAGCAATTCAACAAAATTGCTAGAGGTGAGTGTACATTGGGCCAACACATTGATAGAATTTCAGAGGTTATTGGGAATGTAGAAGAAGTTAAAAAACTCATGCATAGGATACCACTACTCGAGGCTAGAAAAAGGGTGATGTATAAAGAGATTAGTGCTATTCAGGGGAAGGTGTCTAAAATGGATGCTAAGCTGGGCAATTTGGAAAAATTGTTTAAATAGATGGCTAATAATGTGGGTAACTTCTTGAAGCAGATTGAGAATGACAAAGGGTAGGACTCCCCTCTGGTGGTAGAGATTCAAGAACCAAGAAAATGCACCTGAGCTTATTTTAAGAAGAATGAGGATGTGAGTAAAAAAGATGAGTTGAAGGCCATTGCTGAAAACATGCATATTGTGGTGAATCAGGTTGTTCACCTGATAAAGACTTCTTAGTTAGATGGTTGCTGTTCTTTTACTATGCTTTTGCTATCTTTTCCAACTTTGTCTTGGGTGACCTCATGGATTTTCTTTTTGGAGGTCTATCTCATGCTGTACTGTACTAATTTTCTTTGATGTTTACTTCTTTTTTTTACCTCTAGACTTTTGTTATTTTGTAAAGGTTTTGGGTCCTTTAAAACCTACTTTTACTTAATAAAAACAATCATTGTGAAAATCCTTTAACAAGGTGACATTTCTTGATTGAACTGTCCAAAGACCTTAACAAGGTCACTCCTAACATGGTGATTCAAATACTCTAACATGATCACACTTAACCATGTATTTTGTAACCTTTAATAGGGTTGGCTCCTAACATAGTTCACTTCAGAAGAGTAAAAAATTATAACTAGTTGCATTTTCCCAAATTGGGTTTTCACGTTAAATCTTGGTGTCTTATGTGTTCATGTTGTTTTACTTATGGTTTATGGCTCTACAAACAAGTTACTAAAGATTAATTCAGATTAATATGTCAAAACTTCTTTATTAACCGCATTGTTGGGACTCAAAATTACATCCCTGATTTTGGGTACCATCCTGAAAATTGAGCCCCTATAAGTGCTTTTAATGCATGCGTACCTAGCTATCATTTTGAGGTCTATGAAGTTTTTCATGTTTCTAACACCTTGAATTCAATATATACATGTGTCCCATGATGATAAATTTCCATTCTGAGTCATTCTGTGAAGTTTCACTTTGAGAATTTTTCAAATCTGCATTTTTGCCAAAGTGTTAAACAACAACATGATGCCTAGTTTGAAATTGAATATCTTGCACCTGGTTAAGTCTCACCACTCGCCACTTTAGGTGTGTTTAGTATGCATATCAAAGAAACTATTTTTTAGTTTTTAATTCATTTTGGTATGTTTTGAATAGATTTTAAATCCCTCAAAGTTGGTTGTTTACTATTGTCACGCTAATGCAAATTATTAAGAATTCTAGGAGGCCCTATTTGACCAGTTATAACTTTGATCTAGTTGAAAAAAATGAGAAAATTCATTTTACAATGTATTCTAGGGGTTGACCACTTATTATGTTTTAGATTTGAGCCTATAAAAAATCTATTGGACTAGTTTTCAAATGTGGTTCCAAATGCACTTTATAAAGTTTTACTAGTGTGTTAAAGAGAAAATTGATTGGTAGCCCTGTTTGAGATGTCATAACTCTAAATCCATGATAAATGAGACAAAATGGATTATATAAATGTGCTCTACTCTAAAAATACTTCAATTTTTCTAGTTTTCAAGTCTTGACCAGTCCATCTCCACACTTTCCTAGGTCCATTCTGTTTGTGAAAATCACTATTTTGCCAGTGTTCCCAATTCTGCATTTCTAAATACCTAACTTTGCATGCTTTCAAAATGTGCCCATTTATTAGTCATGAGACCTAATTATAATAATATAATCCATGAAAATAACCTAATTATCAAATTTTCATGCCTCCAAGTCCCCATTCGACTTATTTTCAAAGCTAAAATGGAATGCGATTTATTATTTTGTGACATGTTTGTTTGTTGGTAGTTTCAAGTAAAAAACTTTGAGAGTCAATATCATTTGACCCAAATGTCATCATGAGCTGAAATATGGTAGGGTACAAGTTTATGGACTAGAGAGCATACGTGTCATATATCAGAGCCTAGTTAGGTGATTCAGTCAGTTTTTAAAGCCAGTTTTAGAGGTTCTCGAGTAGAAAATCACAATTTACATAAAGGGGTAAACAAGTTTTAAATGATGCAACAATGATTGATTTTTGAATCTAGTCAAGTCAGGGAGTTACATCAATGAATTCCAAGGGTCAAGTGTTTCAGTTCAAAATTTTTTTAGCCAGACCAACTTTGGGGCCCAACTGATTTTAGCAGAATTATAAGATATTGGGATTGGAATTCTTTAAAGAATTGTTATAATGATTTTAGGTCATCAATGTGCATACTAGCATTTGAGATCAAGTGGGTATATATGGGACCATGCATGTAATGAATAAAGTGAGTCTTTGTAGCTATTTTTTAAAAGAATAGTTGGCTAGAGCAAAAGGTTTTTCTCAACTAGAACTAATATATAAGGTTACCATTCCTAAAGTTTCTACCCATTCCACTTATGAACCTAGGATTGATTGAAGGAGTAGAGAGTCCTTCCCCATTAAGAAATAAATGAAATAAATAAGGGAGAACACAAATGGTGAAGTAGAGAGACACATTGTGTCTCAAATCTTGATGTTGATGGATGGCTTGAGATCTTGAGATTATATCATAGTCATGGGAGCAACGAGGCATGGGTAGTTCATATAGTTGGCTAAGTTTGAGATTTTTCTTAAAGTGCCTCCCTCCATACTAACCATGTCACTTACTATCTAGGGCCTAAGAAAGAATTACTAAGTGAGGGTGAACTTGGAAGCCATAAGCAAGAAGGTTGATAAAGACTAGAGCAACATCTCACTTAGCATGAGAAAAGATGGTGAATAGCTATTGCAAATGCTGATTGAAAAGTTGTGGATGTTTTAGTGAAAGACTCTTTGAAATCAAAACCAAATAGAGGATGCGAACAAGTTTTTGTGTAAATTGATAAGTAATGAATGACCTAAGGTACATGTAATTAACAAAGGGGTGGTCATATGCAGCTAGGTGCTGAGGCTTCTCATTTCTTTCTCACCCATCTATTGGTGCCATTTCTAGCCACTATGGGGGAACTTGATGAATGGAGATCAATTTTTAATTCAAAGCTAGTTAAGGATATGGGTGCCACTACCACCTTTTGCCAAGATAGATATGCTATTTTTGACATTGACAGAGATTAAAGTGGACACCATTTTAACGACTAAAGAAATTTGAATGGAGAAGGTGCCCCTGCATGCTTCAAAAATCAAGTTTCATGACCAAGCAATGAGTTTGAGGTGTACATACAGGAGCAATTAAAGGTAGGGCTCTCTGATCCCATGCCTTCACCTGAGAGGACTACGAATGATGATTAAGATTTGTGGACTTTTTTTTTGATATAAATAACACAAAGGAGGAAGCATGAAGCCATGTGAGGATCATTTGTCCTATATTGATACTATTGAGGTTTCTTCTAACATTTAAACACCTCGATGCACAACTAACAAGTGTCTTAAAAACATGCCTTGGAGACAAGAAGGAACCCTTCACATGGTAGGGCCATAGCTAGCTGGACACAACCAAAGACTCATTTTAACCAATCACGTAAGATCCAAGGGAGTGACATGTGGCACATTTTGGAGGCACAACATAAGTTTCCAATGAGTAGAGATAGAGTTGTGATCTTACACCAAGTCGTGAGATTGTAAGGAAAAATAAGGAGACTTAAGATGATATGATTATTGTATATGTGAAAATTTGGCCTATGCTAACACACACACTTCAACACGGTCCTTATTTACGGATTCATCGCGGAATGAACATTGAATTGTTCATCCAAAATTTTCCCTGCAAAGCGACCTGTTGCCTTCTATCTAAATGGATTTTGCCTGTTAATATCCTCAGAATCGAGGTGCAGGAAACCAGACCCTCTAAGAATGAAGGATTTGACAATGGAATTAAGCTAAGAATGAGTATACCGATTAATCTAAAAAAATGAAAGATGCAATGTAATCTAAGAACAAATGAAGCAAACTAGATTAAGCATATGCATGATTAAACTAAAATGAGATTAAACTAAGAATGAGAATGTATGCAAGAGATGTAAGTAAATATGAGCATGAATTTCAATAGCAATTCAATAGCAAATCAATTCATCCTCCAAAATGAGGAGATTAGGGTCTCTTAAATAGAGTCTCTTGGAATCCATCAACGATTGAGATCGATTCAGATCAACGGTCAGGATTGAAGATGAGTTTCAGTCATAAAGGGAGATTCCCAAATTAAAGGGAGTTAACAGACTTAATTTGAGTAAAATAAGGAGTTAACTATTTTAATTTGAGTAGAAAAAGGAGTTAACAGAGTTAACTCATTTTTGATCAATAGTGAATTGGAAATTCCCCTTTTTGAACTGAAGAGAGATTTTGCTAAGATATTTAATTTAATAAAATGAAATATGCTTTCATAATTACTTTTTCTATTTAATTAAATAATCTTTAATTACTTAGAGACACTTTTGTTTAATTAAATAACTTCATTTAATTAATTAGGAATGTCTTCGCATTTAATTAAATAACTTTGTTTAATTATTTAGAAGTAAGTACTCCATTTAATTAAATAATTTTTTTAGTTAATTAGAAATACCTTTCCCATTTAATTAAATAATTACATTTAATTAATTAAGATAGGCATATTTATTAAATTAAATAAATTTAATTCCATAGTACATTAGCCTTAGGATATAATTATAATTTAATTAAAGTATAAATACTTAATAATTAAATTAAATATTAATCAATAGGTTTAATGTGACTAATACTTAGTAAATACTATAGGAATTAAATAATAAGCATGATGAATGCAGATTTAGGTTTTCTGCATCTGACAATTAAGTCAAGTAGCGAATAGCAGAATGAGAATTGCCTATTAGAATAGGACTTTGAAATTATCAGGAATAGACCAGAATTGGTGTAATGGAAATGAGCCAATTTTGGGGTATTACATTTTTGCCCTCTTTGAATGAATGTGCGAGCAACATGTTTAATTCAAAGAAAATTAGAAAGCATGATGCAAAGATGAGATTGGTTCTGAAGTTGATGACATGGAGACCAATTGATAAGTTTTTAAGGACCATCTCTAGACCAAAGCTTAATCCTAAGGGATCCAAGTAGAACACTTAGATACCTAATAGCATTAAAAAGACTACCTCCAAAATGAAGCATAATTTTTGAGGATCCAAACAAAACGTCTAGATACCTAAAATTGATAGCATTTAGAAGATTATCTCCAGAATAGAGTTTAATCTTTGAGGATCCAGATAGAACACCTAGATACCTAAGATTGATAAGCATTTAGAAGATTATCTCCAGAACAGAGCTTAAACTTCAAGGATCTAGATAGAACACCTAGATACCTGAGAGTAATAGCATTTAGAAGATTATCTCCAGAAGAGAGCTTAACCTTCAAGGATCCAGATAGAACACCTAGATACCCGAAATTGATAAAAGATAACAAGGTCCCATCATGAGTCATAGAATCATCCCCAGAATGAGGCTTGCTCCTTAGGAGTTGGGGTTTAGACTGTCCCAATACCTATCCATCAAACTCTGAGAAGAGTTGTTATAAGGTTGATCAATTGATGAAAAGATAAGATAGATGGCAGAGATGTCAGATAGAAGGGAACAAAAAGCCCCAAGTGATGAGATGCCCCAAGTGACTAGGACATAAGATGGGAACTAGATGCCCCGAGCAATAAGTATTTAATGATGTAATCATCCTGCCCCCTTGGGAGCAAAATTGAAAGATGATACACCAGAAATATGATTTGAAGTAGTATATCATGTTAGTAGAATCTAGAAGGGATCAGAACAATCTAAAGATTGGGTTGATTTGAAATGATTGCAAAGTCGCAAAAAGAACCAAATTTGACCAAAAGTTGACCAGAGTTAGCCATAGTTGACTTAAGTTGACTATTTTCAAAATGAAGTTTGAAAATATGGAGAATGTAATGTTGAAAGGATTCCAAGAATCATAAAGTATCAGAAAGATTTGGGTTGCACAAGCATTCGATCACGTCAGTCCCCAAATTTTAAAATGCATTTTTAAGGCTCTTAGGTGTGTCAGATTTCAAATTTGATCTCAAAAATGGATCTAGAATGGTCCAATTAGCCAGGGGTGCAATTTTTGCGCAAATTCGAGCATTTTGAAAAAATTGGTGAACACCTATATAATGGCTCGAAGGGTCATTTTCAATTCATTTGTACTTTTGTCTTCTAGTGATTTTGAGCTCTGATAGAGACATGGCAGTGAACCTGAGATATCATCATTTTGAGCACTCCAGACGACACAACCAACCAACAGAGTATAGACCACCAGTGAGTCATCGATTTCCTATCTTCGTACTTTTTTTTGTCATGCATTTCGAGGTCTTCTATGCACATTTTTAGCATGTTTTAGGATGTTCAATTCTTTCTTCGCGCGAGACTGATCTCTTCTCATGCGAAGATCTTCTTTCTTCGCGTGAAGAAATAGGATGTGCTATTTCTTCGTGTGCAGTTGGAATATCTTCACATGGGGCAATTTTGGTTTTGTGCGAAGGTGGAGATTCTGCGCACGAGCCAATTCGTGTTTTACGTGAGAACCTCTTTTCTCATGTGTGAAGATCCATCTTCGCATGAGAATATCTTTTTTCATGCGAAGGAGAGATTCTTCGCACAAAGAAAAATCAATTTTGCATGAAACTAAACATCTTCGTGCGAGATTTTATGGATTTTGTGCGAAATTCTGTGACAGTTTGGTGTTTTTGCATTTAGAAATTGCACTTTATTTTGTTTTGATGCTTTGATTTGACTTGATACTGATCATTTGATTGTTGTTTTTTTTGTTGTTGTGCATGCAGGAGGTTTTTGGAGATGTGTCATTTAGATCTCATTATTCGCCGTATGGAGAGTTATTGTAGAGTTTGGATGACGCAGATTGGGCACACATTGCCCAATTGGGCTTGTCTTCACTATGCCGAATTCCAGCCGTAATGGTGAATCATGGCCTTCTCACTGCATTGGTAGAGCGTTTCCATTCGGAGATGAACACATTTTATTTGCTAATGGGTGAGATGATGATTACCCCAGAGGATATTTGGAGGATACTGAGGATCCAATTTCATGGTGCTCGAGTCATTTATGATACAGTGCCTCGATTAGGGACAGAGGCACTTTCCATTGTATTCGGGAGAGAGCTACCGAGAGGTAGAGCCATCAGCTGGGATGAGTTGATGCATGCTTATAGACCCACACACAAGTTAGCATTTGTGCTGGGTATTTTCTTGAGCTGCTTCCTGTGTCCTGATAGGGGTCAGCATGGATTGGAGTGTGGGTGGGGTGTCATGCTCTATAGGATGGTTGAGGCACCTGAGATATTTGGATGGGGTCAGTGCATGTTGGCCCATATTTTTCATGAGATGCATGAAGTCGTCTTCCACAAGAAGAAGACCATGGCAGCAGGTGTTTATGTGCTATAGATCTAGGCCTAGGAGCATCTCCCTATATGTAGGCCAATTTTTGAGGATTCTCGGGAGCCCATGGAGCCCTATGTATGCAAATATCGAGGGCATATTACCCAGGCCCACCTGGGTAAGATTGAGCATTGGTGGACACATCTCGATGACCTGGTGTCTATTATATGGTGACCCTGGAGAGAGACAGAGGATTGGGATGATGCCCCAAGAGAGCTACCTTGGATGTTTAGTTCTCGACCGCTGGCAGGCAGGACAACATCCATCATAGAGAGATTCATCATCTCACGAGTGTGGCGGCAGTATGGCCAACCATAGGACATTTTAGCTGAGTACTATGCCTATGCTAGGGTGTAGAAGGATATAGAGTGAGGATGGCCTCCACGGATGGATCTAGGATGATCCATGATAGATATCTATAGCCTAGTTGTAGTTTAGTGGGACTACCTACCAGAGGTAGTAGATGCTGGGATGACACCTACATATCAGGCATTTTTGATGAGCCATCCATTCCCATGCTTCATGGATCCACTAGGGATGGCAGGGTAGGTATAGGGACAGAGATAGGTGCCCCAGTAGTAGTAGGCATAGCCACAGATGCCACCACAGGTCCAACACTCAATACAATAGATACCTATTCCCCCATGGTAGATGGGATCAGACCCAGGTGCTGGGGGTAGTGGGGCAGGACACAGTCGGTGGAGGAGGCAAAGGATAAAGGAGCAGGCCTCTCAGCAGGAGGTCCCATAGCAGTAGGTGCCTCCACCGCAGCATGCACCAGAGATGGTCGATGAGGATATGCTGGATCAGCCGATAGGTGGGGTACAAGATGCGGTATGATAATATCGAGAGCGGGTTTATGCAACCTCCTGACAGTTGGGAGAGTTGCAAATTGCAATGGCAGTCAGGGATGCATAGCTGGTAGAGAGATAGAGAGAGACAGATCATCAGAGAGAGCACGTAGAGGCTAGAGCTGGCACAAGATGAGATTCACTTTCAGTCTGCTCGGGCTACATATTATTATGCAACATATACTAGTGCAGTACCTGATGAGACATTGCAAGTGCAACAATTCTCTCAGTATGCACAAGAGTCTAGAGGTGCACGACCTCCTATTAGGCCGGATATGCCACCACCGCCTCTGCCACCTGTTGCCCCTATTCCTCCTGCTCCTCCTGGAGGCGAGAGTTTGGGACAGAGTTAGATGCTCTGTGCCTGATTTTTGATTTTGATCTTTGGCTATGTATCGATTGGTGTGCTAACACCACATGTATCATTTTTGATTGATTGCGCTCGAGTAGTGCCCATTTTTGTACTGACCCATTCTTTGATATACATATATACAATATTTTGAGCCGAGTATTCCTGTATACATGTCATTGTCTATTTTGTTTTTCTCTGATGTATATGAGATGTATATTTAGATAGAACGCATATGTATGAACTGATATCTGATGTAGTGTTGTGTGTTTTTGTTTGATAGTCATAGGTATTCCATTGAGGAGTGAGTATCGACAAATCAAATGCTTGTGTAGTTGTGGAAGAATCTGATGCATGTGGAGTATGAACAGAATTACCATCAAATTACATGCCAATGCAAATGGAGTATGTAATGCAAGACTATGTTAAATGCAACCCTAGGTCTAGTTACCAAGCTTCGACGATTTATCATCACTGGATAGAAAATAAGGCTTGTATGTTATACAATTTCCACTGACATTGCAATCATGAAAATATGAATATAACATACGTTATTGGGATGTCAGGATTAAATGTAAGCATTTGAGGCACAAGAAGCCAGAATGACTAGAACATTTGTCCCTTTTAATGTAGCAAGTTAACATAAGCATCAAAGCATGAATGCTAGGATGACCTGAATGTTGCTTGCATGACAGGCACACCAAACACACGGGAGATTCTTCTTATGCTAAGTATTCAGTATTCATTTTGTCCGCAATGACCCTTGCGTTCATAACCTGAGACAAAAATGTGCTTGATATACTCGCAGTGACCCATACATTCACTTAATAGGATGAGTATCCATATGTACTATAGCATGAAGAGTTCACTCCAACAAACAAGGAGAAGAACCAATGTCATTGATGTATCTGTATAAAAGGAGTCGAGGTACACATGGCCATCGAATACGAGATAGAGGCTCTTATAGTGGACACCCCTCTTATAGGAATAGATCAACTTATTAGAACTAAACCGCAAACAGAAAGCAAAGAAAAAGATCATGCCCCTAGTCATTACTTCTCTAGTCGAAGATGACATCATCGAGTTGCTTGAGGAGATATGATAAAGAAAAAAAAAGCAAACAAAGAAAATGCTCAGCATATCCAAATAAGTATATCATTCTTTTTTGAGTTCAATGTTTTCGGGATTGATGTCAAGTGTCAATGTCTAGAACATATAAGAAAGAAATCTCTTCAGTAGGGTAACAACAATAGGCAGACGCAGTCAGAATGACTGGTGACTGAGGTCAAAGAGGAATCTTCATGATGAAGAACCTAAGAAGGACTAAGCAACAATAGACAGACACAGCCAGGATGACTGGTGACTGACACAAAAGAGATCTTTCATAAAGGAATCTAGAGACATAACCCGAGCAACGGTAGGCAGACATAGCTGTAACAACAGGTGACCGTTGCAAAAGAGATTCTATGAGGAGAATCTCAAAAAGAGTGACAGTAGCGACAGTAGGCAGATGCAGTCAGAATGACTAGTGACTGTCGCAAAGGAGATTCTATGAGGAGAATCTCAAAAAGAGTGACACTAGTGACAGTAGGCAGACGCAGTCAGAATGACTGGTGACTATCGCAAAGGAGATTCTATGAGGAGAATCTCGAAAAAAAAAAAGTGACACTAAGGGGGGAATGCCCCCGAGCTATGACAAGACTCAATCCATGGATACATGAGCAGGAAGCAGTGAAGTGAAAGCATGAAAGTGACTGTACAGAATAGCCAAAAGATGCGCTGCAAGATGGAACATTGGGAACAAGAGGCGCTTGTTTACCAGATTTTTATCTTCTTGGCAATTTTTCCTTTTTTTTTTTTTTGGTGTTACGAAGGCACCTATTACTAGGTTTTTACTAGGGTAACAATTTTTTTAGGACTTTTTTTGATTTTTAGGATTTTTTGTAGGACATTTAGATATGTACAAAGAGCTTGCTTAGATTGAATAAACTGTAAAACCGCTTCAGGTGGAGAGTGTCCATAGGCTCTTTAAGCACTTCTCCTTCGATTGTGGAAAGCTGATAGGTGCCAAATCCATATACTGTAGTAATGATGTAAGGACCTAGCCAGTTTGGTTCAAACTTTCCCTTTTGCATTCATTGTTGTTGATTCTTAGGATTCTCTCTCAGGATGAGATCACCCAACTAGAAGTCACGTGGCCTAATTCTCCTATTGTAGCTTCGTGCCATTCTTTGTTGATATGCTCATAGATTATCATAGGCCACTTGTCGTCGTTCATCCAGCAACACAAGCTCTTGAAGCTGGGCTATCCTATAGTCATCATCCGTGATAAGACCTTTCATAGAGATTCTCAAGGTAGGAATCTCGACCTCTATCAGAAGCACAGCATCCACCCCATATACCAACACAAAAGGAGTCATGCCTGTTGGAGTTCTAATGCTTGTTCTGTATGCCCACAGAGCTGGATTGATTTGGAGATGCTAGTCTCTCCCTGACTTATTGACTATGCGATGAAGAATTTTGAGGATCGCCTTATTCGATGCCTCAGCTTGGCCATTACCCTGGGGGTAATAAATGGAAGACCAATGTTGTGTAATTTTGAATTTCTTGCACAGTTCCTTAAGTTCTTTATTTTTGAACTCTCCTCCATTATCAATAATGATTGAGGATGGTATACCGTATCTACAGATGATGTAGTTTGTGATAAAAAGTGCTACAGCTTTGCCATCAGCAATTGTGAGAGGGACTGCCTGTACCCATTTCATGAAATAATCTGTAGCGGTGATAATGAACTTATGTCCATTAGAAGAGGTTGGGTGAATCTGTCTGACCAAGTCAAAGGCCCATTGTTGAAATGGCCATGTTGTAGTAGAGGGAATCAACTCTCTAGCTGGAGCGTGAATTAGATTCTCGTGTAGCTGACACTGTTTGCAGGACCTAGCATATTTAATAGCTTCTTGCTCCATTTTAGGCTAGTAGTAACTAGCACGAAGGAGTTTGCAAGCTAGTGTTAGGCTATTAGAATGAGATCCACAAATGCCTTCGTGAACGTCAATTAGTGCACATTTGGACTCGTTGGGTTCTAAAAACCTAAGGAGTGTTCCATCGAGACCTCTCCTATACAGATCGTCAGTAATAATGACATAATGTGAAGCATTACGGATTAGGTAACATTTCTCATTCTGGGTCAAACCTTCCGGAATGGTTTGATTACAAAGGTAGGAATAGATGTGATGGTAGCGGGATGATTCTTGTCCTATAATAGAACAGATCATCTTGGAATCAAGTGTGCCATAGGTTGGGTAGTGTAATGTTTCCACCAAGAACTCGTGTTGGAGATCATTTTCTAGCATTTGTAGAAGGGAGGCCAGAGTGGCCATGGCGTCAGTCGCTTTATTATCTATGCGTGGAACTTGTTGGAAGGTGATGTGTGCAAAATATTTTGTCAAGTCATCAACCATGCATTTGTAAAGAATTAGTTTTTCATCCTTTGTTTGATACACATCATTTACTTGGTTGATGACAAGCTGAGAGTCACCAAAGATATCCAATTGATCTACTCTCCATTCAGCCGCAATTTTCATACCATTGATCAAAGCTTCATATTCAACAATGTTATTTGTACAAGGAAATAGAATCTTGTATTCTTTAGGCAATGAGTATTTCTATGGTGTGATGAAAAGTAATCCAACACCTGATCCTTGTTGTGTGAAGGATCCATCGAAGAACATAACCCATGTATGGTGAGTGAGTGTTAGAATTGACTCATATGGAAAATCAATGTTTATTGATAGAAGACTCTGTATGGGTGCCTTAGCTAGCTAGTCTGCTATTGCTTGTCCCTTTATAGCTTTGCGTTCAACATATTGGATGTCAAACTCACTTAGTATCATGACCCATTTAGCCAATCTTCCTGTGAGAGCTGCCTTACTAAGCAAATAATTTAATGGATCTATTTTAACCACAAGCCGTGTAGTGTGAGCAAGAATGTAGTGTCTCAACTTTTGGGAAGCAAAGACAACTGCCAAGCAAGCTTTCTCAATAATACTGTAATTTTTCTCATAAGAAACCAATGTTTGGCTCAAGTAATAAATAGCTATTTCTTTGTTATCATTGTCTTCCCGAGCCAACAGGATTCCCAAAGATGTTTCAGTGGCTGAAATGTATAAAAGAAAAGGTTTCCCATGCATAGGAGGCATCAAGATTGGTGGATTGACAAGATATTGTTTAATTTGTGTTAAGCTTTGCTCACAATCCTAGCTCCAATTGAATTTCACACCCTTATGTAAGGTCTTTGTGAAGGGTTGTGATTTATTTGCCAATTATGAAATAAATCTGTGAATAGATTGAAGCCTTTCCTGCAGTCCTCTTATTTGACTGATGTTTCGAGGTGGTGGCATGTCCATTATTGCTTGTACTTTTTTTGGATCTACTTCAATTCCCTTTGCAGAAACAATATATCCTAACAATTTTCTTGATGTGACACCAAATGCACACTTCTTAGGATTGAGCCAAAGACTAAACTTTTCCATACGATCTAGGATTGGTCCCAAATCATGCAAATGGGTATTGCGTTTAGCGCTTTTGACCAAAGTATAATCAACATAGTCTTCCATAGTTCTATGCATCATGTCATGGAAAATTGTAGTAACAGCCCACTGATATGTAGCTCCAGCATTCTTTAAACCAAATGGAATCACATTCCAACAAAAGGTTCCCCATGCACATGTGAAGGCTATTTTCTCTTGATCTTTTGGTGCAATTTTTATCTGATTTTATCCAAAAAAACCATCCATAAGTGAGTACATCTCATAGCCAGCCATCATGTCCACAATCATATCAATATTAGGGAGTGGGAAGTCATCTTTAGGACATGCCAAGTTAAGATCACGAAAATCTGTACAGACTCTGATAGACTTATCATGCTTGGACACAGGGACAATATTGGATATCCATTCAGCATAATCAATTGCATGAATGAAACCAACCTTTAGAAGTTTCTCCAATTCAGCTTTGACTAGTAATGGAACATGAGGATGCATTTTCCGAAGCTTCTGTTTAACTAGTTTAATGCCTGGTGTTATGGACAAGTGATGCATAATAAGATCAGGATCCAATCCTAGCATGTCAGAATATGTCCAGGAAAAATTTATTTTCTTTCCTTTGAAAAAGGCAATGAATTGTTCCTTTTCTTCAGTTGACAATGACTGAGCTAGATGTATCACATGAGGATGTTATTCTGTGCCCAGGTTAATCAGCTGTGTTGGCTCTATTAACATTGATGATCTCTCCTGAAAGTGACTAGGAAGGACATCAAATATCTCATTCGCGGGCGCCTCAGAGAGGTTTTCACCCTTAGATACGTCTATTGTTTTTACTTTTTTTGGATTCAACACTGCCACAATGTGGTTTTCACCATTAGACCTCTTGTATTTTTTCTTTTTAATTATGTGACTGAGATATTTGATGTCGGCCTCAGTCATGTTGACACTCTGCTCATTGGTGGAAGACATTACAGGTTCGATAGCATTTAGGTAACAGGCAAGAGTATAGTCATTTTGGAATGTGGGGACTTTGTTAGATGCATTGGGGTTCCAGTCTATAAGCTCGGGATGTGCAAGTGAGAGAGTAGTGGCTGGTTCAATTGCGTTCACAGTATAGTTATTAAATGCATGGACCAAAAATTAGAGACCTATGGCGACCTCACCCACAAGTGTATTAAAAATCTTGAAGTACGAATTTTAGTAATTGACGACTCTAAGACACTAGTTGGATCAGACCCCTGTGACCTATCCCTAGATGTTTCACTCACTTTGATTTGATTGTCATAGACATGCACTTGGTCAATGTCTTTATCAGTAGTCGCTTCTGAAAGATTGTCAAATTCATATTCATGAGAATCGGTGCTACATGGTGAGAGACTATAGAATTCCCCAACAGTGATAGGGACATACTCTCCTTCAGCCTCTGGATTCTTACACAAATACTCAATATGACATGACTGACTAGATTCCCCCTTTTCTGAATCATATTTGAGTTGCTTAGTATTGTCCTCAGAAGAATCACTAGTATCATCCACAATGCTAACACATGGTACAAAGTCATCTGGGTCAGCAGAGAATTTAGCAAGATCATAAGGAATAGGATGAGGGTAAGAATCCTCATCATCAGATTCTTCCTTTTGAGTACCTGATTCAGATTGTGACTCATCTTCAGATGAACTCTTAGGTACGAGTATGAATTTATTGGATCCCAAATGGAAAGGGACCTTCTTGAACCCTAGGCTAGTTGTGTCACTGTTTCTTCGAACTGTTGCCTTGATAGGATCTATTAAACCATTGTTATTGCACCCAATAGGGCCGGTTCCCTTGTAGCCAAAATGCTTCATAAGCTTAAGACCAGGTCCATACTTCTTAGGAGTGATTTCTTGAACTTGTTATGTTAGGTCTATTGGAGACTCTTCTTTGTAAAGCCATGCAACAATGGCTCTATTTTTGCTTTCATCTTCTAAGGGAACTGTAGCTTTGACAAAAGAGCCATTAAACTTGGTCTAAGTTGTCAACACAAATGGCTTCTTTGCTAGTGAGGGTCTCCCAAAATGTCAAGGGGACTCTGGAATTGATGTTAATGATAACACTGGTTCCATGTGGTACTCTCCCATACCAGTTTCTTTCAATTTAAATGACTGCTCAATTTGTTTCAGCTTATTGTTGTGAAAATCAGTAGACTCACGGTTAGTAGGGATGAAAGAATCAACAACTTTGAGCATATTGCAAGTGTAGCTAGTAGTTGCAGGAATAGTAACTTCAGAGCCATGAAATGAGAATTTAATGCATTAGTGGTATGTGGATAGCACAATGCACATCTCATGTATCCATGTCCATCCCAACAAAATGTTGTAGGCCAAGGGAATGTCAAGCACCTGACAGGTGACATCCCTTTCGACAGGACCGATGCGAATTGGTAAAGTCACAAGACCTAGTGACTTTCGTTCTACTTCATCGTATGCTTTAATAGTGATCTTTTGTCGAGGATCAATAGAGTCCTCAGAATAGTCCAATTGTCTAAGCAGAGCTGCAGAAACAATATTTAGGCCAACGTCATTGTCGATGAGTACCCGACGAACACGTGTCTGGTGGATCATAACCTCAATGTGTAGAGGCTAATTGTGTGGGTGATTAAGTGAGTTGTCATCCTCCTCAGAGAAGGTCATAAGATGAGGTGAGATCAGATGACCTACCATAGATTGAAATCATTCAAGATCAAGATCTTGAGGAATGTTTACCTTAGTGAGGGCTTTGTCCAGAATTTTCCCATGAGCAGGCGAGATTTTAAGCAACTCAAATATAGAAATGTGAGCATTAGTTCATTTCAATTGATCTAGAACACTATAACTGGTTGCAGTCAAGTTCGTCATGTGTTTTTCACCTTTACTGGATGGATGAGCAAGGGCTTTGTCCTTGTGTTGTTTGAGATTCAAAGTAGGAGGTGTAGGGCCTTTGAGCACCAATTTTGCATGAGAGTGAGTAACAGTGTTAGCACAGTGTTGCAAAGATGCATTATCCATGTTATTGGAAGTAGGGCCTCTCAAGACAAATGGTGTCTTGGGTTTATCGTTATCTTGCTTCCTCTTTATGGTAATAATGTCGCAGTATTCAGAATCTATAGGTTCAACCATGTGAATGAAATTGCCCTCATTGGAATACGTATAGTTGACCTTATTGTAGGGTTCTGGTTTCAAAGTCTCTCCTTTTTCATAAGGTGGGAAAGGCTCTTTGAATGCCTTGTGGTCCAAGTTTTTGTTATGTCCATCTACCACAAGTTCACCAGCATCAATCATGTCCTGGACTTTATGACATAAGATTATACAGTTGATGGTTTTATGTCCGTTGTTTTGGTGATACTCACAAAATGAGGTCTCATTCCACCATGGTGGACATGGTTGTGGATCATAGGGATGAGGGTTATCCATTGGTGAGATAAGCTTGTGTTGTAGCAATGTTTTGTAAACCACATCCAAAGGTTCTCCTAAAGGTGTATACTCTCGCTTGGGTCGTGCTGCCCATGAGTTTCTTGGTTTGTTCCCAGACATTTTATTGTCAGGAGGATACTTCTCAGCACTTTTGGCCACTTTGAAGCAGTCTGTGAGATTAAATGCCGCTTTGGCAGGTTTTGGTGTGACATTATCAACAACCTGATCATGTACAATTTCTCAGTTCTTGTTGACATGTTTGGTTTTATCGTTGTTGGAAGTGGAACCTTGTTTTGAGTCTCTTTGAAGAGTGAGCTCACCTTTCTTGACCATAAATTCTTTGATACGGATAGCCTGTATAATCATGTCTTCAAAGGTACGTGGACCTTGTAGTTGGAATCTATACCCAAAATCAAGTAAGAGGTTATCAGTAAAAATGTCGAGCTTCTCCATTTTTGGGATTTTACGGGAGTACTTGGTATAAAGCTGTCTCCACCGTTGGAGGAAAGTGAGAAAAGGATCACCAACCTTCTATTTAAGGTTGCATAGATCTCAAATATTTAAAGGATGTTGAATGTTATGAGAATATTGCTGAACAAATGAATTAGCAATTTTGTCAAACATCTTGATACTAGGAGGTAGATGTGAGAACCACTCCAAAGCTTGACCACCTAGGCTTCTAGGGAATAAACACATATGGTATGTTTGATTGTGTATAAACTCCATAGACAAAGAACCAAATTCTTGCAAGTGATCTTGGGGATCAGTAGTACCAATGTACTTGTCATATTTGGGTAGTTCTATGCCTCTTGGAAAAGGCGGTATGTTTATACTTTTGTCAAATGGAAATGAACAAAGAGCGTCCAATGTGTATGTCTTTTTGGGTTTCTCTTTCTCATGCATCATCTGAGCCAATTGGTCTTGCATAATTTTCAGTTGTTTTTGGAGCTTATTGGTCTCAATTTCTTTTTCATGTGTGATAATGGTCTCCACATTGAAATGTGTGGGCAGTTTAGCTCCCTCTTGGGCAAGTTTGAGAAAGTACTTTTCTTTCTCTTCGTTGAGTAGGATTCCCATGACCTTCTGAAAGTTTTTGTCTCTTTGACATCTTGCAATGTGTTCAGGAAGGATTTCCACCTCTTCTTGTTCTTCATCAGTGTCATTTTCTTTCTCTTTCTCCTTGTCATCCCTAGGTTGTTCTTGATATCGACTATGACTACCCCGTTCAAGTTCACGATTAGTCATTATAGGAACTTGTTTAGTTTCCCTATGTTGTGTTTCAAAAGGGTCCATGGAGAAAGGATCATACATTGTGTTTGAGAATGCAGGACTCCTACCTGTCTCAGTATCCTTTTGGTAAAAAGGATTCCTACTTTGTTGCAAATTGGAAAATGTTCGTTGATCTTGAGATGACCTTGCAGGTGAGGAAGACCGTGAAGACACCTCACTAGCAAAATTGGATATAGATTGCGTAGCGAAAGGTAAGCTACCTCTGCCATGATTACAACTCCTAGCACGACCACGTCTAATGTTATCAGGACAAAACATGTTGCTGCTTCTAGTTGTGACAATCATAGGCAAGGACAAGAAGCTAGAACCTGGACAAGGACAATACTAAAACTAAGTCTCAAAAAGGACAAGATAGTAGCAAGAATGATGTTCACTAAGGCACAAATGGTCTGATTTAAAGGCTAGAACAGCCAAAGATTATGACCACTATGGCACAAAGTATGACAAGCATTAAGATGAGGACCAAGATTACGTATGAGACGAGACTAGTAAAGGTATAAGACACAAGTTTAAGTTAAGCGAAGTGTTGCTATTCCAGGACTATTTGCAAATAGAGATCGATGAATGAATGCAAAAAAGGATAGCGTGCAGGCTGTAGATAGCTAGAACAAACCTAGATTGTTAATGCTGATACAAAGTCTTGTGCGAAAAACTTTTATGGGCTGCACAAAGAAGTTTTACGCGCTGCGCGAAGATGTTTCTGTCTCATGCGAAGATCAGTAATAGTTTTTAATTTCACACGAGAATGTTTTCTAGTCATGCAAAGATGCACAACAAAAATTTAATTTTGCGCGAGGGAAAAATGGCTTCGTGTGAGAGAAAAATGATTTCACGTGAGAGCCAACTAATTTCGCGCGAGACCAAAATATTTCACGCAGAAGGACAGAACAGTTTCACAACAACGACTGATTTTGACAAATTTTTTGATTGATCCAATAACTAGGCAGATAAACAGTCATATAGAACAACAAGAAAGTGATTTGAAGCACGTCTGAAAACAATGAGTAAGGGCAAAAGAAACCTTGCGCATGAACAATCAAGTGACTTAGTTTGTGCTAATCTTTAAAAGAGCTATTTGTGTACGTTTTCAAAGAGTTTTGCAATCATTGCACACATTCCTAGAAAATAAAAGTTGGCTTCTCTAAGGTATTTAGTAATGATTTGACTCTGCAACTTTTATGACTCACAGGGGTGACCTCCAATCCCAGTGCATTGAGGTTTTGAAACAGTCTGAGAACTTAATCTTCAAGAGCTGCTAGGAAGATCTGACAACCCACAATGAACCACACCCATGGAGATTTCTTCCACAAGGTCATTTATATAGTGATTGTCACTACCATGGTGAAAATGGCTATTACTGCTTGAGGTTCCATCAACACAATTTTCTTTGTAGAGGGATTCTCTGGTACGGTTAACCCTCTCTAAAGGTGATCGACTCACAATAGTGTACCACGAGGAGACTTAGCTTCCAAATTCAAGGTTTTGACACCTTTTCACCTTTAGCCCAATCAAAACAAACAGATTAATCTGACACGCTAAACTAAGATTATCTCTTAAAGATCTATGATATCATCTTCCTATGATCTATCAACCTCTCCGGAGAAAGGATGCCTTAATCAACAAGTCGAAGATTCATCTATCTACGAGATGCTCAAAGTATCCTCCCCACCCATAAGGAATCCATATTAGAGAGGATTTCACTAGGAACCCACTCCCTCAAGATCCATGAATAGTGTTCATGGGGGCTTAATTACTATGTGTGTACAGATGTTAATTCCTGAAAGAAAATCTATCTAAAAGTAATCAAAAAGCACAAAAGTGGTACACTTAACGCTTTAACTAATGTGAGGTGAGTCCAAAGATGTGGAACATTTAACCCCTCACACAAGCCAAAATGAGTCCACAACCCAAAAATTAGTGAGTTCTGAAAAGCACAAAAGGGTTTCCTAGTGGAGCATTTAACGCTTATGTCCTGTAGACCCCTCCCATATTTAACGTGGTGCTGACCTTGCAACCACAGGATAGAATGAGGGGCCGATGGATTAGTGAGTCCAATAACCCAAGATAGCTAATCAGATCTATCACTAAAGACTAAGCTTGCTAAATGAATACTAACAGAGATCACACCCTAGTATCAATTTATGCATGTGTTGTAAGATGAAAATACAAAAGGAAACACACAAGCTCAACATGAAAGATGTTTGTTTTAGATCCAAATGAAGTGTTATCAGCTGAAGAAGATTACCTGGTGATCCTCGCAACATGCTTAGTAGATTTTTACCTGTCTCTGACAACTTTAACACGCTTTTCCCATTGTTCCACAAACCACTGCTATGCTGTTCAAAAAAATTAGAAAACATAGAAACACTAGAAAGCATGAATAGTCAGCAAAAAGATCAGAAAACATGCAAATCAATGCAAATTTTTTTTTTTTTGCCTCTGTTAGTAGAGTTTCGCGTGAAATTCCTGACAGTCCACACGAAGAAGTTTTACGGCCAGCGCGAAATCAAATTCGGCTTGCGTGAGATTAAATTTGGCTCGTGCGAAGTTTCGTACGCCAAAGAACTTTCTCACGCGATGTGGAAAGAATCTTCGCACCAAGATTCTAGATCCTTGTGCAAAAATGAACAATTTCGTGCGAAGATCCAAATCTGTACGGAACAATACGGACAGAGAACAGAAAAAATGATTAAAAAAATACAGAAAGAGGCCAAAAAAATTGATTTTCCTGCCCCATGGTGGGCACCAAAAATGTATATGTGAAAATGTGGCCTATGCTAACACACACACTTCAACACGGTCCTTATTTGCGAATTCATCGTGGAATGAACATTGAATTGTTCATCTGAAATTTGCCCTGCAAAGCGACCTATTGCCTTCTATCTAAAGGGATTTTGCTTGTTAATATCCTCAGAATCGAGGTGCAGGCAACCAGACCCTCTAAGAATGAAGGATTTGACAATGGAATTAAACTAAGAATGAGTATACCGATTAATCTAAAAAAATGAAAGATGCAATGTAATCTAAGAACAAATGAAGCAAACTAGATTAAGCATATGCATGATTAAACTAAAATGAGATTAAACTAAGAATGAGAATGTATGAAAGATATGTAAGTAAATATGAGCATGAATTTCAACAACAATTCGATAGCAAATCAATTCATCCTCCAAAATGAGGAGATGAGGGTCTCTTAAATAGAGTCTCCTGGAATCCATCAACGGTTGAGATCGATTCAGATCAATGGTCAGGATTGAAGATGAGTTTTAGTCATAAAGGGAGATTCTCAAATTAAAGGGAGTTAACAGACTTAATTTGAGTAAAATAAGGAGTTAACTATTTTAATTTGAGTAGAAAAAGGAGTTAACTGAGTTAACTCATTTTTGATCAATAGTGAACTGAAAATTCCCCTTTTTGAACTGAAGAGAGATTTTGTTGAGATATTTAATTTAATAAAATGAAATATTCTTTCATAATTAATTTTTCTATTTAATTAAATAATCTTTAATTAATTAGAGACACTTTTGTTTAATTAAATAACTTCATTTAATTAATTAGGAATGTCTCCCCATTTAATTAAATAACTTTGTTTAATTATTTAGAAGTAAGTACTCCATTTAATTAAATAATTTCTTTTAATTAATTAGAAATACCTTTCCCATTTAATTAAATAATTACATTTAATTAATTAAGATAGGCGTATTTATTAAATTAAATAAATTTAATTCCATAGTACATTAGCCTTAGGATATAATTATAATTTAATTAAAGTATAAATACTTAATAATTAAATTAAATATTAATCAATAGGTTTAGTGTGACTAATACTTAGTAAATACTATAGGAATTAAATAATAAGCATGATGAATGCAGATTTAGGTTTTCTGCATCTGACAATTAAGTCAAGTAGCGAATAGCAGAATGAGAATTGCCTACTAGAATAGGACTTTAAAATTATCAGGAATAGACCAGAATTGGTATAATGGCAATGAGACAATTTTGGGGTAGTACAATTATCATGTGTTTGAGAGGGTCCAAGTTCATAGTTACGATGTTACAAGAGGAAAATTTCATATTGTCAAAAGTGGAGGAAAGGAGAGTTATGATATATGGAAAGGAGTATAGTTTCAATTTTATAAAATTCTTAAAATTTTCACCCATTAAAAAAAGTCCTATTTATAGCCACAGGCATGGAATTTTCAAATACACACTAGGGACATCATTTTTATTCAAAATATGAAGTGTAGTATACCATTGGAAAGGGGATAAGATGAACTTTCAAGATATGTAGTTAGAATTTGTGCATGTATTCAATAGTAAAAGTTAAAGGTAATTTTGTAAATTCTAGGGCATTCACATTAGATCTGGTATCTTTTGCAATCAGTTGCATTCTCCATCATTCTAAAGATATTTTATGCTCATTCTACACATCAATAATGAGGATTTTATTTTCAAGTGGAACATAATCAGATTTAGATGAAATCAAATTCATTGAATGACCACCAAGAAAGAAGTAAATGTTTTGGGAGTAGTTCGAGATATTATCATTCTTCTAGTGGGAAGTAGTTGAAGAACTACATAGCTAAGGGCATTAGAAGAAAAAATAAATTAAATTGAAGACTCCTGCACATTTTGGATGTTTATCTAATATCCCATCAAAGGAGGGTTTTATCATCATTTTGAGGAGATATTTTTGCAACTCTATTGTACCATAGTGATGAGATTGCATTTTTGGTTGAGGAGAGAAGAGACCAGTTCTACAACAAGAGGTGGAAGAGTTTCATGTGAACACATGGTAGCATTAGATCTAATCAGGGAATTCTTCCTATCTTTTTATTCTCTTATTTTCTCATTTTCTAGTTTTTGGTGGTTGGCTATTTCCAAAATCTTAAGCAGAGCTCTAGCTATGACCATTAAGGCCCAAAATTTTTCTCTGTTATGAACAACATTGTAATTACTTGTGAGAATTTAGATAATGCAATCATCTATTGTGTATTTTATAAGTTTTTTCATACATTTAATGTATTAGTTTCAAGGAAATGAATACAAAGCTTTTTTGAGAGCGTCAATCTAAACCTTCTCTCCTCTTTATGGGTTTGTAGTTTTCTATGATATATGTACAAGGTGCATATTGTCCAGTTGCATCTTGGCTTTGAATTTGTATTCCATTGTGTATATTTCTATCGAGTCAAGGACTTGAGTAAATTGCTTGATATGCATTAAAATTTTTTACTGATCATGGGAGTATTTGATAAGTATGAGTTTCATTTTGAAGATAGATGTTTGTTTGCAAGGTGAATGGATAGATCTGATATCTGGGTATATGAGTATAACTTCGGTATCCTTATATATTTTCTGACTTATTTAATGGCCAATGGACAAGGGAATGATCATGTTAGAGATTGCATGTTTATTGTTGTTGCATATGTGGCTTACACTGATTCAAATCTTCAATCAATTATTCTTTTCCCTTCTTATTTAATAGCCAAAAGGATGCCCTCACTTAGCTTGCAAATTTTATAGGATTTGCAACTTGCTATTGTATACCTTTGTCATTGCATAAGTATAGAAGAAATAAGTGTTTTATCTACTTTGTCTAGATTCTGATTGTATGCTTTAGAATTGGTACCATATGAAAGAATCTATAGGTTCACCCACCTAGGTTTTGAAGAGCCTAAAGGAGTATAGCCTTATAGTTGACCTTGATTTCTGAATGGGTATGTTGAACATGAGAATTAGTTACCCCTAGATGTATTTTGTTCCTATCATTAGATTATTAAAAAGCTATAACTTTAGAAGCCAAAAAAATGGTGACTTTACTAGGGAGTATTGAATCTAAAAGGTGATTCAATATAGTCAAAAGAAAGGCATGTGAAATTTTTTCTACAACAGAAAGGTTTTTAGGTGTTTTCCTTCTCTTTGCTAAAGATTCATGTCTTCCTAGTAATGCTTTATTTTTTAACATTAGTACCTTCGAAAGTTGAATGTAAATTGTATTGTCACTAGGAGTTCATCTTCAATAAATTTAGTTGGGTAATGTTTTAAAGTGCCGTTATAAAAGTTCAGAGTCAAGAATGAACAAAAGTGTTTGTTCTCTTTTCCAAGTTTGTATATGTCCAAGAGTGGAAATGATTATTTGCATATTTTAATATAGATTAAAAGTCTTGTTAAGATTCATCAAGTGAAAAGTTATTTTTTACTCTCACAAGTGTGAGTGGCGACTCTATATCTCTGTATCAATTTTCCTAGTTGATTTTATATTAAATATTTTGAGGGACTTTCAGTTTGTTTGGACTCATTTCTCTAGAAAGGTTTTCTAGCAAGACAAAGTTGAGAAGAGAAACCAATATCATGTTGAGTGTTCAAGTCCAAATTAGTATGTAGCTACCCCTGCTATTGTAAACAAAGGAGAGCTGATCATATTTCTGCTAAATAGAATTCATATGATTGTAGTGTCACAACAATAGATGAAAAACCTGATTCACTTGATAAGTTATGTATGAAAGAAGTAATTTCAGTCATTACTTCTCCTATTGTTGATTTTCCATGTGTTGAGAATGTTACTAATTATGAAGTTGAAAGGTTGTCATCTCAATTTTATAAGGGTGAAGAGGCTAAAAGTTATGTTTCAAGTGATGAAAGCAAGGTTGTTGATCTAGTATATCATAAAGAAGCATCATATGAATGGTTACTCAAATCAAAGTGAGAAAAATGATAATAGATGTTCATCTTCATATGAGTTTGGTGAAAATTGGAAAGAAGAGAACAATGATAGAAGTGAACATTCTTATTCAAGTTTAGATATGGCTCTTTCTTCTAAATCTAAAAATGAAATTCCATCTCTGAATTGTAGGAATCAACATGTAGTTAAAAGTTTTGAAGAGGAATTGTTCACACAATTTGAGCATAAAGAGATCATTTACAAAGATAAATTAATTGGTTGTGTAGAAGAATGTCATAAGATTGCATATAGTTGTAATCAATAGTATATAAGTGATTCTAAGGTTGATATATCAACACCTACTGATAAAATAAGAGATGATTGGTGGTCCAACCATATGAATCACTTTTGAGAAGAGAGTGCAAGTAATGTTGACTTATATTCCACATGCTTAGTTGATGAAGTGGAAGTTGTGTCTTCATGTAATGATGATTCTAAGTTTTCCTCTTCACATGCTGAAAGTATTCATGATAATGATGTTATAAATGGTTTCAAAGTTTTCACTAATCCATTGTATGATTAAGAGTTTGACATTGATCAACACATCACTTGTTACAATTCTTACATGGGAGCTTTGCATTAATTATCAATGCACTTTTCAAAGATCATGTGGAATATTTTGATTTGGTTAATAATAATCTTGATGATGGTACTTTGTTTTACTACTATAAGAGATCAGATTGTTCTTCTTCTAGGTGTGGAAATGATTGTGATGGTGATGTTGCATCTTATGATGTTGATAATGAGGTGTTAGATGAAATTATTATTGAAGATCAACCAATACCTTGTAATGAGTTTTGTGGTGAATACTCTAATGTGTTGGCTAATCCATTTAGTTTCAGACATTGACATGGATGACATTCATGAGTATAAATCTAATTCCTAATTTGAATACCATCTAGTTATACATGAAGATGCACAATTTAAAGGTATGTGTGCTTTTTCCCCCAAGTTGAACATGAAACTTTCATATTTAGGGATGATAACATGCATGATTCATTTGATGAAGAGAAGTATTAGTTTAATTCTAATATGTTTGAGCATTCTGATCCATATGTTTATAGTGGCATTTTGTTGAAATGATTCCTAGTTTGTATATCCACTATGAACATCAAGATGTAGCTTTTGTTTTTCCAAGTGAGTTGATTCAAAATGCTAATTTGAATGCTGAAATTGATGCAAGTAATATTCTTAGCTTACCTCATGAAAATGGAGATGAAAATAATTTCTATGATAGAGGTAAGACATTTTGTTGAAGTTCGGTGGCGTGGAGCCATCGTTTGTACAATTTAGGAGTAGGTTTCATATTTTAAATAAAGCTATTTGAGAGACTTGTTGGAGTGGTATAATTCTTCCAAAGATCTAAATACTTTCCATACCCACAAGGGACATGCATCCCTAGATAGAGCCACTACTGGGACTCAAAATTGTATCTCTGATTTTGAGTACAATCCTAAAAATTGAGCTCGTATAACTGCTTTTAATGCATGTATACCTGATTGCCATTTTGAAGCCTATGAAGTGTTTCATGTTTCTAGCACCTTTAATTCAATATATAAATGCATTCCATGATGATAAAATTCCATTATCAATCATTTCATGAAGTTTCATTTTGAGCATTTTTCAAATCTGCATTTTTTTCCTAAGTGTCAAACAATGTCAAGAAGCCTAGTTTGCAATTGAATATCTTGCACTAGTTAAGTTTGATGACTCACCACTTTGGGAGTGTTTAGTATGCATATCAAAGAACCTATTTTTTAGTTTTAAATTCATTTTGATATGTTTTGACTAGGTTTTGAATCCCTCAAAGTTGGTTGTTTACTATTGTCATGCTGATGAAAATTGTTTAGAACTCTGGGAGGCCTTGTTTGACCAGTTATAACTTTGACCCAATTTATCAAAATGAGAAAATTTGTTTTGCATTATATTCTAGGGGTTAGACACTTATTATTTTCCAAATTTCAGTCTATGATTAATCTATTTGACTTGTTTTCAAATGCAATTCCAAATGCAATTTATAATGTTTTACTGGTTTCTTAAGGAGTAGATTGATCGGTAACACTATTTGGGATGTCATAAATTTGAATATGTGATAGATGAAACCAAATGTATTGTACCATTATGTTCTACTCTAAAAATACTTCAAGTGTGCTATTTTTTGATTCTTGACCTATCCACCTGCACAGTTTCCTAGGTTTATTTTGTGAAAATCACTGTTCTGCTAGTGTTCCTAGTTCTGCAATTTTGAATACCTAACTTTGCATTCTTGTTGAATGTACCCAGTTAGTTTTCAAGAGCCCTAATCATAGGCTTATACTCTTCTTGTGATAGTGAACTAATTCCATAGGTTTCATTCCTCCAAGTGCCCATTTGTTCTATTTTCAAAGCCAAAACTAAATGCAATTTATTATTTTTTGACATGTTTATTTGGAGGCAGTTTCAAGTAACCAAATTTGACATTCAATATATTTTGACTTAGATGTTTTCATGAGATGAAATCTGGTAGGGTATGAGGCT
The DNA here is from genome assembly GCA_028749045.1 of Cupressus sempervirens. Taxonomy (NCBI): domain Eukaryota; kingdom Viridiplantae; phylum Streptophyta; class Pinopsida; order Cupressales; family Cupressaceae; genus Cupressus; species Cupressus sempervirens. Next base: position 149,501,839 of record CM053791.1, read on the forward strand.
ATGGATTGGAGAGCATACAAGTCAAATATTAGAGCCTAGTTAGGTGATTCAGTCAGTTTTTAAAGCTAGTTTTAGAGGTTCTTGGGCATAAAATCATAGTTTGCATAAAGAGGTAAAATGAGTTTTAAATGATGCAATGGTGATTGATTTTTTAACCTAGTCAAGTTAGGGAGTTAAATCAATGGATTCCAAGGGTCAAATTTTTTAGTTCAATTTTTTTTAGCTAGACGTACTTTGGGGCCCAACTGATTTCAATAGATTGATGAGATATTGGAATTGGAATTCTTTAAGAAATTTTTATAATGATTTTTAGTCATTAGTGTGCATACTAGCATTTGAGATCAAGTGGGTATATATGGGACCATGCATGTAATGAATAAAGTGGGTCTTTGTAGCTATTTTGTAAAAGAATAGTTAAAAAGTTTTTCTTAACTAGATTGAAGTCTGAGACAAAAACAACTATATAAGGTTACAATTCCTAAAATTGTTACCCATTCTACTTATGTACCTAAGATTGATTGAAGGAGTAGAGAGTCCTTTCCCATGAAGAAATAAATAAAATGAATAAGGGAGAACACAAATGGTGAAGTAGAGAGACACATTATGTCTCAACTATTGATGTTGATGGATGGCCTGAGATCTCAAGCTCATATCATAGTCATGGGAGCAATGAGGCAAGGTTTGTTCATATGGCAGGCTAAGTTTGAGTTTTTTCTTAAAGTTTCCCCTCCACACCAACCATGTCACTTATCATCCAAGGCTTGAGAAATAATTAATAAGTGAGGATGAACTTAGGAGCCATATGCAAAAAGGTAGATAAAGACTAGAGCAACATCTCACTTAGTGTTAGAAGAGGTGGGGAATAACTATTGCAAATGCCAACTACAAAGTTGTGGACATTTTAATAAAAGACTCTTTGAAGAAAAAAATAGAGGATGCCAATAGGTTTCTACATAAATTGATAAGTAATGAAAGGTCCGAGGTTCAACTAATTGACAGAGTGGTAGTCATATGCAACCGGGTGTTGAGACTTCTCATTTCTTTCTCACCTATCAATTGGCTCCTTTCCCAGCCACTATGGGGGAACCTAATGAATGGAGATCAATTTTTAATTTGAAGCTAATTAAGGATATGGGTGCCACCAGCTACTTATACCAAGATAGATATGTTGTTCCTAATGTAAAGAGAGCTTAAAGTGTCAAGCATTTGAATGAATAAATAAATTCAAATGGAGAAGGCACCCTTTCATGCATCAAAAATCAAGTTTCATGACCAAGCATGTAAGATCCAAGTGAGTGACATGTGGCACATTCTAGAGGCACATCATGAGTTCATGAGGAGGAGAGAGATAGAGTTGTTATCTTATGCCAAGTTGTGAGATCATAAGGAAAAACAAGGAGACTTAAGATGATACAATTATCTTGTGTTTGGGAGGCCCCAATTTCATAATTACGATGTTCCAAGAGGCAAATTTTGTATTGTCAAAAGTAGAGAAAAGGAGAGTTATGATGGTTCAAAAATCATGAGAATGGGAGAAGGTAAGATGAAGCTTAAGATGTTATGCCTATTGTGTAGTTGGGAGGCTCAAGATTAGGAGTTAAGATGTTATGCCCAAGAATAAGATTGTGAGTTTGTGAGATTTGGAGGAAAAATTTCAAGTGTGTTTGAACAAATGATTGAGAAGGTATGGGTCCTACCGAGGTGGAAAATTTGACCTATTAGAATCTGACATGTGGCACCTGAGTGGCAGGAGGATAGGGTAAAATGGAAATTTTGGAATATTTAAAATCAAATATTTCCAAAATGAGCACTCATTCTTTAGAGTTGAGAAATTTTAAATAAAATTGACCAATTTGTATAGTTTAAACTAAATAATTTAAAAATAAATTTCAACCATTTTAAAAATGTCCTATTTATAGCCATAGCCATGTAATTTTCAAATGCACACCAAGGGCATAATTTTAATCCAAAATATGAAGTATAGTATACCGTTGGAAAGGGAAGAAGATAAAATTTCCAAATATGCATTTAGAATTTGTGTAGGTATTCAAATGTGAAAGTTATAGGTACTTTTGTAAATTCTAGGACATTTGTAGTAGATCTGGTATCTTTTGCAATTAGTTGTGTTATCCATCAGTCTGAAGATATTTTATGCTTAGGCTACACAAAAATAATGAGGATCTAATTTTTAGGTGGAACATAATCAGATTTAGATGAATTAGATGAAATTAGATTCATTGAATGACCAACGAGAAAGAAGTAAATGTTTTTGAAGTAGTTGGAGATATTATCATTCTACCAATAAGAGGTAGTTGAAGAACTACATAGGTAAAGGCATTAAAAGAAAAACATAATTGAACTAAAGACTCCTAGACATTTTGGATGCTTATCTAATATTCCATTAAAGGAGGGCTTTCTCATCATTTTGAAGATATATTTTTGCAAGTCTATTGTACCATAGTGTTGAGATTTGATTTTCAGTTGAGGAGAGACAAGATAAGTTCTACAATAGTAGGTGGAAGAATTTCAAGTGAACACATGGCTGCATCAAATCTTATCCAAGAATTCTTCCTTTCTTTTTATTCTCTTCTTTTCTCATTTTCTAGTTGATGATGGTTGACTATTACTAGACTATTAAGTAGAGCTCTAGCTGGGATCCCATCATTCAAGCCCAAAATTTTTCTTCATTATGAACAACATTGTAATTTCTTTTGAGAATTTAGATAATCTAGTCATCTGTTGTGAATTTTTTGAATTTTTGCATACATTTGATGTATTGGTTTCAAGGAAATGAATACAAATCTTTGTTGAAAGTTTTAATCTAAACCTTGTCTCCTCTTTATGGGTTTGTAATTTTCTATTATATATGTACAAGTTGCACATTGTCCATTTGTAGCTTGGCTTTGAAGTTGTATGCTAGTTTGTATTTTGTTGTTGGGTCAAGGACTTGAGTAAATTGCTTGATATGCATTGAAAATTTTTTAGGGATCATGGGAGGATTTGATAAGTATGAGTTTCATTTTGAAGATAGATGTCTATTTGCAAGGTGAATGGATAGATTTGATATCTATCTATAAGAATATCTCAGGTATCCTTGTGTATGTTCTAACTTATTTCATACCCAATAGATAAGGGTCTGATAAGCTTGGAGATTGCATGTTTATTGTTCTTGCATATGTAAGTTTTGCTGATTCAAATCTTTAATCAATTATTATTTTCCCTTCTATTTAAGAGCTAAAAGGATGCCCTCACTTAGCTTGTGGATTTCATAGGATGTGCAACTTGCTACTACATACCTTTTTCATTGCATAAGTATAGGAGAAATAAGGGTTTTATCTACTTTTTCTAGATTCAAATTGTATTATTTGGAACTAGTACGATATGAAAGAATCTATAGGCTCACCTGCCTAGGTTTTGTAAAACCTAAAGAAGAAGGAGTGTAGCCTTATAGTTGGCCCCAATGTCTGAATGGGTATGTTGAATATGAGAATTAGCTTCCCATAGGTGTATTTTGTTCCTATCATTGGGTTATTGAAAAACTATTAATTCAGAAGCCAACACAGGTTATAGTAAATATATAGTTCTAACCATGAAGAGAAAGATATTGGATTGTTAAGTAAAGTTTGTGTTGGAATCTAAGAGACAAGGATTTTTTATTGGTAAGTGATTCACCCCTACCCTCTCAGCTACTCCTCTTACATTTGCAACAATTGGTATAAGAGGATTGGTGTTTGCAGGAAAATGGTTTTAAAGGACTAAGCTAAAGATCAAGATGTCTTATAGAAGGGAGATTCCTAAACTTAACAAAGGCTTTTTTTTAGGAAGACAGGAGTTGATGAATCTTATCAAGAATCATTGATGATGGTATATTCTACACAAGAAAAAATATGTGGCACCACCCAAGCCTATGCTTGTGGAGAAAATAAAAGAAGCAAAGGAATACAAGATTATGATGATTGATATTGAATCCTCTTTGAACTATTATAAATTTGATGAACAAGGATTGTCCTATTGCATTTAACATATAAGAAAAACTGAAGAAAGTCTTTGGAGGTGAAAAAAATGTTCAAAGAGCTAAGACAAAAATATTAAGAGGAGAGTTTGATTGATTGAAAATGAAAGAAGGTGATGAGAGCTTCATGAGGTATAATTGATGATGAAATAATAATCAACAAGGTACTAAGAACTCTTCTACCTATTTTTTCAATTAGAGTTTCAACTATTCAAGGGATGAGACACAATCCAACACATGAGCTAACCCTAGATAATCTTGTGGGAAGATTGACTAATTTTGAGTTGAATAAATTTGATAATTATGCTTCTTATTATAACAATCTTGAATCTAAATTTAAATCTAAACTAACCCTTGGTAGAAAAGGAGGGAACTCAAAAAGAAAATAAGTTGTCAGTGAAGATGAAGAGGATTCAGATGAGGATCTTAAAGTTATTGAAGCTCTCCTAGAAAAAAAGGGCAACATAGAGAAAAGGAAAATTCAAAGGAAAAATTCCATTTATTTGTTTCTCATTTAAAGAAGTTGGCCACATTGTAGCAAAGTGTCCAAACCAAGAAGATAAAGAAGAAAATAACTTTAGAAAATTCAAAGGCAAGAAAGACTTCAATAGCTATAAGGAATTCAAAGGAAAAGGTAAGAAATCATGTTACATTGCAAAAGATTCTAATAGTGATGATGATGAAGATGAAGTTGTTTATATTGTTGTCATAGATGAATCTAATGATGATGAAAATGGAAAGATGAAATTTATCTCTCATGTTATGAAAAATTATACATGGATCATACATAGTGGTTGTTCTCATCACATGACTAGTGATAAAACAAAATTTGAACATTTAGAACACTATGATGGTGGAAGTGTTAGATTTGGGAACAATGAAACATGTTATATAAAAGAAAAAGGAATCATTGTATTAATTGATGAAATCAAATGTGAGAATGTGTATTAGGTTGAAGGATTAAGACATAGTCTTCTTAGTGTAGCTAAATTGGATAATATAAGATAAAAAGTTGAATTCATGAATGAGAAAGCCAAACTATTGGATGGAAAAGGAAAACTAGTTGGAATTGGAAATAAGAAAAAAGGAATTTGTTTTACCTAGATCTCAATGACAGCTCTTGTTTATTATCTCAAGTTGAAGAAAGTTGGTTATGGCATAAAGGAATGCATAGTGTTAACTTTGATAACCTAATCAACATAAGAAACAATAATAGAGTAAGAGGCATACCTTATCTAAAGAAACCTGAGATTGGAACATGAAAACAATATCAAATTGGAAAAATGAGTAAAAGAAGTTTCAAAAGTAAGTCCTATAACTTTGAAGAAGTTTTGGAACTAGTTTACATAGATATTTGTGGACCAATTGGTGTAGAAAGCTACTGTGGAGATGTATATTTAATTTTATTTGTTGATGATTATTCTAGAATGATGACTATAATAATTTTAAAAGATAAGTTTGATGATTTTCAAAAGTTTATATGGTATTTGGCTAGAGTTGAGAAAGAAATAGGGAAAAATATGAAATGTGTGAGATTAGATAGAGGAGGATAATTCATCTCAAATGAATTTTATTGAGTTTTGCAATGAAAGAGGTATGAAAAGACAAGTGTTAGCACCTAGAACTCTAGAATATAATGGAATAGCAGAGAGAAGGAACACATCCATCATGGAATGTGCAAGAACATTATTATCAAAAAAGAATGTTGCACCAAAGTACTAGAGAGAAGAAATCAAAACAATAATTCACACACTGAATTGAGTACAATTGAAGAAAGGTACAAAAAAAATACTTTATGAATTATGGTATGGATATAATCCTAATGTTTGTTATCTTAGAGTATTTGGAAGCAAATGTTATATATTAAAAGATGTAAGAAAAGGAAAGCTTGATGCAAAGAGTGATGGATGGATATTCCTAGGGTACTCCAATAAAAGTAAGGCATACAAATGTCTAAATCTTTATACTTAGAGTCATAGAAAGTGCACATGTGAAAATTGACCACTTTACTGAAAGAAGTGAAGAAAAAAGTAGAAAAGAGCCCAAAGATTACAAAAGGTTCATATACTATGAAGAACCTAAAACCTTACCTTAGAGGGTTAAATCCAAAAAAAACTGAGTACATCTAGCAATTCACTAGCAATTCATCCCAAGTCATAGTCAAAGGCACCTGAGTTAGAGTTAGTTCAACATGAGTTGTGACCTTAGGCAGTGCAACCTGAGTCATAGGTAGTACTCCTAAAATTTAGCTAGATTAGCTAGAGGAACCATATAAAAAGGAGGAAGATCTTGAAGAACCAACTGAACCAAATTTGAGCAAAGGAGGAAAGATCCAAGGCTTTCCAAATATGTCAAAAGGAATCATGCAGTTGATCACATAATTGGAGGAGAGACATAAGGCATATTGACAAGGAACAAACTAAAAGGTACATGTTTTCTTAGTGAAGTTGAACCTAGATCTGTACAAGATACTTTAGAAGATGAAAATTGGATAGAAGCATTGAACGAAGAGGTTGAGAAAATAGAAAAGAATAAAACTTGGTCTCTTGTTTCTAGACCCAAGGATAAAAATATAATTGGTATAAAATGGATATTTAGAAATAAAATGCATGAAAAAGGTGAAGTAACAAGAAACAAGGCAAGACTTGTCTACAAAGGTTATGCTCAAGAAGAAGGTATTGATTATGGGGTAAAAATTATCCTTGTTGCAAGACTTGAAGGAGTAAGAACACTTCTAGCATATGTAGCACAAAAGGGATTCAAGATATATCAGATGGGTGTCAAATCAACTTTCTTGGATGGAGTTTTGGAGGAAGAAGTCTACATTGATCAGTCTAAAGGTTTAATAGATCCAAGCCAAAGAGACATGGTATGTAAGCTTCATAAAGACCTATATGGATTAAAGAAAGTTCATGAGCATGGCATGGAAGAATTCACAGATATCTAGTAAAAAATGGTTTTGAGAAGACAAATGATAATAGAAGCTTTTATATCAAGGAAGGACCTCAAGACAAGATATTGCTTGCAAAAATATTTATAGATGATATCTTATTTATAGGACATGATAATTTATGTAAATTATTCTATGAAGAAATGAGGAAAAAATTTGAATGTCTATTTTTAGAGAAATCAAATTCTTTTTGGGTCTACAAGTCAATCAGATGAAGGATGGGATATTTATCACTCAATCAAAGTAAATTAGGGAAATATTGAAAGTATTTGGAATGGAAGATTCCAAACTATTTGGTACACCTATTTCTACTAGAAATAAGCTCTCAAAGTGTGATGATTCAAATGAGGTAAACTAAACTACTTATAGATCAATGATTGGGAAACTTCAGTATGTGGCTTACACAAGACCTGATATTGCATTGAAAATTGGCATAGTTGCAAGATTTTTTGGTAATCCTAAAGAAAATAACATGATGATAGTCAAAAGAATTTGGAGATATCTAAAATGAATGAATATTATGGGTTATGGTACAAGAAAGCAGGAAATATTGACTTAAGAGATTTTACTGATGTAGATTGGTCAGGAAGCATTGATGATAGAAAAAGTAATATTGGAGGAGCATTATTTCTTGGAAAGAGGCTAGTGTCTTGGACAAGTAAGAAGTAGAATTGCATTTCTCAATCCAAAACAAAAGTAGACTATGTTGCTGCAATAGTAAATTGTTCTAACCTAATGTGGATCAAGCAGTTAATGTTAGGAATGAAGGAAGAAATCAAGGAATTGGTGATCATCTATTGTGATAACACAAGTGAAATCAATATATCCAAAAATCTAGTGATGCACTCAAAGAAAAAATACATTGCAATCAAATATCATTTCCTAAGGGAATTAGTTCAAGATAAAGAGGTGAGATTGGAATATGTAAACACCAAGAAAAAATAGTAGATAAATTCAACAAATCTTTACCTAACGATGCACTCATGTATCTAAGAGGTAAACTAGGGGTTATTAACCTCTCTTATGCTCACTAAAGAAAAAGTTAGCGAGTCATCAACCAAGATCTATTGAAGATCAATCAAGTTGATGTAGTATAATACAAAGAATATTGCATATGAATCAATACACAAGGTACATTATAATTTTAGATGTTTGTATCATTTGGAAATTGATGTCAAAGAGGGATATTTTAGTGTCAACATGGAAAAGTGATAAAATTGAGGGAAAGTATTAATAATGGAGTCTATAGCTAAGAGGGAGAAAATGATAGGAAAGTAGCAGAGACAAATCCAAGAAAAATCTCAAAGGGAGCTAGTATGGATGATGAATCATAATCAAACTAAGGATATTATAATTGCTCATGCCTTCAACAATTTATGTTAACATATTGTGCTTCCATCAATTCCAAGGAGGGAGTTTGTTGGAATCAATTATTCAATGCTGGGCTTAGTCCAACATAGAAGATGATTCCAGTGTCAGCCAAGCAAGATTTAGTGTCAATTGAGTTTGGTCAGTCATAAAAGAAGATAGTGTTAACCAATTTTGGTTGGTCATTGAAGCAGATAATGTTCGCTGAATTTCATCAGTCATCAAAGGAATTTTAGTATAACCAAGTGTTTGGTCCAACATTAACATATTACTTTTGTCAATTATTTGGTTAATACAAGCTAACTAAATGGATGTTTATTAATGTTTTGAAAGGGTTTTTAAGCCAACTTTTCCTAGCTTATAATATATAAGAAAATTCAAGTTGTGAGGACAAGATGAGTATCAAGTTAAATATGAAAGAGATGGATATATGAGTAAAGACAAGGCATAGCAGAAAGTGTGAAAGTTAAGCTACAAAAAAATATTCGATTATGAAGGATCCAGAGGTCAAGCCAAAAATGTGATATGAATCTACAAAGTTAGTTGATTCAATAATTAGGTCAATCATTGTTAATCTCTAACAATTTTAGTAGTGAAGAAATATCTTAACATAGTTGACTTAACAATCATTGTGAAAATCCTCTAACAAGGTGGCATTTCTTGATTGAAGTGTCTAAAGACCTCTAAGAAGGCCATTCCTAATAGGGTGATTCAAATCCTCTAACAAGACCACAATTAACCATGTATTTTGTAACCTTAAATAGAGTTGGCTCCTAACAACAATCACTTCAGAAGAGTGAAAAATTGTAACTAGTTACATTAATGGTTTTCTCAAAATTGGGTTTCCATGTTAAATCTTGATGTCTCATGTGTTCATGTTATTTTCTTTATGGTTTATGGTTGTGAAACTAAGTTAATAAATGTTAATTCACATTAATATATCATAACCACTTTTAACCAAGTTACAGTACATATCTAGTTCTAAACAAGCAAAGCAAGAATTTGGATTGTTAAATAAAAGTTTGTGTTGACATCTAAGGGACATTTATTTGTTTTTTTGGTAACTAATTCACCTTACCCCTCTTATTTACTCCTCTTACATTTGCAAAAAAGTGAAAGTGATGCCTAGTCAATTCATTACATTAACTCTGATCCCACTATAATAGGCACAAGATTTATCAACTTCGGCCATTACCTACCTAGGATATGAACCTCCAAAAGTTTCTTTATTTGAGAAAAAGGCAACACCATCCATTGAGGTAGAAAATAACATTACAACTGAGTTAGGTCAAATGAAGAAGACCATGTGTCAGATAACCAATGAGCTAACCCATTTGAGGTTGTCGCAAGGGAATGATAATAATTTGCAAAGAATGAATGTAGGCCCTAACAACAACTATGTTCAAAATTATAACAAGAATTTTAGTGAAAATAACAATGCAAGGGATAATTTCAATCCTCCAAATTGTAATAGTGGTTTCTAAAGATAGAATTGATAATGGAATACCTATCCAAACAATAGTAGTATCCCTATAGACAACAATAATAATGTGAAATGTTTGGACATTAATCAACTTGACACCAGCCAAAATATACCCAATGATGGTGGTTCACATTTCAATGGAAATCAAGAAGTGAACAAAAATTTATCATGTATTAATAATGAGCCCCCATGCAATTTAATACTATGTTGTTAGAATCTTATGATTCTCCACAAAATTTTGAAATGGTACGACAAGTCAACAAATAATCTATCTTTCCATTCAATCAAGAATCAAATCCTAAACCAATAAAGATGTTCAATTTTTAGAATGATAATCAAAACATTTACAACTTTAGAATTGAAGGGAACCCATGACTGATGAAATTCCTCCTATGTTGCAACCAATGCCTCTAGATCTAAGAGTGAATAAAAATCCAATGCTTATTAGAGTACCCTATGTTGGACAAAAAAATTAGAACCAAGGAAATATACCTATTTTGTTGAATAATATTGCTCGATCAACTAAAAAATATGCTGTAGTTGATGATTTAAAAAGGAAAAAGGCAATTATTTCCATATTTGATATGCTACAAAGTTTCCCTAATTAAAGGGAAGCATTGTTGAGAAATCTTGATCATACAAAGGAAATGCCTAATGCATGCCCTTAGAAGGCAATGTCACAATAGGTTAACATGTTTGAGGCTATGCCTACCATGTATAAAGACAAAGATGAAGTTCCCACTTTCTTACTTAGTCTTAGAATTTTTGGATGAAACTTTAACATTTGTCTCATAGATTCAGGAGCTTCTTGCAATGTAATGCCACTTTTGATAGCTCTGAGGCTGGGAGTTACTTTGCAATCCATGAATCAAATAGTGATTCAACTTGATAAAATTAAAGTAAAGGTTATTGGGGTATTGAAAGATGTTTGAATATAGTTAACTAAAAATCCCTAAATCCAAGATATCATAGACATACATGTGGTGGAAATTCTAGAAACATATGACTTGATACTAAGTAGAAAATGGAGCCAGTATCTAAGAGGATGGTTCTCAACTAATTTTACTCAACTATGGTTACCTTGGAATGGATTGAATACCTAGATCAAGATAGACACTAAGCCAAAACTAAAGACAATGATCATAGAGTACAATGCATTGAATGAATTATCATTTATTTAATTAGACTTAGGTTCTTACAAGGTGATGACTCCAAACATGAACTTCAGTTGGAAAATCAGATGATCCAAATAGAGAATCACTGAACCCTACCCCAAGAGAAGAGATTGTGACTTAATTCATAGACAACATGGTTTCACATTTGATATGCTTAGGAGAAGAAGTAGAACCAAATATTTTTATCCTTCTAGGATTTTGTAAGTTGCACAAAGTAAGTCATTCAGAATTTAAATGTTCACATTTCCAAGAAGTGATTACTTGAGTATTAACTCAAATAATGCACTTAAAAATGGCCAAGCTCCAAGTGAGGTACCAAAAGGAAATTTGAATCCCAAGTACATATCTAAAGTCATGGATAATGATGAAGAGGAAAAAGAAGATCTAAATGAATCATGCAGTGACAACTCTTTAGATGGTGGAGCTTTGTCTTTACCTCCACCAAGGATGATTAAAGTTGTAAGGAGAAGATGATTTGTGAAGGGTCAAGGCTAGACCTTAGTAGTTGTTCAACCTAAACCACAAATTGATAAAATCATAGAGTTGATTGGGGAAATTCAAGAGGAATAATAAAAACAAACAATCCCCATATCAAGGTAAACAATGGTAACTCATCGAGTCCACCAGATGAAAGATTGCAATGGATCCCAAGGAAATAGTCTTTCAAATTCAAACTGAAAGAAACAATTCAAAAAAATAGAAACAAGTCAAGGAAGCCAAAAGAACAACCAATATGGAGACTCAGGTTTGAAGACTCTAAATAAAAATTAGGAGATGGCATAGGTATTGAACTAATTAATCCCAAAGGTAGGACTTTTTATGCTTCATATCATTTACAATTTAGGTGTACTAACAATGTTGTAGAATATGAAACCTTGATCTATAGAATTTTGTTCACATTAGAAAAGGATGTCAAAGATCTCATAGTTGAAGGGGATTCTCAAAAAGTGACTAGGTAGGTTAAATCAATCTACTCCTATAATGATAGAAGAATACTTTCTTATTGAAAAAGAGTTTGGGACTTGATGGAATATTTCAAAGCTCTAAACATCAGGCTCATTCCAAGAAGGAGGAATATGGTAGCTGATGCCCTTGTTATTTCAGCCAATGCATTATAGCCTATTGAAAGAACAAAAATCAAAAGATTTTTGGTTGAACTAGTGGCTACCCCATCTTTTCTAGATAACATTACTAACTTCTAGGTCTTCCAAGATGATAAACATATTCTTGAGTTCATCATGTGTAATGATCTTTTCAAAGGACAAGAGATTGATGATACTTCCAATGAAAAACCTAAGGATGATGAACTAGAAGACAAAGATGAGATCATAAATTTGAAAATTAATACTATTCCTAAGGGGATGGTAGAGTTGGAACATATCTTTGATTGAGATGAATCAACACATAGTAAGAGAATAGTTGAAGAAAAAGGGATTGAAGAATGTGATTCATATAATCTAGGAACAAAAGATGATCCTAAGTTAGTGAGGATTCAAAAGGCATATAATCCCCAAGAATGAGAAAGTATGCTTTAGTTACTCATAGAATAAAAAGATGTCATTGTGTGGAGTTATGAAGAACTTAAGACATATTATCCTAACATCATCACTTATGATATCCTATTGAATCCCGATACTAAGCCTTTTCATCAAAGATAGAGACTGATGAACCCCATTATCAAGCCATTAATAATGATAGAGGTCTAAAAGTTTCTTGATGCTAAGATTATCTTTCCAATCCAATATTTTACATGGGTTTCTAACTAGGTGCTAGTAAGAAAAAATGGAGAGATCCACCTTTGTGTAGACTTTCACAATTTGGACCAAGCATCCCAGAAAGATAAATACCCTTTTCCATAACTAGATGAAGTACTTAAAATTGTGAATGAGTCTAAAATGATGTCTTTTCTAGATGGATATTCATGATACAATCAAGTGACAATAGATGAGGAAGATAGGTTAGAGACTACATTCATAATAAAATGGGGAATATTTGCATACTAGAGAATGTCCTTTGGATTAATCAATGTAGGAGCCATATTTTAGAGATAAATGGATGAAGCATTCAAAGGGCTGATAAATAATTGCATAGTTATCTATATGGATGACCTAACTATCTTCTCAAAAGATAGGAGTACTCATACTGCTAACTTGAAACAATTTATTAACCAATGTCAAAGATACAATATATCTCTTAACCCTAAGAAATGTTCATTAAGGTTTACCACCAAAGGAAAGATTTTGGGTCACATTACTTTTGAAGTTGGGATATCCATTGATCCTATTAGGAGAGAAGAAATTCCAAATTTGTCACCTCCTCATAGTCACATAGAGATTAAATCTTTCTTTGGGAAGATTAATTTTGTGTGAAAGTTCATTAGTGAGTTCACTAAGATAGTTTGCCCCCTTAATAACTTACTAAAGAGGGGAGAAAAAAATGAATGGGTTCATGAAATCAAGAAATCCTTCGAAGATAGATCAAAGTAGCTATATCCATGACTCCAATACTTATAAGTCCAAATTATGAGTTGCCTTTCAAAATCTATTTTCTTTCTTTAGAACATTCATGTGTAGGAAACCTCACATAAAAGAAAGATAAAGAAGATGAGGGACCTATCAAATTCATGAGTTGTGCACTAAAGAATGCCAAATTGAGCTATTCCAATCTTGACAAACAATCATTTTCCCTGATAAAGGTAGTTAAGAAAATTTTCCATTACATACTCAAGAGTAAGGTATATGCTATTGTGCTAGATCCTATAATAAAATCACTACTAATGCATAATGAATTAGATGAAAAAAGAGGAGAATGGATGGCTATATTACAAGACTTAAATTTGGAAATTCAACCAATGAAGCTAGTGAGAGGACAAGGGCTGACCAAGTTGATAGCTAATAATGAGATTAGAGTTGACGATGAGATCATAACTAATAATGAAGAACAAATCATTGTGTCTCAAGTAGATACTAAGGGAGGGATAATTACTAATATTTGGTATCAAGATATTGTTTATTACCTCTTGCAAAATCAATACCCTCATTGGATGAATAGTTCCCAACATAGAGGACTCAAGATGAAATGTGAATCCTGTATGCTTCAAGATAGGAAAATTTACAAGATGAACTATGAGGGAATTTATTTTAAATGTTTGGGATGTGAAGAAGGAAGGGAAGTATTGGAACAATATCATGACAAGTATGGTACTATACATGGGCTAGTAGAGGCTACAATCCATTAGATTTTGAGACCAGGTTACTTTTGGCCTCCAATTTTAAAGGACACATTTGAACATGTACACTCTTCCCACACTTGACAAAGAAGTGCCAAGAGGGAAAGAAACCTAGCTATGAAACTACAACTAGTATTTGAGGTACAACCTTTTGTTAAGTAGTGGTTGGAATTTATTGGACTAGTAAACCCACCATCAACAATAGGACATATGTTTATCCTCACATCCATAGATTATTGCACATGCTAGAATGAAGCTGAAACTTTTTGGAATTGTAAAACAAATGTGGTTACTTCTTTCTTGGAAAAGCACATTGTCACTAGGGTTGGAATGCCATTCTTCTTGGTGTGTGATAACGAGTCATCTTTTGCATCAATTTTCCTTACTCAATGGGCATTGGAAAATCAACTTATAATCAAGTTTTCATCTAATTAATATCCCAAGGGAATGGTGTGGCTGATTCCACCAATAAGAACTTGATTACATTCATAAAATGCTTGCTCATGGAGAATCCAAAAGATTGGCACACTCAATTGAAGTATGCATTATGGACAAACATAGTCAGGATTAAGAATGGTTTGGGACCATCCCCATATCTACTCATTTATGGAAAAGAACCAATATTCACACTCAATATTAAGATTATAGTGTTGAAATTTATGAGAGGGCATGCTGAGGATGTTGACAAAGTCCAGATCAGATTGATGAATCTCTTGGAATTGTATGAGAAGGGGACAACAACTTTAGAAAACATGTCAAAACATTAGGTTGTCATAAAATGTTGGTTCAATAAGAGAACCACGATCAAATATTTTAGAGTCTCAGACCTTGTTCTTCTATGGGACAAGGCAAAAGAAAAACAAAATAGTCATACCAAGTTTCAATACTTGTTGATTAGCCCTTATCAGATTTCAGAGATTTTGGGAGAAAATACTTTTAGGCTAAGTTTTTTACAAGTGGAATTGGTTCCATTTCCAATTAGTGGGTAGTTTCTAAAACATTATTTTGAAGCCTCAAAAAAAATTTCAAAAAAATTAAATTACTCTAAAAAAGTATTTAATTCTACAATTGTGTTTATTTTTTGCAAGTGTGTTTACTT
This sequence comes from Cupressus sempervirens, assembly GCA_028749045.1. NCBI lineage: Eukaryota > Viridiplantae > Streptophyta > Pinopsida > Cupressales > Cupressaceae > Cupressus > Cupressus sempervirens. The sequence goes on from CM053791.1 coordinate 149,517,155, forward strand.
TCAATCATGTGTTTTCTTTTACAGTTGTTTGTCTTTTCTTATCAAGATTCATTTTTTATGCATATAATAGATCACCACATTTAGTTTCAACTTTAGGGAAAAGGTATTTCTTTGTCAAAGCATTCAGTTGATTTTGTTTATTGTACCAACTAAAAAAATGAGTGTTTCTTGCAGCTATAGAGGACTTCGAGTCTTATAATCAAAATCATAGATTGATGGCTCTTAACACTTAAAAAATTTAAGAATTGATTATCTAGGTGATTTTCAAATTTAGGTTGATAGTAGCAAGGGATAATTCAAAAATTTCTAGTTTAGATAAAGGGTCTCTTCAAAGAATTGCTAAGATCACTATTTGGTGTGACAATTTCCTAAAAGTTCCTTAAAAGAGGAACACAAGAGTTACCAACTAAAGTACAATTTTGGATAAGAATACTAATTCTTTGGTCACATAGTCTAAACATGGTTAGATTAGAGAAGAAAGAAAAAAGAATCACAAATGGTGTTACATCTAAAACTTCTTGATGATTGCAAGAGGTAATTAGATATAGGGATATGCACTCCAAAATGGCTATCCTATTCTATACAATAAATAAAAAGGCTTCAAGCAAGAATCAAGTGGAAACGCCCAAGCTCCATGAAGAAAGTTAAAGAATATTACCAAAGACTCAAAAGGAAAGAATTGATAACTCACTAGGAGCCCTCAAAGTGGATTCTCTTATCTGGTTACATAGTGATGGATAAATAAGGATTCTTGATGACTAGTGGAGCTAAAGATTTTATCCAATTTTCTAGATACTCATGATAGACTAAACTTTGAGATGTCAAAGGAAACTGGTACACTAAGCACACATTGAGCCTAAAGATTCAAGATTTTTAAGTTTTGACTTCCAAAGTAGTTGAAGGATTCTAGAAATTTTTGAAATCTAGTTAGCACTTGACAGATGTTGGAAGAATGCTTGTTGATGAAGAAACGCCTTTTTCATTTCTTCCCTTTTTTTGGGGCTATTTTTTGTGGTCTCACAATACATGCACCATTTAAGTCACAAAATGTCCCTCCCCCCCCACCACCCTAGTTTCAAAATTCTATATGAGGCATCTAGTCTAAAGCCTCAGTCATTTAGGACCCTGTCCTATGTCTAGTTCAAACCCCAATCCTTAACTAGGAAGTGTTAGGCAGTTAAATAGGGAGATAAATCAAAGTTTTAAAAGTTTATGTGCATAAAGTGAGCATATGCACATGTGTGCTAAGTATGAACTTAACCTCTTTTCGAGGATGTCAACATGTACATTTGCACACTCTTAAAGGTGCACACCTATGGAGGTGTGCATAAAGACACACCCCTGGGGCCTGTATAACCCCCTTGAGGCTCTCCTCACTTTCTCTAATCCAAAATTTTTGTGTCACACCTTCATACCCCTTGAAGGTCCTCTCCTCCACAATCCATGGCTTCAAACTAGTCTCTTCAAGGTATAAACCAAACTAACCTCTTGGAGGTGTTCACATATGCACATGTGTATGTGTGCACCCTTAAGTTGTGCCCACCTCCACATAAGAAAAACACAAAAAACTAAGGCAACCCCTAACTTTCAAGGCAATGTGCAATTGCACACCTTCTGTAGCTGGGCAATGTGTAAAATTGCACATTTTTCCATCTCCAAGGAAAAAAGAGAGTACACTAGCACACCTTGCACAGGTGTACAAGGTGTGCTAGTGCACAAAATAGATAATTAATGGTGATTTTTTAAACTATTTTGTCAGTTTTAATTAGTTTTTGTCAGTACGGGCACTAGCCAAGTCTCATTTTTTTGTCTTGTAACATCAGTAGACAAATGTCTTCCTCTTTTGTGTAGATATAATGATATCATCATCATCCTACATGATAGAAAAAATGACACCTAAACCTATAGCATTCAAATAATAAAGAGCTCCCAAAAAGTCTAGATTCTAGGATGGACATGCAGAGATTCGAGACACAAAACTCAGCCATATTGATTGGAACACATTTTTGATGCTTTGCAATAGACCAAAGGAGAGATCAACAATGATATCAACATTTATTTGGAGTGGGTTGGTGAATGATTCTTCACACCCTACATCAGTTCAATCCTCAAAAATGATCATGAAACTGGTTGAACAATACGTGCTAGATGGGAATGTCGTCAATAATGTGACAAATAAGATAGTCCTTGACCTTAGAGAAAGATAAATTGAGAAGGTTTTACACCTCTTAAGGATAGAACAATACCTCCAAAGATCCTATGATAGAGTGTATAGGTGGTATAGAGAAAATGAGAAAGATGCCAAGGAATTAGTACAATCCACATTCTTGATTGATAAGACACCTTTGGTCTGGAGAGTAGGAAAGGTGGACATGACTCAAGGGTATGTGAAAGGTGACATTGGGTATTCAATTATTCTCCTCAATGGAGAAATTGGCCTATTTATAGTAGATCACCTACAAACATGGATGGTTCACTCCATTAAGACCATTAGGACTACAAAGATGCTTATTAATTGGGCCACCATCCTAAGTGACAACTTGGAGAAGAAGTTAGTCTCAGTCAAGATGAACCCACACTTCTATATGACATTTTATATGGTGTATCTATTGGTTTCCATAGCCATAGACTAACCAAGGCTATATAGGAAGGGAAGCATGCAAGACAAAAATACTTGGCCCTATGTGGTTTACCCACAACTAGTGAAGAGAAATCTCCAACTACAAATTGTGGAATATAGAGTAGTGAATAATGGATTCATAGACACCATCATCACATTCATCAAGGGATATTATGCCAAATAGATGTCAGTAGAGGAAATGAAAAGAATAACTAAAGTAGGAGCCTACTACTTCTAGTTCAAGACATATACATATCTTTGGGTAGTTGGTACTCTTTTGTGCCCCAAAAAGCTCCCAAGGTACCCTTCTAACCAACTTATAATGTTTGAGATAGCTCACCAACTCACTTCTACATATGATAGAGTGATGAAACAACACAAGAAGACCTCAGTTTGGCCAATCACCAGTGGTGTATTTGAGGTAAAGAAAAAGCAAGAAATTTTTACCTTTGATTTAGAGTGGGATCAATATCCCTTGGAAGACTATCAAGCTCCTCATTAATATTTTGATAATATTGGGATGGTTCAACATCTAGTGGGGAAGTAGTTTATGCATGAAGAAGCCCTTGAAGATCATTGGATGAATGCGATAGATGACTCTGATGTTTGCATTAGGGACTATTGTAGGATGAGTCTACATTTGGTAGAAAATATGCTAAAAATGAAGATACCCCTAAAAGCCATAGAAAAGGTTGTCTTAGAGGTAATTGATCCCTTGTATAACAGTGATAAAATATATGACAGACCCATTGTGAATGCAAAAATAGGTGTGAGGAGAATGATGATATTGATCATTAGTTGACATGTAGTAGAGCTTACAAGGGAATGGATTAGGAAACCGTTATGGATGGATGTAGTTTTCCAAGCTATATCTTTCTAGGCTACATCCAGACCCACCAAAGGAAAATTTTCCAATGTCACTATACAAATCTACCCTACTAATTCTCTAGTGAGGCCAAAAATGATACACCAACATGAGAGGGAGGTTGAGTATTTTGAGGCTAACAAGGGAAACCATAAAAGGGAAAGGGCACCCCCTAGGGAAAGAAAGCAAGCAGTTGAAGCCCAAGTAGAAGAAGACTAGCTAGAGCCAAAGCTAGTAGAGAAAGCTCAACTAGAGAAATAAGAGGTAGAAGAACCATAAGAACAAGGAGTTTTGTCAGCAAGAACCTTAGAGGAAGAAGCCTCCCTATCAATCTTGAAGAGAACCATAACATAAACAATGGTGGTAGGTGTCAAGAGGAGGAAATTGAAGAAGAAGAGCACTCCCTCACCACAAGTGCCAGAAACCATTCTAGAAGTAGAGGATGAGGAAGAAGGGGAAAAAATTGAGTTCATCCCCTTAAATAAGAGAACCCACTCAACTCAAACACCTTCATTTGCCTCTAGAGAACCTATCCAAGTGGAAACTTAGGAAGATAAACAATATAAATGGATAGCTAAGATATTGGAAGGGGAGGTAGGTGATACTTTTGACCTCTCAAATTTTGACTTCATGGCCATAGGCATTGAGATGGTGGGTGAGAAGATAAGGGATACCCAAAAAATGAGTTGTTGGGAGAGGATTGGTATCAATTTCCTCCTCTACCTTAAGAACCTCTTAGCATTCCACTGCAAGCACCACAAGACATGGCCACAATAACGGATAAAGGGCCAGTAGCTCCACCTCCTCTAAGAGTTCAAGAAAAAGTAGAAAGTTAGGACACTAAGGAAGGAGAATGTTGATAGCTTTATGCCAATGGAGTATCCAAAGAAGGGAAAATTAAAGAAGAAACTCAAAAAGTTCCCTTAGATACAAAGTGTTAGTGTAGTTTTTTAATTTTTTCTATTTTGCTAGGTTTTTCCTACACTTTTAATAATCTCGCTTAGGTTAATAAAGCATGTCTTATTAGGTGAATGGTTGTGAGGCATCACCTTCCTACATGTGAGCATCCATTAGCTATCTTAGGAAGATACTTTGCTATCTTTAGTCCGATAGATGGTTGCTCCTCATTGGTTGGTGTTGCCACCTCCTCCCTCTTCTTAGCCTATATAAGCATGCTACCTGGCTTGTATTTGTATCGCTTGTTTTTGCATCCTCTTAATGCTATTCTGCTTCCAGCATTTGCATTACTCTCTTGGAGACTAACTCTATGATGCTATTTTGATTTTGTATCATTTGCATTCATAGTTTATATATTTACTCTTTACACTAGTTTTCTGGGTTATTAATCTTTTCAGATTCTAACATGGTATCAGAGCTTTTCTATGTGCAAGAGTAGATTTTAGTTTCCTTATTTGAGAGATTCGGGGGGGGCAAATAAACTTTATTGTAGTTTTTTGAAAAACAAAGTATGCTCTTCTCTTGCATCTTTGGATGATCTTGAGAATTAGAAAAGTTTTGACAAAAAACACTTTCTGGGTTTTGTTCGCAGCCCCGAAAAACCATCTGGGTATCTTTTAGATTTTGCATGCAAGCTGTATATTTTTCAGAATCAAGCATGCAAAGCTATAGCCATACCCCTCTCCGTTGGTAGTCACAGATTTGAATGCAATTTTTCTTCAAATCAGGGGATCAGCAAATTTTTGGAGCACTTTGGGCCCAAACGGACATCACCATTGGATCCGGAAGGCCGTTTGCAGTCAGGATTCATATAAAACTTGTTGTTTTTGGAGACAGAGCTCCGCGAGGCAAATTTTTTTTGGTTGCAGGGCTTCCGTACGGATCGTACGGATGATTTTCGGCATCAAAAATTTAAATTTTCGGGCACCGCCGCCGCACCACCGCGGGGCCACCACCGCGCCACCCGCGGGCAGCCCGCAGCGACCGCAGTAGGCAGCGCCGCCCGAGCTCAGCCGCGGCCCGACCGCCTCTGATCCTCCGCCCTCCGCCGGTGGCTCCTCCTTGTCTGCCACCCTATGGCCACCTCTGCCGGTAGCTCTTCCGCCCTGGCAGCCTCCGCTCAGCCCGACAGCTCTACAGCCGCGTCAGCCATTGCAGCCACTGTGGGGGTGACACGTGGCATGGGCGCCACGTGGCACACTGCCACGTGGACCCACCACGTCACCCCTGCCATGTTGTTCGTACTGCCATGTGGCGATGCCACGTGGCACTCTTTTTTGCTGCGATGACTGTCTAGCCGTCAAATTTAATGCCCTAAATTGTTGACGTCATCAGCCTTGCTTGCACTCTCCTTCAAATTCTCTTTTGGACCTACCTTCGGTTTTTTGGCCATAACTTTTGCATACGGAGGTATTTTTTCAATTCAAAAGAAGTGTCGGAAAGCTAGTTCCGAGATGGAGATGCTGGTATAGGTGTTTTTGATTTTTGATGTAGTTTGGTTGCCTGTTATGGTAGTCAAAGTTGGATGTTCTATTTTGCACTCCGGGAGGCGTATCTTGAGCTTTCGATCTCCAATTTTGGACTTCTTTATATCGTTGGAAAGCTATTTCTATGCTCTTTCTAGTGATGTTGGTTGTTATTCCAGATTCTATTCTAGACACATCCTATTTAGTATTTTGCATTTTAGCATTCTAGTGGATATTTTCTTTGTTTCAGGTTCGAAGATCGATTTTGTTGCTTCAGTTGCTTTGTTTTGGGCTTTACCTTCTGTTGTTTCAGCCTTATGTTTTTTCTAATCATTTTTGATATTCACTATAAGCATCTTTATGCAACGCACTGAGATAAAGTGCCACTCTTGCGATTCGGGATCCTTTTCATCATTGTGATTCGTTGTACTCGCACTATTATATAAAGTGCCATGGGGGGGATAGTTGTTTGCCACTTATAGGCCCTCTTTCTCTAATTCCTCATGCAGTGTCGATGACACATGCCTTTATTTGTGTTTGTACCTCAGTCTCGATGTGTTTGGCTCCTATGTTGTAGGAGATTTTTTGCCCATCTTTTCAGCTGCCTGTCACCTCACCTACCTTAAGGGGAGGTTATATTGTTGTTCTATGCTTCTTTGGTTGATGGTTCATGCCTTCTATTTCCATGGAGGTTCCTTTGGTTGATGGTTCGTGCCTTCTATTTCCATGGAGGTTCCTTTGGTTGATGGTTCGTGCCTTCTATTTCCATGGGGGTTCTACAGATCAGCATTTTGACAGAGTTTTGCAGTTCTTCATGCTTCAGTGATGCTGCTTCTTCATGATCACTCCTTGTTCCTATTTTAGGGGAAAATTTCCCTAGTGGGAGACTTCTTCAGTTCTTCACTAGGTTCTTACCTCTTTTTGGGGGAGGGTTTTTCCCTTGTGGTTTTCTCTCTTTTCCCACTTTCAGAGGTTGCATCTTCTTGCATTGTACTTGGGTACCTAACATGGCCTCGTTGCCGGGACCCATTTCTACATCCACCTAAGCTTCGCTTATGGGGGGGTGTTAGTGTAGTTTTTTATTTTTTTCTATTTTGCTAGGTTTTTCCTACACTTTTAATAATCTCGCTTAGGTTAATAAAGCATGTCTTATTAGGTGAATGGTTGTGAGGTGTCACCTTCCTACATGTGAGCATCCATTAGCTATCTTGGGAAGATACTTTGCTATCTTTAGTCTGATAGAAGGTTGCTCCTCATTGGTTGGTGTTGCCACCTCCTCCCTCTTCTTAGCCTATATAAGCATGCTACCTGGCTTGTATTTGTATCACTTGTTTTTGCATCCTCTTAATGCTATTCTGCTTCCAGCATTTGCATTACTCTCTTGGAGACTAACTCTATGATGCTATTTTGATTTTGTATCATTTGCATTCATAGTTTAGATATTTACTCTTTGCACTAGTTTTCTGAGTTATTAATCTTTTCAGATTCTAACACAAAGGTCAGATCCTTAGCCCAAATAAGTACAAAAAACCCCTCTAAACAACTTCCTTGACATGAGAAGAATCTAGAAAGGAGTAATAAGGGAAAGGAACCTTCTTTAGAACTAACTTCTTTAGCCAAATATATGTCACCAATGGGGACTACACCATCATGGCTGAAGAAGGAGGTCATGTTTTGATAGAAGAAGTAGATGGAGCTAATAGAAGAGGAAGGAATAAAGGAATTGATAAAAGAAATAAAGAGGCCTAAGCCACCTAATGGAGATGCTAAAAAACTTGCTTTCATTATGAAGAATCAAGATTAGGAGCCTCTAATCCATATCATCATTCCTCCTCCTCATGTCGATACTGAAGAACTAACTCCTGAGGATTACCAAATGAAGGAGATCATATTGGGAAACCCCATGGTGGAAATCACTCAAATGTTGATCACTATAGGCCTCAAGGAAGTGTTTAAACAAATGGATCAAGATGAGTCAGAGTTGATAATGCTACAAAAGTAGAATGAGTTTTTAAGAGGCTACCAGAATAAAGTGATGGGACCTATTGACCTATAAAATTCTCAGATCACTCTTGGAGGTACACTTGGAAGGAAGCAAGAAAGGTTACAAATGGATTCATTTTTGGGTGTATGTCAGTAATGAAATCAAAGTATTGAAGAAAGAGGAGTGCAAATAATACATGGCAATTTGAACCTATTTCACCATATGTAGACTAATGTTGACAAGTTGGTTTCTATTGTAATGCCCCATTAGGTAACCCAAAAGAAGTTAACCTAAAGTTTTACTAAGTTTGATAAATATATATTTTAATATAAAGATACAATAACAATTATATAATAGTGGAAGCGATTAACATACACTCATACATCAACAAAACATAAACATGCTACAACTCTTAAGGGTCCCATGACAATGAATCATATTTAATTTTAATTAACACTAAATCCACATCAAATAATTATATACAAGTATGAATCCATTTAAATAATATACAATCATCTTGAATACCACTTGGTAATAATCATAATGCACCATCATCCACTGTAAAAGTCACAAGGTATAAAGGGCTGAAAGAATATACAACATAAAAATAGATTACAACAACATCTCATAAGATTCATGAAATCAAATACAATACAAAAGGTATAACCATACATCATATAAATACAAGATCAGATAGAAAAGAGCATTTGCACAAACACATCCAACAATGACATTTGATAGTCGAATATCAATGGTATAAGAAAAAGCACAATTGCCCAACCTTGTGGAACCCAAAAAGGATCACTCCCACTACATTGAGGAGATAAACTCAAGTCCAAAATAGGAAAACAAACTCAAAAATCAAAACCAATAACTAGGTTCAAGGAATCACCTAAAAGAAAACTATCTCAAGGATACCAAGACACAAGTATCAACTAATCCCAGAGGCAACACAAACACATAGGAAATCTATTATGCATGTGGCAAGTGTCATCACATGAGCCAACTCTAAGGTTACCCAACTAATCTTTTAATCCTCCACCCCCCTAGTGACTCTATGCAACACTAGTATCCTTTTGTACTAACAAGGTATACTAACAAGTCAACTTAAGATTACCTGGCTAGTCTTTTAATCCTCTAGCTACTTAGTGACTTTATATGGTACCAATATCTTATTAATTCATTTTAAAACCATTTAATGAAATGTTATCACTTATTAAAATAACCTACAATGGGTTCCTATCCACCTCTTTAGGAACTCGACCTCCATTGCAAGCCACTTCCCAACATGAGAAAAAAGATCTCAAAAGATCACATGCCATACATCAGTTCTTAAACAAGCAACTAACAAGCATTGAAATATCATTGATCAAAATCACACATTCCACCACTACAAATCATCCTAACAAGACTGATTGAAAATCAAGTACACATAAACCAATCCATGTCATAACATGATATCACCAAGAAAAAATCATACAAACACCTTAGTTCGATACAAGAGACTAAAAATAAATCTAAATACAACTGATCAAAGAAAAAAAGGGTATATCAGATAGTTCACACCATTCACCTTAGTTTCACACAAGAATACTGGAAAGTAATAACAATCAATAGATCAAAACACCTCATAGATCATACAAGACACATTACCACGGTTGAGTATAAAAGATCATGATGAAAACATCATCATGAAATCATAAAACAAAACTCCCAAGTCTCTGGTAATCATCCTAATTTGGTCAATGTGCTAAGTCAACCTGACACCTAGCAGTAAAATCAGATGTCATAAAAAGAGTACATACACAAGTAACTTTCACAAAATATTAGGTTTAGAAAACACAATAGTTTAATTTTCATTAAAGGTTTTTTAGTTTCAATTTTCATTTTTCAAATATTACAATTCATAATGTTTGCGATCTCAAACAGGGTTTCAGTTTCCATTTCTCTAGTTACTAGATTTACTAAGATTTCTGAGTTCACTAGAATTCTAGACAATTTAACAAATCATATAAAGTTTTTTAAACATAGTTTCATAGTTCAATTCATTACCAAACAGACACAATATTTGATGTTCAAAACTAGGGTTTCAATTTTCATTACCAAATTATCAAAACTACTAAGGTTCTCAAATTATCAAAAGATGTAATCAATTTCCCTTAATATAAAATCAAATCATTAAGCAAAACCTGAGTTTATCAATCTCCCCAAATCACAATTCAAAGTATGTTGTACAAATATATTTTAATAATAAATTAATCAAAATAACTTTAATTAAATATTATTAAACTTCAACCTAAAAATTATTAAATTATTAAAAATTATAATTATCTATTAATAACTTATTTTAAATTATTAATAAAATAAGTACTAATCTATTAATAAAATAATAATTAACATTAATAATAATATAATTTAAAAAATTTATGTTAATTAATTTAATTAATAATAAATATAATAAAATAGTTATTACATTATTTAATAATTTAATAATTTTAAATATATTAAAAACTATATAATAAAATATTTATTAATTTTTAATTTTTAACAAATAAAATATATAAAAAATAAAAAATAACATAAAATAATTTTACTTACATTTATTTAAAGGCCTATCGGCCTTGTGGTAGTGTTGCTATAGCAGGTTGTTGCTTCAACAACAGTATTTGTTGCGCAACAACAGTACTGTTGCCGATGACAGGAGAAATTGAGGGAAAGAAGAAGGGGGGTGGGGGGTTGGTGGCCCTCACCCACCCCAAACATATTTAACTTATATATATTTAAAAATAATAATTTGTTTATTAAAAAAATAGTAAAACTGCCCCCCTCCATGCAAATTTTTAATGTATCTAATAATATAGTTACATAGTAATTATAAATTACCATGTATATATATAATTTTGATAAATTTTCAATAGGATTCTGGTAGAGAAATCTGAACCAACTAGTCAAATTAAAAAAAGAAACCCAATTTAACAAATCCATATATGAAACCTCAATTTAACAATAAGGGTTTCAATTTAACTCTTTCATAGATGTATTCAAGAACAAAGAAGAATAAATCTTAATGCGAGGGTTTTCTAATTTTCAATTTGTATACAAATGCTTCCTGAGAACAATGAACAACCAAATCCACACACAAGGTTTTCAATCATTAAATTACTTACAGAAGTTCCCAAAAATGAAGAACGATGAATATGCGAACAAGGGTTTCAACCTAGAAGAATTCTAAAAATAAAAACACAATAGACATGGAGAAGACATAAATTTGAAGAACGAAAAACCACTATACAAATGAACCATGAGATCCTACCTTGATCTGATGCTAAAATGACAATCACACAAAGCACACAAACAATCCCCTTTTTTCTAAAAACCTTCCTCCCTGAAATTGCTCCTCCAAAATCTTGGTTATTGAAAAATGAACTCCTGATCTCTAATAAAGAGTTCTCTCCTAAATTTGGGGCTTTGATTGTGCAATCACAAGAGGGAACTCATTGATAATTTTTCTTTTAATATTTTATTATCTTTTATCTTTTCATGCACACCTCTTTTAGATATTTAATTACAAAATATCTTAATTAAATAATTCCTTTCTCTCTTTAATTAATTTATTATATTTTAATTTTATGCATAAGCTTTACGCAATTTAATTAAAATAAACTTTATTAAATTTATTTTTTCTCTCTAGTCAATTACAAGATGTTTTAATAATATATTTATTAACTTAATTAATAACATTATTTAGATTTTATTATTAAAATAAAACTCCTAAATAATTATCATTAAATTAAATAAATATAAATACGTAAAAAAAACTAACTTTAATATAATCTTTTAAATTTAATTCCTTAATTTAATCAATTTCTCAATTAATTAAATATAATTAAATATTGAATTTTCTTTATTAAATTTCTATTAAATTAAATCATTAAATTATATTTTAATTTGATTTAATTATAACAAAAAATCAAAAAAGACTCACAAAACCAAATATGACAACATAACTAAAAGTCAAAGAACAAAGTCAAACTCTAAGGTCAAAGTCATAAGTTCATGTTAATTGACAAATCCGAAAAGGTGAAACTAACTCAGATACTTGTCCTATTTTCTAAGACTATTGGCTTAGGTTAGGACTTAGACTCAAGAGTTATCTCTCCACTTATAGCATTGAAATACTGTGATAGGGTATGCTCATCTTGGCAATTCAGGGAAGTCAGTACCGGTACCTACAATCTCCATAAAATCTATGCATGTACATACACATATATTCTAAACTAAACAAGCAATGACATGAAGTGGTACATCATGTAGATCTCAACTAGTAGGTGACTATGAATCCCTTCCTCAACCACATTAGAAATGTCAAACATAAAGAAAATGTACACATACACCATAACGATGCAAGTATGGGGTAACCAACCATAGAAATTGCATATAATAAATCCATCTATCTAACCATCATGAGATAATTGAAATCACTAACTAAACATACCTATATCATTATTGAAAGGGTAAACATAAACACATGAAATAACTAAATTAACTTAGTAAATCATCACACATATCAACTGAATATAAAATTTTTAATACAATTGATTAATTGTGTGTTGTCTTTGATATTACACAAATGTCATATCATTATCAATCAGTATATGCTGAGCTCACTTCAGCAGTAAAGAAAATTTTCTATGTCTACTGAACTTTCCTATGATTACTAAGTTCATAAGGCAGTGAAATTATTCAGAAAGAGTGTGTTAACCAAGCTCACTCGGTTAATTAAGGAAAGTTGGATGGAACCAGAGCAAATCAAGCTCACTTAGTTGCCAAAGGATTTTTGCAAAGATTGCATTGTTAACTAAGTTTCTATTGGTTAACAACAGAAATCATTTATGAGTTAGCTTCTACCAAGTAGGGTTGGCTAATGAAGGATTTTTTTACTTTGTCATATTAAGCTTAACTTATTTATCTATTGATTCTAGTTGACTGAGGTGATGAATATTAATTATTCTAAGTTGTATTTGAGCTGACTTGACAAAGTGGAGGATATAAGTATAAGGTCAAGTTTGTGATTTCAAAGTATGACGTGGATGTAATGCATGCAGATGTTATTAAAGATCTAATGATGAGAAGAGGAAGCAAATATGAAGGAAAAGCATAATATCCTTATGAAGTAGAAAAGCTATATCTAATTAGAAAGGATCAAGTACAAGCCAAAAAAAAGATTCATAATTAATAATTTAGTTGCATTCAAATTAGGTTATCTCATTGTTACTCTCTAACCATTGTAGCAATGATCTAAATCTCCTAATAGAGTTCGCTTAACAACTATTTGCAAATCTTCTAACAAGGTGGTAGTTCTATTGAATTGTCTAAAGACTCTAACAAGGCCACTCCTAATAGGGTGATTAAATCCTTTAGGGTCACACATAACAGTGTGTTTTGTAATTGTAGACACCCAAAAATTGGCAAAGACTTAAATCATAGAATTTCAATCAATCAGTGCAAATTAAAGAGAAAATCAGAAGAAACACAACAAACTTTCAAATAAAAAATCACATCAGATCATTAATCACCTATCAAATTGACAAGACCTAAATCAAATTTAAAAGAGGAGAAAAAAAATTCAAATTCATAAAATGTAATTCAAAAAAGAGAGGAGGAAAAAGACAAAAGTGTTGAAAATAAATAAGACATTTATTAAATCAACAAAATCATTTATCCTCACAAAATTGGAGATCTTCCTTTTACAGTTTAAAAGAATAAGAAATATCCTCAATTATGCTCAAAATCAAGTCTGTTGGACTCTTCCTCCTAGTCTTTTATGAGATATTTTTCAGTTTCACTTTCATCCACCAGTCAAAGATGAAAATTCTAATTCTTACCCCAACCCCTTCTAAAATCCTATAAATAGGAGGGAAATCCAAGAGCAAAGGGACCCAAGTTTTAGGCATCTACACTATAGGCACATTTTGATTCATCATTTTAGCAAGTTCATAGCATTTAGTATTGCTTTTATGTTATTTAGCATCATTTAGTGCATGTTATCTTGTTACATATCCATTTGATAGCATATAATCTACATTATAATCATAGATCTTGCATCAATTCTTATAGGTCTACATTTTTAGCATACTCTGATTCTAGAATTATCACTAAGATGCTAGTCTGAGAGCTATTTTAGCAATTTTAGTTAAAGAAACATGAGATGCTCATAGAGATTACATTCTGATGATGATATCTTAGGTTTAGTTTAGTTTGTTGTTAGTCTATTTGCATTCTACACTAAAGTTTCATGAATATGCATTCACACCGTGTACAAAATGGCACCCACCATGGGGCTGAACTAAAAGCCTTCTTATTCTCAAGTTTTTCAGTCTTATTTTTTATTTCTAGTGTAGATCTATGTTTCTTTCTATTCTCTTGTGTAGATCTAATCGAATATAGGTTCTACAACATTTGGGAGGCCTCATATCAGTGAGAACAACATCCCAAAGTCTCCTTGAGCACACAAGGGCCAGATCTAAATCTTCTAATGCTTTTGTGCTCTATTTTAATGCTGTTGAGAGATATTTTATGTTTGTAATCCCTATTTTAATGCATTAAATATTTCTAAAGCACATTTAAATTTTTTTGTAATGCATTTAAATATTTCTACAGTGATTTTGAAGTTTTCTGTGAAGTATTTGCATATTTTTGTAATGCATTTGATCATCTCTGAAGTTCATATAAAGCATCTTAGAGCACATTTTCTTTTCTTATAGCACATTTTCCAAATTGAATAATGAATATGATGCTTTCTATAACATATGAGTATTTCTATTGTGCATTTAGTAAAATTTACAGTTTCCTGAACCTAACTTCCAGATTTGAATCTAGTTTTCTTACAGGTCCCTTATGAGTTAATGAAAAACTTCCAGATCGTAGATAGTGTGCAAAAAGAATGAAGAACCTCCTAAAAGTGCCTAGCCTTTGCTAGCTCCAAATCAAGTAAGTGGACCTCAACTCTTGTCAATACAAAGTGTGGCATTTCAATGTTCCAAACATAGCTTAATAGAAGCATTCAATCTTGTTGATCCAAAATAGAAGTAGGCCTATGCTCTCAACTCCTTCAATTTGATCAGAATGCCCAAACTTCTATAAAGATTGGTTACAATTGAGTAAGGAAAATAATCCACACATAGCGTAACTAGGAGCCCCTTTGTCTTCAATAGTATAAGGGTTGGTGATAAAATCTTTGTGTCTATTGTGTTTGGGGAGCCAAAACAATAGGGATATGCTCTCACTCTCCTCAAGTGATAAGATTCCCAAACCTATTTGTGACTTCCATTTCTTTCTTTTCACTAGGTAGGATTGTCTAGCCATAGAAAGGCTACTCCCTAAGTTGCCTTGGCAGGGCCAGTTAGAGGGATTGCCTCCCAATCTTGTATTCCTAATTGAATGCAAGCCACCCATGTTCAAAATATAGCTTGCCTCGAGTAGTTCCATAAGGGATTGCACCAAACCTCCTTAGCATTGGTGGGAAGCTCTCTATTACAAGAGATGTAAATCTAAAAATAGCTGGTTAAATACTAAGACCCACTAGTCACCAGCTTTAGACAACCTTGTTAGCAAGCCATTTTCTTCCATTTACTAGGTGCGTGTGGTTTTACATTTTGTTTTGATCTTATTGCTATCATGCTTGGAAGTGCTTTAAACTTAATAACAAACACTAGTGGGGACCACAATCCTTCCAAAAAAAAAAACTTCAATCTATATTGAAAAACCAAGTCCAAGATGAAAACATTGCTGAATAATCCTATAAGTAGCACACATACTACATAAAACAACAATTTTGAACATTCCTATAATGCTTTTGATCTCTATTATAATGCATATTGCTATTAAATAGTTCATATGAGCCTTAAAATAGTGCATTTACTTGTAGAATGATGCATTTGAATCATTAAACAATGCATACAACAATTAGAATAGCGAATATGAGCACTAAAATAGCACATACAATCAATTAAATAGTGCATTTGACCAATCCTACGATGCATTTGAGAAAAAACATAAAACAATGGCCATCTATGTGCCTAATAATTGCAAACAAATGACCAATTTGGATACCCTTTTCCTTGCTGGTATTTTACAAACTCTGAGAAATTCTATATCTGATCAAAAATATCTTTTTGAAACAAGTAGAGCTACAAACACCATTATCAACCCCACAGTTATCATCACTTCCTCTCGCACATCAAGCCAAAAATGTTCAGAGACAAACATCCATCACTTACCTGACTTTGTGAAAGTGAAACTCATCCTATCAACATTGGCAAATGCCTTGTCTAATCTAGCTTGTTACTACAAACAAATTACAATCAATAGAAACTCAAAATGCCTAAAAACTAAGGGAATCCAACTCAAGTTTCATGTGACCACATAAAACCGGTATAGCTACAAAATTAAAGTGATTGCCTATATGAGTGAGTGCTAGAATAGCCATATATGAGTGAGTGCTAGAATAGCCAACATAACCATCAAATGCATAAAACCTCTAAATCTTCTTGAGCCTACTACAACAATAAATTGTGCACAAAAAAAAACTATTCACAAGTCACCCTTGTTCAATTGAAGCTTGAAATTTGTGGCCACAATGGGTTCATCTAATGTATGGGATGATATAAGTATTGAAACTAAGATCAAAGATTTCCAACAAAATCTTGAGCTTGTCAAAATTATGGACAAGATACTTGAAAAACATAAGGAACATTATATACTAGCGTTAGCACAACAAGGTGCAAAACCACCATCTAACTTTGATGTGAGTAACTTAATATGAGACGAAGAGGAGCCACCCCTAGGCATTGTCACACAAAAACTACAAGACCTGCAAATGAAAATGGAAAGAATAAAGAGAGGAAGAACACAACCTACAAAATTCAGCCTTGAAAAGGTGTGTGCTCTCCCATTTGATAAGAACATTACCTTCATGCCTTTCTCACAAAATGTAAAAATTCCAACGTATGATAAATATTTTGGCACATCAGATCTACAAAACCATCTCAAACAATTCTATTCCTTGAGTATGGAATTTATCCATGACACAATGTACTTGATGCAACTATTTCCTGGAAGCCTTGGAAAGCAAGCCATGGAGTGGTTCTCCAAGCTACTCTCTAATATCAAAACCTTTGACCAACTAGCTTCCATGTTCATCTCCCACTATTCCTACAATATCGAAAGGGAAGTTACAATGATTGATCTATGCAACATGAAACAACTCCCTGGCAAGTCATTCAAAATTTTCTTACAATGATGGAGGCATAATTTTGCTAAGTATCACAGACACATACATGATAAAGATAAGAATGAAATATTCATTAATAGTCTCTTTAAACCAATGAATTATTGGCTCCAAATCCAAGGGTCCAAATATTTCAAAATCACCTTAGAAAATGTTGCTAAGGTAGAAGAGACCTTACTGAATAATGACATCATTAAATTATCAAAAGATGGTACGAGATTTTCAAATAACTCCATGCAGACTCATAATTCCTCCGATTGGGCCACCAATAAACAAAAGTCATGGTGGTGAAACAACAACAAGAACACTGTTAATGATGGGATGGTTGAAGCCAACCATGTGAAACCTCAAAACCAATCCCATCTAAACCAATCATATCCTATTGTCAACAACACTAACCCAAATGCACCTCAACAAGACAATGCCTACTCAATCTATCGATGCAATATGGAAACCCCCTCAACGAACAATCAACAAGTTTCTTATAATCAAGCTCTTCCTCCCCATAGATATGAGTCCTCTGATATACCAAAGGTGTATACTCCTATTGGGGTGTCTTATGAGAGTGCATTGCAAACCCTCTTGGCTAATGAGCTCATTGTACTTCCTGAGGCCAAACCCTATGAACCCCAAGTCAAACTGAAATGGTGGAATGATAAGCACATTTGCACCTACCATTCAAATAGGGGGAATTTAAGAAACAATTTTTTTCCCTTAAGAGGGAAATCCAAAAATTAATCAATGATGGGATCATCGAAGTAAACAACCTTAGCAATATTGAAGACCATACAACCTTCAAGAACCCCTTCACGAGTCATGAAAAGGGTGAATCCTCCAAAGCCAATCAGAATGCATCCCCTCACACTAAGGTTAATTATGCGCATCATTAAAACAATACCATTAACATGATTTCTAGTGTCAATGTCATTATAGTTAAGGATAAAAACAAAAAACAATCTTCAAACATAGTTACTTGAGGCCAAGCCTCTAAAGTTATCCTACAGAACCTCTAACAAATCTAAATCATGTAGTTGCAAGCTCCTTCTTGCCCAAGTACAACCTGGTCAACCAATTACTTAAGACTTCAGCCTATATCTCCATTTTTAAACTATTATAGATTTCCCTAGAGCATAAATAAATACTCACCAAAGCATTAGTACCAAATGACCTGGATGTGAGTAGATTTCAAAACATGGTCAACAACTTGGTTGCCCGACACTGCATATCTTTTTCAGCCCAAGACATGATGTCCATCATCCAACCCCAAAAATCTCCTTTGCATCTTCAAATTTTTATCCATAGAAATAGAGTTAAGCAAGCATTGGTCAATGGTGGAGTAGGCCTCAATATTTGCACACTCAATTTAGTAAAAGCCCTAGGGTATACAGAGGATGCTATTGACCCAAGAAAGAAAATTACTATCAAAGCTTACGACGATGAGGAAAGATCCTCCAAAGGCTGATTATTTTTCCAATTAGAGTAGGAACAATTGTAAAAGAGATTTTTTGTTAGGTCTTAGACCTACAATTAACTTATAACATCCTATTGGAAAGACCATGGATTCATGACATGCAAGCCATTCCTTCCACTTATCATCAATGTCTTAAATCTCCTTACATGGGTCAAGAGGTGACCATTACAGGAGATCAACATTTTGCCTGATATTGTAATTCCCTTGTCCCTCACAATAGAGAAGAAACTAGCACACTAACAGATGACACCAACCAGTCCACAACTACAAACACTTCACAGCCTACCAACCAAAACAACAACCACTCATCAAAGTCAACTCAAGGTAAATAGAAAGTGGGTTGCTCAAGTCCTTCCATTCCTTCACCATCATCATCCAAAGACCCTAAATAGTCACACTACAAAGAAATGGATATATTGATGAAAGAATTTGATAGAAAGTGTAAATTACATCATAAAGGAATGGGTGAGTACTCAATTTTCCTATTTGATCCAACAATTTCTTTGAGATCTCATGGAAAACCATCATCCACAAAGCCTTATCATGCACATTTTATCAAAGCAAGAAACACACCTCCAAAATTAGTGGCAAAAATTAGTCAAAAAAACATTGACATCTCCCTCCACCTACATGAAAAAGGTTTTGACTTGATGAAAAAGATGAGATACATGGGAGATGGTCCTTTAGGGAAAGGGACATACATCAATGAACCTCTAATGGCACAATTCAAGTCCAACAAGTCCAAAATGGGGGTAGGATATGATGAAGAAGATAAGACACAAGCCTCTTCCAAAGCTCATCCTAAGTATAGTGATTCCTCCTCTTCTACCTTGGCATGGGTACATAAATAAAGAATGGTTATAGCCTGAAAACAACTAACATCATAAATGTGAACCAGTCCATCTTAAGTTCATATCCCATGAAAGAACCATCTCTAAACACTTCTAATAATGAAGACAATGACAATTCCACTAAATGGGAACTTGAGTCATTATCCGAGGAGTCTCTTTACGATAAAGAATGAGATTAGTGCACATACATACACTTGATAGTTTGGCTACACAAGGAAAAACCTCTAGTCCAAGACCCACTTCATCAAGTATCAGGATACAATAGAGCAGCTTAGAAGATGATGAACATGTTGAAGGGTTTCAATTTCAAAATTTATTCCCTAAATTCTTTCTAGTAGAAGTTGAAGATAACTACTATGAGCCTCTCACAAACTCTACTTTTCCTGACACTTTAGAAGAAGCTCATGTCATAGATCTAACATATACAACATATGAGCCATACAATGAAATTTAAACCCTATTAAACCTATTCCATATTATGAATCACTACCTCTAGTCTATCCTAAACTCATTAACTAGGATACAACCAAGCCTCACCACATCCCTCATTTTGACACTGACCATGAAGTCTTCCTATACATTAACATGGTTGAACCCTCTCATTGACAAAATATAGAAGAAAGGCATATAGTCAATTCTGGTATCAATTACTTTAGTCACACTAGAATGTGTCAAACATTCCACAACCTCAATGATCACTACCAAGTTGTGCCTGACCTCGAGAAAAAAATGGAAACAAATAGAAGTGACAAATCTCAATGTGAAAACCCAATTGTGGCACCCACGGATGGGATGATTGATACTTTACTTGAAAACTTTGAGGAAAGATCTTCCATCTTGATTGAGCCAATAGAACCGGTCAACATTGGCACAAAGCAAGAACCAAGGGTAATTTATTTAGCATAGTCCTTAAGCATAGAGGAAAGACAAGAATTCATATGCTTCTTTGAAGAAATATAGATAAAATTTTCATGGTCTTATGCAGACATGCCTAGCTTAGACCCAAATTTAATCCTCTATCATCTCAACATTTCTCTGGAGGCCAAGTTAGTAAAGAAAAAGCTTAGAAAAATGCATCCCCATATAGCTCTATTAGTCAAAGTAGAGTTAGAAAAGTTAACCAACACCAATTTCATTTGACCCTTGACATATGTATCATGAATATCCAACATTGTTCCCATATCGAAGAAGAATGGAAACATACACATTTGCATCAATTTTTGAGATTTAAACAAAGCATGTCCCAAAGATGATCTACCCATTCCTAGCATTGATACTATTATTGATCTAATAGGGGGTCATCCCATGTTTTCACTCATGGATAGGTTTTTAGGGTATAATTAGATCAGGATAGTACTAGAAGATCAAGAGAATACCTTTAACTTGTGCATGGGAATGTTTTGTTGGAATGTAATTCCCTTTGGGCTAAAGAACATTGGGGCTACCTATCAATGGGCCATGAACACTATCTTTCACGATATGATGTATATCTTTATTGAAGATTATATGGATGATATTCTCACCAAATCACATAGTTGAGAAGAACATCTCCCCATACTAGCCAAGATATTTACCTACCTAGAAGCATTCAAAGTTAGGCTCAATCCCAAGAAATGTGCTTTTGGCATCAAATCAAGCAAGCTCCTAGGATACATTGTCTCAAGATAAGAGATAGAAGTTGACCTCAAAAAGGTAAAAGCCATAATTAGTATGCCACCTCCAAAGGACCTAAGTTGGTTATGCTCTCTTCAAGGTAGGCTCCAATCAGTTTGTCAATTCAATTCTCAATGGTAGAAAAGTGTATACCTTTTATGCACTTGCTACATAAAGATATACATTTTAAGTGGGATGACCAATGCTAGAAGGCTTTTGAATTACTCAAAACCTACTTGATGAATCTATCCATGTTAGTACCTCCTATACCACATAAACCTTTGTTATTGTACATTTCTATAATGGATAAATCAATCAAATCCCTCCTAGTGTAAGAAAATGACCAAGGAAAAGAATAGGTTATCTATTAGATTAGTCATACCTTGGTTAATTATGAGCTCAATTACTCTTTTATTGAAAAGGCTTATCTTGCCATGGTTTTTTATACCTAAAAGCTATGTCACTACCTCCTAACACACAAATTCAAGCTCATATACAAAATTAATCTCCTCAAATATCTTCTCAACAAATCAACATTAACTGGTTGATTGGCTAAATGGGTAATAATCCTAAGAAAGTTCAACATTGAGTATGTTGATAGGAAGGAAATCAAAGGATAGGCCATTGCTAATCAATACACATATGTGTCTATAGAGAGTTAAAATCCTATCCTAGCAGATTTCCTAGATATGCACATTCTTTAGACAAAGCCAATAACATGGAAATTCTATTTTGATGGTTCCTATGTAGACCATGGATTAGGTGTCGATATCTTATTCATCACACAACTTGGTGTTACCATCCCTAAATCTTACAAACTACTTTTACCCTACACCAACAATATGGCTGAATATGAAGCTCTAGTCTTGGGTCTCAAGCTAGCTTTAGAATGGAAATTGATAGCATGAGAGGTTTATGGAGACTCTTAGTTGATCATCAATCAAGTCATCGACATGTATTAGACCAAAGATGAAAAATTATTGGCTTATAAACATATGGTTGATACACTCAAGGCATGTTTGGTTCAAATTACTTTTGAGAAAATTCCTACAGAGAAGAATAGAGTAGTAGATGCTATGGCCACCCTAGCCTCCTTACTCTAGCTCCTAGAGTAGCATGAGTAGTATGTGGTGTTAGTAGAAGAGGTGGTTCAACCTGCATTTATTCAACCTGATTCCCTTATCATTTTCCACTTAGACAATCTTGATTCCCTTTGGTATAGCCCCATCATCACTTACCTCCATGATAAAACCATTCTATCTAACCTCTCATGTAACCAAAAATGGAATTTCATTCGAAAAACCTCATGTTACACCTTGGTGGTTGATATGCTATATAGGAAAGGTCTTAATGGTAGTTTATCTAGATGTCTCAGAAAATATGAGTCTAGAGTCACTCTGTAGGAAGTCCATGTAGGGATCTGTGGGTCACACTCTAGTGGTTTCACACTATCAAAGAAGATTCTTAGGATGGGCTATTTTTGGCCAACCATGGAAAAAGATTCTATCGACTATGTCAAATCCATGGTAACCTTGTTCATGTACCAGTTTAGGAGCTCAACCTTTTGGCCACACCATGGCCTTTTTATTAGTGGGGCTTTGATTTGATTGGAGCCATACATCCACCCTCCTCTAGGGGACATAAATGGATTATCATCTCCACATAATACTTCATCAATTGGGTTGAAGCGACACCACTTGTCGACTCTATAGGAAAAAAATCTCTTCTTTCATTCTCAAGCATATCATTTGTTGGTTTGGCATACCCCATGCCATCCTCATGGACAATGCCTATACTTTAAAAATTAGATAATTGATGAATTATATGAAAAGTTTCACATTATACACAACTCCTTATCAATTTATTATCCTCAAGGCATTGGCCAAGTAGAGGCCACCAACAAAACCATTATCAACATCCTCAAAAGAATTGTCAATGATATTGGTAGAGATTGGAACCTACAATTAAACCCCACCCTCTGGGCCACTTACAGGCACAACACCCTTCTCCTTGGTTTATGGCTATAAAGCCATTCTTCCTTTAGAAGTTGAACTACCATCCTTGAGAGTTACTCTTTAAGATGTCCTATCAGATGAGGATTACAGAGTGGCCCTTCTAGAATAGCTAGAGTTGTTAGAAGAACATTAGTGTGCAACACATGAACATCTCAAAGTATATCAAAATAGGTTATCAAGACATTACAACAAAAAGGTCAAACCCTATATTTTTCAAATTGGTCACCTAGTGCTCTGAGAAAACCCTAAGAACCAAGTGGTTGGAGAAAAGAAAGGAAAATGGGAGACCAATTGGATTGGTCCTTACATCATCATAGAGTCCTTTGGGACTTGTACTTATAGACTTTCATATTGTGATGACATAGACTTAGCAAAACCCATCAATAGTATTCATCTCAAGCAATTTTATGTTTAGAGCCTTGAGAAGCACATCAAAAATACCAAAAAAAATTCAAAAACACTAGAAAATACCAAAAAAGTAAAAGAAAAAATAAAAAATAAAAATTTTGTACAAAAGAAGTGAGAGTGCCACCCTTGGGTTGAAAAGGGGTGAGAGACAACACCTTTGGACTTCCTTGAGCAACACAAATCCTTCAATGCTGAAAAAAAATCAAGACAACCCTCAAGCAACTACCTCTAGACAAATTTTGCTTGTTTGAGGCTCATCCAACACAGTCAAGTTAATTTCACACATGCCCAATTGAGGAATACTTGGGGTTCACAGTTCTGTGGTTCTTTGGCACTAGATGTAGTTAGATTATGTATTGAGATACCATAGACATAAATTTCCAGAAAATAAATACACATCTTAGCTATCCACCTTGACCAATGATCTCCAATATTTATTTTATCTCTCAATCAACCCATTTGATGTCATAAAATCCCTTCCTTTCCTCTTTAGGTACCTTTCATGGCCCTGGTTACTTGCATATATAAAAAAATCTCACGCATATCCTTATTCCACTCCCACAAATTCAAAAACTACCAAACATTATCCAAAACATATTAAAAAATTGCCTAAAATTATCAAAAATTCAAAAATTGTCCAAAATTATCATTTTTTTTTTCAAATTTTGCCAAACACATTCAAAAGGGGGTTGTAATTATTGAACATAGCGACGAATGCTCAAAAAATTAACAACACCCCAAAATTCTTGTCAATTCTTGCCTCACTTTAGCTCAATTAGGCTATACCATATGACATAACATATTTTCAACCCAACATGCCTTGTCGATTATTAGGAAGTAGCGTAGTAATGTCTTGAAACATTTTGCTAGACTTTGGAAAATCTAGTACAACACAAATAGTGCAAGAGATGCCCCTATTTCCTTCCTCTTATCATGAGCAACAATTCCCAATTGATCATTAGTCTTATTCATGTTGCAGTGGCCATGCTTGGTCTAGCCCCCGTCAAGAAATGTATCAATGCTATCTTGAAAGCTTAGATATCTATCAAACTCTTTCATCCTCACTCAATTGGGGGCACAAAATAAGTAAGCATAAGCATGAGAGCTTGGCTACCCCCTCTAGTGCCTTTTTAGGCCCTAACACCTTTTTCAAGGCCCAAGTGTCTATTTTGGGCCCCTCAAGCTCCTTTTTCAAGGCCCAAGTGTCTTTATTAGACCCCTCAAGTGCCTTTTTAGGCCCACAACATTTTTTTAGGCCCCTCATGTACCTTTTTAGGCCCAAGTACCTTTTTTTAAAGGCCCAAGTGTCCTTTTTGGACCCTTCAAGTGCCTTCTTTTAGGTCCAAGCACCTTTTTTAGACCCCTCATGTGCCTTTTTAGGCCCAAGCACCTTTTTCAAGGCCAAAGTGTCCTTTTTGGATCCCTCTAGCACCTTTTTAGGCCCTTAAAGTGCCTTTTTCAAGGCCCAAGTGTCCTTTTCGGACCTCTCTAGTGCCTTTTTATGCCCAAACACCTTTTTAGGCCCAAATACCTTTTTATAGGCCTCAAGAACCTTTGTCTCGACACATACCTAGAGGAATATCCCAATATTGGCCTTATAATTATCTATAATGGCTATTAATATATGCAGCATTATGCCTTACCCATCATGGATCCCGATATATTGCATAAACCTATATTCCTCCTCCTTTACTAGCCTACATAGACATTCTAGCCCACCAATAATGGTTATCCTTACCCTACAGATCGTATTGTTCCTACTTTTATAGAGATTAAAACTGTTCCAATATTTGTCAGAAAACAAAAATAAATAAATATTCAAATACCTATCAAAAATCCAAAAACATTCACATATTCCACAAAATGCAAAAACATCCAAATCTATTCCAAAAATACCAAAAACACACATGACAATGCATTACAATCAACATCTGTTATCCCTTTGATTGCCGCAACAACAAGCACAAAATTTTTATTGTCTTATGACAATAGTGACAACATTACATTCAAATAGTATCCAGTAGATCATTTATTGTGGCCTCCCTATGGGAGGTGGTAGGATAGAGTGTCCAATCAATGGTGTCTCTTCTCGCCTAGCTCCAGAGAATGTAGCCCCTAGTGCCAATCCTCTACATACCTACACCACATCCATGGGAATTGGAAACTTCCCACCATGTAATTGTGCATTTAGTAGCTGTGTACCTATCTATGAAATGCATCTCTCACCTATCCTCATTTGGGAATGCCTGATAATAACACCCCATCCAATACGTAGTTTCCTAGTGTACCTTCACTGTCTAGTGCATTTCCATGGACACATTCTCCACCAACTTGTTCACTTCTGATGTAGTGATCACTCATTGGGCCACATCTCACTCTTTATGAGTTTAATCTATCACCATTTTCCATCACTCCATGTCTACTTTTGCCTTGCCCAAATGCTGCTACAATTGCCTCACCTTTCCCTCAGTTAACACTAACTATTCTTACAACTTCAACACCAGGGAGTTTTATTTTTTAATCACCTCCCTAAATGACTTTGACTATGACTACAATAACACTAGTTCATTGTGTTCACTCTCTAACCCCACTTGCGCCATCTTTAGTGATTCCTACAACCCTTGAGCTGGAGACCACTTTTCTCACATTCTCGCATCACTCCCCTCCACTCGTGCATGTTTCATGTGTAGTTCCATTTCTACTAACTGTGTCTATGCTTGCTTTGCCTTCACCACTACTTACAACCATCTCACCTCTATTTGTGCCCCATCTTCCCATGCCTTTTCCATCAACCCTAGCAAAAATGTGACCTCCTATTCTGGTTCTCTACTTAGACTCTCTCTACAACTAATAGTTTTCATAATTCCTCCACATCTAGTGATGATTGACCTCTACCTTCCACCTTTACCCATGGCTCATCCACATTCACACCGCTTGTCCCCCCTTCTATTGTCCCTTATCTTGGTGTCTTGAGATTAATTAACTGATGTGTCTTTCTAACTACTTCACCCCCACCACTTGCTCCCACATCCTTTGAATATTCTCCCATGGAATTTTTAGGAGATTTTATCTCCCCCATCTCCTCCTCTGCTCCTGACATACTCTTTGTCTCCCCGAGTGGACTGTTCTCCACCTGCATCATTGACTTTTCATCCAATGTCACTTGCAACACTTGTTGCACTATAGTCCCCAACAACATCACTAAAGCTGACAAGGGCATTTCCTTAGCCCTAATCCCCATCTCTTCGGGTTGTAGTGACCCTTGCCCCACCTAACTTGCCTCACCTAGTCCCAAAATTAAGAGTTGGAGTTTAGATTGATCCACCAGCTCCTCACATGTTTTTCAAACACACTTAGCTCTTCACCCTTGCCTCATCCACCTTCCCTAGCTACCATCACCCTCTTGCTGTGACTAATTTGGCGAGCTTGACATACTTTCACTTGCATGATTCCTACAACTTCTCAATATATCCAATAATCACATTCTACTGTTTGCCTCACCTTGTTCCATTCCCAGGTTATCCACCTACTTATAGCGGTCACTCACTCGAGACTGGTTCTTTACTAGCCTTCCACATATCCACTCTCTACACTTTGCGACACTAGTACTTGGTAAACATGACCCTTGGCTCTGACATTCATCCACCCTAATTATCACTGACACACATAGCTTGACAACATCCACTGCTAAATCACCACCATCACATCCCATGCTTTCTTACCTATCTGGTACAACAATTGTTGCCTGGCATAACTAAAAAAACTCAATACTATAACACACAACTAGAAGCATGCCTGGTATGAAACTAGTGGTTTTCTATGCTATCATGTGCTTTTAGTACCTTGATGACATGCTTGACTAGAGGTATCAGGATGAAGTCATGATATTTTTATCTATTTTTCACTATTTAACTCTAATAATCCTTTGGTTTTGCACTTTATTGGTGTCCACTTTTAAATGTCTCCTCTCATTTGGAGAGACATGTGTACCTTGACCAATTTTGTGTGCTATCTTTAGTGAGGTCTTCTATCTAACATGTCACTATTTGCATGCCTATATTTATTCCTTTATAGTTTTTTTTCTAGTAATTGTCATATTTTCATGTACATTGTTCATCTTTGCTAGTACTTCTTGGTGTGAAATAGTATTCATATCACTATAGATGAGCTAGTGGTGGTTGTATTTAGCCTCTTTTTATCACATGCTCTATGATGATAATGAGTTTGCATCTCTTTAAAAAGTGATAGCTAGTTGCATTCATCTAGTTTGCATTTTCATCTTGGGTTCCTTGAAAAAAAATAGTTGGCACATATGTCAGGACTATGCTAGACAACCTTCATGACATCACCCCACAAAATCATGACTAGTTATCCAATCACAGGCACCAAAATCAATATCTAGACAAGCTTTTAGCACTCAACTATCATGGACTTTGTCTCCTCACAATATTGCCACCAAGCATTACACTTCATTATCTCTCACCACTGTCTTATATTTTCATTCCATCTATTGTATTACATGGCTTTTGGATCTCAAAAAATTCTAGTCCCTATTGCCTTGTATTAGATTTCATTCCTCATCACACCCCATCTTCTCCTGCATTACATGGCTTTTGAATCTCATTTTTTCATATCCTACTTCCTTTCTTTTTCATCTATCATTATTCACTATCTCACATATCATTCCATTCCAATTTCATTTCACCCCATACCATAGTTTGCTTCATTTTTTGCTTCCCTTATTTTCATACATCTATGACTTGCATTTTGTGTTCCTTATCACATTACCTTTATTTCATGCATTTGATCTCTTTCATCTCATGGCTTTTGAATCTTAAAATTTGATGTCCCATCTCATCACTTTAGAATCTCAACCAATTTCATACCTTCCATTTTTCACCTTCATTCACATTCATTAGTCACAATACCTTTTATCCCATTTTTCATTTCTCATCTCATATCATTTCATCCCATCTTCGCATTTTCATTTTTCTTTTTCATATTTTTCTTTTCATCATGTCCCATTCCATGACACTTTTCCACACATTTTTTTATTTACATTTTATTTATTTATTTCCATATTTATTATATTTTCATACCATTACATTACATTGCATTACATTACGACCAATTCCATTTCATTTCATTACATTATCCATGGTCATTTCCTTCCCTATTGTTTCATCACATAACCTTTCATGCATTAGAAATTTTATTTCATTTCATTACCTATCATGTCATCATATATCATTTCATTCATTTGACACTTCATTCTATTTCATTACCTATTTCATTTTATTCCATTTCTTTACCTATTACATTTCATTTCATTTCATTTTCCTTTTCATTTCATTTCATGTCATCACATATCATTTCGTTCATTAGACATTTCATTACCTATTTCATTTTCATTCCATTTAATTATCTATTTCATTTTATTTCATCTCTCCCATTTTACCACATATCATTTCTTTCATTAGACATTTCATTACTCATTGCATTTCATTCTCCCTCATTAACTATTTCATTTTATTCTATTTCATAATCTCTCATTTTATCACATATCAATTCATTCATTAGTCATTTTATTTCATTCCCTTACCTATCATTTCATTACTCATTTCATTTTTTTTACAAGACATTCTATTCCATTTCATTACTTATTTCATTTCATTTCATTACCTATCATCTCATCATATATCATTTCGTTCATTAGACATTTCATTTCATTTCATCACCTATCATCTCATTACATATCATTTCGTTCATTAGACATTTCATTTCATTTCATTACCTATCATCTCATTACATATCATTTTGTTCATTAGACATTTCATTCCATTTCATTACCTATCTAACTTTATTTCATTTTATTTCATTTCATTGAACCACATTATATTTCATCATACATAATTTATTTTCCACATTTCATCATATTTTTATCACATTTCATTACCACCCATTCATCTCATTACAATTTATTTTGACCACTTATTTCATTTCATTACATTACAAATCATTTTATTACATCACATTGCATCATGTTATGTTTCATTATATTCCATTTTATTACATTCCATTACAAACAATTTTATTACATCACATTTCATTTCATGTCATTACATCACTAGTGACATACCATCTATTCTAATCATTATCCATATGTCATGCTACATTAATCATTCACATATATACACATCCACATCTACTGCTAGCATTTTCATCAAATCAAATAATCACATGCACATGTAAGTCCATAATATAACAAGTTCACACATCTAAAACATCAATAAGTTTGAATATCTCATAAAGCAACATCACAATCAAACAATCCATCAAAAGGCTAAAATCACATGACTATCAGATAAAATGCACCAACACAAACATCAAATGATCATATAACATGAACATCCATAAGTCAAGAATCAACTAAGTACATCAACACAAATATCCAATGAACATCAAAAGAATAACCATACATAATGAGGAGTGAGGCTCCAATACATAATATACAATCATCCATGAGTCAGTGCCTGATTTGACGATCCCTACTCACTAGGGGCACCCATCCCCTCTCGAGGCACTTGCTTTGTCACATTTTTCAATGATGCAACCTATCTAATCACAATAGTTTGACTTGATAATGCCTTGTTTTTCCTTTCTATTAGTGGTGGTGGTGGTGGACCTTGTGTCATCACAACTATGAATCTTTGTAAGGTACTCAACACCTCACCTATTCAAGCCTCTATGGCACTCATCTGAGTCTCCAAATTAGTCAATCCCCCTAGTCTCCCTAGTGGTGGTTGTGCCTATAGTGTTACCAGCTATTGTGCCTATATATGTACCTCTAATAATACCTACTACTATCCCTATGGCTATGCACCTGGTGGATCTATGATAGGACCCTATACCCATAGTCTTTGGCACTGGATAAACTACACATCCTCTAGCAACTTGGCCCTCACCTGCTTTGCTCTAGCTTGCTCTACTGCTTTGTACCATTAACTAACCATCTCCCCTCACACCCATGCACCACCATAGCCTCAAATACCTCCACCCTTCCCTACACCCACTAGTCCCTGCACTGGGCCTCATGCCACTCCCCTCTATGGTAATACCATGGCTACTCAACCTTGCCTCCCCCATGCTCTGACCACACCTCTCACCTTGTCTCTAGCCTACCATCTCCCTCTGCCACTCCCTAGACCACCCTCATCATCATCATCCTCTCCCCCACTCGATGGCTCATCAATCCTTGAAATAGGCTTTTCTTGTGTATCTAGGGAAGGGATTCTCTTGGCACCACCATGCATAATCTCCCTGCACCCCTACATCTGCCACCCCATCTCACAAGGCCCATGGATACAGTGTGTCTATCACCTACAAGAAAGCATCTAGATAGGCCTCATACTCTAGTATCGGCCCCCACTCTGCCCTCTTTGACTAAACTTGAGCATAATGTGCTATCCCCTATGGCATGCCCTACCATCAACCAAATTGCCTCACCATGAACCTAAAACAAAACCACTCTATTACATTAGGTATCTAGCCCAATAGATACCATGGGCTGAAGAAATACACCATCTCATCATCATCCTCTACCCATGGCTCTATAAACCTATAAGGTCTCCACATAACCTCATCAACATCATCAAAAATCCATCGCCAATACTTTGTCTTGCCCAAATGGGGCTGCATGATCACACCAAAATAGGTATACATGAAGGGCATACCCTAAGGCCACTATTACACACACACTAGATGAGTAATTGGAAAATTCTCCCATGTCTATATCTGTAACAAAATTACCCTTGCTAATAATGAAGATGCATCAACATACACCACCTAATATAAATCATGATATAAATGGGCCAAAATACAACTCCCCCATGCAAATCTCTATGGCTCATTGATCATATCCTATATCAGATGACCCCATCCAACTAGACACCCTTGCCCTCAATGATCTAGCAATAAAAACCTTCCCATCAATCTTGCCAAAACTACCAGCAATGCCTCATACTACAACATCTAAAACTAGGATAGACTATCATCCCCAATACTATTATCTCCAAATAAGTCTTGAAACACAACACCATTGACCATTTGATCATAATAAACCAATCCCCTATGGCCAGGATCTAAAAAATCCTGTATACATCCTTGAGAGTCACTGCCATCTCCCCTATTAGCAAATGAATTGTGTTGTGGTCCAAGTGTCATCACTTGGTCATAGCTATTAGTAATCTCTTGTTCACTTAGAACTGGGGCATTTGTAACAAATATGTGAAACCACATCTATCTATCACCTAAAAACCTATGCCTAACAATTGATCCACTACCTCTAATGGCCATAGATAGAGCCCTCATACCATGAGCTTTTGCCCACACACCTATTGTTCATTAGACAAACAAAACACATCAATTTTCATCACAAAGTGATCATCATACATCAACCTCATATATCTAGCTACCTAGCTACTAGTTCTATCTTGGACCTATTGCTTGTCTTTCTCTATCTTGAGTTGGACTTGCTTGTCTTCCCTACTCTATCCTAAGCTAGAGCATTACCTATCTATCATTAGATTGATCCTACAACATCACTTCATGAATAACTGTCTACTATTGTTTACTCATTAGGACCATCCCTGGCTGACAAATGGAGAATCTAGTATTTTGCATTATCTTACACTCAAATCAGGCCCTACACTCAGTTTTTGCACTACAATAATCATTTGCACTATTTTCTAAGACAAATGTGCTACCAAATCAATTCAATGTGTTAAACTAGGAAAATGCACTACTTTAACATTTGAAAGTGCTCTTTTATACATCATATGTGCTATAAAATGTATATGCACTATTCAAATGGTTGTATGCACTATTTAATAGGAATATGCACTATTTAATGCAAAAGCATTAAAAAATCAAGCATATGCACTATAAGATCACTCGTATGCGCTAAAACTCTTAAATGCATCATTAATACCACAATATGTGCTATTGTTTTACTCTATGCACTAATTTTCCTAAATACCTAGGGTTTTATATGCACTAATTCAGCCTACACATGCACTAAAACATTCCTTGAATGTGCTAAATAAATTCAAATGTGGTAAAATAAAAGCTAAATGCGCTATACCACCTAAACTATCACATTTTTTCACAAAAAATCATGTGAACTTCCAAAAAACCTTAGGTACACATGTAAAATCTTAAAAATAGAGGATCTTTATGACTTACTGGGGCACCGTAGTTTGCTAGATACTCATACTGACTACCCCTCTCGAATCTATGCTCTCATAAAGGGAACATCATCCTCACTGAATCAAAGCTCCAAATTACCAAATGTAAGAGGGGAGTGTGAAAATGACAAAGGTAAAAAGTCTTTTTCCCTATTTAACCCCCCTAAGGGGCATTTATGTTACCTCTTCACCTTATTTACCCACTATTGGCATCTTTTTGCTCATCAAAATGAATTGGGTATTGTATTGAACCAACCTGATCATTTGTATCCACCACCTATCCAACATTTCAAAAATAAAATTGGAACCTAATTAACCTTTGCACTCCCATATTTTCTTCCATTTTCATTTTTGAGGCGGCAATATATCCATATCAAACTAGGGCATTCAATTTGGGTCATCAAAATTTCTAAAAAATAAAAAATGGCCTACCCTAGCCAAGAATTTCAAATATTAAGAATACCAAAACTAGGGTATCTAAAAAAAAATATTGCAACACCAAATCAACACCACAATCAAATCATCAAATCAATGATAATAAAAACATCAAATCATCAATCATCAATGATCAGATATCAAACTATCAACAAATAGACACCATGATGATGATGAAATGTCAAAATATCATTGAGCAGACATTCAATCATTAGAAGTTTACCTAAAATCATAAAATCAAGATAGTCTTTGAACTAATATGCTTCACATATTAGCTCAAAGAGTGGTATTTGTAGAAACTCAATAATTGGGAAAGACCTAAATCATGCAATTTTGATTAATCAGTGCAAATTAAAGAGAAAATCAGAAGAAATGCAATAGACTTTCAAATCAAAAATCACATTAGGTCATTAATCACCTATCAAATCAACAAGACCTAAATCAACTTTAAAAAAGGAGAAAAACAATTCAAATTCATAAAATGAAATTAAAAAAAAAGGAGTAAAAAGACAAAAGTGTTGATAATAAATAAGACATTTATTAAATCAACAAAATCTTTTATCCTCACAAAATTGGAAATCTCCTTTTTTCATTTTAAAATATTTAGAAATATCCTTAATTATCCTCAAAATCCAGTCTATTGGACTCTTCCTCCTAGTCTCTTATGAGATATTTCCAGTTTTACTTTCACCCACCAGTCAAAGATGAAAATTTTTATTCTTACCCCAACCCCTTACAAAATCCTATAAATAAGAGGGAAATCCAAGAAGAAAGGGACCCAAGTTTTAGGCATCTTCACTATAGACACATTTTGATTCATCATTTTAGCATTATCATTTTAACAAGTTCATAGCATCTTAGTATTGTTTTTATATTATTTAGCATCATTTATTTCATGTTAACTTGTTGCATATCCATTTTGATAGCATATAATCTACATTATAGTCATGGATCTTGCATTCATTCTTATAGATATACATTTTTAGCATACTCCCAGTCTAGAACTATCACTAAGATGCTAGTCTAAGAGCTATTTTAGCAGTTGTAGTTAGGGAAACATGAGATGCTCATAGAGATTACATTTTGATGATGATATCTTGGGTTTATTTTAGTTCTTCATCAGTCTATTTGGATTCTACACTAAAGTTTCATGAATACATGTTCACACCATGTACAATAACCTTTCACTAGGTTGGTTCCTAATAGGGCTCACTTTAGAAGAGTGAAAATAGTAACTAGTTGCAATTGGTGGTTTTTCCCAAATTAGGTTTCCATAATAAATTCTTGTGTCAAATGTGTTCAAGCTATTTTCTTTTATGTATTTGCAACTAAGTTAAAGTAATATTAATCATAGATAACATCTAAAGTTTATATGTCAGGCATTTACCAAGTTACAACATTCTGTATGTGTTTACTGAGCTTCAACAATGTTCAATTTTTACTTTGCATTTTGTACTAACATCTAAAGGATCTATGATTTATTTTATTAGTAACTGATTCACCCCTCCCCTTTTAGTTACCCCTCTTATATTTCCACCAATTGTTATTAAAGCTTTTGGTGCTTGTAGAGAATGTTTCAAGAACCTAAGCTAAAGATTAGGATGTCTTATAGAAGAGAAATCTCCAAGTTGAATAGAGACAATTTTGCAGCATGACAAGGACTTATGAGGCTACACTTGCCTACCATCAATAACTTAGGATGCAAGCATCTTGATACTGAATACAAAAATCCCACTAGAACATTATATGTTGAAGATCTTGCTAAAAAAAAGAATCATAACATCATGATGATTGATATTGCATTTGCTCTTAGTTATGCTGAATTTGATGAAGCCAAAGATTGCAAGATAGCTTATGAGATGTGGATAAAACTAAAAGATATATATGGAGGAGATAAGAAGAGCTAAGGCTAAAAGTCTTAGAGGTCATTTTGATCAAATGAGAATGAGAGAAGATGCGAACATTACCAAATATGTGAAAAAGATCAAAGCAAGTGTAAGTGCAATCAAAGCATCTGGAGGAGACATTGAAGAGAAAACAGTTGTAAGAAAAGTACTTAGAAATATTCTTCCTATTTATGCAATTAAAGTATCTTCTATTCAAGAAATGAAATGTGATCAAAATAATTAAATATCTTTGGATGCTCTAGTTGGAAGATTGACAGCTTTTGAGTTAGATAATTTTGATAACTATGTTCCTATTTCAAAGGTTATTGAATATGCTTTTAAAGCTAAACTCTCACTCAAAGAGAAGGGTAAGAGATCAAAATCTAGTCAATTAGGAAGTGAAGAAGAGGGATCATCAAAAGAAAGTTTAGACAATAATCTTGAAGTTTTTGAAGCCCTACTTGCAAAGAATTATTCCAAAGTTAGAATAAAGTACAAAGGTGAAGTTCCTCTAGTCTACTTTTCCCATGAAGAAGTTGGTCACATTGCTACTAGGTGTGCAAAAAAGGAAATCAAAGATGAAAAGAAAAAAAAAAATCATAAAGGCAAGAAGGATTCCAAAAACTTCAAGAACTACAAGGAAAAAGGTAAGAAATCTTGTTTTATAGCTAAAGATTCTAATAACAGTGAAGATGAAATGGTATATATTATTGTGAAAGATGAATCTGATGATGAAGGAGATAAGATGTCACTTATCTCTCATGTTAGAAAAAATGGTATATGAATTATTGAAGATGGCTATTCACATCATATGATTGGAGACAAAAAAAAATTTGAGCACATTGAATATTATGATGGAGGTAGTGTGAGATTTGGAAACAATAAACCTTGTATAATAAAAGGAAAAGGATGTATCTCATTGACTAAAGAACTTGTATGTGAAAATGATTATTGGGTTAAAGGACTAAAGCATAATCTACTAAGTGTGGCATAATTGAATAATATTTGATTCGAGGTAGATTTCATGAATGGGCAAGCCGAACTACTGGATGAAAAGTAAATATGGTTGGATTTGGCAAGAAAACAAAAAGGTAATCTATTTTATATTGATCTAAGTGATTGTTCATGTTTTATTGCTCAAGTAGAGGAAATTTGCTTATGATATAAAAGGCTATGTCATGTAAACTTTGATAATCTAATTAAGATAAGAAAACATAAAAGGGTAATAGGTATTCGTAACTTGAAGAAACCTGACATGGGTTTATGCAAGAATTTTCAAATTGGTAAAATGGGAAAGACTAGTTTCAAAAGCAAAAACTATCAGTCAAAAGAAGTCTTGGAAATTGTTCATACAAACTTATGTGGACCTATTGGAATATAAAGCTATAGTGGAGAAAAGTTTTTCATTCTTTTTGTTGATGACTATTCTAGAATAATAAAAGTAATGTATCTAAAATAAAAATAAGAAGCTTTTCAAAAATTCAAGTGGTATTTGGAAAGAGTAGAAAAGGATACTAGAAAGAGTTTGAAATGCTTAAGATTAGAAAAAGGTGGTGAATTCATCTCCAATGAAATCAATAGTTTCTGCATTAAAAGAAGAATCAAAAGACAAGTATCAATAGTTGGTACACCACAACAGAATGGTATAGCTAAAAGAAGAAATAGATCTATCATGGATTTTGCAATAACCCTAATGATTGAAAAGAAGATTGCTCTCAAATACTAGAAGGAAGCTATCAACCCTACAGTTCATACCTTGAATAGAGTACAGTTGAAGAAACATTCAATATTTGGCAACAAATGTTATATCTTAAGAGAATCTAGAAAAGGAAAATTTGATGTAAAAGGTGATGAAGGCATATTTCTAGGATATTCCTACAAAAGTAAAGCATACAAATGTTTGAAATTGTCTACTCATAAAATTATATAATGTACACATGTTAGAATTTATGAGTTTGCAGAAAAGAGTGAAGAAGAAAGCAACAAGGAGCCAAAAGATTACAAAATATTTGTTTACTATGAACCTGATACCCTACCAGATCTATCTAAAAGAAAGGAAGCTTCATCTTGAGTCCCAAAAATCTCCAATAGTTATCGAGTTGTAGATAGCGCAACCTAAGTTACAGTCTAAAGGATCCAAGTTACAATCAGAAATTATCGAGCTATTACAAATTGATCCTGATGGACCTGAGTCATAAATAGAAGGACCTGAGCTTGAAATTGAAATTCAAGATGAAGATGGTGGAACTCATTCAAAGCCCAAAGAGCATGTGTTAGAAAGATATGTCAGAAGGCATCATGCACCTAATCAGATCATTGAAGACAAATTTGATGGAATAATAACATGAAGAAAATTAAAAGGTACATGTTTACTTGCTAAATTTGAACCTAGAAGTGCTAAAGATGCTTTGGAAAATGACAGTTGGATTGAAACAATGAATCATGAGATAGAACCAATAGAAAAGAATAAAACTTGGACTCTTGTTCCTAGACCCAAGGATAAATATGCAATTGGTACAAAGTGGGTATTTAGAAATAAGTTGAATGAAGATGGAAAAGTTTCAAGAAATAGAGCAAGATTGGTGTGCAAGGGCTATATTCAAGAAGAACATATTGATTATGGTGAGACTTTTTCTCCTTTGGCAAGACTAGAAGGTGTTAGAACTTTACTAGCATATGTAGCACATAGAGGATTTAAAGTATATCAAATGGATGTCAAATTTGTGTTCTTGAATGAAATTCTTGATGAAGAAGTCTACATTGAACAACTAGAAGGTTTTATAGATTCTAGCAAAAGAGACATGGTATACAAGTTACAGAAAGCATTAGATGGTCTCAAGCAAGCTTCTAGAGCTTGGTATGAAAGACTTCATAATTACTTGGTACAGACTGGCTTTCAAAAGAAAAATGATAATAGTAGTCTGTATATCAAGAAGGACTAGACAAGAAGATTATGTTGGAAAAAATATTTGTTGATGATATTCTATTTACAAGAAATGATGACTTGTGCAAAACATTTTTAGAAGAAATGAGTAAAGAATTTGAGATGTTTATGTTTGGTGAGATAAAATTCTTTATTGGATTATAGATACAATAGAACAAAAATGGTATCTATATCACTTAATCTAAGTATATCAAGGAAATATTGAAAAAGTTTGGAATGGAAGATTCAAGACTAATTGGAACCCCTATGTCTATTGAACATAAGATCTCCAAAAATGATGATTCTAAAGAAGTAGATGAAAATACATATAGATCAATGATTAAAAAATTGTAGTATGTAGTACACACAAGGCCTAATATTCCTCTAGCAGTTGGACTAGTGGAAAGATTCTTAGCAAATCCTAAGGAAAATCATATGATGGCAATCAAAAGAATCATGAGATATTTGAAAGGTACTGAAGACTATGGTTTATGGTATAAACTTGATAATAATTTGGACTTGAAAGTATTTATTGATGTTGATTGGGTAGGAAGCATTGATGACAGGAAAAGAACTAGCGGTGGAGCATTCTTTCTTGGTAAAAGACTAGTGTCTTGGAAAAGCAAGAAGCAAAATTGTACATATCAATTCACACCAGAGGTAGAATATGTGGCAGTAATAGTTAATTGTTCTAACATTGTTTGATTCAAACAATTGTTGAAAGGAATAAAGATAGAGATCAAGGATCCAATAGTCATAAACTATGATAACACTAGTGCAATCAATATATCAAACAATCTAGTGAGATATACCAAAATGAAGCACATTGCAATAAAATATCACTTCTTAAGAGAATTGGTGGAGGAAAAAGAAGTCAAATTGGAATATGTCAATACAAAGGAACATATTGCAGACATATTCACCAAGCCATTACCAAAGGATGCATTTTTATATCTAAGAGGTAAGCTAGAGGTTATTCCCCTATCTGAAGTTGACAAAATGAAGCTTAGTGATGCATCAACCAAAACCTATTGAAGGTCAATCAGTTGGTGTAGAATTAGCAAGGGCATATTGTAGATGAATCAGTACTTAAGGTACATTGGTATTAATAGAATTTTTATCTTTGGCATGTGTTTTCAAAGAGGGGGAAGTTTATTGTCATATCTGTGAGAAATTTTTGGAACTAGAATAAAGTAAGGAACCAAAGAGGGAGAAGTTTTTGAAAGGAGAAGTTTATTGCAAGAGGTAGAAAGTTCTAAATGAACTTGGTAGCAGTTGTTGTAGATAGAAAAATAATCCAGTCAAAGATAGAGCTCATACTGATAGAGGGAGTTCTCAAAGAACCAATCCAAAATTTCATTGTGCTATGACATGTTGTGTTGACATCAATGCCAAAGAGGGAGATTGTTGATACAATTGATTAATTGTGTGTTGTCTTTGGTGTTACAAAAATGTCATATCATTATTAGTTAGTATATGTCAAGCTCAATCAGGCTATAAAGACAATATTCTATGTCTATCGAGCATTCCTATGATTACCGAGTTTAGAATGCAATGTTTATCGAGTTCACTTGGGTGTCAAAGAAAATAATGCAGAAAGAGTGTGTTAACCAAGCTCACACATTTAATGAAGGAAATTTGGATGAAACTATTGCTAACCAAGCTTGCATAATTACCAAAGGATTTTTGCAAAGTTTATAGTGTTAACCAAGCTTCTGTTGGTTAATGAAGGAAATTGTTTTTTAGGTAGTTTCTACTGACCTAGGTTGGCTAATGAAGGATTTTATTATTTTGACGTATCAAGATTAATTGACTTATCCATTGGTTCTAGATGAATAAGGTGATGAATATTAATTATTCTAAGTTGTACTTGAGCTAACTTGGCAAAGTGAAAGATATAAGTATAAGGTCAAGTTTGTGATTCCAAAGTATGAGGTGGATGTAATACATGATGATGTTATTAAAGATCTAAAGATGAGAAGAGGAAGTGAATTTGAAGGATAAGAAAAATATCCTTGTGAAGCAGAAAAGCTATATTTGATTAGGAAGAATCAAGTACAAGCTAGAACAAAGGTATGTAATCAAAAATTTAGTTGCATTCAAATTAGGTCATCTCATTGTTACTCTGTAACCATTGTAGTTGTTGGTGTTTTAAAAAGTACTAAAACTACTAAGCGACAAAATGATTAATACCAGAATGACAGTACATACACAATCTAAAGACTAGCCTATTCTTATTATCAATTGCATATGTAAGGTATTTGGACCCAACTTCAACAAAACCACATATGGTTTTCTACTCTTTTGGCTCTGCAAAACTAGGGTGCGTGTACCTAGGGATGGTTCAAAATTGGAACAACTGTATGAGGATTATTCTTAGTTTCATTCTGATTCTCATTTTAAGATCCTCAAACATATACATAATTCTTACTAACTTGGTAAACACATCCCATAAACAGATATGGCCAAGAATTCTTCTATAGATCTGTAGATGTTTTTTTACAACAATGGCTAACTGAAGCTAAAACATACCATGCAGACAAGTGCTAGCGACCTTTGAAGATCTATAGGAAATAAAAGTAAAATTTGATTTGATGATGCATTTGAATAACCATTTATAATATATTTCTCCTTCAGCTGAAATAACTTGATCAGTGCCTAATCCATTGGGGTTCAGAGTCTATAGTAGATTCTTAGATCTAATTTGTTGCTTTACAACAAATTCTATCAGCAATTCTTATTAGAATTTATCATTCAAAATCCTTCTCAATACTTAAGAAATCTTATCACATTCATCAAAGCTTTTATTTAATCCATTGAATTAATAGCAATGATAAATGGATATACAACCTAACTAGATTGCATTCAATTGCACAAGCTTTTACTCATAGAACATCAAGGTAGCTAAGTATTTAAAAGGAGACAAAATTCAGAAAGAATTGATATGGGGATAGTTCATAATTTCTATTCATTTCCTTTGAAATGGGTATATCTTTTACAATAGACTCATAATAGCCTTCAGAAAGAAACACAGCTCATTCTATATTCATGTATTCTCAGAGAATTGACAAAAAAATACATTACAAACTTGCTTTCAAAATTTGGACCAAAAATCAGACTAAGCAAAAATACTTAGAAGAAATAGAACTCAGACTATTCTTTAGCCTTGGAATCTCACTTAAATAGTGTGAGATGCAACAAGCTTTGGGAAGTGACATGTGTCTTCTAAAGGATACTGACAAATGTCTGTCATAAAAGACAAAAATAAATAACAGAAAAGCTAATACATCAAACAATCCTTGGTAGGTCCCTTTCTATTATGCTTCTCAGTTGTTGAAACAAGAAGATAAGATCTGGTTCTTCAATTATTCTTCATCCTCAAAGTAAATAGCCATGAGGTTTGAAAGTGATGTATCATCTTTAGTTACCTGTAAATTTATTTCAACCTGGGGATTTTCCATGTCCTCATTATTAACTATGAGGGTGAGTTTTACTTTTACATTTTCCTCCTCATCATCTTCTGACATTTGTTCTAGAAACTGGTTTTTCCATTTATTAAAAGCATCATCATCTGGCCAATCAAAACTTAGAGCTTCTCTTTGTATCATTATTAAAAAATTTGCACTTTCTTCTAAATCATCAAATTCTTTTCTCATAGTAGTATAAAATAACTATATTTTTACTAGCTCTTCATTTGTCTTTGCCCAGAACCAGTGGCTAGTTTCACTCATGATGTTTATTATTCTTTCATTGAATAACTCATCCATCTCCCTTTTCCACTTTTCCTTTTCCTTTATTGTATCAATAGATTCTAAAGCACAAGGAAATAGGGTGAATTTTTCAGCAATATATCTGGAAAAACAGAGTGTTAATCTTTTCTGTAAAGAATCTCTTTTATCATCAAAATTTTCTAGATTATTTAATAGATCAAAAATTTTCTCAACTTGATGATAAGGCATTTGGACTACAGATATACGTATGATTATAATATCATTATTCCTTTCCCTCCATTTTTGTGCAAGAGGAGTCAGTTTATCCTTATCCCTGCTCAACTCATCCTTGAGGGTTGCAATTCTTGTCAACTGATCAAAAAAAGCTGACCATTGTATTTTATCCCTCAGATATATCACACCCTACTTTAATTTCTCTTCATATTGATTTCTCAATTCTATCTACAACTCATGCAATTTTGTTTTTTCCTCTTCAAAGTACTTTGCAGTATAGAGTTGGGGCCTTTCAGGGGTGTCATGTATTTCAATAATAGGGGTTGGTCCAGATCCAACCAATGGCTATGAAGGGTATGCAATTGTAGGTGCACTAGATTCTCCCATTTTTCTTTTCCCAAGTATCCTCTCCATTTGAGACTTTTTTTTTCCAGTGATTGTATCTGTATACCCCTTTCCTCATATGCTTTCAAAACTTCTTCAAACCTAGCATTGAGTTGGGAAAGCTTATCTTCTTCTTGTCTAGATACAACACCACCCAATTTTAGCATTTCTGAAGCCATTCCCATTACTTGTTTACTACTTACCTCA
This sequence comes from Cupressus sempervirens, assembly GCA_028749045.1. Lineage (NCBI taxonomy): Eukaryota > Viridiplantae > Streptophyta > Pinopsida > Cupressales > Cupressaceae > Cupressus > Cupressus sempervirens. Next base: position 149,559,758 of record CM053791.1, read on the forward strand.
CCAGCCTTGTATACTGTCAATGTACTAGTATGTTTTGCAGTGGGAAGCTCATGCATCCTGGTACTTTCTCTCTTATCTATGGACCACAAAACAAGGGCTTGGTGGTCATCACTAAATTTGACCCCTCTATGAGCCTTTAGTACTTCTTCAATGGTTGTTAGTTGAACATCCTTCTACTTCCTTACTAAATAAAAAAAAACAGCATTTTCTATATGCCATTCTGGCAGAAGGAGGACTCCTGATTGTCTAACTATTTTCCTTCTAGCTTCAGGAGTGAATCGGGCAAAATCACTCAAAAACTTTGATTTTACCTCTTCCTTGATAACCGGGTCAGATTTATTTGGTTGCTCAACCTTGATCTTCTCACAGGCTTTCTCAAAATTCTTTATATTTAATCTCCATAAAAACTAAGCAAAAGCCCTAGATCTTACAAAATTTTCATCATTAATAAATCCTTCAGAAGCCTGGGCAACAATTGGGTCAATTTACTTACCTTAGTAATCAGCAATGGTCATGTCCAAGGAAGGTGTAGGAGGTTCTTGTGGCTCTCCAATATCCAGGTCTGTAGAAGTGACAATCACATCCCCTTCTCCTCCCATTTGTCTAAGTTGTTCCTTTAGCAATGCTTCATCATCTATTTGGATTGGAGACTGGCTTGGGGAGTATTGTTCTTTTTGAGAAGAAGAAGACCCCTGCTCTAATTTTCATCTTTTTGGAGAGCTGGCTGCAGATGGACTTCTTGACCTTGGCTCCTTATGAGGGGGTACCTATTCCACACTTTGAACTATGACATAACCTGCCCTTTTCTGCAATGTATATTGGCTAGGAGTTACCACATTTCTACCACTCATTCTTCTTTGTATTTCTTCTACCTTGTCTGGGTGTGTCTTAATAAATATATCTTTCTTTTCATTCATAGTCTAAATTATTATAGAAAAATTATTCATTAATGCTTGTATTTTATCTCCCCAGTATTTCTTATCTTTCAATGGGTCGTACTTGGGGTCAAAAGCATTAATGAATTTCAAGTTTTTACTAAAAACTATCCATTTCTCTTTCCTTAATTCTTGCTCCTGCAATGTGAAAATATTTTTGATTATATCTTCCGGATAGTAAACCTAATGTACCATATGGGAAGCTCTCACCCTTTCTCTTAATAGATCATAGAATCCTTCAGGGTCAATGAATCTAGCGTGAGATTAAATGCTTCCACCCCTTTTTAACAAAAATAAAATCATGCACTACAATAACCATTGGAAAGAAAGTGCCCTTTCTGACCAATTCTCTCTCATCTATAGTACCTATCTGCCATAAGAGCTCGGCTATCCCTATCTTCAAAGGTACATGAAAAGGTAACACATGAGGTTTTCCTAAGAAACCATAAACTCTTATTACTATTGAAACATTGTAGGGAATTATATTCCCTCAGTTGTGACTGACAAGTAGCCCTTTAGCATGGTCCTTGGGTCTGACCAATTCTAATAATGCTTGTGGGATTCTAGGGCTATCTCCTCTTAAAAGTAGTCTAAGCTTCGATGCAAAATACCTATCAAATCTTACATAACTAGCATCAGTGGCCTCTGAAGTCATATCCACACTCCATAACTGAACTGGATTCCTTTCTCCATCCTTTGTTGTTTCTAACTCCATACCCTTGGAGAAGAAAGTATATCCTTTGTATAAACATACATGCATCATCAATGAATACCAATAGAATGGTTTGTTTACTTTCCCCTTTGCTATTCCAACTAGACCATTGTGAATCTCTTTTGCTAGGAAAGTGGCAAAATCCAGAATGGTACTCATTACAAATTGAAGGGTTTGAGCAATTATAAGGACCACAGAACCTGGAATTTGATCACCCTCATCTATCCCCAAGATCTTGCAAAGAGAAAAATATAGTGCTTGAGCTCTCAAATTGAAATGTCTTCTTAACAATGGCTCTAGAGTACTGGCTGTGATCACAAGAAAATTACCAACCCTAGCAGCATGCTCCTGTAGTGGCCCTATTCTCAAGTACACTCGTTATGCATCATATCTAGCTTGCAAATCATCCAGATCAATGATTTCGTGCACAACATGGTTAGGGTTTAGGTTGAATACCTCACTGAATAGATCAGGGAAAACCCTAAAAAGGTTGACCCCTGAATTATTTTTTACCCAACTTGTGATAGGATCATACTTCTTTGCCAGGTCCATCAATAAATCACTATCAAAGAAGACACTGGGGACTACTAATTTTCCAATGTCAAATTCCCATACATTGCTCATAGGAGTGTCCAATTTTTTCTTTGAAAACCATTTCTTAAACAACTCCAAACCTCCCATGGAAACATGGGCATCCCTTATCCAATTAGCTTTGTCATAAAATCCTTCTGCCACAACTAATCTAGGGTTTTTTGGAATGAGTTCCCTTCCCTTAGTTATTTCATGCACTGATAAGGGGAATTGTTTGAGAAAATCATCATGCACTGAATATTTTAGATAATCTTTTTGTCCAGTAAACTCTTTTCGGGGCAGCATTTTTGATGAAACTTTGGAAAATTCACAACAGCAGATGCTTCAAATTTTACTTAGAAAGTCACAGAGCACTTACCCGCCATAAATCACACTTTTGCACTATATGATGTCTTCTGCAATTTTATTGGATTATTAACCAAAAAATTCCATGCCTTAGCTCTGAAATCTTGAATGCCCTTTTCTTTCTACGCTTTGGTGATTCATTAATGGTGAAATCATGGGTTCTTTTTATGAATTAAAACTGCATGCACCAGGTCTAGATCACATTTACTTTCAATAACCGTTGCCCACAATTTTCACTCAAATTTGAATCCCATCCATAGATTTTATCAGATCGTATGGTCCTAATTTAAAAATAACAAGCTTTACAGTCTTTTTAGAAAAATGCTACGTGTCACCATTGTGCTTCCCCGCATTACTTAAAAACCTACATCTTCATAATGCGGGGATGTGCCAACCATTGATCAAGACAAGATCAACGATTGGAATAATCCATTTTGTATTAACAATGAGCTAGCTATACTGACCAATAAGAAATTGCCATATTAGCTCATACTGTCTAACAACACTTCATGCCAATGAATACCGTATCTTCTTAACAGAAAGCAAGTGTTTGACGTCATCACGGACACGCGTCACAAATGTGCTTCCTCACATTACTTAAAAACTTGCATCTTTATTATGTGGGGATGTGCCAACCGTTGATCAAGACAGGATCAATGGTGATAAGACTTCACATTCATTAAGCAACCAAAAACCCTTCTCTGCATACCTAGCATTACATGTCATTAGTCATTTGTAGTGTAGCATATTGAAATACAAATACCTGACCCCACTTTGCCATGCATCACCATTGCACTTCCCCACATTATTTAAAAACTTGCATCTTTATTATGCGGGGATGCGCCAACCGTTGATCAAGACAGGATCAACGGTGATACTGCTTGGTAAGTAATCTTCATAGCTTTGCCAATGAATCCACCAATGATATCGTAGAAAAATAAAACGTGCGCAAAAGTACTGAAAAAGTTGACATATAAGAGCTTTTGCGACATACTGGATCTCATAAAACATAAGGGGCTATTTGTCACAAATGCGCTTCCCCGCATTGCTTAAAGACCTATAACTCTATAATGTGGGGATGCGTTGACCCTTGATCTCTGATAGATCAACGATGATTGAAAAAAACTTCAACTTGGCATCCTTTTAAACAAAATATTGCAATTAAAGGTACATGAAAGGTTTACCAAAGGCATTTTGACGTAAATAAAACATTAGGATAAAAAGCCCCACCAAAATTCTTGAAGAAAATACCTTTTTCAAAAATTTGAAAATGAGGGCACCACAAAACAAAGGCATAACTAATTTTTCACCCAAATATCAGAAATTTTCTATACTATGAAAAATCACACCAATAGTAGCAGTGATCTAATTCTCCTAATAGAGTTAGCTTAACAACTATTTGAAAATCCTCTAACAAGGTGGTAGTTCTATTGAATTTTCTAAAGACCTCTAAAAATGGCACTCCTAATAGGGTGATTAAATCAATTAATAGGGTTACACCTAATAGTGTATTTTTTAACCTTTAATAGGGTTGGCTCCTAAAAAGGGTCACTTCAAAAGAGTGAAAATAGTAACTAGTTACAATTGGGGGTTTTTTCCAAATTTAGTTTCTATGTTAAATCATGGGGTCAAATTTGTTCAAGATATTTTCTTTTATGTGTTGAAAACTAAGTTAAAGTAATAGTAATCACATATAACATCTAAAATTTATATGTCAAGCATTTAATGAGTTACAACATTCTATATGTGTTTACCGAGCTTCAACAATATTTAGTTTTTAGTTTGCATTTTGTACTAACATCTAAGGGATCTAGGATTTATTTTAGTAGTAATTGATTCACCCCTCCCCTCTTAGTTACTTCTCTTATATTTCCAACAAGAACACATTTAATCTAATCTAGTAACCAAGTACCAATAATCATAAAACACAATCTAAAAACTAGCCTAAAAGAATATGAAAATAAAATAGAAAAGTGAAGTAGGGTTAGGCATTTCATCTATTGCAAACAAAGATTTTGGACTAATTTAAAAGAACTTAGATTGATAAAGGTTCAAAGGTACTAGATGATGATGGAAGTATACTTAGTAGAGGAGATAGAAAAGTTAGATTATTGGACATAGAAGATATCCTAGGGAAATAAGACAATGGAGGGATTACATGAGGGAATCCATCAAATAAAGAATGAAGCTCAAGAGCAATTTTTGGAAGCAAAAAGGTAATATAATGCTGCTAGCCTTGAGATTTTTGAAAATGAGTCAAAGACCAAGCTTTTCTTTGTGGAATTGATAGTTCAACAATTCAGATATACATTTGAAGATGCTTTTTTAGAAGATGATGTACAACAAGCATTCAAAATTAAAGAAACATTGTTGGAACTAGACACCAAGTTTAAGGATTTTGTAGAGACAAGGATATAAGTAAGAAACTACCAGAAAGTAGTAAAGAATAATTATGATCCATTAGTTTTATCTAAAGCTATAGAAGTAGCAGATATAATAGAGAAGTTCAAGAAAAAACATCTAGACATCATTTTGGTATAAAGGGGAAGAAAATCTAGATGCGACAAATTCAATTTTGACACTTAAATATTTTTTGGTTTTTTTAGGGTGCTATCACCAAGGTGTGTAGGTGAGCAGGTGCACTTTTCTTAGAGGTGCACCAAATTTTTTGAAGAAGAAGCATCACACCAATAGTTAACTACCTGTTTCTATTTTAGAGCATTCCATGCATTAAAAACACATTTTGATGATAGTTTAACTCCTAGAAATGCATGTCCATGAATAATAATGGAGCCAATGGTTTTATTATGTTGTTATTATTATGTGATATTTTAGCTCTAGTGTTTTCTTTGTGTTAGAATTATGCTATTGTGAAAAATTGGAGAAAGGATCAATTGTGTTCTTGCATAGCCTTTTATCTCATGTGAGTGCACTTTCTATGGCCTTGTGATTTGACAAAACATGAAACATATTTTGGTTATTATTGAAGTTCCCATTGAAACTTGCGTCAATGGAGTTGAGTAAGCACTACTTCTAATTTCATTCATTTCCTACCAGATCCTTTTGATAATTTAATTTGCAAACATCATATTACTTTGGCTTATGTCTGCCAATAATTTCCCTTTCAACAATTTTCTGTAATCTCTTGTTACTCTATCTTTGTTATTTTCTTTTCAAACACTTGACTAAAATATGAATTCATATAGTTGTATTGATAAACTAAATTTACCATAAAATATAAAATACAAAAAAATATATCTCTTTTGTGGTTACATATCAGAAACAAGTGTGCAAATTGGTTGGAATTAGCAAAGGGTTCCTCATGAACATACACATATATCTTCAATTGAGTTACCTAGTAGGTTGAAAAAAACTATCTGGAACCTTGGATTTGGTCATTGATCAAT